>JAQAHW010000038.1:1351701-2021302 GCA_027580185.1 Tuta absoluta
AAAACACATGTGAACCTTTGAGTCTCTAAGTCACCTCTTACGACACCCACGGGGTGGATAAGGGGTGATGCTATTGTAAGCCGACATTACCGGCTTCTTGCCACTCAAATTATAAGTTACAATAGTATTTCAAGTGTGACATTAAAATAAATAATTAATCTTTAACATTAACACCAAAATGACGAGGGGTCATCATTGTGATAAACTTTGCTCAAAATTAAAATTTAGACGCCTTATTTATTTTAAGGCGTGTGTAGTCGTGAAACTTCACAAAAAATATTTTCTCTTCATACAAACAATCTATCAGAATATCTGTTGCTCAAGTTTTTACTGTTAATACTTATGTAAAATTACAAGGTACAAACTCAATTAAATATTCCCTGTTTTAATGTTATGGCAAAAAGTGCCTAAAAACGGGCACTTTTGGTAGTAAACTAACTTGTAGGTTCTAATTTTACTGAAGGATAATACTAAAAACATGAGTAACGGACATTCTAATATATTGTTTGTATATAGAGAAAATATTTTTATGTGAAGATTCGCCACTGTCGAGGCCATTTACGACTAAACTCCCCTTAAAATCAGTTCGCGAGTAACCAAAGATATATTTTTGTTATATTTTTATTAAAATGAAATAACTTTATTCAATGTAGGATAGTATTATCACTTATTAACGTCATGATCCACTAAGTGATGATGTTGATCATGATGATACATTTAATGGGTTTTTCAGTGTCCTGCCGAAACTACGTTGTGTGTGGCATTCGGACTGTCCAGATAGCGTAGCAGATAGTACCTGCCTGCTACGCCGAGGATCGTGGGTACGATCCCATCAAGACACAAATACTTGTTAACGTAAATTTTTATATATTTGTGTTTAGTCTGGGTGGTTCCTATGTATTATATGTATTTATAATAAAAATAGAAGTATATAAATTAATATCAGCTATCTTAGCTAGTTCCCATTGTACAAGCTTTTCTTATTTTGGGGCCAGATGGCGATATGTATCTTGTCCTGGCTATTTTTACTTATTTGACTACAATTTTACACACCTGAATAAATGAAGTTTTTTGTGGAATATATTGCAAGTATTAACTTTCTTACAATATCATTTATATGAAGTGCCCTCCGAAACACGGAACCATGTTGCTTACGGACAGTCAGGTGGTTCAGCATGCAATGTTCTAAGCAAACTGGGAAGAGGCAGTAAACATAACAATATTAATATTTAAAAAGACCGTGTAATGCCGGCTTAGAATAGCATCAACCCATTTCTTTGACCCGCGAGTATCGTAAGAGGTGACTAAGGGACTCGAGGGTAACATGTCGTCGATGGGCTGACAACCTGTCACTATAGTGATACACAATTTTCTGAATGACCCTCATCTGTTTTTCAGACGTGGCATACATGTCCGTTTTTACGGCCGTATACGCTCTGCCTACCCCGCAAGTAATAAAAGCGTGATATATATATGTATGTAAGTAGACACAACACTTGTTATCGCGTGGATGACCGATCTGACCCTGAAGTCAGAGTTTACCAGATACCTCTGACGTGTTTCGCCGTTGAGATTATCGCTGTTATCGGTCAATTAGGTAACCAACTCATAGTAGCAAGCTAGAAAAACACAACAAACTCGTAAATCAGCTTCCTAGACATAAACAAACAAATTTAAAATCTTGATAAACAAAGTTTGTTGCCATGCCGAGAACGGAACATAATCGAGGACTCGACCGCAGGACTTAAGACTCGAGGCGACGTAAATGACCCAAAGGTTACATGTTTATTGCAATTTTAGGCGATTGGCTGACAACCTGTCACTATGGTGTTTGTCAGAGGTGGCGTAGATGTCGGTTTTTTGCGGCTGTTTACGCTCTGCCTACCCCGCAAAGGATTATATACGCGTGATATGTGTGTAGTATAAATCATTTGAATAAATTATCCTATCGGTCAACACCTCATTCGATCGAAGAAAGTCTTCGTTCATCGCGGATAAGTGGGAAAGTAAATCGATAACGATAAGTTTATCGATATGATAGATAATTATATCAGTGTCTACGGTCTGAAGAGGAAATGCAGTTTATTTTTGTGCGAAATGAGCACACATATCACGTATTTATTCTTTGCGAGGCAGGCAGAGCGATATCGGCCAGAATACGGTTGCTGTTGTTATCGCTGCGTCTGACTAACATTTGAGGGCTGATAAAAAAAAATCGTGTCTCACTTAACGGGTTGGCAGTCTGTCGCCTTAAATTGTGATACTCATGAAACCCTTGAAGTGCCTTAGTCGCATCTTACGACAACCGCGGGTAAGAAATGGGGTGATGCTGTTCTAAGCCGGCATCACACACCAATTGAGCATACCTATAATAAAACCTACCGACTATTCTAGAAACACGAGACTTTGTTGCTAAGCTGATCAGCAAACTAATATGTAAGCAGGCCGAGCAATACTTGGCGGTTGTGGTGCTTGCGGTAATACCCAGCAACTAGGTAGATGGACGTCCCACAAGATGAATGGTTTGCTATTTAAGCCTTCACATAAATAAATAAATATCAAAACAGAATAGAATACCAAATTTTAAAACTCTTCCCGTGTTAGGTATACAATTTTTGAAAGCTTGAAAATTTTCCAAGTTTTCAAAAAAAATATCAAAACAATTCACACAGCACTATCTTATCTAGCCCCAAACTAAGCAAAGCTTGTACAATGGTAACTAGATAGCTGATATGAATACGTATATACTTTTTTTATAAATAATATTATACATAGAAAACACCCTGCCTAAACACAAATATCTGAAAATGACTTAAAATATTTGTGTCTTGTGGGTATCAAACCCACGACCCTAGAAGGCAAGGATACTATCCGCTGCGCCATCGGGCTATATCTGTGCACTTATATACTTTTTAAATAGTTACATTGAAGTTAAATTATGGCTGTTGTTGTAGATGTGATGTTTCCAAGCACATATTTAGATTTAAAGTCATCCTGTGTCACATGTTTCTCATCATCAACCATAACAGTCCACTCAATCTCAAAACTTTGACACCAGGTTCCATCGGTTCATTCGTCAACACGGTGTCCCTTACGAAAGGACAGAGAAAATTTAGGAAGCAGAATAGCCCAACTTTTTTCTGAAAGTGAGGAAGGGACAACCATGATTTTATCGGTGTTATTTTTTTTGTAGGATAATTGCAATTAATTTTTACAGGTTTTACCAGTCAGTATCAGTGATTTAAGCTTCTGTTTGAAGAATGATTCTGCCATCCCTATTTGCAATGGGTGGGTTTTACTGATGGCTCGAGTAGGCTTGTATGCTTGCGGCTCGAGCCCTATTTATAGCGAAAACCGCAAAGGTTTGCGCCGCTTTGCCACCTTCGGTGAGGCTAGTGGCTTGTCTTGAGGGAATAAATTGTCTTACCAACCCAACAACATTTGAGAGCCGTCAGATGCATAGTAGAAGACCTGGCAAAGGAAAATGTACCTAAATTCAGCCATAGAATTCTCATGAATCTGACAGTTGTTAAGCTACCCACACATAAATGCGAAGCGATATTGCATCCTAAGTCAAAAATCATTAATTGTTTGACATTAGTATGGTCAGCCTTAAACCGGATTTTTAAAGTTGATGCTTTTGCTCGGCTGTTTCAGTACCTAAAACTAGTCCATATTAACACTTATCAGTTGTCATCCTATAGTTGTCCACTGCTGGACGTCGGCCTCCTTTCCCAGGGTACGCCATAACACACGATCTCCCGTTCTCGTCAGCCAGTCGCTACTACCCGACTCTTTAAGTCATCTGTCCATTTAACCGGACGATGTCCAATCCAACGCTGCGCATACCGAGCTTAGCCTCCACTCGAGAAACCGCACTCATCGGACAAGTAATGTCACTGCAAAAATAAAGCTTCAGATAAAACCTTTTAAATTCAGTTACAAACCGTAGTTTATCTGAACCTAAACGGGAAGTTAGTGCGTGCACGGGTTATCTCTTCCTCGCGTTTACGAGCCCATCCATGCCAATAAATTAACTTGTAAATTAATCGAAATTGTTAATAAACATTTTATATACCATCGCCCGCGCCCGATATCGTATCTTTATCCTTTTGGCCGTAAACTTTCGTTGAGGTCCGTTTAGGCCTTAAGCAGAGCGTTATACATTTTATATAGAGTATGGTTGGTAAGGGAAAATCAGCTTGAACGGTTATGTAGGAGATAAAAAAGATTTTAGGTATAATTTACAGATGATTTTAGTTAAATTGCCGTGTGATGCCGGCTTAGAATAGCATCACCCCATTTCTTACCCATGGGTGTCGTAAGAGGCGACTAAGGGACTCGAGGGTGTGTTGCAATTTTAGGCGACAGGCTGACAACCTGTCACTATAGTGATACACAGTTATCTGATTGACCCTCAAACTTTTGTCAGACGTGGTGTTAATATCCGTTGAACGGCTGTTAACGCTCTGCCTACCCCGTAAGGGATATAGATTAGATATTATGTTAAAGAAGGAACGACGGTAGACCAAGTAAGGCACCATTTGAACACAGTTTGTGGGCATGAGGAATGCACAGTAGTAGCGCTAAAGGCAAGAGGTAATTACACGTCCTTCAAACTAAGTGTTCCTGACAGATCACTTGAAAATATATTGTCGGCAGAAAGTTGGCCTGAAAACATTTGCATTAAACCCTGGCAGCAGTTTTTTCGGGGCCAAAAATACAAGCCGAAGGAAAAGTAAAAATGTGAAAAAAGTTAATTGCTATTACCAGAACGTAAGAGGTCTCAGATCAAAAACACTAACCTTTAGACGAAACATTGAAATGCGTAAAGTGGACATCGTAGCTTTGACTGAAACCTTTTTGACAAGCTCCGTGTTCGACGGCGAGCTCTTTCCGTCTGATTACACAGTACTGCGAAAAGACAGACGAGGCAACGTAGGCTGGGGGGGCGTTTTGTTGGCGGTTCACAACAAATACTCTGTACGCGCTGTGACCGACATTCCTGAGCTCACTGATGACAAGGAACTTTTAATCTCTATCATTACTTGGAAAAAATTGAAAATTGTGTGTGCTGTCGTATATTTACCGCCTAGTTATAACGATCAACAATACCTTGATGTTCTTGGTTGCCTAGAAAATATGGTATGTAAATATGCCACTTTGGATTGTTTTGTATTTGGTGACTTTAACTTAAATTCTTGTTCTGAAAATGTAAAAACTCAATTTAATGTATTTTTGGACTTTTGTAAATTTACACAATGTAACAATATTTTAAATAAGTATGGAGGAAAATTAGACTTGATTTTAAGTAATTCTATACATGCTAAAGTGCTTGTAGAACATTGTATTGAGCCGGTAGTTCCTATAGACTCCCCTCACCCGCCGTTAAACGTAACAATTCACGTACCCCGCCATGAGCCACTGCCATCACCTGTGCCATCTCAACTTGAATCTCCCTGCTTTAATCCCCTCGCAGGCCCACGTTGGAATTTTCGTAAAGCTAAATTCCAACATTTGTACTCCGAAATAATAGCCACTGATTGGTCGGATGTGTTGAGAGAAAAAAACGTAGACAAGGCTGTTGAGTTATTTTACTCTAAATTAAACCATATTATAAGTAAAAATGTACCAGAAAAGAATTATGATAGTCCGGGCGATAAACGTTATTCATATCCAGTTTGGTATAATAAAGAAATAATTTACAATATACAACAGAAATATTACCATCATGTGAAATATAAACAATCTAGCAAAATATATAATAAAGAATTATTCAAATATTACAGAGAGCATGTAAAATCTCTAGTCAGTGAAGCTTATAATATATACATGAATGTTACTCAAAACAATATATTAGATGATCCAAAACAATTCTGGAGATATTTGGGAGACAGAAAGAGTAAAAGGCAAAGGTGTAGTGAATATGTATACAACGACAACTTAGTTACTGGTAAAAATGCAGCGGAAGCATTCGCCTCATATTTTGGATCCGTTTTTCACCAAGATACACCGAACCTTGACCCTGAAAAAGCCCAACAACAATCATTAGGAAGTCCCTCCGATTCTAATCGAGTTGACATAGACTATAGTATATCACTAGAAGAGTTAAAGAGAGTTATAAAAAGGCTCAAACCCCATTCCGCTGCAGGTCCAGATGAGATTCCACCGTTTTTAGTCAAAGATTGTTTCCATACCTTTGGACCCCTCCTCTTGCATCTGTACAACCTCTCAATAAAATTAGCAACATACCCTATGAAATGGAAAATTAGCCGAGTAACTCCTATACCTAAAAGTGGGCTATCTCCTGACGTTACCACATTTCGACCAATAGCAGTCCTATCAGTCTTCGCTAAACTTTTCGAGTCTATCATAAATTGCCGTATCAGTAAACAAATACAAATTCGTCTTCATGACAGTCAACATGGATTTAGAACAGCCCGATCTCCAACAACTAGTCTGATTAACTTTGTGGACTTTGTCTCAACTGAGATGGATCTATGTCGTCAGGTAGATACAGCCTATTTGGATTTTAGAAAGGCATTTGATGTTGTAGATAATGAAATTCTCCTTTCCAAGATGGCAGCTTTTGGATTCACTCCTAAACTTTTACAGTTCTTTGCATCATACATGAGAGATAGAGCCCAATATGTTCGTATAGGACTGTACGAATCCTCTCAGTATTATACTAGATCTGGTGTAAGTCAGGGTAGTACTTTAGGACCTACCCAGTTCCTTATTATGATCAACGACCTTCCAAATGTGGTAAGATCAGCTAACTGTTTAATGTTCGCTGATGATCTAAAATTATTTCACTCAGTTTCTGAATCAAAGGATTGTACTGCACTGCAACATGATATTGATGCAGTAACGGAGTGGAGTAAGAAAAACCGCCTTTGTTTAAACCGCCGCAAGTCGCCAGGTTTTTATTTAAAAAACTAAATGGTTATTATCCTTTTTTATACCCTTCTTTATTTGTACTCGGCTCGGTTGGGATGGACACATTAGAGCTAAGGCGCAAAATGCTACTGGCGATGCACTACTATTTACTTTTAAATAATAAGGTAGACAACCCAGAAGCTCTGTCTAGGATCAGCCTTGTGCCAGTTCCAGTGAGATACTTGCAAGGGGGGGCTCTCGGCCAGAGAGGGCGCAGGCGGCGGCCGTTGTTCTCGAGGTCAGACGTGCGTACTCAGCAATCAGCGCAAGCACCTACAGTACGATTCCTAAAACTCCTCAACTCTGTTATTATCTCCCTAGACACGGATTTAGATTTATTTAATGACAGCTTTAGTGCATTAAGTAAAAAATTGTACATACATTTTAATAAGTACCCACTAAATTAAGTGTTTTGTTTAGCATGTAGGCGCTTTGGATTTTTAGTCTGTAAGCTTATATTGTAATTTTATAAATAAATAAATAAATAAATAAATAGGCGTGATTTATGTATGTATGTATGTATGATTTTAGTTAAAGAAAATATGAAACTTGTAAAGTGTAAGGAGATATATATACAAAAATCGTGTGTAGCTATCTAAAAACAATGTAAATAGAGTTTATCAAGTCTTTTTTTTGTAATGGCAATAACAGTAAAGTGTAAAAAATCAATCCAATAATTTATCAGGTCATTATTTTCTTTTAATTGTGGCTGTACAACACACATAGGACAACAAAATTGACAGTCTGGTAGTGGTAGTAATCTTTTTTTTTTTTGGATTAGTGGGTGGTATTGGAAGAGTAAAATCTGTTTGAACCCAAATATAACGGTCCATATATTCTTTAGCATTCGCTTTGTAAATATTTCTTTTAACCGTTACTATCAACCATTCTTAGTATGTAAGTGTCTTTGTAGGTATGTGAGTGAGATACAGTATCTTTACGCCTCCGGTAGTAAACCGGGGGTCACGACCCGCGTTTGATTAAGGACTTAGGTTCGCATAAACCGTATCTTTGCTGATTGTGTACCATAGCTGACTGGAAGTAGGCTATTTGATAAATGTTTATCTACGTACTTAATCTTTCCATATTGTTTATGTAAACTCATGAAAACAAAATACAGTTAATTATTCAGATGTAAAGTAACAACAGGTTATGGTGAGCTTTTGGATTCGTGTAAACTCATTTGTTTGAATATGCGAGGCAATTACTGGATAAAAAGAACTATACATACAGTATGTAAGAAAAAGAACTACTTCCATTTAAGGGATTAACCAGCCTATGATACTGACGAACTTTCCTCATGGAACATAAGTCGAAATATGAAAATAAAATTAGACTTCCCATACAAAATGTAGCAGCCGACCAAGTCTGGTTGTATGTGAGGTAATTTTTTTTTTTAAATAAATTGATTTATGTTCCTTAAGGAAAGTGCTTCAGTTTCATGGGCTGGTTCATTCCTTCAAAGGAACGCAGTACTTTTCTTTATACCCTGTATAAAGATCTATATAAGAATACATCGTAATAAATAATTTGCTGAAATCATATTTAGTGGTGAACCAGCCCATACATTAACAGCTACTACAGTCCACTGCTGGACATGGGCCGGAGGGTGTTGCCATACTCACCACGCTTGGCAGGCTGATTAGCGAGCGCAGTACATGAGGTTGCATTCTCAGGGAACGCTGCTGCCCATTCCCTGGATTATTTTGCCCTTAGTCGCTTTTCACGACACCTACGGAAGGCATTGGGGTGATACTACTATTCTAAGCCGCCATTACACGGCAAATCAGCCCGTGAAACTGAACAACTTTCACTAAGACACATCGGGCGACATTTTATAAAGACAGGTTAACACCAAACTTTTTTGCTGCTCAAATATTTTTTAGGGAAAATGTTTAGTTTCTTATGCTTAAAATATTGCTAAAAGATATCTAAAAACACAAGCTTTCAAGAATTCTCTTAGTTTACGAGGCGATTAGATAATTTCGTAGGCCATTTCTACTCTAAAAAAAACTAGTTAGGGCAGCTACTGTTCACATATAAATGACTACAGGTTTTTGATACGCGTCGAAACTATTAAAATATAATGACTGGAACGTAAAAAAACTGTGATTGCATAATATAGGTATTCAAGGACAAAAGTGCTGACTAAGTTAACGATCTGGTTTAATTTTCGTCGTAAAGTTGTTGGCAAAGCTTTTGTAGGATAGATGGATAGCTCCATTATTTCGGTCTACTATAATGCCCATCTGATTATCTGCAAAATACAAGTGCTATAGAGGATAAGATTTTAATATGGACTGATACCGAAATCTTATGACGGGCTAGTGATAAGGAACAACTTTCGCCAAGGAACATAAGGACAAATGAGAAATTTTCACACTTAGGCCTATGTACCTGGGAAAAGTTGTTCCTTATCACCAGCCCGTTCTGAGTTTCGCTATCGATCACTAGTATAATTTCACCCTATATTTTACAAGCCACTGTCTTTTTTTCTATTTGGAATTTATTTATTCGGTACTAGAAATAGCGCAAAACCTCTGGTTGGTTTATTTCGCATGAACAACGTACGTTAATTTGAAAGTCACAAATTGTAGTCACCTTAGCACTTTCTTCGAGTCGTCTTTTAAAATCGTCGACGTACAACAAATAATCGTTTCATGTGCAATCGACAAAATTAATACGAACTATACAAAAAAAGTGTCCAATCGCAATAAAAAATGTAATGACCCCAAAAGCTTGGAGACCTAGTTTTCACAATTTATTAAAATGTAGTTCATAAAAGTAATGGTTTTCACAACTCAATAAAATGTAGTTCATAAGACCTTGACGGTGCACGTGATCATATCCACGTGGACATTGCAAATGAGGGAATTATTACAACGATATCACTTAGTCCACAGGTGAGCGTTTAATGCCGCAGTATAAAGATCTGCACCACGCTACACTATTTGCAAGAACTCCTGGGAGAAATTTACTCTTTCAAGCTGCGTACCATTAGTGGGATAGTTGGTATGCAGCTTAGTTTATTCCCCAAACTAAATTTACCTTGGACTTTTGTAGAATTAGATTTCTTGACATCCATCACGCTTCATTTAGGTACTACCTACGTAGAATAACTTACTGATCCAGAATACTTACTGAACTCAGATTATCAAGGTAATTTTTTGGCGTTGCATTTAAATTTAAACCGTCTTTAGAATCATGACTCCTCATTACCTCTCATACCTACACACCTGCATAGAGCTACCTTCTGAAATACAATTTACCTCGAATCTCTAGAATTTTTAAGCGCAGTTAGGGCGCAGTACATTTTTCATTACTATGTTAATTTCATTTGTTCAGACGTGAGTGATTCTAGTAGTATTCATATATCAAGAGACATTTGCACCTCTTATATTGAACACCGTGTGATGCCGGCTTAGAATAGCATTACCGCATTTCTTTCCTGCGGGTGTCGTAAGAGGCGACTAAAGGACTTAGTTTCACGTCTATTACAATTGTAGGCGACAGGCTGACAACCTGTTATTATAGTGATACACGATCTGAAACGTGAGTGACAACTTTCTCTAAAGAACATTCATGTCGAAATATAAAAAAATACTAATTTCGAAACCCATACAAAATGACTCAATATTTAGTCAGGGTCTCATTTTAAATAAGTATTTAAATCTTAACCCTGCAAAAAATTTATGCAATTACAATTATTACCTACTTAGCTATTTATGCAAGTGTTTGCCAAGTTAACTTATACGAAGATAACTGAAACATAATGTACTTAACTAGCGCACTTTTGGAGTACCTGACTGGTCGATAGCTAATGTACCTACATACTTACATACTGAGTAGATATTTATTACAAAATTATATTTAACGTTTAATAAATCAAATTGGAACGTAATGTACATACACATATCACTTCTATAATCCCTTGCGGGATAGGCAGAGCATAAACGGCCGCAAAACGGACATTTACACCACGTCGCCCACGTCTGACAAATATTTGAGGGTCATGTGGAAAATTGTTTTTGCCATAGTGACAGAATGTCAGCCCATCGCCTAAAATTGCAATACACACCCTCGAGTCCCTTAGTCGCCTCTTACGACTACTACGGGAAAGAAATGGGTTGATGCTATTCTAAGCCGGCATCACACGGATAACGTAATGTATTGTATTGAAAGTGAGAATTCACGTATAAAATGTATTTCATGAATAAAGAAATTGAAATATTACAAAAATAAATTACTGAAACCTCTTAAATATGTAACTTGAGTTAGCTTTTAATTCATTGCGCTTAACATTTAACAGGATTGTAGACTGGAATTCTCATTTCCTGTAAAGTAAAGCCTATTACAGTGTGAAAAGTCAACATGTCGACTGAAAATCGGCCGTTGAACTGAAAACCGGTTTGAACTAGACTAGATAGCAATCGAACCTGGCTCGTTAGACATTACCATGTAATATCGGATACTTACTATTTTTTTGTAGACATTGTTTTGTCGTGTGATGTCGGCTTGGATCAGCATCACCCCATTTCTTTCCCTAAGGGACTCGAGGGTTACATCGTTTACAAATGGTGGTGGCGTAAAGTTACGTGCTGTGTAATTAACCTGGCCTGCCCCGAGGCAGTGCCTTTATTTTTATTTGTTCATCCCGCCCGAGCCGGTTTGCTACAAGGACAATACAAAATTGTTATAAAGAAAAGAAAATTGCGTTATGCCAATTTCTTTTCTTTACAATGATCGATCATGACGTCAATAAGTGATAATGCTATCCTACATTGAATAAAGTTATTTCATTTTCATGTGTATTGCAAGTTTAAACGATGGGCGGAGAACCTGTCACTATGGCTTTACAAAATTTACTGAATGACCCTCAAACGTTTGTCAGACGGGCGTAAAAGTCCGTTTTTTACGGCCGTTTACGCTCTGCAAGGGATTATAGGCGTGATGTATGTACAGTTTTAGAATTACCAATATTTTATTACTTTTACGTATTTCTAAAGAATAAAAACTTAAGTATCTGCTTCGTTTTCATATATTATTTCCTAAACTTCGACCCAAAATTTTGGTACCGTAATAATCTAATATTATACGGGGTGTAAGGGACAGCTGTCCGAATACTGATTATTTTATGTTATATAGTGTGTCCATGTTTGGTGTTTTTGGTATTCCTTGAATATAAGTAGGTATATTCTTCTCTACATAGATAGCTAAAGAATTAACTCAATTCATAATCATAGCAGTTAGGATCATTACATAGAAAATAACTACGGAATGGTCTGTCAGGTTATCTATCTTATTTTATCTGAATATTAAATACTAGCGAAGTGCAGATATCGTACAGTGCTTAAGGTACAACGACATCGATTTTACGCTGGTTTATGAGAATAATTAATTTTTATTGTTTATATATTCTTCTGTGTTCTAATTTATGAAACTTTTCAGAGTTTGTCTTTTAGTGAAAGAGATTTCACACCACAACAGTGAAAAGTTTACAAATTTCAACAATGTTGACTTGGACAATTTGGTTGCTGACATTTTACTGTCTACATTTGTGTCTCGATGAAATATAATCTCCAAAACGTTTCCTTTGGAGCCTGGTCCACATTACTTTTCATTGTTCACTGTACCAATCTCTTTTCACTGTGCTTTAAACTAAAGTAAATTTGCAAAGCCATTTAAAGTGAGGGTGACCTAGCAAGGTGCCTCTATGTCCAAAGATTATGTACACAATCTCATCGTACTAAATCTAATGGACTCATGTCTTAAATTATCCAAACTGCATCCGTAATCCGCTGCAGTAATGCACGGCACGTAGGCAGTTTGCGTCACAGATTGTTTGCCGTCACTATTAATGATGATGAATCCTTCTATGGAGATCTGAGATTACCATCAAGAATTCTTAAATGATCGTCCTTCGGTGCATTCAATTCATAGATTTTGCTACATGTTCACTATTTTGATGGCATCATTAATCAAACATAGAATAGAAGAATAGAATAAAGAAATTTATTTACCAAACACATATTACCATTTTACAATTTTGATACTTGCAAAGAAAGACAATGTTTACTATTAGTAATATTTTTAGATATGTTTTTTTTACAAAGTTAACTTCTAGGGCTGAATCTTTAAGCCTTGCCCTATGCTTATTAGGTACTCGACTGCCCTACCAAAAATGGAGATTAATTTTTTTTCTCTCTCTCTTTTTGTGTGGGACACCGAGTCATCCAACGACCCGATGAACCCTGAATGTTTTTGAAGTTTATTTTGCAAATAATATTTTATGATTTCCAAGTACTTACTTGTTGCCTTCAAAGTATTTTCTTAACCACCTTGCACCAGATATCACAG
This sequence comes from Tuta absoluta, assembly GCA_027580185.1. NCBI lineage: Eukaryota > Metazoa > Arthropoda > Insecta > Lepidoptera > Gelechiidae > Tuta > Tuta absoluta. The sequence continues at coordinate 1,364,998 of JAQAHW010000038.1, forward strand.
ACAGGCTGATAGCGATGGGTTTCCCGGCGGAGAAGCTGGAGGGGGTGTACCGGAACCACATTGACGAGGTGTTCCGGTTCCTCGAGCAGATGCATAAGGACCACTACAAGATATACAACTTGTGCTCCGAGCGGTGCTATGACTCCAGCAAGTTCCATGGCCGGGTGAGTGATGAAGTTTTATTTATTAGTGATTAGCGGCGCGTCCAGCGGTAACTGTTTATCCTGTGGAAAATAGACCTTTACCCGGCTTGTATCTATCTACACTAATATTATAAAGAGGAAAGATTTGATTGTTTGTTTGTTTGAATGGAATAGGTTTCGAAACTACTGGACCGATTTACCATTCGATTCCTACATTATCCCTGATGAACATAGGCTATAATTAAATTTCTTATTCATACCGGTAAGCAGCGGGTAAAACCGCTGGACGAGCCGCTAGTTATACATAAAATCCTTCCTCTTGAATTACTCTATCCACTAAAGAAAAACGCATCAAAATCGGTTGCGTACTTTTAAAGATTTTAGCATCCACAGGGACGCGGTAAGCGACTTCATATCATACTCCAGTGATTAATAATACAAGCCACTAGTGTTTGCTGACAATTACGTCTGCTGCATCGACGACGTTTTGCTATGGTCGAAAACCAACCAGGACTATAATACGCCGAAAAAAGAAAGCATAAACTTCCTATTTGCTTCGCTATAGTCGGGTAAAATTAGACGCACCGCTTCAGGGCCATCTAGGGTAACAACACGACATGGAAAATTGATTATTTTGACACGCGTTCAAATCGATGCATATGTATTGTTGTCGTTTATAGCAAAAAGAAAGATGTCACGTGTTTTTTTTACACGTAAATAAACGTAAAATTTGTATGCTAGGAGTATTTAAAAGAAAGAAAGGAGGTCAAAGTACCTACTCATGAATCTGAACAACTTTTCCATTGGAACATGGGTAGAAATATTTAAAAAAAAAATTAAGGTTAAATTGGGAGGTTAAATTTTATTTACGCCGTGTGATGCCGGCTTTGAATAGCATCACCCTATTTCTTACCCATGGGTGTCGTAAGAGCCGACTAAGGGACTCGAGGGATGTGTATTGCAATTTTAGGCGATGGGCTGACAACCTGTCACTCTAGTGATACACAGTTATCTGATTGACCCTCAAGCTTTTTTCAGACGTGGTGTTAATATCCGTTTTACGGCCGTTAACGCTCTGGTTATCCCGTGAGGGATATAGGTGTGATTTATGTATGTATGTATGTTAATTTTTTTCAGTATTTCGACCCATGTTCCGTGGGGAAAGTTGTCAAGTTCCATGAGTGTTTTGATCTCCTTTCGGCTTGTTATACCCTTTTTGTTAGTCCTTGTACGTGGCCAGCAAGAGTCGTTTTATATGGAGTGTAAATCAAATCAAAATCATTGATATTTATTTACGCTACGCATTTCACGATACAGCACGAAAGCATACACAAACACAACAATCTAATACTATGGTTTACGCACAAATTATAGTAATATTTAAATAATACTTTACTCGTGCGTAAAAATAAAGGAAAATACACATGAAAATGTTACCCTAGCGTTACAAATGGTTTCGTTTCATGTGCAATTAGTTTTTGCGTCCTAATGAGTAATGAATGGACGACAAAACGTATTTTAATGCTTTTGGCAACACTTTGAGAAATGCTATTATGCATGTAACATTTCAGACAAACACGTGCAAACTTATTTTACCATTTAAGGGCTTTGGAATTTTATTAGATTTTTGTTGCAAAGGAATTAGTTATGTATCTTCCTGATGATAGTTCGCTGAATAAAGCTTTTCACTAGACATCTATAATCTTCATCATTAACAGTCGTGTCCACTGCTGGACATAAGCCTTCCTCAGGCGCCTCTAAAGACCACGATTTTGGGGCGCCTGCATCCAACAGCTGCCCGCAACCCTTATTCCACCATCACTGACGCGGAGCAGTGATTTCCAGGTTTATTTTTGCCGTGTGACGCCGGCTTACCCACGGGTAAGAAATAGCGTCACCCCATTTCTTACCCGTGGGAGTCGTAAGAGGCGACTAAGGGACTCGAGGGTGTGTATTGCAATTTTAGGCGATGGGCTGACAACCTTTAACTATTGCGATACACAATTTTCCGAATGACCCTCAAAAATTGTCTGACGTGGCGTAAGTGTCCGTTTTTGCGGCCGCCGTTTACGCTCTGCCTACCCCGCAAGGGATTATATGCGTGATATGTGTATTTATGTATGTATTATAATGCCGCTGGTCTCCGCTCCGCACAACTCTGCCTCACTGGAGACGCACTCTTAGGCGACCGTCACATCTGTAGAGAAAAAGCATGTTGTCTTTTACAAAACCATACCGTAGCATATTTTAAAAAAACTATGAATTTTTCCATCGGGAATGTGAAACGAAAGACTAAATTATTTGTAAAGAAGTGGCACGTACGAGCCAATTCGTGGCACGTGTACAGGAAACTACTAATCATCTCGCTATGACTCGGCCAGCGGTTCTCAACCGCATCAATTAATTTGCCTACAATGTTGCGCCCGCGCTGACACCAAATGGATTGCGACAAGGCGCGGTAATGGCAGGAAAATTAAGTTGATTGTATTGCTTAGTCAGCGTCAGAACTAAAATTATGAGTATCGTCACAGAATAACCAATAGTAAGTACCTAGTATATATTATACCTACATACAGAACGGACACTCACCTCCCCGCACCCCAGCCCCCGACCCGCCCTCACCCGAGAAATGACAAAATACCAGTGGAGAATTAAGTAGAAACTAGCGCTAGGCTTGTTACATCCTCTTGGTATGTACTGTATGTATTCATCAGGTTAGGTATAAAAATGAAACTGCATACCAACCCTGCACTCACACATCTGTGATCACCCACACATGCACATGTAGAAATGACAGTTGTCTTTATAGAGTCCGCTGTATGGAGTGTCCGAGCTGTGGTATCGTAGTACCGAAGTCGGACGAGAAGGTACTTCTATGGTGTTTCGCCTTCTGTACGGCTCAACAAGAAGTAGAAGTTCGTTTGCTCGTTACAATAACTTACACTAGATGTCGCTTGTACGTCGCTCCAAGACGAGTATTAAGAGGTTGAAAATTTGAAAGTGTTCGGTTGATTTGCTGGTAGTTCAGTTGCAGAGCGATGGGACGGTACTCCACAAATACCGGGTTTAATCTCCGGCCGACGCTAGCATTTTTTATTGAATTTATTTCGATAGCGGTACCGTTGTCTTTTGCCGGTAGCATAATCCTTATAATAACCTTTTTCCGTCTACCTTTAAAACGTATATCGCTACCGAATTATACGCGTGGCTTAATCTAAAATGATTCTTGGACTATTAAAATCTGAATCTGATTCAGCACCAAATGTTAAAAACCACTGCTCTGCTGAATTAGTTCATCAGTTACAAACGCGAATACCAACCTTTCACCATGGCTCTTGACATACCGCTTCATCATCACTACGGTTCAGTCTACTTACGATAAGAATAAAATCTGTTCTATAAATGATTAAGGCGAGTGTACCCGTGAACGACCTCGACAGTGGCGCCACTCCACAAAAAAAATATTTTCTCTTTATACTAACAATTTATCAGAATGTCCGTTACCCAATATTTTAGTACTATACTCAAGTAAAATTAGAACCTGCAAACTTAATGAAATATTCGCTGAAATTTAAGTTATGGCAATAAGTACCAAAAAGTCTGACAAACATTTGACCAACCTTTCACCATGGCCCTTGACATACCTCTTTATCATCACTACGGTTCAGTCTACTTACGATAAGAACAAAATCTGTTTGATAAATGATTAACACTGAAAATATTGAAATACTGAAACGCGGTTCTTGCCGCAATACTTATTTTTCTTGTCGGACAATTCAACAAAAATAAGTATCGCGGTAAGAAACCCAATTCAGTATTTTGAGTTATTATGTGTGACCGCGAAAGTTTAAAACAGTTGATTTATGACTGATTCTGGTCTCTTTACTTACATACATATATCACGCCTGTATCCCTTGCGGGATACACAGGGATTTACGCTACATCTGAAAAATCTTTGAAGGTTAATCAGAATATTTGCAATTTGTTATATTATGATTTTTTGTTTCATGCACGCAGACAATTTACAAATGCTGCTGCCAAATCCAATAGAATAAAAAGTATTGTACTCGTAGTAGTTATTCCAGATTCAAGCCCAGTGTGTCTGATACTTATCTCATCCTTAGGGTGTTATATAGGGTCACTAAAGGTTGTGTAAGTTTGGAAGTGGTTTGGAAATGGGCATCTTCTTCTAGTGGCCCACCGATAATCGAACCCAGAACCTTTGCGTCGCAGGCAATTGCTCTACTACTGCGCCACATCGGCCGCAAGTTTGTTAAACGTGGCGTTAGGCCGTCTACACTCTGCCGACTCCGAATCGTATGTACCCATGTGCACACTTCATGTACCTATGTATTTAGGTACATAAGAAATTCCTCGCTCGTGCCCAGGCCAACTCGAGTATGCCATTTTGGGAATTATCAGCGCTAAAATTACTTTCTTTCTGACGTCACGGTATGACGTGTGGTCTTAAAATTACCTCCCAAATTCTCTTTACTCCCGGCTTTGACGCGTGTCTATATTTAAGTGTGAAGTGCTCGTTACCTCGTTACATTCATGCATTAAATCTTGCGAGGTAGGCAGAGCAACTGGGTTAAACCCGTTCTACGTCGTAAAATGCTGAAACTGACATTCTATTGTCAAGTGTGAATTACTTGCCGTGTGATGTCGGCTTGGAATAGCATCACCCTATTTCTTTCTTTTGGGTGGCGTAATAGGCGACTAAGGGACTCGAGGGTTGCATGTGAATTGCAATTCTAGGCGATATGGGCTGACAACCTGACACTATGGCGATACACAATTTTCCGAATGACCCGCAAAAGCTAGTCAGCGTGGCGTAAATATCAGTTTTTACGGCCGTTTACGCTCTGCATAGCCCGCATGGGATTATAGGCGTGATGTAAGTATGAATTTCTTGGAACCGTAGTCCTTCAGGTCATGATTGGTTAGATGTCCTGTGACCCAGGCACCTCTTAAGGTACCTCATAATACAAAAAACTTGGGCAAAGGATATTCTGATAGATTGTTTGTATAAAGTGAAAATATATTTTTTGTGAAGTGGCGCCACTGTCGAGGTCGTTGACGGCTACATTCGCCTTAACGAATCGCCCATCAGCAACTACCACAGTACCACTGTTGGACATGGGCCTTCCCTTGTCAAAGAGTACTCGCCGTACTCACTACGCTTGGCAGGCGGGTTCGCAAGCGCAGTGCAAGTATATGTTAAATAAATAACACTACGGTGACCACTTCCCACAGTATTGATTGTGTTTATATATAATTGCCTATTCCGTGTGTTTGTTATCGTAACTGTATAAAAAATAAACAAGATATTCGATGCTAGCTGCGCGAGCGCTGTTCGACACGTGTATAGATTAAACGAATGGCTCGCCTTACATAGGTACATACACCACGCCTATATCCCTTGCGGGGTAGGCAGGGCGAAAAATTACATTTACGCCACATTTGACATACATGAGGGTCATTCAATAAATTGTGTATTGTTAGTGACAGGTTGTCAGCCCATCGCCTAAAACTGCAATACACATGTTACCCTCGCGTGCCTAAGTAGCCTCTTCCGACACCTACGAGAATGGGGTGATGCTTTTCTAAACCGGCATCACACGGAGGAAATTACATAGGGCCAATATGCTGTCCATTTCATTTTTGGCGTCAGTCTGACAACCTGTCACTTTAGTGATACACGATTTTTCTCAGATGTAGCGATTACGACCATATGTTTGCACCGTTAGCGCTCTACCTACCCCGCCAGGAATAAAGGCGTGACATTTGTGTGTGAATGTAATGTCGATAAATAATGCGCCGACCAAGCATACTGGGTGAACGTTACGGCAAACACCCCAGCAAAGCTATTTGCATCAATTTATCGACGTATTTTTTTCTAAATAAGGCAAGTCCTTGAAGGTTATTATTACACTAACCATAGAATAAATAATAACACTACCGTGTAGAAATGAAACTCCTTTGTCCTCGCGGACTTCAGCGTCATAAGCCAGGGCTGTCATGTGCTGATAATGTTATTCCAGAAGGAGGTATAATAATCAAGGTTTTTTAAATATTTTCAAGTAAATTTACATAATAATTATTTTTAGAAAACTATTAAACCCTCTAAAATACTCAGCGTCGTCTCAATATTAAAGTTAAACCGACCCGAACAACTTTTGCACAACGTTTTTCTAACTTTGCTTTTCCGTTTATTTATAGAAAAGTAAATAAATCATGCCCGCTTAGAGACTGCACACTTCAAGTGACTAAACTATCTGTGACTAATTGGCTTCTCTCACTTGATTACGCTGAAACGGAGGAAATTTTGACAATTATCACGTGAATTCCCCCCTTCTCTCTATCCCATCCTTTTCCACATCCCGTTTTCAACCATGTATGTACGATTTAAATTTTTATAATATTTTCATATCTATATTCAATTTTTTAGTTTACTTTTTATTTTATTTTTTGCATGCTCTAATAAATTTACCTACATATTTTGTTTTCGAATGCTCACTAGCCAAATGTCGACCAAACGTGTTCAAAGGTTTCCCGCGATACAGGTTCGCCTAGTGCGGGGACCCGGTAATTTTCTAACAGGAATGTATTTTTGGCAAATAAACTATTTTTGTATTTTGTTGTATTTTTTGTATTAGGAATAATTTGAGATTTAATTATCTGAAAAATCTGTGGGATATTTTTGAAATATTTTTACGTTACGAAATCATTAAAGTAAACGACATCATGACATGACTAAAGAAATCGATGGTTCATATAAAATGTAGCCCGCGCGACCACCGTTCAGGCAGCGAGGCATCCCAGCTGAGATGCTCGCTCAGCGAGTAGGCTAATGTAATGACCTTGAACACGTCTGGGCTGGAGTGTCGTCTCTTAAAGTAAGGCCATTTCAATGCGCCATATTTGACAGCAGTCATCTCCATACTAAAATAAGTGTCAACAAAGGAAAATGGACCCTCTGCCATAGCAGTAGCACGAATCTGACAGCTGTTAAATATGGCTAGTTGGGATGACTGTACTGTAGGTGTGCGTACTCTGTGCACTAACTTACACCATAGGAAACACGTGCAGCGCATAACTCCTCATTTGCATCACAATCCACCATGGAACGGACAACATAATTGCATTCGCGTGCGTCCTATATTTAATTTGTTGTATCGGCATCAATTCATTTACAATTTAAATATAGTCTCAGGCAAAGGGATTTCGTTTAGCGTTGGGTTGTTCTATGCCGATCTTCAGAATGGATCCTCTTTTCAACAATAATGTATCACTTATAAAGCGGCGTGTATTTTATGGATTGGCATCAAATCATTTACAATTTAAATATAGTTTCAAGCAAAGGACTTTGGTTCGGTATTAGGTTGTTCTATAGCTACCCAAGTTCTCTGATTTTGAAATAATGTTTATTTTGAAAACCTAAAAACACAGTGCCTGTTGTTTTGGATTTGAAACCTTACTACCCCTCATATAAAGTTCAAAACGTATGTTAAACAGAAGGTGGTACACTTGTGGTTAAAGAAATAATTAATGATTATAGAGTAACTTTAAATTCCATATTTTCATTGAATCTTGTACACAGCACGCATTGCCCCTGTCGTCGAAATGATTAATATGTTTGTCAAATATGCAATTTTCTTTATTTTTGTTTGACGTTGAGTCAAAAGCGGCATAGCCTTTGGTTTATGCCGTATTTTGTTTTGTCTTAGAAATTAACTCTTTCATATAAATCACTGTAAAACATTTTGAATGCCCTGGCAAATGTACTTTATTGTAAAACAAAAAGAGCCAAGTGGCATACAGCTTTGGAGCTAAGTGGAACCATCCCGGCCTTGACTCAATTCCAACGCACGCCTTGTCAAGGTCATTTGGCACATTAATCATGATGATGATGATGACATTGGATCGGCTGTTACATCATAGGTGATGATGATAACCCGGTGATAAGAAAGTGTCATTAGAATGCGTTTGCACGTGGAGTTAATCTTATCATGGAACTATAGGTGAACCTGCCTTTCTACCGTTTTAACTTCAAGCTTCTTGATTCTTTTTCAACTTGTGAGTTTTATCTATGGGAATCGAACGTACGCCTTCCTGCATTAAAACCTTGACAACTTATAATTTATTTAAACTTGCTTAATTTTCAAGCGCTGGCAGGTTTTGAACCTGCGACTTTTGCCATTACTAGTGGCGGCGCCTCTTCCATCTGGGCTACCGCAACTCGTTCCTTGCCCGCGCATTTTTCAAGTGTATCTTAATACCTTGACAACTATTTTACCATGCTGAACCCAACCTGATTGTTCGTATGTAAGACGGTTTCGCACTGATACGTAGCTCTCCATGATTATGATTAAATAAATAGGTATGTAATTTTATACCTTTGATGTCCGTTCCTTCAACCACGTCAGAGGTTTAGTAGTAGACCACTAGAGGTTGTTCATAAATTCTGATACCAGGGTTTATTGGATCGTTCGTCGACGACGTAACACACAGAGAGATAGTTTAGATTGCAATTTTTTTCCCAAACTGAACACATCATACTACAGCCTATTTGTAGTCCACTGCTGAACGTAGGCCTCTCCCAAGGTTTGCCATAGGGCGCGATCTTCCGTTTTTGCCATCCAGTTACTACCAGCCGTCTTTTTAAGTCATCGGGACATCTGCTCGGAGGCCTGCACTCCACCTTCCATCGGTCCTACGACATACTATGTAACAAGCTTATTGCCACAACTGAATACAACACCGTGTTAAAATTTACGATATATCTAAACTACACTGATTTCTTGGTAAGTCTGGGGTATATGCTTACAAGCACGTAGGCAAATAAATTGACCGATCATTCAATGCCAGTAACCCGAAAATCGATACATGCACCTCAATAGGTAAAACAAGAGAAAAATAAACAAAAGATAATGATTTAGGTATATCTTTTTAATAGCTATATAAAACAACGTGCTGGTTTTCACGTATGTATTTAATTACTCGATTAATCTGAATATAGGTTTTGTGAACCATGTGAACCGTCGACCTTGGGATTGCAAGTAGCCGTTGTATTAAGTCGGTACACGGTCTATGTATGCGCCTGGAGGAGCCCTACGTCCAGCATTGGACCTTTCACGACTGGTATTGATGATGATGATGATAATTACAATGATTGCAGATCGGATAATATGTTAATATTTTCAGCTCAAAGATTTCCCCGTAATTTTATGTCATCACTGAATCAAATTTTAAATTGAAAATTAAGCCAATTAATGGATGATTGTACAAATACCCTATTGAATGAGTTTCCTCCCAAATTATATAGGGTAAGTTTTTACTAGTGACCGATAGCGAAAACTCAAGACGAGCTGGTAATGAAGAACATCTTTCCCCAAAAAACATAGTTCGAAATACGAAAAAAAACGGACTTGCCATACAAAATTGCCAAACAGCTGATTAGAGTCACTATGGAAACTCAAAATATACATACATACATATATCACGCCGTTATCCTTTGCGGGGTAGGCAGAGCGTAAACGGCCGGAAAAAGAAAACGAACATTTACGCCACGTCTGACAAACATTTGAGGGTCATTCGGAAAATGGTGTATCGCCATAGTGACAGGTTGTCAGCCTGTCGCCTAAAATTGCAATACACACCCTCGAGTCCCTTCGTCGCCTTTTATGACACCCACGGGAAAGAGATGGGGTGATGCTATTCTAAGCCGGCATCACACGGCAAATTGTAAGCCGGCATCACACGGCAAATTCTAAGCCGGCATCACACGGCAAATTCTAAGCCGGCATCACACGGCAAATTCTAAGCCGGAATCACACGGCAAACTCAAAATATTTTTGTCGTATTTTAACGTATTTTCCTTGGAGAAAGTTTCTCCTTATCACCAGGCCGTCTTCTGTTTTCAGTATGGGTCACTAGTTAAATTTCACACGATATAACAAGCTATATCACACTTATTTACATAACCGAGGTTTCGCTTAAAGGCAATTCTTGGTAATTAAACCCATAACAATGATTTACGAGTAATTTCGGGGGGTATATTTTAATACTCATTTGCCTTAAATATTCTGCTGTATAATTAATAATAACAGAATCCGTTATTTGTCGACAGCCTGTTATTTTGCATTACTGTGAAGTATTGAATGAGGGTTTGTATATAGACACCTATATCTTGTCATACGAAGACTATCTATCGGTTTAATATTTTTATTATTCAGAATTATGTAGTTTAGTTGGAGCCGTGACCAGGATCGCGCTATATTTCACCAAATAATTTTGGTTTTAATCTTACGACTGATGTGGCGCGATCGTACAATGGTAGTGCATTTACCTACGCACAAAGTTCCGGGCTCGATTCCCGGACGGCCTATAATTTTATCAGGAGTTTTTGTTTTTAACGGTACACTTAAACATCACTAAAGAGTATAAAATAAAGTACGCTGTCTGTGTCACTTTGTATGCTAAGATATTCAAAACAACGCAACGGATTTTGATACGATTTTTAAATTGATAGAGTGATCCAAGAGACAGGTTTTTGGGTACCTTTTACAGCGAAAAGCTGCGTTCCTTCAACAAAACGGGCGGCAGCGGGTGAAACCGCTGGGCAGGTTGCTAGTAATATGTAATTTAAATGTCTCAAGAAATCAATCAAAAGGATCTTCAGCATTAAAGCATGCACTAGACAAACACTACGGAAGTGTGCAATATGTAAGTGAGCAGGATATACATATGTACCTATAACCTATATGCACAGCTGTATACTTATCAAAGTTTGTTCAGTCTGCACGTTTGTGCAAACATTCTGGCCGTTGTCTTGTAGTCAGTTTATCTTCTGCATTTCCAGTGTTGATAAATCATTGGTACTATTTCGATAGATGGAGCCATGCGACACGTTATGTGCACTAAGATACACTTGCATGAATTCGCCAAAGGCAGATGAGCCATGATAGCGCAGTGTATAAATGCGTCTCTCGTACTGAGGGTCGCCTCCTGCGAAAGTCGTAGGTTCAAACCTGGCTTTGGGTGATATTTTGCAAGTTGACTATACTCTTTAGTATTGAGTTAAGCAAAATGTACTGATAAAAGGCTAAAACTGACAAATTTATCAATGGAGTATGATGGAGTTATAGGTTGTTTCTTGAAGTATACAATAACTAGCGGCCTGCCCAGCGGTTTCACCCGCTGCCAACCGTTTTTCCGTGGGAAAAAAACGTTTTAATATAGCCTATGTTCATCAGGGATAATGAAGGATTCTAATAGTATAAGATTTTTTGAAATCCGTCCAGTAGTTTCGGAGCCTATTCAATTCAATTCTTTTTCTTTATTTCTGCTTACCCGTTGTAAAAAGATCTTAAAATTTAATTGGACACAAACATGCACCCTGCTAGGGTATCGCAATTTGGATATAAACTTAAATAAAGTAGCTATCTTATTAACATATTCAATTGAAACAAATCTTTCCTGTTTATAATAATAGTGTAGATATATGCCTAACCCAAGTGTAAATTAAGTTATCTTTTCTGTTCTTATAGTCTATTTAATAATTAACGTTTTAATAGTCTATTCTACTACTAATTATATAAATCCAATTATAGCATTGGTTATCGTGTAAATAATATATTACGTCGGTGTATGATATTTCATAGAGGTTAAAATACATAATTAATGTTCATAAGCAGTGGATTTCCGGAAGTACTTCCTTGTGGCACATAATGTTGCTCAAATATTATATCCTGTGTCGTGTGATGCCGGCTTAGAATGTGTCGTGTGATGCCGGCTTAGAACAGCATCACCCCATTTCTTTCCCGTGGGAGTCGTAAGGAGCGACTAAGGGGCTTGAGGGTCTGTATTTCTATTTAAGGCGATGGGCTGACAACCTGTCACTATGGTGATACGCAATTTTCCGAATGACCCTGAAATATTTGTCAGACGTGGCGTAAATGTCCGTATTTTGCGGCCGTTTACGCTCTGCCTACCCCGCAAGGGATTATAGGCGTGATGTGAGTATGAGTATGAGTAATATTATATCCTTATTTCTAAGACCGGCACAACTAAGTTGGTAAAACTTGGTTTCTGCGCTGAAGGATCTAGGTGCGATCGTTCACATGTTCTCAAAACGGCGCACTTCGTGATCGTCAACAGCCGAAACAGATCACTGCTCGGCGAGCGCAGTGCAAGATTTTGCATTTACAGGGAATGCTGCTGGCATTGCTAATTTTGATAAAAATCAAAGAAAATAAGATATTCAGTTGAAATTACGAACATCATCATCTGCCTGCCCTTATCCCAATTTATTTGGCGTCGGTGCAACATGTTTTTTTCTTCCATTCATCTCTATCAGCTGTAATATCTTCGTTTACACCCTTTTGCTTCATATCATCTTTACTTGAAATGACGAACATAATATTCAAAATTTAAACCTTGATTACTTCTTACGTCACCCACGGGTAGAAATATGGTGATTTTGTTCAGGTATCACCATAAGAATAGATAATATTCTACTCTATGGTATCACAGAGTAATCACAGGCATAGAGTAGAAATCACATAGAGATGACACTCCCGCTCCAGACGCGCTCAAGGTCGATCCGTCTGGCTGTCTCTTAGCGAACAATTCAGTCGGGAGTGCGCTTCGCCGCGGAAACGTTCGTCGTGCGGGTCGAATTTTCATTTTTTGTGAAAAATTTAGCAATGCCGAATTATTGTGGTGTGTATGGCTGCAAAAGTGATGCGAGGAAAACTCCGCATCTAAGTTTTTTTAATTTGCCTAAAGATGAGATTAAAGAGAGATGAAATACCTAGGTACCTACCATTCGTTATTATACGTAATTGTTGTGTGTACTCCTATTTTTACTTACGTAGGTACCTAGTTTCCATTTTCTAATTTAAACTACCTAGGTGCCTCAGTCATTGTTAGCTGATAATGATAAATAAGCACATTCGTATCGTAGGTATGTTTTGCACCTATTTTAAAATTCTGTACCTACCTATATAAAATGGTAAGGTAAGACTTTAAAACGGGTAAATATTTTGTTCCCACGGGAAAACTGTTAGCAGCGGTCGCAACCGCTTGACTGGCCGCTAGTCTGGAATAAAATTATTGGCACGTGACAGCCCCGACTTAAAGCGTGGGAGAGTGCGGGGCGTTACGGGCTGCGGGGGGAAGTAGGTATTTAAAGCGCGGCTTTTGGGGCCCAGACAAAGGAGTTTCGTTTCTATACGCAGTATTATTATCTACTTATGTCACAGGGCACCTATCATTCAAAAAACTATCAAATATCATTTTTTTATAGTAAAGAGGTACAATACTCGTATTTGCGTTAAGACTTCCCAGTAAGTATTCTTTTGACACTTGTGTTGAGAATTTCTCACTAATCCCATATCGAATACCTCGTTGAAAACCTAACTTAAGTAATTACAACGTACGAAAATACTAAAATAACTAAAGTGCTATCTATGATTGAAGATTTTGATGGCGGACGTTACATACCCATGTCAAAAAGTCTGGTCGAAATATATTTGAGTCATTTATTTTTTTGTGTCCGAGGAGCTAACTTCATTATTTACACAGTAGAAATCTTTTTAGCAAGCATAAGCCAATTAAAAGCTACCACAAATAAAAGTAAAATTATCTGATTATTACAAGTATAACACTAATAATAAATAGGTAAGTATTTGTTCATCAACACGATAGAAGAAGTAGTCAAACGAAAGTGACTAGGTACGAGAAGAAAAAAGAGAGAAGAAAGTGCCTAGTGTACTAGCATGTACTAGGTAAATAGAAGGCAAAATGGTAGGCCTTATTACACTAGAATGGCGATGTGGGCGGGGCAGGCGCGCCACGATTTTGAGCATCTGCTCATATTTACTCGCAAACACGCAATCGCGTCGATCACTCACCCGCGTGCTCCAACGGAGGAAACTACTGTGACGCGCAACGTACAAAATTAAGTGATAATGCCGAGTTGTGCAATAATTACTTGTAGATTAAGAAGTCAACGCTGTAGTGTTCAAAAAGGAGGCATTTCTTTCCACCAGGAAGCAAAAAACCTTCTTATTTTTACGATAATTAAGCAAAAATGTCTCAAATTGTCATTCAAATAATTCCTGTCACAAAAATCATACATTGCGGGCTGCGTGCGCTCGTTATTTCTACCACTTCAGTTCGAACACGCAATGTACTCCGCTGCGGTCCGGTATCAGTTCTAGTGTTGGGCGTAGTGTAAAATGATATCGATATGTTTTCGAAGTTATATTAAAAGCGAAGGTCTTAAGTAATGTTAATGTTATTGGGTCGAGATAAATTGTATAAATTGTGCACGCAATAAATAATAAAAATATCTTTGAAATATCGCAAAAGTGGCGATCATAATTTCAAGCGCCTTCGAAAAAGAGGTATACGTATGTATATTGGTATATTGGTTTTTTAAGCTAGAGCGAGAGTTAAGATTTGAGAAATGTCCTCGCATACGTGATCACCCCCCCCCCCCCCCCCCATATATTTATTAGACGGTGCAATACCACTTAAAAAAGTAGTATCCATACAGTCATATGTAAGTATCACTTTAGTTCTGTAGGGGAGAATAGGGTAGTAGGGTAGACAGATAAAAGCGACTGTCTGGAAGAGAATGTTTTTAGTTAACTTTTGCTATGAAGCTATTTTCGTATCTCATATAGCTTGGATGGGATCTTGTGGATTATATCAGGTACTCCAGATCCTCGATGACCATGTGCCAGTAAAAGCGGCCCATCATGCTGAACAACTTTTGCTATGAAGCCATTTTCATATCTCATATACTTTAGCCATGCTCCTGATGTCCTCCATCAGGTACTCCAGATCCTCAAGTGCTGACAAAATGTAGTTCATATCCATCTCTGATAAAAAAGCAATTTAAGTGCCAAATTTCGCGATGATCCGTTGAGCTGTTTGGCTAATTTGGGTAATATTCGCTATATTTCCCCGTTTTCTCGCTTCTTATCGTTTTTTCATCGGAATAAGGCATTTTCTTGTGGTGAAAAGTAGCTTATATTACTCAAGTATGTCGTAGCTTTCTAATAGTAAAAGAATTTTTGAAATCGGTTTAGTAGTTCCGGAGTTTATCGATTACATACCTACATACAAAAAAAAACAAATCTTTCCTCTTTATTATATTAGTGTAGATAAATACGTGTCGAATTGATAAACCTCCTTTTATGAAAGCGGGTAAAACATTAAATCTTTACAGCAGAACACACTTTTATTCGTTCAGAAATTATATAATGACGGTTTGAATAAGCCGTTGACATTCTGCCTACACCGTGAGGTATACAGACATGATTATAATTTATTTTAATATTGCTACCTGACTTTTGTATGCAATTGTGTAATTCATAATTCAATATCGATAACAGTTTATCGATAGCCGTGTCCCTAGTTGAGTTTACATGGTCACTCACACATAAGCTATAAAAACCGGCACGTGTATGCGTGCATGCGCGTGATTGGTTATTTTGAATTTACGCAAGCCGTAGTGGCCGCAATTATGTGTGCGTAAGCGTCATCTTTATTAGTTGGAGATGTAGTGATAGGTGAAAGGTGGGGAAAAATCGGCGACGCTGGTTCTCGTACGAACGGCTGAAGATCGCCATTCTAACTCTTTTCTATTTTCTGTGCCTTATTACCTAGTACACTAGGTCGTGAAAGAACTCTTGACAACAGGGTTCATTGTAGGGCCATTTGTCAATTCGATGGTCGCTTGTCCCTCACGACAAGCAAACTACTAAACATTAAAAAAGTGTAAACAGAAGCCGACCCACAGATAGTTTCGATTCCAGGTAATTCCTACACGAGTCGGCTATAATATTTGTATTGACTCATCTAATCTGAGTGGCTCCACGTGCAAAGCGGGTGTCCTTGGCGGTCCATTGACGCGCGTGTAAGTGCCTAGCAACGCGACGCGCATTGGACGATGCAGCGGGTTGCTCTACTTTGTGCTACGGTCTGCTTCCTCACAATAAAACCAAAAGGATTTTACAATTCCTACGTTTCAAGCTCTTTACAGAGCGGTCAGAGATGACTTAGGTGTTAGACGTCATCATTTAGAATTTAAATTATTTTTGTTCTACCGCCGTCTATTTTGCAATTGCTTGGTCTTATTTCTATTCCTCTACGTGTGGGACACCGAGTTAAGATGTAGTCGGCCCAAAAACGCGGTTGATATAAGCGCCTGATAAAGGTATATATATGTCTTATAGTGGCCGAGTGACTGCTGTTATTTAATAATGAAGATAATTAGTACGTGGTGGAATAAAGCAGCGATGGCTTATCGACACTTACGAGCGTGATTCGAGGAAATTCAAGTCCAGTTCTCCGAGAACGCGTGGTTTCTTACCGCTGCATTGTGAAGTTGCAATAAATATGGCGGCGAAACTAAGCGTAAAATAAATAATAAAAAAAAACGTCTATTTTCATACATACATATTTTTTACCGGGTAGTGCCGGATTAGAATAACATCACCCGTTAACAGTTAAAGGCGACTAAGGTATGAATCCACGGAATGGGCAACAGCGTTCCCTGTCAATACAACACCTTGCACTGCGCTCGCCAATCCGCCTGCCAAGCGTGGTGATTATGGCAAATACCATTGGAGCAATCCCCTGTCCAGCAGTGGACTTTTGTGGCTGTTGAAGTTGAAGTTGGAAGTAATATTCATACAGTGTCTGAATGCCCGCCAAACTATAGAACAGTCAGTAGATAATAAAACGCGGTGGAAGAAAGCAGCGAAGGCTTATCGACACTCGGGTTTGGTTCTAGGAAATTCGAGTCCAATTCTCGGAACGCACCGCGTGATACGTTTCGGCGAACCGCTGATTGCAGCGGAAGATGCACTCATGTAGTGCACGTATCTTAATATGCATTTAATGTGGTCGAAGATAAAAACTATAAAGCATTCTCAATGGTTCGTACAATTTAGTATTTAATAGTAATAATAGATACAAAAATATGGACCGTCTGATGCTTAGAATAGTATATGGGGTGATACTATTCTAACCCTCAAAAGGAATCATGTGTATTACAATTTGAGTTATAGTGACACACGTTTTTCTGAAACGACCATCCAATATTTGTCAGACGTGGCGTTAGCGACAAGTTCTTATGCTTATTAAAGCTCTGCCTACCCCGCAAGGGATAAAGGCGTGTATGTGTACTTATGTATAATAAATATCGACTGCGGCCGGGGCTAGAACGCGGGACCGTGGAATACCGTTCCACAGCTCTACCAACTGAGCTACAAAAAAATAACATAAAAAATAATTTCATTCAGAATTATTATATCTGATTTAAAACTGACCAGCATTATCCAAAAATGGGTCAGAAAACAAGCAACAGTTTTGGCAAGGTCAAAACATTGATATAATAATAATGCGATAAAATCTGGCCACTGGCTAGCAACACGGATATGAATATAGTAACATAAAAACGGATATAAAGATAAAAAAACTAGGTAAAGATTACACATTTTATCTAATAGAGAAGATAGGTAAAAACATAATAATGCTTTATCTATGTAGTTTTTATGACATACTCTACTGTAGGTAATTTAAAAGGATTACATCTACAATTGCCGTATGGTGCCAGCTCAGAATAGCACCACCCCATATTTATTTATTAAGAAAACCAACAACAACTTTTACATAATTAGGCAGAGCACACTTAAAAAACCTAAGTTTCCCGTTTTACCCGTGGGTTTAGTAAAACGCGAAAAGAAATTCAGGGAATAGGCAGCAGCGTTCCCTGTGAATACATCTTGCACTAGGCTCGCTAATCCGCCTGCCAAGCGTGGTGAGTATGGCATATACAATTGGTGGAGGTCCATGTCCAGCAGTGGACTGTTGTGGCTGTTAAAGTTTGAAGTTGATATCTATAAAGCCTTTCGGCCAGTAGTCTACCGTCGAAAATATGAACCCATAATTAGACGGCGGTCGTTACACAACCATTTCAAAGGCCTACTACCAGTAGTAGGCGGTTGAAAAACTCTGACACCAGGGTTATTCGGTTCGTTAGACGTCACGGTGTCCCACAAAAAAAGAGAAAGAGACCACAAGTAAAGCTTGATCACTTGAATGGGTAAATCGCCCTAATCTCTTCAAAGTAAGAGTAAACAGGCTTCTTCTGGGTGAGCTCGCTCCATCTTAGACTCTGTCTCTGTCCTATGACCTAGACTAGAGTCAAGAGCAAACCCATCATTAATAAAAAAATTAAAAAAAGTCGTGGTGTAGCCGACAGTACAGAAGTGGTTCTGCTCGTCCGATAAGCTATCACGTTATAAGTCGCGTTATCATCAGTCTCAAGCAGAAGGGCTACGACGGTGGCGACATCTCGTCTAGACTGTACTTCATCATACTGTGACGACACTGGCGCAAAGGTTCCGGGTTCGATTCCCAGTGGGCCACTCGCAAACTTGATATTTATCACTTTGTGAATTTGGTCCCAGCCTTGTTAGGACATTGCAGGCTGAACCATCGTGATTGTTCATAAGAAAAATGGTTTCGTGCTTCGGAGGGCACGTTAAGCCGTCGGACCCGGTTGCTGTTTATCAGAAGGGCGACGGTGGCGACATCTCGTTTAGACTGTACTTCATCGTACTGTGACGGCAGAGGCGTAAAAGTTCCGGAATCGATTCCCAGTGGGCCACTCGCAAACTTGATATTTGTCACGTTGTGAATTTGGTCCCAGTCTGGTTAGGACATTGCAAGCCGAATCATCGTGATTGTTCAAAAGAAATATGGTTTCGTGCTTCGGAGGGCACGTTAAGCCTTCGGTCCCGGTTGCTGTCTATGATTACGGCGGTCGTTACACAACCATGTCAGTGGCTTACTAGTAGTAGTAGATAGTTGAAAGACTGTCACCAGAGCTTACCGAATCGTTCGTGTACTCGATGTCCCAGACGAAAGAAAATAAGTATAATTTCTGTTGATTTGTGTATTACTATAGTAATTTTTTTTTCCTTATCGACACGTAAAATAACATAGAATCTTGAAGTCGCCTCTAATGTACTGTTAGTAACACAATGTACTTATTAAATCAATTTTATATTTGATTTTGATTTCCTCTTCGTCATATCTTAAAACAAAATACAATAAACGACAACTATTATAATATCCTGAGCATTTATAAATATAAACACGTCCGGATATTTATTTAATAAGGTAATAGACACTTTAAATAAACATTCAACAATCTTACGTCATCATTTAATTATAATAATGATCTTGGGCGAGGGAATACAATTATTTATGTTACAGTAAATACGTGAATCGGTCAGTGTTGGGTTTAAACTGATAGTCTGATTTATGTAGACATACATACATACACATATCACGTATTCATCCCTTGCGGGGTAGGAAGAGCGTTAACGGTCGTAAAATACGGTCGCTATCGCCACGTCTGACAAATATTTGAAAAATTGTGTATCGCCATAGTGACAGGTTGTCAACCCATCGCCTAAAATTGCAATACACACCCTCGAGTCCCTTAGTCGCCTCTTACGACTTCCACAAAGAAGGAATGAAATTGGGTGATGCTATTCTAACCCGGCATCACACGGCAGCAATATTGACGAACTACCTATATAAAAGCAACTTCATCCCCTCGACAGAATAATCACAGCAGAGAAAGACGATGTTTACCAGATACGCGATCTAAAAAGCGGTCATCCATTTTGTTTTGACACGTCGTCTGCTTGTTGGCTCTTTGTTCTATCAACAGCACGTCAACCTACCCCTTTAAGATATCAACTAAAATAGGATTTTTATACAATTTATAAGAAAAACCGACGAAGTGCGAGTTTGACTCGTGTACTTCAGGTACCGTACAATTTTCCATAACAATTGAAAAAAGATTACGTTGTATAGGATCCCCTCAAAACACTTATTTAATTCTACTTTCTAACAAAAACTAATCACGGTTCATGAGATACACCCTGGTAACAGAAAGACATACACCTTGGGTCCCGTTTTGACCCTTTGGGTACGGAACCCTCAAATGTATTTTTAAAGACCAGACTCTTCGGTTTTAGCCCCGGGGCTTTGAAACCTACAACTGACTGATTGTTGGGGAACCGGAGGTGACCAGGAGAATTTTGAGTGGTCGTTCAAACAACCAGCCCAACCAGCCAACCAGCAGCATATAGGCACACCTCGGACACTGGCGCAAAAATGTATGAATCAAACGCGTTGCTACGCACACAGTCTAAGCTCGTGTAGGTGAACGCGGACCATGCTTGTGTGTGTGAGACAACATGTCAGGGTTGCCGCCATTTTGCGTTCGCGAATCGGGAATGCAATGTGCGGCAGTATGAAATGACCTTCGTCGTCGCGTTCTGGCTAGCCGGTGTCTGAGAGTCCTCCGAGCGCGGGTGGGCGGCGCTTGTAGGGGGAGGCAGGGAGTGACCATACTGTACGCTAGTACTATTAATTATACTGTGATATAGGCTTTAATAGCAGGGAGACCTAAGTCGATATGGAGGTTGGCGTTCCGCAGGGACCAGGGCGCCTCGGTAGCCATACAAAAGTTTTGGATGACCTGCAGCATTTTCAGTTGCGAATCGGAATTGTCCTAAAAAACAGTATTAGTTGATTCCTCTAAAGGGAAAGGTTGATGTACCAACTGCTGATAGTTGTACTGCGAACGGTTGTTTGATAAAGTTGGCTCTTGGTACAGAAGCTTAGTATGAACTTACATGATACGGCGCTAAGTAGGGTGAAGCGATCGTCTCTTTCATTGCCGCTGCGTCAGAGAGAAACACTTTATCAATATTCTTGCGTTTTTAGGGGTTTGTAAACTTGCAAGATAAAAATAAAACTGTTGACACAAAAACATATATCTATCTGTGTGTAAAAACAAACACACATTTACCGAGATTTAAGACACTTGACATTATTTAAAATCTTAAAAGGGCAAAAGTATTCTACTGAGGGTTCATTCATAACATTACAAATTGGCATGCTAAATGACACTGTCGCTCTGGAGCCGAAAGTCTCCTACGAACATCAATGTTCAGTCTGTGGCTCAGTTAAGTCATCTAACATTGAACATTAATAGCCACAACCTCTTCGTATTAGGAGTGTATTGCCATTCTTATCACGGTTGGCACAAGGCGGATTGGCGATCGCAGTGCAAGATTATGTATTCATGGGGAACGCTGCTGCCAATTTCTTTGATTATTAATTTTAGTCGCGAGTAGAATTGGGGTGATGATATTATAAGCCGCTAAGTTATCTTAGGAAACTTGAAAAAACTTAATGCATGCAAAAATTTGGTATCCAACGATGCTTACTAGTTAATAGACCGTTTAAAAAGTTATTAATTACATTAACTCGTTTTTGTGATTATAATTCTGTTCAATTATTCCGTACCGTGACGCACTGATATCCAGTGAATTTCCTTAAAGTATGTCTAGCCAAATGCAGTTACAAGCGGATTTTATCGAAGTTTTTCTTTCCTGTAAACTGGTCAAATCCAGTAGGAATAGTTTATTTCCTACCTATTATTATAGTTTTGCAACTTTTAAGGCCGTTTACGCTCTGGTTACCCCGCAAGTGATACAGGCGTGATGTGTGCGTGTGTTTGACATAGACATTTTTCACCAAGTTGAGAGTGGCGCATTAGTTTCTGCCATGTCCAGCGTCCTTCGTATAGCTGGCACCTCAAGCATTCTCATTTTAAATTCATTTTTCTGTCGCCCGGACAGATCATGCAGTTTTGAGACATTTTTGAGTAAGGCCTTGTCCCAGAAACACATTGTAAAGTATAAAATATCGTGAAAATACTCGTATAAAATTACCTCGTGAATGTGTCTTTGAATTTCGATAGGACCTCAAGCTTGCTACCTCATTTAATGACCTGATTATGCCTACAATCTTTCGGTGCACCGTCTCTTACATAACGTATAAAATTGACCTAAGCCTGATTCAAACACATAATACGAGACCCGTACACTTGTACACTTGAGTGCACATTTCCATAACTACACAGAACATGGTAAATTGGTAACCCGATACACTAGCGAGATAGATCGTTATCCACGAGTCGGTCGCTTATTGGACCCACAGCCGATTAGACCCACTGGGTACAGATTGTGACATCACTGAACATAATCATAATCTTTATTGCGTATCATAATCAATTATGCACATTTTTACGAGATTATGTACTATAATTGCATAGATCTTAAATAATTAATTTTAATGTCATAAAGGTATAAAATGATGTACAAAGAGAGCACTACTGTTTACAATATTAATCTTGAATTATCTTGAATATGAGAATTTTACATAAAGTTCTGTTTTATAATTTTGATGACATCAGACAAATTGTTTATTTAGTTTATGGAAATATATCCTTACTTGTTTTTATTTATTACAAAACTTAATAATGTTCGTAGTAATCTATTTTTATCTATTTATTATGAAAAACCTGTTACATTTTAGACCCAATTACAAAGTGTAGTCAACCAAAGTCAACTTAGACAGTTTGGTACAAATTACAGCCCGCATCGCAACGGAATAAAACAAAATAAGTAGGTTGTGGTTTTCTAGACAATTAATTAAAATATAACAAAAACTATAAAAGTACGCTCTCTCTCTCTCTCTTCTCTTTTCGTGTGGGACACCGAGTCATCCAACGACCCGATGAACCCTGGTGTCAGAGTTTTTCAACCGCCTACTATCACTAGTAGGCCTCTGACATGGTTGTGTTACGACCGCCGTCTAAGTAATCATAGACAGCAACCGGGATCGACGGCTTAACGTGCCCTCCGAAGCACGGAACCATTTCTTTTCGGACAATCAGTTGGTTCACCCTGCAATGTCCTAACCAGACCGGGAACAAATTCACAAAGAGATAAATATCAACTTTTGTGAGTGTCCCACCGAGAATCGAACCCGGATCCTTTGCGTCGCAGGCAGTCGCACTACCACTGCGCCACATCGGTCGTCGCGCTAATTGAAGTCTCTGCGTCTAATTTGTGACAAATAAGTAGATAAATTGCAACAAGACTAGGTCTATTTAGCAGTGGGTCTAATAAGTGAACGGCTCGTTGCTGGTTGGTTAGATCACTTAGATCTACATATTTGGTTGTCAATCGAAGGGCGAGATCGTGATATGCCTCAGCCACAGAACTACGAGTAGGTAAGCTTTAGGGCTTGTTAGGTCGTGCTTTGCGGTGAAAAGGGCGTGTGGTCATGATTGAGAACCTGGTTGACCGATGTTGGTAAAAAGCGATTTTTTAAACCTAGCCAGATCGTAATATTTTCTTGAGTTTGCACAACTATTACTCATCACAATAAAATAGGAATACGTAGAAATTGTAAAATCCAAAATAAACACAACTTAAATCCGTATAAAATTGTTTTATTGTGACTAGCTAGATCGAGCATTTATTTAGCCGGTACATAAAAATTTCATGAACATTATGTCCGCCGTGACCACCGCCATACTTACGTAGGAATTGAAAATCCAAAACAAACACAACTTAAATCCGTTTGAATTTATTTTATAGTGATTTCATGAAAATTATTGGAGCCGTTTCCGAGATTGAGGTATTAACATAACATTTGGGATTTGATGATGATGATGAAATTATCTATTCATGATACTTTACTTCCATCATACGACAATCATATTTTTTGTTCCCATTGTAACACAAATCACATGTTTGGCAATTTTGTATGGGAGGTAATAATTTTTTTATGTTTCGACCTATGTTCCTTGCGGAAAGTTGTCACCTATATAGGGTGAAATGTTACAAGTGTCCGATAGCAAAAACCCAGAACGGTATGGTGTTATGGAACTACTTTCCCCAAGAAACATAGGTCGAAATATAAAAAACTAATTTGTACCAGTAAATTTTTATGAAAGGCTAAATGTTTATATTTTGACGTGTGTTGTTTGCCACAGTTGCTTGCTTACCAGCCGATTTGAGTTACAATGGACACATATTTAAACCTTTGTTTCTTAAAGTTGGAAAGTTGTTACTTATCACATGAGTTTGTTTTTGCTTCGGTCATTAGTAAAATTTCATCTTATATGCAGCCAAATGTAGTACAAATCTGGTGGCGTATTTTTTAAACTATTTCGCATATAATGTCTGCCATGGATTGTCTAAAATTATTATTTTTAAATTTTTATTAAATTCCTATGTCGTTATAACAGCCGACTAATCGGCTATTCAGCTGAATAGTCACCGAATACAAATAAAAACCGACTAGTCCGTGCACTAACAACGAAAAAACAATGTACCTATGTACCTACAATGACGAAACACTTAAACCTTTGTCACTATGATTTACGACCTAATTTTATCGCTAATATTTTCAGTATTTGCAACTGCCATAACACTGTTTTGAACAGGCCTCATTATGTAATACATAATTTATGAAGGCATTGACACCTTTGTACTCGGTCATGTCGTTTGTTGCTGTTCTATTGATTTCTGGTTCATTGTACGAGTGACTCTACAGTCTACTGCGTTAATATAACCCTTAATAAGATAATTGTATAGTACATTCTTCATGCGCGAAAAAAGAGACCAATTACTAATGAGGGTGTAGTTTGAGGCCTTCGCTTGCGGCCCCAATACACACGAGTTAGTAATCGTTCTTTCTTCCAATTGATAGATAGTGCTTTACACTACACTTAAGAATAAAAAACATAACAGTTCAATAAACCTTAAATAAATACCACGAGGAATCCTAAACAAATTCGCGTGGAAGGAGTATTTATTTTTTTAAAAGCAAACGCAATAAAGTCCATTCAGTCAAGACTTCCATTTTGTCTGCTAAAATATTAGACACACATTCCGTTTGACAAAAGTTTTGACAGTTGCATCTTTTACTCCCGAGAGGAGGAAGTGATTTGTATAGATAATTCCGTCCCGCAAATTTGAAACGTGTACAATGACTCGCGTTACTATCTATGTTTGAAAAAGATACTTATAAAAACTTTCTATGTAGGTGTAGTACCTGGATGGCCCACTAAAACCTATTCGATTTTGAACCACAATCAGATGTCAAAATCTATCGAAATAATGTTATGTTTCCCTCCAAAAAACATTCATTAACCTCTATGGTCCTTGGGGAAAATTGTTCCTTCCTTATCACCAGCCGAACTTGTGATTTCGCTATCGTTCACTAGTAAAATTTCACCCAAAGTATAGTATCTCAGCTGGAATATAATTTATAATATAAATATTCGTCTTCAGGTAATTATGGTACCCCGAAAATAAAGTCACCGAATTATACGTGAGAAATACCACACAATTTACACACATACCTGGCTCAACGAACATGTAAATCTCTAAAAAGAATAGGCCTATTACTTCTAAACGACATTACATAAACACTTAAAGGCACACAATATTTAGCACCGATTTGAATATCCTATCTTTAATCTCAAAATAGGCAAATCCTTGAATCAAATTGTCATAATAACTCCAGCAAATTCAACCGCTTGTGCATTGTTATCCGTACGAACAATGATAATAAACCACGAATGCTAATCTTCATCTAAATACGTAGTATGGCTGAAACACGCCATTATTTATATAAAACAAAGCGCTGGTTTACCGGGGACCTTAATAATAATGTCATAGAGTCAGTTTAGCGTAGGCTTTAAGGTTAGTAACTACTACTGAGGTTGCGTTCTAGTTTCTACCGCACAAAAAACTGAGACTAAATGTATTATATAATAATTTATTCTCCAGTAAGAAATTAAAACATAGAAATGTAGCATTGCGTATACGTACCTATTCAGAGGAAGGTTGATAAAAAACTATTGTTATTCAGGAAAACATAATATTTATTATCATTGTCCGTTGTTACAGGTGGCACGATACGCGTTCGAGGACCACGCACCACCGAACATGGAGCTGATCCCCGCGTTCTGTGAAGACGTGCACACGTGGCTCAGTGAGGACCCCAGGAACGTGGCCGCCGTGCACTGTAAAGCCGGCAAGGGGCGCACTGGTCAGTATCAATAATAAATATCCTGCACAATGTTACACACAGCCCCACCTAGCCTCAAACATGGAGCTGATCCCCGCGTTCTGTGAAGACGTGCACACGTGGCTCAGTGAGGACCCCAGGAACGTGGCCGCCGTGCACTGTAAAGCCGGCAAGGGGCGCACTGGTCAGTATCAATAATAAATATCCTGCACAATGTTACACACAGCCCCGTCTAGCACCGAACATGGAGCTGATCCCCGCGTTCTGTGAAGACGTGCACACGTGGCTCAGTGAGGACCCCAGGAACGTGGCCGCCGTGCACTGTAAAGCCGGCAAGGGGCGCACTGGTCAGTATCAATAATAAATATCCTGCACAATGTTACACACAGCCCCACCTAGCCTCAAACATGGAGCTGATCCCCGCGTTCTGTGAAGACGTGCACACGTGGCTCAGTGAGGACCCCAGGAACGTGGCCGCCGTGCACTGTAAAGCCGGCAAGGGGCGCACTGGTCAGTATCAATAATAAATATCCTGCACAATGTTACACACAGCCCCACCTAGCCTCAAACATGGAGCTGATCCCCGCGTTCTGTGAAGACGTGCACACGTGGCTCAGTGAGGACCCCAGGAACGTGGCCGCCGTGCACTGTAAAGCCGGCAAGGGGCGCACTGGTCAGTATCAATAATAAATATCCTGCACAATGTTACACACAGCCCCGTCTAGCACCAAACATGGAGCTGATCCCCGCGTTCTGTGAAGACGTGCACACGTGGCTCAGTGAGGACCCCAGGAACGTGGCCGCCGTGCACTGTAAAGCCGGCAAGGGGCGCACTGGTCAGTATCAATAATAAATA
This sequence comes from Tuta absoluta, assembly GCA_027580185.1. Lineage (NCBI taxonomy): Eukaryota > Metazoa > Arthropoda > Insecta > Lepidoptera > Gelechiidae > Tuta > Tuta absoluta. Next base: position 1,392,001 of record JAQAHW010000038.1, read on the forward strand.
TCCTGCGCAATGTTACACACAGCCCCGTCTAGCACCAAACATGGAGCTGATCCCCGCGTTCTGTGAAGACGTGCACACGTGGCTCAGTGAGGACCCCAGGAACGTGGCCGCCGTGCACTGTAAAGCCGGCAAGGGGCGCACTGGTCAGTATCAATAATAAATATCCTAAACAATGTTACACACAGCCCCGTCTAGCACCAAACATGGAGCTGATCCCCGCGTTCTGTGAAGACGTGCACACGTGGCTCAGTGAGGACCCCAGGAACGTGGCCGCCGTGCACTGTAAAGCCGGCAAGGGGCGCACTGGTCAGTATCAATAATAAATATCCTAAACAATGTTACACACAGCCCCGTCTAGCACCAAACATGGAGCTGTATATCATGGACAATCTTACATACAGCCCCATCTAGCACCAAACTAAGCAAAGATTGTACTATAGGAACAAGATAACTGATATTAACACAAAAAAAGTTTGTTGATTCCCCCCTTTTTTTTCGCGTGGGACACCGTATCGTCCAATATAATTCTTTCCATTTATTAATAAAATAAATACATAATAATATAAAAATTACCCGGACTAAACACAAATATTTGAACATTTACTTCAACAAATATTTGTGTCTTGATCGATCCAACGATCCTCGGCGTAGCAGGCAGGGTAACGGCTTTATCCCTTTCGGGGTAGGCAGAGCGCAAACGGCCGTTATAACGGACAAAACAAAAGAAGGTAAATCGGAAAATTGCGTATCACCATAGTGACAGGTAGTAAGCCCATCGCCTAAAATTGCAATACACATGTTACCCTTGAGTCCATTAGTCGCCTCTTACGACACCCACGGGAAAGAAATGGGGCGATGCCACGGTAAATTACCAGACAACTACTATTACATAAAGTACTTGCTGTTTTGTTTACCAGTAGTGTGGTGTGGATTTTAAGTTCATTAACTGATAAGATTAATATGATAGATAATACAATATTAAGCTGCCCACGCTTAAAGATAGATTGTCTCTTCTTAGAAGCCTATCTTAAGATTTACCACCTTGGCTTAGACAAGGTAAATAAATAATTTAAATAAGAGATAACCTCACCTTTGTGAACTACTTACAAAACAATGTTAATGCACAAGAAAGAAAGAATATATATACTGGGTGTAAGGGTCAGTCCTCCGAATACTGAGTCTGTACCCGCATTCTGACCATGAAATTGAACAACTTTCCCATAGGAGCATATTTCTAGAAACGACAAAAGCTTTACCTCCCATACAAAATCAAGATCAGCTGACACTGCAATTACTATGGGAAGTCAAAAATATTTTTTAGCGTTTGCGAAATATTTTTTCCTTTGCAGTTGTTCAGTTTCAAGGTCTGAATGCACCCTTTAAGTATTCGGAGTTACCCTTACAACCTATATATAAATACCATCGGGTACCTCAAGGCGGGTCCCGGCGCCGAGGTAGACCCCGGAAACGATGGCGTGACGATCTTGATGCCAAAGATAAGGAGTGGACCGAGTAGGCTTTGGAGCGAAAGAATTGGCAGACCGCGGGGGAGGCCTTTGCCCAGCAGTGGGATCTAGTAGGTTAAGAAGTGCCACCGCATATTTGGTGTACCTTAGCTTTTATAAGTAGTGAATTGAAAACGAACTGTATCGAAATTGAAAATAGGGGGGGGGATATATAGTAGGCTAGATTATTATAGAATATAACTGATTTAGCTAGTAGACTAAAGTCACACCTCGGACACTGGCGCTCAAATGTATGAATCAAATGCGTTGCTACGCACACAGTCTAAGCTCGCGTAGGTGAACGCGGACCATGCTTGTGTGTGTGAGACAACATGTCAGGGTTGCCGCCATTTTGCGTTCGCGAATCGGGAATGCAATGTGCGGCAGTATGAAATGACCTTCGTCGTTGCGTCCTTGCTTAGCCGGTGTCTGAGCGTCCTCCGAGCGCGGGTGGGCGGCGCTTGTTGGGGGAGGCAGGGAGTGACCATACTGTACGCTAGTACTATTAATTATACTGTGCTTTTTGTGCCAGGGATTTTTTTCCTATTTAGGGGGCACCACTAGCTCTCGAACCGCCTTAATCTAATTTATTTCATTACAAAATTTTAAAACAGTCACTTTTTTATTTTAACTACATTATAATTATGGTGATCGTTAAAACTAAGCTTATTTTAAACGCCCACACTCCTCGTAGGTATATTACGGTAGCGTCTCTGGCTATTACGTAAGTGTTCTGTACATAACTAACATGGTAGCTGTTGCTAAGGAGAATCTTAGATAACGACTCCATTCACAAGCGTGTCAATAGAAACCTGGAACATTATGTGCATTAGATTAAAGTATTGATTATAGGAAACTTGAGATGTGCTGTTACACATCACAATAAAATAATTGTATAAGGATTTAAATTTGGACTTTACAGTTTCTACGTTATTTTATTTCCCTTAGTCATCCGTGACCACGGGCTCTGTAAAGAGCTCGAAACGTAGGAATTGTAAAATCCAAAATAAACACAACTTCAATCCGTTTAAAATTGTTTTATTGTGATGTGATGACAGTTAGTTGTGCAAACTCAAGAAAACATTATGTGGTGTTGCACTTCATACTTGAATAATAGAAAGTTTATTGAAATAGACGACAATGTTAAAAGAATACGAGATCAGACGCCATGATTATCCATGATAAATAGTTTATTAAAGAAAACTTGAACACAAGATATGAAAAGAATATAATTTATTGCATAGAAAGAAACAAATCATAAAAATATATAAATAAAGTGAATAGGCAGCCTTGTTGCTAAGCAGCTATTTTAGGTGACTAAAGACAAAGACAAATCGTATCAAGATTTTCTTAAAGTTGTGATTTAATGCCAAAAGTTCTGGATTTTTTATAAGGTAAAGTAAGGTATCATTATAAACCTCCGAATATTTGAATCCTACCAAAACTATAGTTTCCCATAGTCGAGCCGTAAGTCGTAAAATTTTGCATACCCACAAAGGCGGCACTACACCGACAATTTCGGCCTGAGAATGACGCCTAGTGGCACAATACGGCCCATTGTTACCAACCGGCCTTATGGCCCTCTTTGTACCTCCAAAAAGAGCCCAACACACATAATTCTCCGGAATAATTGCGGAATTTCTTTAAACGCCATAATTGGAAGCATTACCAACTTTCTTGCCTTCTCGTAAATTTCGAAAAAGGTCCTTTTTGTGGGAATCCCTACGCAGGACGGACGCGGTTTACTTTTTTTTGTGGAGGTTAAAAAAGGTGTTAAATTCACTAAAGCTTCTTTTATTTGTTGAGGATGTGGTCCGACGACATTTGCGAATTCTTGTCATAAATTTTTTTTAGTCGTAAATTTTGGTTGAAGAGATATAACTGTACTGAAATTAGTTTTAATGCTTTCAAACGCACAAAAGAAAGCGCTGACAAAGAAACTGCACCCTTCTGTTGCAAAAAAGCTTGCGCAACTTTTTTTGCGTTTAGTTGTGCAATTTTTTTGCCAACTTCTTAGAAATTACGGTCGATGAACCTGGTCCTTTCTATCTGAAATACAATAAGCTTTTCTCTATCATAAATCTTGTAGACAAAACATCTTTAGTTTGTTATTATAGGATTTCGTTTAAGGTTTTAATTATACCCGAAATTAAATTTACGACTGAATGTCGGGGACATAGTCGGGACTACTTCAGAAGGAGGGTTTTTAATTTTTTTTTCAAATAGGCTTGTCTAAGGGTAATTAAATAGGAGACTCGCGGGGTCCATGTCTATTACCATTTTACACGATGGGCTGACAACCTGTCACTATGGCGATACACAGTTTCTGATTGACCCTAGGATGTTTGTCGGACGTGGCGTGAATGTCCGTTTACGCTCAGCCTACCCCGCAAGGGATTATGGGCGTGATATGTGAAGTGTATAGTTTTTATGAGTACGCGGGCAAAGCCGCGGATAACAGCTAATGTAATATAAATTAAATAATCATTGAATAAAGTGCCGTGTGATGCCGGCTTAGAATACCATCACCCCATTTCTTTTCCGTGGGGGTCGGAACAGGCGACTAAGGGGCTCGAGCTATGTATTGCAATTTTAGGCGACTGGCTGACAACCTGTCACTATGGGATACAAAATTTTTCTAATGATACTCAACTATTGGTCAGATGTGGCGTTAATGGCCGGTTACGTTCTGCCTATCCCGTAAGGGATTATAGGCGTGATATATATGTGTGTGTGTTGAATAAAGTAAATTAAATGTTGACATGGTTTGTGGTTGTTTGCAGGCACGATGGTGTGCTGCTACCTACTGTACAGTCGGCAGAAGGCCACGGCCGACGAGGCGCTCAAGTTCTACGGCACCAAGAGAACGCACGACGAAAAAGGTAAGCGTTTGCGTTTTAACACGTCATTGTGCTCTACTAAAGTGTCCAATATTATCAAAGTTAAATATATTTTTATTTGTAAAACATGAGTACAGATGTCGGTGTTTTAAATTAATTACAGATCATGTTTTGCCTTCTGAAATACAAGTTATAAATCACTCACATATCACGCCTATAATCCCTTGCGGGGTAGGCAGAGCATAAATGGCCGCACAAAACGGACATTTACGCCACGTCTGACAAACATTTGAGGGTCAATCGGAAAATTGTGTATCGCCATAGTGATAGGTTGTCAGCCCATCGCCTAAAACTGCAATACACACCCTCGAGTCCCTTAGTCGCCTCTTACGACTCCCACGGGCAAGAAATGGGGTGCTGCTATTCTAAGCCGGCATCACACGGCATAAATTTACTGCTTAATTTAAACAATGTCAAGTCTGAAGTCGTGAAGTCGTTTTAAGTTATGATAACATTTTCCAAGTAACAATTCTTTGAATTTTTTCCTAAACATAACTAAATTACAGGCTATAATAGCCAAACTACAAGCTGGAATATACGGGTGAAATTTTATGTTCATTGCGTAGTCGGTTAGCCATTATGATACCAGGAATATTAACCGGCTACGCAATGTACTAAGAATTTAACCTGAAGACTTGTTGTAGTTTCATAACATAGGCACCAGGGTGCGTATTTTCGAATCAATCTGCCTGTGAAATTTTGCCACCACTGCTCGTCGTTAAGATCTACTTCTAGGTACCAAATCCATTCAAACATAATCTAATGTATTCACACTTACCCTTGTCATGTGAACGATTTCGATTAATAGAAAGTGTGATTAGATCCAGTGGCGCTGCTATGCCCCGGGGCCCTCGACTTCAAGAGGGACTATAATATATATTCATATTATGATGAACCCATGAGAAGTAATTTAAAAAAACGCTGACATACCTATTCATTTATATCATGTGTAGCCTGCCCACGACCTTTGAACGTATATAAGCGCAGGAGCTAGATGAAACTGGATTACGAATACTCTACAGTAAGTATATACGAATTCAGAATATTTCGGAACAACGATTTGAAGATGTTCCTTTTTTAGAGCCTTTGTTTATTTTAGCTCCGCCACTTAGACCACTCGTTGCAGTGTGTTTCTTATGTGAAATTGTATGGCAAAATACGCCTCCAGGTCTTTAAGGCTTACTTAGGTCGGTCGATGTTCTTTCATGTTTTACCTGGGAAAAAGGTTTTTCACGCTAAACGACGCAGCCCATTTTACCTTTTACAGTTCTAAGCCACATCGATTTCAAAGCCTTTATTTATAAGTAGGAATTTACAAGATTCTCTTAAGGAAAGCCACAGTCTAAATAACTAAATACATAGGACGTTCGTACTTAGTTGTAAAGGAGTAATAGAAACTAAAACAGATTACTTATTTATTTTACATATTATTTTTCCATTTCTTTTCTTGTATTTTATTGCTCAAGTATTTCTTCTTTCATAACAGAAAATAAAACAGAATACTTATTTATTTTACATAATATTTTTCCATTTCTTTTTTGTATTCTATTGCTGAATTTCTTCTTTCAAAACAGAAACTAAAACAGATCACTTTCTTACATTTTTTTTTCAATTTCTTTTCTTGTATTCTATTGCTCAAGTATTTCTTTCTTTCAAACAAAACAATATTAACTGACCATATCGGTCAGGTGGTCGCTCACGTATATTGTTTATTTTTTCCATTCTTTACGTATTATAATAGTTATTTCTTTATCTAAAACGATTCAACACGTTTTCAAAAAGCACGTTAGGAAGTTTCACTCTTTTAACCAATTGTATTACAATCCCCTTAGCAACAAATACCTCACACTGCGCCACAAAAAAAGGTGTAAGATATCAACAAAATAGTCAAAAGATTTTTGCACAATTACACAATAAGTCGAAGAAAAGAGTTACTCGCAACAATGAGCTTTAAAATAATTATAGTATTCTTGAAAAGGACAATAGTTTCAATTTCTTTTTATCTTCACAATAAAACAGCTAACAATGCCTTTGTAAGGGTTTTCGATATTCGTTGACCTTGATTCGGCTGAATAGGAGAAAGGGCCCTTTGTACAAAAAAAGGTATTTGTAAAAATTATGATTTCCGATTTGTGTGGGCTTTTCTTTTCTTTGTTGCTATTTGTTCAAACATGTAAGTTATATCCATATTACTTAAATATGTACAGGATGTATGGGATAGCCCTCCGGACGCTTATTGGTTACATTTAGACTATGAAACTGAACAACTTCTTATAACAAAATATTTCAGGAAACGCACATTTTTGACTTCCAATAGTAATTTCAGTCAACTGATTTTGATTTTGTGTGGGAGGTCAATTTCTTTTTATCTTTTCCTACATACATACATACATACATAAATCACGCCTATATCCCTTATGGGGTAGGCAGAGCGTTAACGGCCGTTCAACGGATATTAACACCACGTCTGACAAAAGTTTGAGGGTCAATCAGATAACTGTGTATCACTATAGTGACAGGTTGTCAGCCCGTCGCCTAAAATTGCAATACACACCCTCGAGTCCCTTAGTCGCCTCTTACGACATATGTTATTGTTTATCTTTTCCTGACATATGTTATTAGGGGAAAGTTGTTCAGTTTCATGGTATTGATGCACCCTATCAGTATTCGGAGGGCTGTCCCTTATACCCCGTATGTTAGATGACGTAAGTTTGTTACTCGGAAGTATTCAGGGAGTAACAAAAAGGGTATAACCGACTGAAAGGCGGCCAAGGTACTCATGACACTGAACAACTTTCCCCAAGGAACATGAGTCGAAATAATTTTAAAAGTTGTAATATTGCGGATCACTTGGTAAATTTACCACGGGAGGTCCATTTTTTTTGCGTAATTTTACCTATATCCCATGGGAAAAGTGGTTCAGTTTCATGCTTTCCATTTTTGTGACTTCTTGTATACAGGAAAGTGTGCAACTTTTCACGACTTTAAAGTCAGAGTTTAGGGCCCGTGGGTATCGTTAAAAGGTATGGCCTTACTTTAATAAAACTTTATCTGCCATGCCGTTACTATTTGACTTACTATTATAGAAAATACTGTAAGTGCAAAGTAAGAGTGAACAGGCTTCTTCTGGGTGAGCTCGCTCCATCTTAGACTCTGTCTTTGTCCTATGATCTAGACTAGAGTCAAAAGCAAACACATCCTTAATAAAATAAATTTAAAAGTGCCAAACGAATACAAATTCAATACATTTCCATATTTCTTTTCGTTCCAGGCGTAACGATACCCTCCCAACGGCGCTACGTAGAATACTACGCGGCCCTCGTTCGTAACGGACTCCAATACACAGCGACTAAACTACACATTAGAGAAGTTATCATGTCCCCGCCGCCATCTTTGAACGGGGGACAGTGCACTCTAGAGCTCACCGTGTCGCAAGCACAGCCGCCACTCAAGGTAATGTACTGTCACCAGATTCTAGAGTGGTAGGATCAATATACAGCGACTAAACTACACATTAGAGAAGTGATCATGTCCCCGCCGCCATCTTTGAACGGGGGACAGTGCACTCTAGAGCTCACCGTGTCGCAAGCACAGCCGCCACTCAAGGTAATGTACTGTCACCAGATTCTAGAGTGGTAGGATCAATATACAGCGACTAAACTACACATTAGAGAAGTTATCATGTCCCCGCCGCCATCTTTGAACGGGGGACAGTGCACTCTAGAGCTCACCGTGTCGCAAGCACAGCCGCCACTCAAGGTAATGTACTGTCACCAGATTCTAGAGTGGTAGGATCAATATACAGCGACTAAACTACACATTAGAGAAGTGATCATGTCCCCGCCGCCATCTTTGAACGGGGGACAGTGCACTCTAGAGCTCACCGTGTCGCAAGCACAGCCGCCACTCAAGGTAATGTACTGTCGGAACGATCTAGAGTGGTAGGATCAATATACAGCCACTAAACTACACATTAGAGAAGTTATCATGTCCCCGCCGCCATCTTTGAACGGGGGACAGTGCACTCTAGAGCTCACCGTGTCGCAAGCACAGCCGCCACTCAAGGTAATGTACTGTCGGAACGATCTAGAGTGGTAGGATCAATATACAGCCACTAAACTACACATTAGAGAAGTTATCATGTCCCCGCCGCCATCTTTGAACGGGGGACAGTGCACTCTAGAGCTCACCGTGTCGCAAGCACAGCCGCCACTCAAGGTAATGTACTGTCGGAACGATCTAGAGTGGTAGGATCAATATACAGCCACTAAACTACACATTAGAGAAGTGATCATGTCCCCGCCGCCATCTTTGAACGGGGGACAGTGCACTCTAGAGCTCACCGTGTCGCAAGCACAGCCGCCACTCAAGGTAATGTACTGTCGGAACGATCTAGAGTGGTAGGATCAATATACAGCCACTAAACTACACATTAGAGAAGTTATCATGTCCCCGCCGCCATCTTTGAACGGGGGACAGTGCACTCTAGAGCTCACCGTGTCGCAAGCACAGCCGCCACTCAAGGTAATGTACTGTCGGAACGATCTAGAGTGGTAGGATCAATATACAGCCACTAAACTACACATTAGAGAAGTGATCATGTCCCCGCCGCCATCTTTGAACGGGGGACAGTGCACTCTAGAGCTCACCGTGTCGCAAGCACAGCCGCCACTCAAGGTTATGTACTGTCGTAACGTTCTAGAGTGGTAGGATCAATATACAGCGACTAAACTACACATTAGAGAAGTGATCATGTCCCCGCCGCCATCTTTGAACGGGGGACAGTGCACTCTAGAGCTCACCGTGTCGCAAGCACAGCCACCACTCAAGGTAATGTACTGTCACCAGGTTTTAGAGTGGTTAGATACAATATACAGCCACTAAACTACACATTAGAAAAGTGATCATGTCCCCGCCGCCATCTTTGAACGGGGGACAGTGCACTCTAGAGCTCACCGTGTCGCAAGCACAGCCACCACTTAAGGTAATGTACATGACTTTGACTGAGCCGATGGTGTAGCGGATAGTACCCCTGCCTGCTACGCAGAGGGTCGTGGGTTCGATCCCCACAAAACACAAATATTTGTTAAGTCATTTTCAGATATTTGTGTTTATTCTGGGTGTTTCTATTTATAATATGTATTTATAAAAAAAGAATTTATGTAATATTATGAGACAAGAAAACATAAAATAAAGAATGAGTATATTAGAGGAAGTTTGAAAGTAGCGCCAGGTACAGAAAAGATGAGAAGTAGTCGTTACGTGGTATGGGCATGTTATGAGGAGGGATGAAAATCATGTGACAAAAAGAGTATTGAATATTAATGTGGATGGATGCAGAAGGAGAGGAAGGCCTAAAAAAGTTTGGATGGATTGTAGAGGTATAAAAGATGATATGAAGGAAAAGGGTGTAAATGAAGATTTGACAGCTGATAGAGATGAATGGAAGAATAAAACATGTTGTGATCCCAAATAAATTGGGATAAGGGCAGGCAGATGGTTATATTAATATTAGCTATCTAGTTCCCATAGTACAAGCTTTGCTTAGTTTGGGGCTAGATGGCGCTGTGTGAATTGTCCAGGATATTTATTTTTATGACATTTGTAATATCAGCTAACTAGTTCCCATAGTACAAGCATTGCTTAGTTTGGGGCTTGATGGCGCTAAAATTGTAATAGGTTAACTCGAAACTACTCCATAAGGCCAAACATCGGCAAATCTTGCAGTTCGTGAAAGAACCGTCTTTTTGTTGTTAAATCGCTTGTTTTGGGAGGATTCTGCACTTGTCATTTTCTGAAATATTGCAACATTGATGCTTTCATGAAGAACTGAAGAGTGTTTGTATGGAAAGGTGTGCATTGTCCAGGATAGATAGATAGATGAACACTTTATTGCTTACAACATACATAACAGAAACAAAACAATACAGAAATTTTAAGACTAAAAGTAAGCAAAGGCGGCCTTATCGCTTGCAGCGATCTCTTCCAGGCAACCTTTAAATTAAAATAGACGCATATCACGCCTATTATCCCTTGCGGGGTAGGCAGAGCGTAAACGACCGCAAAACGGACATTAACGCCACGTCTGACATATATTTTAGGGTCATTCGGAAAATTGTGTGTCACCATAGTGACAGGTTGTCAGCCCATCGCCTAAAATTGCAATACACACCCTCGAGTCCCTTAGTCGCCTCCGACTCGCACGGGAAAGAAATGGGGTGATGCTACTCTAAGCCGGCATCACACAGCAAATTAAAAAAGACAAAAATAAAAATAATATTATACAGGATATTTGTTTTTATGCTAATTTGTTTGTTGCAGGCGCCGGCCGCGTGCCACGAGGTCCGCAAGCACGACCAGTCGATCCGCGTGGTGCTGGAACAGTGCACGCCATTGCACGGCGACGTGCGGATAGACGTGTACCACAAGCCGAAGATGATGCGCAAGGAGAAACTCTTCCACTTCTGGGTGAACACGTTCTTCGTGGCCAACGGGGTCGGCGCTGTTACCACTACACCGCCCAGCGACAGTGAGTGTACCCTCCAGCTAAACTCTGACACCAGGGTTCGTCGGGCCGTTAGACGAAGAGAAGAAGAGTACGGCCATCCCAACCGGCCATAATTTGACAATTGACAGATTCGTGCTAATGCTTTCGGCAGAAGGAACATTTACTTTGACATCTCTTTTAGTATGGAATTGACAACTGTCATATATGGCTTATTTAGATGGCCTTACTTTAGCAAAGAGAAGCCAGCCCGCCCAGCGACTCAGTAAGTTAGCACTTCTGAGTGATAGTAAATAATACTCAGAACTGGCCGTATTCAGCTATTTAAAAAGCGTCTCAGTTGTGCTTCAATAGAGTGTCAGTTTGATGGTTTTGGCCGTTTCGTATTCCGCTAACAGTTCGAAGTTTTGAAAATCACAATAGCAATCGAATAACAGTTAAGTATCGATGGTATTACAATGACAAAAAAATAATATAAACTTTTACACAAACTCAGGACTTGGGCCGCAGGAGGACAACTGCAAACGTCATGTTTGTTAATACAAGCACAGCAAATGATTTGTTAATACAAGCACAACAAATGATAATCCTAACAAATTAAGGACTACAGTGTTATTTGGCCGCCGTATGGGTGACACTAGCTCGATACGGCGCAAACTTGATGGTACTAACAAATAGCTATTGCGTGCGAAGCAAGCTCGATACTTTAAAACGTATCGTAACAAAATAAACACCTTATACAGACACACGAAGCGAGCTGGTCAACTTAGAAAGACTCACAATAAAACCGTAATATTGGGTGAAATTTTACTAGTGACTGATAGCGAAAGACGGGCTAGTGATAAGGAACTATTTTCTCCAAAGAGCATAGGCCGAAATACGAAACAATTCGGACCTCCCATACAAAATTCACTTTTGCGGAGGCAATTTTTGAGGAAGATCAGCTGATTTTAGTTACTATGGAAACCGAAAATCTTTTCTTCATATTTATTTATTTTATACTTTATTGCACATGGTACAAAAGGCATGTTCCTTGGGGAAAGTTCTTGCTTCACCACCAGCCTGTCTTGAGATTTCGCTATTGGTCACTATTAAAATCTTAACCTATATATTGCAAGCGAAGCGAGCTGGTAAACTTAGACAGACTTACAATTTAACCTTGGACTTAATGCATTCAATGGAATGAACATTATTATATTAAAGGCAAAATAATAGGTGTAAAAGCAATTTTATTTAAACTTCTTTTTTGTTTAAATATAAGGTTATTTACAATAAAAGAAAATACTAAAATAACTAATAGCTACCTGTCTATTACGAGGGTTAAATGTGTGTTTTTTTTCCAGGTATGAACCTGGACACGTTTAAGCTGGTGCTGAACAAGTGGCAGCTGGATGACGCGCACAAAGACAAGCTGCACAAGATATACAGCGCTGATTTCAAGGTGAGTCTCTCATACTACCACTCAATTTGAGATATCAATTCTATGAATAAAAATAGAAAATAAAAAAAGTTTGCGACGGCCGGGGATTGAACCCGGGACCTGTGGAGTACCGTCCCGCCGCTCTGCCACTATCGGCGCCCCCCGAATACTTCAAATTTTCAACCTCTTTTTATATATATATATTTTTAAGTAAAGATGGGTTTGCTCTTGACTCGAGTCTAGGTCATAGGACAGAGACAGAGTCTAAGATGGAGCGAGCTCACCCAGGAATATGAATTTCAGGAATAGTGTATTACTGTAGTGACAGGTTGCCTATGATATCCTAAGTCCCTTAGCTTCTCACAGCGTCGGGGTGATGATTTAATAAGCTAAGGAAATTATTTTTATTACGTTTGAGGTAGTTTACGGTTTGCACTTGAACAGTGATTTACAACATATACTTACATATATCACGCTTATATCCCTTGCGGGGCAGGCAGAGCGAAAACGGCCGTAAAATACGGTCGCTTTCGCAGCGCCTGACAAATATTTGAGGGCCCTTTCAGAAAATCCGTGACAGCTTGTCAGTCGATTGCCTAACATTGTAATACACTCAGCAGCCCTCGTGCCCACGACAGCCACCGGAAAGAAATGATGTGATGCTATTCTAAGTCTGCATCACACGGCTATTTATATTTATGTTTATGAAAGAATTAAATAATTAAATTATTATTACACAGCGCCATCAAGCCCCAAACTAAGCAAAGCTTGTACTATGGGAACTAGATAGCAGATAATGATACTTATTCATTTTTTTGTGTAAATAAATACATATAATAAACAGAAAACACCCAGACTAAACACAAATATCTGAAATTTGTGTCTTATGGGGATCGATCCCACGACCCTCGGCGTAGTAGGCAGGGATACTATCCGCTACGCCATTGGGACAGTCTAAATTGATTGATCTCTTGTTCCCCAGGTGGAAGTGATCCTGCAGCGTCAACCGGAGTCGTCTCGTTTCTCAGCATGCGGCCGCGCGCCCTCCCCCCCCCTCCTCCACCGCCTCCGACACCACCGACCCCGACCCGGACTCCGAGCACTGGGACTCTGGTGAGACCAAGCGTTATACCTCCAGGGAACCGGACACAGCCGGTTATATGCTGCTCGATTCACCCGATACTGAAGGAACCGCTGAATTGTGTCTCGTAGAGTGTGTTAAAGTGTGCCCGCACGGTTGTGTCGCAGAGAATTGTCAGGCGGACGAATTGTGTCCGCACGGTTATAAAATTGTTCAAGCGTATCCCACTTCTGATGTTTATAGAACGGAGAGATTGGATGAATGTTTTCAGGATATGACGGACGCGAGGTACGCTGTTTTAACAGAAAATAGCGACATTGAAATGACTGCTTGCAACAATTGCGTAAAAATGGATTTTTCGAATTGCGATCATAAAGCGCATAAAAAAGAACGTAGCGAGAAATCTAAGTCTTTACAGACGAGCCCGATCAAAACAATGGAAAATGCGGGAATACTTACGAAAGATGGCTACATGCTGATTGATCGAACTCCACGCCTTCAAAAGGAGGCGTTACGTCTATCCGAGCCGACGCAATCAAAAAAAGAAGCCTCAGAAAGAGCTACGAGATTTTCCGACCCGACCGGCAGTAGGAAATGTAAACATTCAGGAATGGTTTCTAAAGATGGTTACATGTTAGTTGACGCGACTCCGAGACAACCGCAACTAAAAGACGGGAGAAGAACTCCTTCGCACGAAATTATAGGCCTACCTGCTGTTACTAACATGAGACTTAACTCTGAATCAATCGAAGAGAACTACATGGAGTTTAATGCGACCGACGGATACATGAAAGCGGTCGATCAAGCGAAAATAACTAACTACACCGACGAATACGCTTTGATGTGTCCCGAACTGTCCAATGAAAAATCAGTTCTGTGCCACGCACATAATTCCAAAATCATCGCTGAAATGTCCGAAAACGATGAAGGATTAGCGGAAGCCTGTTTCTCTGAAGCTTGCTCTTCAGATTCGAAACCCGGCAAGAATAAAAAGCATTCGTTCTTCAAAAAAGACGATTACAAAAACGACAAAGGAAAGATACCTAAAGTGTCTTCCGATCATACGATTTCCGACGAGTCTAAAAAGAAGTATAACTTCTTTCAGCGTCGTGACGATGAAGGGTCGAGGCCTAAGTTCGCTATCGGCGACATGAGAGCCTCGTGGAGAGAATTCACTGGAAAATTTACTGATAATAGAAAGAAAAAGGACAGGGATGACTCGTCATGAAAATAACAGAAAATACTGGTTCTAAAATGTGGTTAGCCAAATGCAAGGATTGTTATAATTGTGTCAAAAACGGACACTTTTTGAAGCAATGTCTGGTGTGTTGGCACGTTTGGTGCCGATTTTAAGCAGATTTTAATTTGCCTGTAAATATTGCTCGGATTATACTAACCGTGTTGAAAACACTCATTGCTATTGGGTCGAGTTACACGGTTATATTTTTGTTAGTTTTTACGTGCGTACGAACGACTGTCAAAAGTACAGTCGCCCTGATATAGGGATATGTCGAGCACATTTTTATTGTGGATGTTAATAATTATATTATAATTTTGTAATTTCAACGTTCCGTTTTATCGGCTGGAATGTATTTGTTCATATTGATAGTTGACGACAATACGTCGAACTGTTCTTAATTTGTTTATGTTTTGTTTTCATTACGAATATAATAAAATCTTTTGAATAAAGCACTGTTATAATAACTTTATCAATCTCAAATTTCAAGTTATTACGACATTGTTTTATCCTGAAGTAAAGTTTAAACGTAACATCCACCTTATTAAGGTTTTATTAGTTATCATCTTAGTTTAATAAATACATAAATAAATATTGGACACACAAGTCCTTGTATAATGTATATAGTATAGATTACGTTACAGTTATATATTTCGTTAGAAGGGAGGCGAGGCTTACGAAATTGATCTCTTATAAAACCGATAACGAATAAAAATATAAGTAAAATTTATTGTTTTCGAATAGTTATCTGTTAGATCTGTATGGATGGGGAACTATGTACAGTTATGTGTGGAAGGGAGGTAAAAATGATTTAAAATATCAATTGACCAAAATTAGAATGACTGCATAGAAATACATGGGACATGCAGAAGAAATACGACCTAGAAATAATCATCTCGTTAAGATTGAATAGTCTTAAGACCTCGTTGAATGGGAATCGTAAAATAAATTGTGTTAAAATAGAACAGTATTTAAAACTACTAAGTCTAGATATAGTTCCACATAACTTTTTCAGACAATAAGAGTAAGAGTTGAAAACAAATTATTAGCGGCAATAAATACAGATTTAACTACTACAGAATCGGCGCTGTCGACGCGACACCAATTTAGTAAACTTTTGGCCGTTTGAAATTAAATTTAAGTCATAGAACGCTTTATAGGTCTACTTTACAATGTATCCTCAATAAACTTGTGGCTGTTTGAAATTGAACTTTAGCGGTAGTACAGAGAGACTTAGGAGGTCCACTTTACAATGTTGAACTGTATTGTAGGCGGCGTTTACAATGTTGAACTGTATTGTAGGCGGCGTTTACAATGTTGAACTGTATTGTAGGCGGCGTTTACAATGTTGAACTGTATTGTAGGCGGCGTTTACAATGTTGAACTGTATTGTAGGCGGCGTTTACAATGTTGAACTGTATTGTAGGCGGCGTTAACAATGTTGAACTGTATTGTAGGCGGCGTTTACAATGTTGAACTGTATTGTAGGCGGCGTTTACAATGTTGAACTGTATTGTAGGCGGCGTTAACAATGTTAAACTGTATTGTAGGCGGCGTTTACAATGTTGAACTGTATTGTAGGCGGCGTTTACAATGTTGAACTGTATTGTAGGCGGCGTTTACAATGTTGAACTGTATTGTAGGCGGCGTTAACAATGTTAAACTGTATTGTAGGCGGCGTTTGCGAGCGTGTCGGCCACTACCGGCAGCTGTCGCCAGACCGCGCACCACACACGTAACTATTATAATCAAACACATTATTGACTCGTGCTTGCTTTTAAGTTACACATTTCTTTTTTGGGCATGGGAAATGGTGTTTTTTATCCTGAGGTGATGATTATGAAGCTAAATTAACTAGTTTTCTTGAGCGATATAAAGAACACACATATCACGCCTATAATCCCTTGCGGGGTAGGCAGAGCGTAAACAGCCGCAAAAAACGGCCATTTACACCACGTCTGACAAATGTTTGAGGGTTATTCGGAATATTGTGTATCGCTATAGTGACAGGTTGTCAGCCCATCGCCTAAAATTGCAATACACACCCTCGAGTCCCTTAGTCGCCTCTTACGACTCCCACGGGAAAGATATGGGGTGATGCTATTCTAAGCCGGCATCACACGGCAAAGAATGAAATAAAAAATGCTTTAACTTGGGCTCACCGAAAGTAAATACTTGATTTCGAATCGGTGGAGATGCTGTGATTAGTTGGCGTCTCACCACAGCAATATTTAAGAACTAACCCAAATAATTGATGTCTTGAAACGAAATAGATTTTTTTGAAAACTTGCAAAATTTCCAAGCGCGGGCAGGATTTGAACCTGCGACTTTCGCATTACGAGTGGCGACGCCTCTTCCATCTGGGCTACCGCAGCTCGTTCCTAGAATTACCGTGAATCGTGTTTAAATTTGCTACCCCTGTCACTAAGTTTTAAGACAACATCAATCACACAGGATATTACACTATTTTCCAATGCCATCGCACGTTTGAGCCTGGCGTCGCAACCTCGAGGCTTTTCCGCGGACGGCACCATCGCATTTCAGCGTTAGGCGGTATTGTGTGAAGTTTTATTGGTAAAGGAACCAAAATATAACTGTCTTTAGCCATGGATATTAAATAAAACACACGGTTCCTTCATCTGTGCAAAAAAAATCCTGCTTTGGTCAGATTTCGTTATCATGCAGTTTATTTTTCGTTTACTTTATAATATAACGTACGTTTACGAAATCTGACTAAACACTTATGATAAAAATCCCACAGCGCTATCGATTGCAGTCCATTCGTTTTAATTTTGCATTATTTTCAGCTCACCATTTTCTAATTACACTATTTCGTCATTTTTTGTTTTGTGTGTAACTGTTATGCTTTCACGTGCATGCTTGATATTTTGATTGTGCGAAAATTCAGTGGATAATAATATCGTTTTGCAGCATTTTTGCCTTTTCGTCCCCCTTATATGTTTCCACTGTCAGAAGAAAGGCCATGAAATTAATGAATGTTCAGTTTTGAATTTTACTTATCTTTGAATATGTATTGTACAATAATAATTTAGTTTTCTTGGTCTTTCTACTGATACACCCCTTGCTATTTTCCCAATCTTGTGTGGAGTGTGTTTTGTGTAAATATTTATAATCTTGTTTGCAATATTTTACTTTAAATTTTAATGGACATTGGGATCTCACGATGATTATTACTTGACTTGTGGTGGTATAAAACTTGATATACGCAAAGGACTCCCGTTTAACTAAAGAAATAACCTTAAGTTAATTATTCTGTGATTCAAAATCTAGCTGAACTTAGGATCTCGCAAACTGACTTTAGATCTAACAATGCAAATGCAACCCGCAAAAAGTACCCTTATCAAAGATCGATTTGCTTTTGATTGAACATAATCAATTTCGTGTAATCCCGATATCCATGTGCACAGTTTTCTCACCATTTCATGTTTCTAACTCTCATCTCTCACCCGCTTCACAAACGCATTACACATGCCACATACAGATTTTGATTTGTTTTTCAAATTTATAAACGCCTTTTTTTATTTGCGCAATTTTTATCTGCACGATAAATGTGTTTAGTAGTTTTTCTAAGGCGTTTAAAATTTTGGTGTAATTTTCAATTAGGTGGTTAAATTCTTGGGCCCATAATTTAATTTTAAAGTAACAACAAATGAAATGAACGTAATGATTGATTATTTGTTAGAAGTTCTTCTTGTTATTTGCAATCGAAAATTGCATCGAAATCTTGTCTTGGCCCAGAAATTTAACCACCAAGATCTCAATAAATCTGTATGTGGCATCTGAATTCGGTCGCTTATCTGGGTTTCTCGTTTGCAGGTGAATCTACGTACTTGTGAAGTTGGCTGCTCTTCTCAAACCCCTAAAGGGGCTTCGGGGCCTTTGGGGCGATAACTGCCCATGCGACTCATGCCCAAACCTGTGTAAATAATACCCAAGGCTTATAAGGAAAATATATTAACAAAGATTTTCAATGGGACATTATTCTCGAGTGGAAAGTCTTTGGAATATTTTTCACAAGGCTTGAAATAGTGGTTGAGGTACTACAGACTGTTACTTGTGTGTGCATGATGCCTTCTAACGCTCGTGAATAACAACAACTCATTGTCATCATAAGGGCTGCAATACACGGAATACACCCGTAAACATGTGATTTCTAATTGAAAATACCGGTATAGTGCAAGAATGAAATACTACCTTCGACAGGCTCAAATAAGACGAATATTTTGTAGTTTATCTGCAATATCTCTGCCACTCAACAAAAGTAAAGAACGAAACGGACTTAAGATGTGTTTTCGTGTGGACAGTAAAGCGACGGACGCTATATTGTACTGTGAGTGAAACGTGATAATGTTACAATTGTGGTGATAACGGACATAATGATAATTATTGTCATACGGAGGAGTTTTTTGGTGCTAGTGGGGTGTGAAAGAGTTTCGACTGTTTCGAAAAGAGGTTTATAAATATTTCTGTGTTTAAACAATTTAAAGTAGAATTTCTGTGTCAATGTTTAGGTAGACGGACAACGTGTAACTCAGTAGATTTGTGTAAACTTTGATGGGCTTTAAATTGTTCCGTTGGTGGGACATTTCCTTTTAGATGGTAAACATCGTAAATTTTTGCCCAATACTAGTTTTTAAAAGGCCATTTCAAGCCACTACTAGGCCTTTCACTCGACTACTGTAAAAGTAGCCGTATATGTGTATACCAATGAATTGGATAAATCTTTTACATGTGGCAATCTTTAGGTTTTGTCAAAATTTTAAGCCAACCAAATTAACTAGACGATTGATATGTATGAGCGTTGTTCTGCGCCAGTCATCTAGTTGGTCGGTATCGAGATGTTATCTAAATTCCTTCACATGTCACTACCACCACGCAGGCGGACGTATTGTACGTCGTTTTTGTACTTGATGAAATGGTCACAAGGTATGTTCTTACGTAGTTATTATGGCTGAAGGTACATTATCGGTTTGTCGACGTTTTATTACAGGGCTTGAAATATAGGTAGGGATAGATAGATCTATGTATTTCAAAACTATGGCCATCTTTCTAATTTTCCTTATTAAATAAAAGTACTTATGAAAAGTCTGAAGCAACAACTATGTTCTTAGTTGTAGGTATTTTTTAAATACCTGTATTGCACTTGGCTTTTTTGTAAATTTCAGTGTATTGTCATACCAGTAATTAAATTTTTTGAAGCCCCTTTTTTCAAATCTGTCTGCAATAATAAGTCTGGAGGACTGGATATACTTGCTGACCTAAATGTAGATTTCAAATTTGTTTAAAACAAAGAAACTGACCTATTTCTTAGCCGATTGCAAGATACGAGAAGTAAGCTAAGAAATACTCGAGAATTGATGTCAACACCTATATTTCCAGTCCTGTTTCAATGCACTTTAATTGTATCACTCGGTCTTTTGCTACCGATGTACCAATGTGTACTGAATAGTTTGCTATGAGGGATTTTGTAGTTGTACCGGCAAGTTAGATTGGTATTTTTTGGATAACTTTGGTATTTTCCGAATAATTTTAGTACTCTCCGGATAACTTTAGTATTTTCCGGATGACTTTAGTATTTTCCGGATAACTTTAGTATTTTCCGGATAACTTTAATATATTCCGGATAACTTTATTATATTTTCCGGATAACTTTGATATTGGCGTGAATAGACTACTTGCAGTTAAAAGAGATTCTAATGCAATTTTGCCAAAAAAATATCCAAATAATACCAAAACACTTGCCTAATGAGCCGGCCAGTGTCAAATAGATATTTGAATCTAATATTAGATCAATAAAATCAGGGCTTAGTCCAGAAAACTATTTCAAAATAGTTTGTTATATTTAGATATCAGTTGTCGATGTTTCTGATAATAAAATTTAACATGGCGTTGATATAAAAACTAGTGAAAAATCACTAAACTTGAAAAACTACATTCTTTTCTGCTCACTTTTAAAAGTTATACATATAAACATTTTTTCTGTTCACTTCGAACCTTGAATAGGCAATTTTTAGGGAAACTTTATTAAATAAGTATTTACACATTTTTCCTACGAATATACGACCTTAATTCACAAATAATGCATAATAGCTTTATAGCAGACGAAAGATAAACCATTTTTAAAATAACTAAGCTTAACTTTAAAGCACAGACATCGAGTAAATAAAATATAATAATGTATTTTTTATATCAACGCCGTACCTTACGTTGTCATTGTAGTTGTACAATGAATGCTCGTATATTAGGTTGTACGGTCGTGGAGTAGAGTTGCAGATGCAATACCGGGCGGTGCTCTTTTCAAAGCCAAGCTACACGTACTAAATGTGCGGCTTAGTGATTTTTGGCCATAAATAATTCGCGAAGTTGATTTGAAAGTACCTTTTTCACATTGGCCGATTGTGTCGGTGACGATACTTTTTTAGGATTCCGTACCCAAAAGGTCAAAACGGGATCCTATTACTGAGACTAAACTGTCTGTCTTTCACCAGACTGCAACTCATAATTAGAGAGTTAATTGTTTCGCAAATGTCGTATTTCTGTTGCCGCTTTTTCAACAAATTTATACTAAAAATATGATTAGAACAATTACATTAAAATTAAAAATTAATTCTGATACAAAAACGTGTTTTTAATGAAATGCTTGTCTATGGCTTGATTTTAATTCATAAATGCATTTAAAAAAGAATTGTCTCCGACACAATCGGTCAGTGCAAACGTGGCCACAGCCATTTATCACTAAGATGCCCGCTGTTTTTTCTACTAACAATAATTTCGTTCTAAGTTTTGATACTTATCAAAAGGTTTACACAGCTAAGTGGAACTCAAGTCTTAAGAGTACAAAACATAAAATTGACCAAGTCCCATGTATGTCTTTCTATGATAGTTTTGAGTAATTTATTTTTGCGATATTTTGATTGAGTCACCATCTTAACCCATTTTAGGCTGACTTTCTGCAATGGATCCGCGTGTCTTAGGTTAATATGATGGGTTTAAACGGTGTTAATATTTGAAAACCTAGAAGTCTATATAATGGGTTAATTTTTGTATTTAAGGTTATTATAATGTTTGCTGGTTTTGAAGTTGAGCATAATAAATATTAATTATTTATTTAAAAAAAACATTATACGGTAACAAAATTAAACTGTAATCTTTTATTATTTAGGAAGGACTTTGACAGTTCATCATTTGCCCAAATTCAAGTCCAGCAAATTGAATTTATTTTTTATAAAATGCCTATTAATGTAATGAAGAAATACACATGCCGTTTGGCGAGGCAGATTACCCACCAGCGTTTACTTTAATTAAGACGGACAGTATGGTTTTGTATAGTTTCCCGATCTCAACAACTGCCGTCGACATTAGCTTGTTGCCGAGAGATTTGCTACTTGGGGGTTTTGCGATTATTAATTATTTTACTAGTAACTTTAAGCAGTCGAGATTGAGATTTCAAAACTGGCTTTTTTCACAATAAAGATTCGAACTTAAATAATAACAGATCAGATTTCAAATATTAGTGATGGGCCGAAATTGGTTTGAATTTAAACTACGACCTAACATTAGGTATGCAATGTACTGTTTTGTAGTTTTTGGAAACAACACACTACCCAAAAAAACTGCATAATATTATTTGAATCAACCGTCAATCCCGTTCACGTCCTTGGTAATTAATATGTTGTACAAACTCCGCAGCAATCGCTCAAATTAGTAAAAGAAAAATTGAAATAGGCTCTTATTTGATAAATAGCCATTTTGAACGCAATCTAATATTTTTTTATATAAAAATATCGTAGTTGTTCTGTGAAGACTCTAAAATTGATTTTGCGTTCAGAAGGGCGCCCTTTCCTTTATAGCCTAAATACGGAATGGTTTCAAATTGTTTTGCGTGAAGAAAATGTTGGAAAATTGCTATAACATCACTAAATAATCGGGTGTGCGGAAATAAATCTGCTAGAGACTGTGTAGAAAGAGAAAAAGTGTGGAAATTGATGGCGCCTCAGTGTCTCATTATGAGAAATGGAATTGCAACCTATGAAAAAATTATTAGTTCACTTTATGCCCACGCCTATTCTCAGACTCTACTCTAGAATGCCTTACTCCTAGATTTCAAAGACTAAACCAGAGTCGGTAATCGAATACTTCTGTATTGGTATACCTACTCTGGGTTGGTCTACAAACAACTGTTACATTGGCCTCCATTAGGAAATAAAATATCTTAGCTTACCTTAAATTAACGCTGTTACTTTCTATCCAATAGGTTGAGAAAACAAAAGAAGATATTCAAGTCATGTCTTATAATTTGAGGCAGAATACGCATTATCAGTCAAAATAAGGCAACGATGAAAACAATGGCGACTAAATTGACTAGAAATGGCGAAGAACCTATTGTCATTTTTAAACATGACAGGATTTAGATATCTCCTAGACTTTTCTGAACCTATTTGACGGAAAGTGACAGCGCTAAATTAAGGTAAGTTAACTTTTTCCGAATTTATTTATGTCCCATTACCTATTTTAGGTATAGCTCACTACTAGATTCTGAAGACCAAACAAGTCGGTATACTAATACTGAACTGTATTGATATACTTATTCTGGGTTGGTCTTGTCAATCACCCAAAAAATAATTATCCACCCATATGTGATGATATTTCAATTTTCCAACAATTAACGATCAGTCTATACTCAGGTTGATAGAAGTACAGGTGATTACTGAAATATGGCTCTGTAAAGTTGATGAGTGATATAAATACAAATTCAATCAAAGTATAGGAAACTGTTTGAAAAGTTCTCAGTCAAAAGATCACAATATTTCAAGATTTGGTACTTCACTGAGATCACAAAAAGGGAATTTACTCTTATTTATAATTAATCTGTTTTAATCACATACTTAATTTCTGCGCCATCTCTGTAACCATCTGTACGAGATATCGATTGATCATTTTGAATTATTGTAAATATTGATTGTTTTAATACGTTAGCGTTAAAGATCTGTTATAGTTAAGCGACTGAGTGGATGTTTTATGATTTGACAATATATGGACGATTAATGGGCTCGGAAGGAACAGTGTGTGGTTTTCTGCCGATATTTTGCACTAAAAGTTGAAAGACTGAACATAGACGGTGTAAGGAAGGAAAAGCCCTTGGAATACCGATATGCATGCCGACCATTATACTGAACTACATTTCCCTAAGAACATATAAAAGGAAACGACATAAATATTCGGCCTCTCATACAAAATCACGATCAGCTGACTGCATTTACGATTGGAAGTCCAATTTTTTTGACGTTTCCATATATTTCTTATGGGAAGTTATTCAGTTTCATGGTCCAAATGAACCCTATGATGAATATTCGGAAGGTCGTGACTTACACCCTGTATAGTATCAAAAACTTGGACTCAACGTCTAATTTTAATCTTTTTGAGTCAAATGCTTTACAATCTGCATGAGATTATTTCGTGCGTAGAAATAAGCAGCCCGTGTTTATTACCATTTGATTTATAGTTCAAAATTTCGACAGAAATACCTACCGCAATATATAGGAATCAACTGTAATAAATAATTTATGTTTCTATGACGTAGGATCGATAAAGGCTAAGGCTATATTGTGATATAGGTCTGGTTATAGCGGTGGTTCAAATTTTAATACTAAAATGACTTGAGCCAGTCAAATCTAGATACTTTGGTCATCTAGATTTTTCTGTAAACAAGTCAATGGCCTAAAGAAAATTTGAACCATCCAGAAAGAAAAGTATTACGGAGAAGAAGGAAAGAATGTATCTAAAATCAAATAAAACCCACAGGGTATATACTGCCATAAGATCTTAGGGGAAATGAAATGTGTTCGATAGAGTGTCATAGGCGCACGTTACAAGGTCAATCTGGCTTCAATTCAACGACCATAAAGCCCGAATGATAGACACCTAATGTGTCAATTTCTCAAAGCAAAAAATTATGTCAACTAGCTGAGGTGCGCGGGTCGGGGGCGGGGTAATGCGTGCATGCTGATTGGTCAGCGGTCGCGTCATCTTAAATGACTGCTGACTAGCCAATGCGCGCGATATTACATCAGACTTTTAGGTCTGATGTGTTGCCAGATAGTATTCTTCCTAAGTTCTGTAAATCATGGGATGATTACCTGCTGTCAAAGGAATCATCCCATAATTTACAGAGTTTAGTGTGCCGCCTCAGAACTTTGTGGTCTGGTTGTTTCAAATCCAATGCTTGTTTGGATTGACGTCGCATTGAACGTGTAGTGTTCACCAAAAAGGTGATAGTTGTGAAAACCGCCTTTGGAGATTGCGATTAGAATTGGTATTCCAGCTTGATTCATTCAAATTATGATGAGATAAGATTGTAATATCTACAGTATGTGTTCAGAATCAAGCTGATGGTTAAGTGTAACTATATCTGTCTCGTTGATTCTGTGGAAAATTTGTGCAGTGTAAACGGGACAGCTATAGTTTTGTTAGTTTGAAGTTTTCTCGATTGAAATTTTAAGCGGGTAGGATGTTGGTAGGATGTGGTAGATAGCCAACCGTTCGGAATAATGTAGGTAGGTTAGATCTAAAAGTAAGGTTAGGTTAGACGCCCTATTAGACTAGAAACGTCATGGAAACTATCAAATTAAGTGTTTTAATAACAAAAAAATCGATTCGTCTTTAGGCTGTATGAAATTCTTCTTTTTATTTGTTAAGGCTAAGGCTGTCCAGTCACGAATGCTTCCATTGAAAGTTTTTAAGTGTCATGAATTTGTAACAATTTTTTTTTCATTAATTAGTTTGTAAACTTAATTTTTAAATGTATTGCTTCGGACTCGTAGTTATCGGTTAAGTATTTGGCTCAGATCTAGATATTTTCAAATTTCTGTGCGTATATTGTTTGTATAATGGAAGACGTGAAATTCCAAAAGCTTTTGGTTTTTTATTTATTTGGGTTGTGTTATCTGGATAATGATGTTCGTCCGATGTACGTACGTATAATATCATCAAGTACAAATGTAGTAAGTTAGTAGGTTTTCGAAATGGTTGGGGGTCTTTTAAAGTACTAAAGAATAACGTTATGTTACTTTAGTATTTAAAATTGCCCTAAAAGTAAGTCGTTCTCCCAAATATAAAACCCATTTTCTTTAACCATCTTTAGTATTAAACTGGGGTCAAAATTTACAGAAGTAACTACTCTTCCAGAGTCGCCCCGGTTATACCCCATTCCAGAAGATAAATAAAAGTCAGGATGTTTTTATATTCACAACAAAATCGATTTTCTTTCGATACGATTCGTTATCGGTTTTCGCTCGACCTCCCAAACTTCAAAGTTTTAGCTTTAAAGATTGTTGTTTGCCTTAAAAAAAATGTGATCTTATGACGATTATACTTAAAGGATGTGCTGTACGTTGCCACCGCAGTCTTATGTGCGAAACTTAAATCGTTTAAAATTTGGCCCACAACTCTGGCAACACTGGAAAAAATAATACAAAAAGTGTTGCTACATAAAAATTATCTTAGTTGATTCGGCATGTGAAACGCAAGCGGATTGCGGCGGCGGCGCGTATGAAATGCCTTGTATAATGATAACAAATGAATTATGTAATATAAGAGTTGACAATGATGCGATGTTCAGCCCCTGACAGGCTGCTGTCAATTGGATACAGTGTAAGCGGCAGAGGAGTTTACTGGCATTTCACACATTGAGAAAACCACACTTGAACCCGAATGATCCATTCATGAATGATCGGTCGTCGGTACCCGGCATATTACCTTTGGAACAATTGTAAAATGTTCTTCTTGGTCTGTAATGAAACGAGGATGTTTTGGGTTTAAGATAAACGTAACAAGTTAACAGAGACTGTTTTAAGATCTGTTACGTTGAAGGATATGCTATAAAAGTTGAACCCAATACTGACTTATAAACACTTTCTAAATGGTCGGGTTTTATCGTTTCTCGCGAGATTACAAAGACATGTAACGAATTATACTGTACGAATGAATTAAGTAAATTAATGTATGAAACGCAGTATAAGCCGTTGCAAAACAATCCTTGTAAATTCGCGACTAACGTCCTGGCTTTAGAGCAGCCAATATAATTCGACCTTTTAAACGAGTTCTTTGTTTTCAAAGTTTAACGTCTTGTTATCTGTAATACTGGTCTACTATAGTTTCTGTATACTTGTGTAATTTCTAAAGAAACCTTGGTTCAACCTAATGCCAATAAAATCCTCACCGCACATTATATAAAAAAAAAACCTTTTTTATGAATCGTAAGAATGTTCTTAGTTCCACAATAATTTAAAAAATATGTAAATTTTTCTTATCTTAGTAAGTAAAAGATCTCATATGTCATATTTTTTGTTTTGTCTTTTTTATATTTTGAGGAACTTCGGAATAGTCGAGTTGATTTAAAGACAACCTATGTAAAATAAAATATATTGATGTATATAAAATGTTTGTGTTTCATTTCATGCCTGAATAAAACCATGTAATCATTTGAAAAGTATATAATGAATAAAATAGGGTAGGTAATAAAACATGTATTACACACAAAACATTGTTAATTACATTTATTGGCATTAATTCGGGATATAAATTCTGTCAAGTCAAGTAGGTTTAGAAAATGTTAGGAGCTAAGTCCTGTCATGTAAAAAAAATAATTCCGAATTGACGCCATTGTCCGCCTACGACAAACTCTAGCTTGTTGCATAGTGTTTACAGAGTCTACATTTTCGAAAGTTGATAAAATAGAAAATGCAAAAATAGTAAAGGGATTTCCGAACGAAAGTAGCGCCCACATTGCTCTTCCAATTGTTTATTTTGTATAATTGACCAATAAATAATTTTAACTTTCCGACTACTTCCGACCGATGTTTTTTCTAAGCGCCAGCGCTGCGTCGAACGGAATGCACGCGCGGGCTAGATTCGCCAAAATACAAGAGCCGCTCGCTCTGGGCGACCCGCGTCACACAGCGCTCTTCTTGTATTTTGCCAAATCTAGCGCTTGAGGGTGTGTATTGCAATTTTAGGCGACGGGCTGACAACCTATCACTATGCCGATACACAATTCCGAATGACCTTCAAATATATGTCAGACGTGGCGTAAATGTCCGTTTTTGCGGCCGTTTACGCTCTGCCTACCCCGCAAGGGATAATAGGCGTGATGTATGTATGATTGTAGCCCGCTCGACGCAGCGTTGACGCTAAGTGAAATGGTTTAATCATGAACCATTTTCGCATTTTTTTTATCATAACATTAACATAATTGTTTAGGTACACATTTTTCATACGTTGTTTCACATTCTTAACAGTAAATAGGGTAAGTACCTAGATTAAAACGAGAACAATTTAATATGTATCAACTATCACAACAATATTAGGATAGGAATCTACATAAAGTACGATTCATCGAATTCACAAGTGAAATCAACCATATAATTGCCTATATAAAACTGCAATTGTACAATTTAAAAAAACCGCAATGGAATTTTTGCTACATGGTATTTTGTAATTAAGTTTTTTTTAGCTTTGACCAACGCTTTTCATTTTGTGAAGAACGTTTGTAGCCCGATGAAGAAAACAAGGAGTTACTATTATTTCAACGAATTCTAGACTTATTCAACGAACACTAGAATAAAAACTGTCAAATGCAGTAAAAGTGGGGTCTTTTCTATCTGACAGTTCTCGAGCTAATTTATAAATTTAAACCAGATGGCGTTCGAATATTGTTTTTTATCTTTCAAGGCGTTACACTCTTAACAGTGGTTGTGGTCGGGGTCGTCCACAAATTACGTAACGCTTTTAAGGCGAGTGTAGCCGTCAACGACCTCGACGGTGGCGCCACTTTACAAAAGCAAGATTTCTCTTTATACAATCTATCAGAATGTCCGATGCTCAAGTTTTTAGTATTATACTAAGGTAAAATTAAAACCTACAAACTTAATAAAACATTAGCTGCACATAAAATAATGGAAAATATGCCTAAAAACGGCCAATTTTGCTACTAATTGCCATAACTTTACTTGCAGCGAATGTTTAATTGAGTTTGCAGGTTCAAATTTTACCTAATAATAATACTACCTCCTTTTTCTGAAGTGGTGCCACTGTCGAGGTCGTTCACGGGTACATTCGCTTTAAGACGTGGAGGGGGTCTTATTAGGCGTTATCTTTTATACCAAAAGTGCGTTACGTCTAAACTAAAAACTTTTTTTTGGGTGGCAACACTGAACGGTCAAGTTGTAAACAAAAGAGCTCCGTCTAAATTTATTAAATTTTATATAATATACGGCCCATACCAAGTTCATAATATATTAGTTAGTTGTAATTAGTAATAATTTTAGTTATTTAGTGCTTAAGGTGCGTGAAAACACGTTTTTATCGTAAAAAGTGTAACGGAAAAAATCGTTAGTGACAGTTACTTCAATATTTGAATATCACAACGCAAATAACTAAATTCGAGTATTTTTAGCGATTATTAAAACCTATATAAGTGTTAAACTTGTGTTTCTACGCTTGTGCAAAACAATTCTGTGAAATTACGTAATTTTTTTTAACGAAACATAACCTCAATCTTGGTAACCGCTCATTTAACATACAAGGTAGTTACTTACCTATTTTCTGCGTTCAAAATGCATACTACAAGGTCCCAAACAATTCGTCAACTAGAAGACAACTTAAAGGCGACTTTATTAGAACTTAAAAAGTGTAAAAACACAAATGAGCAGTTACTAAGAGAACAGGATGAAAGTGAGCAGGAAATGTTAGAAATTAATAATAAAAATCACCAATTAAAGAGTGAGATGGCAGAAATGTACCATCAGCTGGTAGATGTAACAGGTGAGAGGGACCGGCTTCAAGGAATAGTAGATAACTTTGACCGGGACGGAAATGCGTTTGAAGACACCTTGAGGCGTATTACTGTCCTGGAAAGAGAATTGCGCGATGCACACAAAGAAATCTCCTTTTTGAATGAGACTATCCAAGACCTAAAGTCATCACAAAGTGCACTTACCACCCAGTCGCTGTTTGAGGAGCTGGTCGCTCCTACTGTTGCGGTTTCTACCATCTCACTCACCCAGCACCAATCGGTCGAGACTACTGAGGAACAGGTAGTCGAGACCATCGATCTCACTACGTGTGACAGTCCATTTAAAAACTCACACATAACTTCAGTCACTTATAGCAAGAAAAAAACAAAGAAAATTGAAAAACTTAACAATTTCATAAAGAAAACGCAATCTCTTATTAGGCGTAACATACTGTTTTGCAATAACTCGAATTGTAATATAGAACGTTCTGAATTAATTAAAGAAGTTAAATTTTGCACTTCATCATTAGAACAAACTAGGGAAATTTATGAGCGTGACACACAGCGCCTCCAGTCGGAAATGTCTGCGTTAAAACGGTCATTAGAACACATTGCCATTAAGTATAACTCAGCGCGAAAAGAAATAAAGGAACATGTGCTGGCCATGAATAGTTTGTTGAAGTCATGTAAATATAACGGTGACAATTCTCAATCTTTGACAAACAATCAATGCGATTGTGAGAAAACTTCAACAGAGCTATCCGTCCCGGCCGTGTGTCCCGAGCCCGCGTCACCTCGCGTCTGTACACAGCTGACCGGGGCGCTGTCGGTGTCGCTCCCGCTCGCCGCCGCCGCCGTCACCGCCGCCGCCGGGTCGGTGTCGCGGCCGGTGCCGGCGGCGCCGACGACACAGCCCGCGCTTATGGGTGATGACGATGTCCCTTTACCACCCACACAGAATAAGCGACCGTGTGACATTGTTATGTTTAGTGATGAACTTGGTAAAAATATGGGTTTACAACTTGGCCATTGCATGGGTCAGGCAGTAATTAATCATTGCATGCCTGGCGCCGATTATTCTACACTCATAAATACAGTGTTGGCATCACAATTTTCCAAAAAAACCATTGTTATTATTTTTAGTGGCAGAAGGGGAAATGCAACAAAAAAGGACTTAGCTTTGTATTCAAACAAATTGTATTCAATTGTTAATGTTAAACAAGTCATTTTGTTTGCTTTTCCCTACAGCCAAAAATTTACTAACCTAGAAAATAATACTCGACATTGGTGTAACAAGTACTTACATACATTGACATGTCGCAATCCTGACAAATTTCATTTTATCGACACAAATATTTTTATTGGACAATATTTTAATGTAACGAAAGATAGATATTATCTATCTAAAGTTTATAAACGACAGATAGCAGAGTTACTATCTTATTTTTTTAATAATTCAGCCAATTTGTTGGCTAACCAGACAACTGCTTCTATTGAGCAGAATATACATACAAACCTTATAACGTTGGAATCGGTTCCAAGTTCTTTAAATTAATTTCTAAGACAACAGAGAGTAACTCTGGCAGAACGCCGTCTTTTAGTAACTTGGGTGATTCTATCTTGCCAAAACATAATATAAACAATAAAATTAATATTTGTAATACAACCAAAATTCAAAATAGCCGTGTTTTGAATATTGTACACCAAAATATTCAAGGCATAATTAGCAAAGAGTTAGAAATTGAACTTTTCATGAACTGTAATAATATTGATATTCTATGTATAACTGAACATTGGCTTAGAGATTATCAGTTTTATTACATTGAATAAAGTTATTTCATTTTCATTTTCATTTTCACTACAAGGGGAGAGGGGGCCAAAAAAAATGGAAATTTTTCGTTACGTTGTTTGTGGACGATCCCTCGCCGGTTGAGAGTTGGTCACTGTCAGAACATTATGCTCAATTGGCATAATTACCAACAAGAGTGTCACTTATCTAAGCCTATTTTAACGGAATTTTCTAATTTATATAAGGTCATTAAATTCAGTGCATTTATTTTGGGTGAGGGTGAGTTCTACTCGTAAAACTGAACGTCTTTTCGAAATGTGAAATAAAAAATGTGGACCTCACATACAAAGTGCGTGCATACAAAGTATTCAAACATTTTTATATGTGAGGTCCAAATTTTATTTTCATATTTCGACCTATGTTTATTGGGAAAAGTAGTTCAGTTTTTACTTTTAAAAAACTTGCACTGAATTTAATAGGCCATTATAAAAAAAACTTTTTAGTGAGCAATTTTGAACGTAAACATGAAATCGACTCTATACCCCTCTATGATGTTTACCAAATGCATATCTTATGTCAATACATTACTGGCCACAATTCGGGATGTACATTCTCCTTACTTGCCTTAAATTAGTGCTGTCATTTTCCGTTAAATAGGTTTAGAAAAGGATAGGAGATATTTTAGTCGTGTCATGTCTTATAATTTCATGCAAAATACGTGTTATTTGTCAAAATAAGGCGACAATCAAAACAATGGCGACTAAATTGACTAGGAAAGGCGAAAAAACCCTTGACGTTTTTAAAAATGACAGGACTTAGATATCTTCTAGCCTTTTCTAAACCTATTTGACGGAAAGTGACAGCACTAATTTAAGGCAAGTAAGGAAAATTTACATCCCGAATTGACCTCACTATGTACCTACTTATGCTTATTTTTAAATGTGTCCAATAGGAAAGTAGCGAGTCACTCCCGACACAAGTAGCTCTGCTTACTTAATGGGAGGTCTCATGTATAAGATAAGATAACTCTTCTGAAAATAAACTATTTTTTTTATTTTTTTATTTTTATACTGAGATAACTTACTTCACAACGCTCCCCTCCCCCTGCCCCTGGCCCTAAACCCCCCCCTGCCCCGCGGTCTAGTTCCTTTGCTCGTGTTGGGCGGACTCTTCGGCCTGAGGGCTTCAATTCTCTCCGTACAACCTGGAAAAGTAAATACACAGCTAAAGATACATACAATAACCGAGCCGGTTTTCTATTAGGACAATACAAAATTGTTATAAAAAGAAGAAAATTGCGTTATGCAAATTTCTTTTTTTTACAATGACCGATCATGACGTCAATAAGTGATAATGCTATCCTACATTGAATAAAGTTGTTTCATTTTCATAACAGCCTCAACAGTCCACGGCTATCCTGTGTGATGCCGGCTTAGAATCCCGTGTGATGCCGGCTTAGAATCCCGTGTGATGCCGGCTTAGAATCCCGTGTGATGCCGGCTTAGAATCCCGTGTGATGCCGGCTTAGAATCCCGTGTGATGCCGGCTTAGAATAACATCGTCCCATTTCTTTCCCGTGGGTGTCGTAAGAAGCGGCTAAGGGACTCGAGGGTGTGTATTGCAATTTTAGGCGATGGACTGACATTTATTATTTATTTTATTTTATACTTTATTGCACATGGTACAAAAGGCGGGCCTAATGCCACGCGGCATTCTCTTCCGGCCAACCAGAAGGTAAACAGAGAGAAAAATACACGGGTGCACTCGGGTGTGAAATCAAAATAATGGAAAATAACAAATTGAACTACTATGAAATAAATATAAATATATAACATACATATCATTCCTAAAATATACCTACACAAATACTTACTAAAATAAACTTACTTATATTAATATACATACTCTAATGTAAACAGAAATAAATTAATACTACTTAAATAGAAAATTGAAAACTAACTAGCGAGTACCTGCTATATACCTTCATAAAAACAAAAAGTGGAGACTGATTATTTGACAAGAGAAACTACTTATTGCGATTAAGAAGCCGGCCAAAGTGATCGTACACTAACTTCTTGAAAGCAACACGATCAGAAGCTTTCAGGATTTCGGCAATGAATCCCAGAGACGCGCTGCCTCGACCGTAAAGGAGTTACCGAAGAAAGCTGACCTACTAAGGGGTATAGAAAGGGCAAGGTTATGCGATGAGCGGAGTTGACGGCTGTGAGTGTCGCAGAGGAAGCTAAATTGAGATCTCAGGTAGTCTAGGGCAAATTTATCGTTCAATGTGGAATACAGAGTAGTGAGAACTCTGACTTGTCTCCGCTGGCGAATAGGGAGCCAGCCCAGCTGTTGACGAAAGGCCGAAACATGATCGTACTTCCGGAGATTGAAAATGTATCGAATGCAGCGATTAAGCAGTCGGTCCAGCTTATCAAGTAGTTTAGATGAGAGATCTAAATAGCACACATCAGCGTAGTCGATGATCGGGAGACAAAGAGCTTGAACTAGCATTCGCTTGGTATCAGTGGGGAGAAATTTTTTAAAACGATAAAGTAGGCGAAGCGTGTAAATCACTCTTCGACTAATGTTGTCAGATTCTTCCAGCTCAGTGTGCTATCCAGAATGAGTCCTAGATCCTTGACATGGGAGCATATATCAATTTTTACACAGTCATATATAACATCAGTCATAGTAGATAAATTGATATTAGCAAGCTGACGGGAGCTTCCCATTAATATGGCCTGACACTTATTAGGATTGACTGTAATGCCAAAGCTGGACGACCACTGATAAATACTTGCCAGATCCCGATTTACACGCAATACTGTCTCATCAATGTCAGTGAAATGACATTGAGCGTATAGCTGAAGGTCGTCAGCATACAGATGGTAAGAACAACGAAGTGATTTAGGAATTTCATTAATGAAGACGGAGAATAGCAAAGGCGATAGGATTCCACCCTGAGGTACACCTGCAGTCAGATCACACCAGTCTGATATTGACTGGTTGACACGTACAGCTTGCTGGCGACCTCGAAGATACGAAGAAAACCATCCTGTCACTATCGCGATACACAATTTTCAATAGGTAGGTACACGATGATTGACTAGAAATTTTCCTATTCAATTATTTTTTAAATGGCTTCCGTCAACATACTATCACAATTCTGCCAATGTCTAAGTTGTTGGGACACACACCTTTAAACAAAAACTAAGATCGAAACTCACAATTGATCGGTTGTAGACCTTACTTTAAGGCCATCCCAATAAGCCATATTTGACAGCTGTCAGTTACATACCAAAGGGAAATGGACCCTCTGCCATAGCATTAGCACGAATCTGACAGCTGTCAAATATGACTTGTTGGTATAGCTGCACTGTAAACAAGGTGTTAGGTAAAGTACTGCGGTTGACAATAAAATATATTTTTTGGAATTTTGTGAAGTTTTGTAGACTTTTGCTATGATTCGAGCGAAGTTATATGTATGTGGATTTTTTTTTTCCTATATTCATCTGTAGTCCTTAGGGGAAAAAACGGACAAAGGACTCAGAAAACATTTCAATAAACTCTGACATCATGTTTCCTCTCGTCAAGAAGAAGAAAAAGACTAGTATTCAAAGAATTGCAAAATGTAGTACTTAGGTAGATCGGTTTGAAAGCTGTTTTTATGATGAAACATTATATACATTGTTAAGAATAATTAAATGCGGAAGTAGATTTTCGATAAATGACGTTTACATCGAGTTATTATGAAATATCAAGTGCCCATGTCCAGCCAGTGAACTGATGTGGCTGTAACATACATACATTAACATTCACAAGTCACAACTTTATGATGAGGGCGCTAGTAAAGCTCCGGAATCCCCTTAACGAGTAAGTAAGTAAGTAAAAACACATGAGTATATAACCAGAAAACTTCGAAGGCAGCCTTATGGCTGAAAGCGATCTATACCAGACAACATTTGAGAGAGAAATCAAAGAGATTACCTGTGGTCTCGTTCCCATCTTTGAAGTAGGACGCGTAAAGTTCCGCGTTGAAGTTGGAGTTGGTGAGTTCGTGCCCTATCGTCACCCAGCCGGGACGGATCGTAGAGTCGCGACCGAACAAGTGCAGTCTGGGGATTGTAACGAGAGCATGGTAAGTATTGGCGCAGTTTTTACAAACAACTCAATGTTTTTATGCTAATAATTTTATTTATACAATACTAGCAGCCCGCCCAGCGGTTTCACCCGCCGCTAACAATTTTCCCCCGGGAGAAGACAGTTTAATATAGCCTATGTTCATCAGGGATAATGTAGGATTCTAAAAATCTTGACTTCAATTTGAGACAAATATAGTTTTCAGATGGTGGTGGCGTAAAGTTACATGTCGTGTGATTAACCTGGCCAGCCCCATGGCAGTGCCTATATTTATTTTTTTATCCCGCCCGAGCATTGTGATGCCGGCGTAGAATAGCATCACCCCATTTCTTTCCCGTGGGAGTCGTAAGAGGCGACTAAGGGACTGGAGGGTGTGTATTGCAATTTAGGGCGATGGGCTGACAACCTGTCACTATAGTGATACACAATTTTCCGAATGACCCTCAAATATTTGTCAGACGTGGTGTAAATGGCCGTTTTTGCGGCCGCTCTGCCTAACCCGCAAAGGATTATAGGCGTGAAATGTGTATGTATGTTTATGTATAATTGCACCGCACGCAGAATTTTATCCTGCGACTTTCGCTATCATTAGTAGCAGCGCCTCTACCGACTGGGCTACTGGGAATTAGTTGCAAAACTATACCGGTAGATGGAGTACAAGTCACGCGTTACTGGCATTAAGATTTGCATAATTTTGCAAACGGTAGCTGAGTCGCAGTTGCCTAGTCGGTAGAGGCGTAGAGGCTTAATAGCCACAGGTTCAAATCCTGCCTGCGGTGCAATTTTGCAAATTCTCAAAAATTGTATACTGTACACGTTGAAGTATTTTCAAGTTTAATTTATGCGCGCACTTTTATTTCATTATGAAAATATTCACGTCCACTGCTGGACACTACCCTTGGCTTGGCAGGCGGGGTGGCGAGCGCAGTTCAAGGGCAGGTAACACTACAGCCCACTTTCCTGGACCAATTTTAATAACTCATTCACTATTAGAAAGCTAGAACATATCAGGATAACATAGGCTAATTTATAGCACGGAAAATATCTTATTCCCACAGGAAAATGGTTAGCAACGGGTGAAACTGCTGATGAGATGGCCTCTAGTAGTACAGATAGTCACAAAATAGAGCGAAAAGCAACTCAATACGTCGGCAATTTTAGTATTGTGTTCTCAATTCGGGATACAAATTCTGTTGATTTACCTTAAATTAGTGCAGTCACTTTCCGTCAAATAGGTTTAGAAAAGGATAGGAGATATCTAAGTCATGCCATATAATTGGACGCAAGATACATGTTATCTGGTAAAATAAGGCGTCGATGAAAAAAATGGTGACTAAATTGACTAGAACTAATTGAAATGTCTATACATGACAGAACTTAGATATCTCCTAACCTTTTCTAAACCTATTTGATGAAAAGTGACAGCACTTATTTAGGGTAAGTTAAGAGAACTTAGAGGTATATCCCGAATAGAGGGCTGTTTCAGTTTCAATTTCTTTATTCATAAAATATAAATTTTATGCGCGCGGAATAAGAACGGGTCAAAGTCCAAAGTTTGGCCTAGGAGACATTTTATAAAAAAAGGCTTTTACCGAATAGTGTGCATCCGTAAGTTACCTTCTCCGGCCCAAACAGAAGTGTTCCATGATGTGGAAGATCTCGATCGGCTTCTCGGTGCTCCCGAACTCCGGGTCCTCGGATATGATCAGGTCGATGTCCACATTCGCGTGGATGAAGTCGCCGTCTACTGACCGACGCACTGTGCCTTTTATACCTGCAACAAACATGGAAGAAAATACTGCAAAATAATACATTGAATACCAAATTTAAAACACTTCCCGTGTTATGTAAACCATTTTTGAAAACGTGCAAAATTTTCAATCGAGGGCAGGATTTGAACCTGCGACTTTCGCATTTCTAGTGGCGACGCCTCTTCCATCTGGGCTACCGCAGCTCATTCCTTGCCCGCCAATTTTGCAAGTGTATTTTATTGCAAGTAACGCGTGGCACGGCTTCATCTACCGGGTTAGTTTTGCAACTAATACCCATTTATTTATGTATTATAGTATAGAGTATTTTACCCATTGCAATTTAAGCGAGATACAACTGCCTTTGTATTCACACATTTTAGTTAATTACCAAATCCACACTTAAATAAAACGCTGATGTCAAAGTTTTAAAAACGCAACACAGCATGATTTTAGTGACGAATGAGGTGGTGCAGTGGTAAGTAGTGCGACAGCCTGCGGAGTAAAGGTTCCGGGTTTGGATCCCGGTGGGGTACTCAAAAAGTTGGTATTATCAATCAGTTTGTGAATTTGTTTTCAGTCTGGTTAGGGCATTGCAGGTCGAGACACCTGATTAAACCTGACATAAGAAAGATGGTTTCGTGCTTCGGAAGGCACGTTGGCTGTCAGTCCGGTTGCTGTCTATGATTACTTAGAAGGCGGTCGTTACACAACCATGTTGTAAAACATTAAAACGAACGAACCAAAGATTTCTTTTATGAATTATTAAAACGAACAAACCCAGTTTATGAGTCTCATGAAGCTGTGTACTAAAAACTATTAAAATCCCTTGTGTTTTAAGGGCTGGAAAACTTTAACACATTTTGTATGGAAACTTTTCTTTACACTGGCTTTTTAAACTGTTACATTAAACGGCCAAGACCACAACTGATCAACCCGATGAACTCTGGTGTCTAAGTTACCGACCGACGGCATGCCCTCCGAAGCACGGAACCAATCAGTTATGAAGATATTTAGGGTTCCTTAGTAGTTTAATCACTTACCCATCAAACAGTGTTCCTTGGTCCTCTGGAACACTGCATTGTGTTCCAGGTTTTTGGAGTGTCCGGGGTTTTTTATATTTGTCTTGATCCAGCAGATGTCCTCGCAGCGACGGAAGCCCCATTTCTTGAGGCACTCGCGGCCCATGTCCAGACCTATTATAACATATTGAAATGAAAAAAAATTAAATGAAAAAAAAAATGAAAACATGACATAATACGGGGTGTAAGGGACGGTGTACCGAAAACTTTGCAGGCATGATCAGACCATGAAACTGAACAACTTTTTCTATGGAAGCTATGTTGGTAAACGAGAATTTTTTTTCGACCTCCCATACAAAATTCCCGATCAGCTGACTAACTTTCTATGGAAACTCTAAAAAAAAATTGTTTTCCCAACATTGGCGCCATAGTAAAAGTTGTTCAGTTTCATGGTCTGATCATTCATGCCTGCAAAGTTTTCGGTACACCGTCCCTTACACCCGTATATTGAAACAAATGTCGTTTACAAATGGTGGTGACGTAAAGTTACGTGCTGTGTAATTAACCTGGCCAGCCTCGAGGCAGTGTTGTTATTTTTATTATCATTTTTTTATCCCGCCCGAGCCGGTTTTCTATTAGAACAATACAAAATTGTTATAAAAAAAAAGGAAATTGCGTTATGCAAATTTCTTTGTTTTACAATGACCGATAATGATTTCAATAAGTGATAATACTATCCTACATTGAATAAAGTTATTTAATTTTTCATTTTCAATAAAGAATTGTGAGAACGTATCACCAGGCGTAGCATTGGACGCCCTCCGGCCAGGTGGATCGATGCCTTGTCGAAGGCGGCTGGTAGCGACTGAATGACGGCCGATGTGGCGCAGTGGTAGTGCGACTGCCTGCGACGCAAAGGTTCCGGGTTCCGTTCTCGGTGGGACACTCACAAAGTTGATATTTATAACTTTGTGAATTTGTTCCCGGTCTGGTTAGGTCATTGCAGGGTGAACCAACTGATTGTCCGGAAAGAAATGGTTCCGTGCTTCGGAGGGCACGTTAAGCCGTCGGTCCTGGTTGCTGTCTATGATTACTTAGACGGCGGTCGTTACACAACCATGTCAGAGGCCTACTACCAGTAGGCGGTTGAAAAACTCTGACACTAGGGTTCATCGAGTCTTTGGACGACTCGGTGTCCCACACGAAAAGAGAAAGAGCGACTGGATGGCGGAGACGGGAGATCGTGCTTTATGGCGTACCCTGGGGAAGGCAGCAGTCCAGCAGTGGACTGCCGAATAACTGGGGCACATTAAATTGTTTATCTTATTTCTTTTTCACCATCTTTGGAACCTACCATTACCAGGAATACAGGCTTTGGTTAAGGGGTTCATTACTTTTTCTAAGAATTGTTTCTACCTCCTGAGTTTTGAAAAACCTACATATTCTATTTGAACATTGAGTTGACGATGTAAAATCAGTTTGTTCATAAATTAGATAAATTTGGATATATAAAAAAACAGCCTGATTAAACCAAACACAAAAACTTTATTATTATATTATAAAAAGCGAGCAGCCACAGGCTGACGTCCCTATAAATAAACTTTATTTCGAGTCATAAACTCATAGACTTAATAGTACTACATTTATCTAATTTAGAAATATTGGCGATATTCATTAAAGTTCAAGGCGGGTGTAGTCATAAACGGACTCGACAGTAGTAAAAAAAATACTCTTTATACAATCAATCTATCAGAATTTCCGTTGCTCAAGATTTTAGTATTATCCTTAAGTAAAATTAGAACCAGCAAACTCAATTAAATATGCGCTTTAATTAAATTTTTACCAAAAAATTCCCAAAAACAGCCACTTTTGGTATTAATTGCCATAACAGCGAATATTTCATTGAGTTTGCAGGTTCTAATTTTACTTAGGGATATTGTTTGTATAAAGAGAAAGCTTTTTTTTTGTATAGTGGCGCCACTGTCGAGGCCGTTCACGACTACCTTCGCCTTAAGAGTAATTAGTAGATAGTTTGCGGTACGTGAAACTTATTATAAAATCAGCAGTAATTTTCGAACTTTGTTAAATTCTTACCCTCGGAGCTGCCACACCAAAGAAAGATGAAAGACCGGGCTTGAGCCAGAATTTGCAAGTCCAGAGCCAGCACATCCTGCCAGCGCCATCCGGAGCCCAGTGGAGGTTCTACCAGGATCACATCGAATTTGTTGCCCATCTGCTTCAGGTCAAATGTCTGTGAAGCAATCATTATTTTTTATTGCTTTCATATGGTATTACAAGTTGGAAGTAAGACCTATGCTGCGTTTCAAAGATTGCGCCAAGAGGGACATGGCTGCGTTTAACATTGACCATCAAAGCTGGGAGAAGCTTGCTGAGGATAGGGACGAATGGCGTAAGCGTGTGTTTGATGGGCGTAAAACACACGATAATGTCTGGTTTTCTGGTCTCGCTAACAAAAGGCAAAAACGTCATCTAAAAATACATGTGCCAGTCTCAAATTCCATCATTACTTGTAGAGTGTGTGGAAAATTATACCGCTCCCGATACGGCTTATACAGCCATGAAAAATCTTGCCTCAGACACTGATAAAATCGTCTGTCACAGATGTGTGAGGCCAGTGATGATGATGGTATTACGGGTGGTAAATAAGTAACTAAAGTTTCACATTTGAAATAATAGGGCACTGCAAAGACAGATATTTTAAAACTTTTCTGCGGGTGTCGTAAGAGGCGACTAAGGGTCTTGAGGTTTTTATGTGTATTACAATTTTCGGCGATAGGCTGACAACCTGTCCCTATAGTGATACGCGATTTCTCTGAAACGGTCCTCAAATATTTGTCAGACGTAGCGATAGCGACCATATTTAAACGGCCTTTTTTTGAAAACTAGCAAAATTTTTAATCGCGGCAGGATTTGACCTTGCGACTTTCGCATTACTAGTAGCGACGCCTCTCTAAAAATTTGGTATTCAATTTTTACGGCCGTTAACGCTCTGCCTACCCTGCAAGGGATAAAGGCATTATATGTGTATGTATGTATAAAAACTACTACTTACCTTCAAATCACACTTCAAGTACATAGGTGGTGGCGCGGTCTGAGCGATCAGGTCGTCCTTCAGCTTAATGAGCTCCCGGAGCTTAGGATACTCCTCAAACCGGTCAGCAAGCCCCACGTCCCGGATGAAGTTCTGCGGACGCTGGCCGGTGTCCACGAAGTGCTGGCAGTAGTCATTGTGAGGGTTTGACGATTGTGTACCCTGGAAATTTTAGTGATATCTTTTTGTAATGTAAATTGCAGTACCATTCTGTCAAAAATATAGAAATTAGAGATGCGCTGACTATGCTTTTGCCGACAAGCCAACTTCTAACTGACAGACTTCAGCGAAAATTTTGAGTTATCTTTACACAAGTTTTGAACCTTGGCTATCATAATAATATATTAGTTGTGGTGTAACTTCAAACATTAGAAATCAGGATTCTTTTTTATTTGCTCAGTTTTACATCTAGAATGTATTCGAGACATTTTCCACTTTAACAAGAATCACACTTGCTGACAATATTTAAACTTTCACTGTTTTGTCCAATGAACTTATTTAGGCCTTTTTATACCTTCAAGAATGTGTAATAGTCAATGTAAAGTGTGCTTGTTTCACTGCCGTCACATCAATTTGTGCTCCTTTACTTTGTTTGTACCTTTATTTCAATTCAATTCACTTTTATATAAATATGGCTTCTGTGATGACGGATTAGAATAGCATCACCCCATTACTTGCCCTTGGGAGTCATAAGAGGCAAATTAGGGACTTGAGGGTGTGTATTGCAGTTTTAGGCGATGGGCTGACAACCTGTCACTATGGCGATACACAATTTTCCAGATAACCCTCAAATGTTTGTCAGACGTGGCGAAAATGTCCGTTTTTTGCGGCCATTTATGCTCTGCCTACCTCGCAAGGGATTAGAGGCGTGATATGTGTATGTATGTCATCTGTCAACTGGGACTATCACTGTTGAGGTTAGAGAATACACGGGGATTTGAAGTACAGCCAAATGACTGGTCTCTCAGATCTAAAACAATGAGGAGATACCTTTAAGAAAGTAGAGGAGTCAGTGTAAACCAGTCCATCGGGCTGTTCCTTACTGGCCTGCTTGCCATTCTCCGTTCCGCTGTCCGTTGCTGCTTGTTTCTTAGCCGGCACATCTATGTTGGCACCAAGAGCTTGGCCAAGCTCATTGACTCCCACACCAAGCTGGGAAGTCAAGATTAAAGATCAATATGAACGAAAAAAACTTTGGGATTTTTATTCTTTGAGAGAACAGTATCAGACTACACTTAAAGGGACAAGGACAGGAAGGTCGGTAAATACAGCTGGGCGACAATGAACGATAACATAAAAAGTAACTTGTGAAAGGTTGGTTCATTACTAGTTGAAAAGGTCGAGTTTTTGGTGTTATTATGAAGAAAAGTCCACGAGTAACAAATGTTGCCTTTGAGAGGCACTGAAACTGAGTCTCCGACCCACAATTTAATTAAGGGTTTCTTCAGAAAAATGTAAATTCCACAAAGTGAAACCCAAGCTTTAGTTAGGTAGAGGTTATGTTTATTACCGTCTGTGCTAGTAACTTCTTGCGTTTTTGAGATCTCTCCCTCAGTTCCTTTAATTTTTCACTCATTTTCACCTTTTATCACATCGAAATGAAGAAACAAATTATAAATAAACCATGAAATTTCAACAAATCGCGTCCTACTCGGCGAGAATGACAGATGTGTGTTATCGTTCGAAAACGTGTACATAAAAAACATCAAGTGTCATCCATCTTTGATATTTCTGAACGTAAAGTCTATTACGAAGAATTAGTCTCTGTATTTGGCTCCTCCTTTCACAATCCGCGGTAGTATAGTGGTTAGTATCCCCGCCTGTCACGCGGGAGACCGGGGTTCGATTCCCCGCCGCGGAGAAAACTTTTTGAAATTTTATGCTTTTTTAAATTTCATTCCCATTTTTTGTGCTTTGTAAGCCAAAAATTAAAAACAAGTACTTCTAAATCTCTTTTTTTGTCAGATGAAGCGAAAATTAAAGTGTGACTTCATGTATATTTGCGCTTGCCAATCCGCGTGCCACGAGTATGTTTTGAAATTAAATTCGTTAGACAGACCAGATGTAAAAGGTGTACCTACTTTATGCACAAATAAGGAAGATTTTGCTAAACAAAACAGACTATGCTGTGTCGGTAAGTACCATAACTCGAGACCTAACTGAGGTGGCGAGGCACTAACGGAAATCAAGATGAATCGTTCATTTTTGTAATGTGTATCGAAATTGTGTTCCAGATTGCATTGTCGTAGCGAGCGACAGCCGAGGTATCCAAAGGAGGCTAAACATCACGGTAGGAAGGACCTAGAAGTGGTACCTAGTTATGTAAAAGAAAGGTTACCTAAGACTTTTTAAAATATAAACTCTACAATGATGACGTGTGATGCCGGCTTAAAATAGCATCACCCCATTTCTTTCCCGTGGGAGTCGTAAGAGGCGAATAAGGGGCTCGAGGGTGTGTATTGCAATTTTAGGCGATGGGCTGACAACTTGTCTATGACGATACATAACTTTCCGAATAACCCTCAAATTTATTGTCTGACGTGGCGTAAATATCCGTTTTTTGCGACCGTTTACGCTCTGCCCACCCCGCAAGGGATTATGTATGTGTATGTAAACTCTACAATAGCTATCATCATCATTGGCCTCACACGTCTGTGACAGACGATTTAAACAGTGTCTGAGGCAGACACTGCGTTGCCTGGGACGCAATTATGGAAAACGCAGGGCTGCCCAGGACCTGCGCCACCCTCTCGGCCTTCCTGGCTGGATCCGCAGGAACGACTAGTCGATACGTGCGGAGCCAGGTCGGCTGCAGGAGTCTGCCGAACGGTAGATCTCTGTCACACGCGCCTGACGGAGACCCCGTTCGGGGTTTAATTGTGGAGTTGGCCTCTCCAGGACCGTTGTGCATGGGTCGGATTTATCCCTCGGTCGCTTCTTACGACCCCCACGGGAAGAGATGGGGTGGTGCTATTCTACTCTGCCGGCACCACACGGCTAAATAGCTATAGAACATACATAATGCACAATTTTAATTCCTTTATTTTATTCTTATACAATAAATTTACTTTATTTCACATGAGGATATTATTTTTACACATAATTAAATAACGCTAATAATAATGTTATTAAATTCTATTACTAACT
The DNA here is from genome assembly GCA_027580185.1 of Tuta absoluta. Taxonomy (NCBI): domain Eukaryota; kingdom Metazoa; phylum Arthropoda; class Insecta; order Lepidoptera; family Gelechiidae; genus Tuta; species Tuta absoluta. Next base: position 1,436,422 of record JAQAHW010000038.1, read on the forward strand.
ATTATATGGGTCAACGTAGATACAATTAATTTATCTCTTGATCGCTTTTGACAACACCCACGAGTAGAATTGGGGTGATGCAATTCTCTTTAAATATTTCTCTAATATTGCAATTTTTTTAATCTCAGTGTTTATCAGGCTTTTCGAAAAAGAAGATACCAAGTATCTACCTGCGTATAAGTATTACCTTAGTGCCTACAAGTACCTACATAATTACATATTATACGGGGTGCAAGGGACAGCCCTCCGAATACCTACAAGACGCATGCAGACCATGAAACTGAACATCTTTTCCCCAGGAATATATGTCAGAAAACCACAAACAAAATTTACCTTCCATACAAAAACAAGATCAGTTGACTGCAAGCAATTACTACTTATTGAAAGTAAAAAAAATATTGGAGTTTCTCGAAAAAAAAAACATGGTAAGTTGTTCTGTTTCATTGTCTGGATGCACCCTATAAGTATTCGGAGGGCTGTCCCTTACACCCTGTATATTTGGTTTGTTGTAGGAACAAACTTGTTTGGGACTTCCCCTTCTTTTCTTGTGGGACACCGAGTCGTCCAACGACCCGATGAACCTGGTATCAGAATTTTTCAACCAGCTACTATTACCATGATTGTCTAACGACTACCGTCTAAGTAATCATAGACAGCAACCGGGACCGATGGCTAAACGTGCCCTCCGAATCCCGGAACCATATTTCTTTTCGGACAATCAGGCCTGCAATGTGCTAACCAGACTGGTAACAAATTCACAAAGTGATAAATATCAACTGGAGACTGTCGGTACCTCAACTACATCAACGCTGCTTAAGTTCAACTAAACTGTAAAATTCTGACACCAGGGTTCATCGGCTCGTTGGACGACCCAGGTCCCACACGAAAAGAAGAAGAAGAAGTACAACCAATATTAGTGCAAGGCTAATACACAAGATACAGTGGCAGTCTGCGTAGAAACGGGACATTACGCCCCAGGCAATTAAGAAATAGATGGCGGTAGCACAATAATAATTTAAATTGTAAATGATGACGTATAACACCTTAGTCACCCGTGACCACTAACTAAGTAGATAAAAAGTTTAGAACGTAGCAATTGTAAAATCCAAAACAAACACAGTTTGAAATTATTTTATTGTGTTAACGAATATTTTATAGCAGATAACTAACAATAGTAAAATTTACATTTTGCGGTATAAATTCTTTCATAAAATTGATTAGATCACTCACATACTGCTTCTCATTTTCTTCTTTCACTGGTTTCGTTTCAACAAATTGATCGTTACCTAAATCGTTCACCTTAAAACCTTCCTTAGAAATCACTACAGTATTATCTTTATAATCTGTAGCACCTTTAACAGGTTTAGGAATGTGTATACTTGTGCTATAATGCGCTGGGTTTTTCAGAAACACGCTGTAAAGATTCACGCCTCTTGATATAGCGTCGTTAAACGGTTTTAATACGTCATCATGACTGGGATCTTCAGTTGTTGGCATCAGGTCGAATTCTTCAGGAATAGGGCCGAAGACAGATTTAGGAGCCTCTGTTTCTTCTGGAATGGCAGAGTCTCTTAGGACGTATTTTGTTGATTCTGAAGAGTTCAATGATGTTTCATTGAAGGCATTACATTGATTGTAGTGGACGCATTTGCCGACGTTGTTACGTAGCAAACCAGGTTTGCAATAACAGCCGAGGGTACAACGCCTTGGTCTAGAATTACACCTCATGGTGATATCACAGCGAGCTTCACAGCCATAACGGCAAACGTACTCTTCGTTCGGGTCCATGCACTTTTCTGGAAAGTCGAAAAGAAATGTTGAGTACCTAGTCAACCAAATATGGAAGTATCTGACTTTCCTAGATTAAATAAGATTTTCTGAAATTTGCCTTATTATTATGCGGCTTAAATGGTTCCTTGTCACTAAATACTTTTCCCTAAAGATTTGTAGGTATGAGGGTAATCAAAAATTAAATTAAATGCATCGATCAAATCATGTGTTTTTCTTATCTTTTGACTTGACGGCCTTTAGAATTGGACAATAAGGGCTGATGGATGGTATGCATCGGTATGTAGGTACTGACATTGCTTTATGGCCTACTAGAATTTAGATAAACAAGACCCACATGCTCAATACATTACCTAATGTACCAACGTTCCAATAAGTCGTATTTGACAGCTGTCAGATTCGTGATAATACTATGGCAGAGGGTCCATTCCCTTTTTTTGACATCTCTTTTAGTATGGAGATGACAGCTGTCAAATACGACTTATTTGAAACGGCGGTACTTTAGTTATCGTCCGTGAACTCGAGGGAAACCCCCTTGCTCTTATACAACTGTCAAGAAATCAGGTATCGCACAGACAAGCATCAGCGACTTTTAATATTTACGATCGGAGTAAGCAGAGTGTTAACAACATTGAATATAAGTTGATAAACGGGCAGTTCAGTCAATGATAAAGATGTTGATCAGATCAGCCTACAGCAGACCACTGCTGGACATAGGCCTCCCCCAGGGTACGCAATAAGACACGATCGCCCGATGTTCTGTTGAGAGTATATCAAAAAATACCTACGTGGCGCACAATCTAGCTCGTTAACGCAATGTCCACTGTGATGCCTTAGCAGGGGAGGCTTGCATAGGCACCCCCTGGTGCAGATCCCAAGAGGACATTGAGGCTTCGGGTCCCAGCAGCTAGGCTCACACCACCCGCAGGAGAGGTAGATCTCATCGGTGAAACAGTCTTCTATCGTGGGTTCATGGGCCGCGCCAAAGGATACTTCCGCTGAAAAAGATGACGATTGAGATTGAGATGATAAAGATGTTATAACTAAGCCAATTCAAATAAGTTTTCTCCCGCTATCCATTGAGTCAATCAGCAATTGATTTTAAGCACACATAATAGAAAGAATATTCAAACTACTTACCAAAAAACTATGGAAGATTGTTTCAGAAGAATATATAGGTTTCTGGGTATAATAATATCCTTTATCTTAAACAGTATTGTAGTTTTGAGATGTTTTAAGTAGAAATGTAGAGTGAGTGAGGAAGACTCTAACAAATAAAGACTTTCAAGGTATTGATGATTATTGATTCGGCGCTAAAAGTAGAGGAAGGAATAAGCGAAATAAAAAGGCTAAAGAAAAAACAAACTTGTGAATAAATAGTTTTATTAAGAACACTAAGTAAGAGTAAGTATCACAACAATAAACATTAAATAGGTGCTCACGCTAAACCCGTACTTGTCACAAACCTTTAGGACAGTCTTCCAGCTTCACACACTGTCCATTCGGCGCCCTGAGGAACCCTCCCTGACAGAAGCACCCGGTGCTATTGCTGCAGACCAGCGCTGAGGAACTGCAGCTCTTTTCGCAGTTCAGCCCCGAGCTGTAGTACTGGTTGGATCCACAGGTTAACTGGTAAACCAGTGGGCCTGGTTTCAGAAGGTTTGCTGTAACAAAAAATTGGGATTAGTTAACTGACAATATATATGTGCAAAATAGGAAATACTTGTTGGCAATTTTGCTGCAGCAACTTATTCTTGCGATACATTTTTTCGTACCCGTTGTCAGGGTTAGATTAAGCTGCGATAGAGTCAGATAGAGCGAGTTTACTTGGAAACTCAACAGGATCCTGGTATTTTATACTTATTTCCACGTAACTATAAAACACGGCGATAAGAGAGTAGCATTAGGAAGTGGTCATTTGGTTTGCTAGGTATTCACTTCAAGGGGGACGTACGGTACTTAAGGTCGAAAAGGATCCTCGTCTTTAAAAGTCTTTAACTATGAGTAAATTCTGCTTAAAATACTTACAGCTATCATCTTTCCTTATATTTGAGCATTCCTTCAGCTTGACACATCTTCCATCTTTATCCCTGACGAGGTCATCCCTGCAGAAGCATCCCCTAGCGCACTGGGCTGGGCAGATCGGGTTGGGATTGTCGCAAGTCTTGTTGCACGGTTCACAGGACCTGTACTCCTCGTCAGCAGGACACTCGAAGTTGGTTTGGCGAGGTTCTGATGATTGAAGCTTTGCTGGTGCTGGAAACGGAAAATAGAGAATTAGCTGCAATTATTTCAAGGAAACTGAATGAAAGGATAGTTGAGATGATGTGTGATTTGATATAATATGCTTTTCTAGTCCTATCTCTTACGCAAGTTCCGATCTCCTGGCTCCCCATATTGCTGCACTGGCCAGCCCCATGTCTTCTCGTCTCGATAAACATTAAAACGTATGGCCTACACAATGTAGGTACCTTCTTCAAAACGGCAGCCGGTATGACGGTAACGACTTAATCTATAATATCGGTCAAAATCAATGTGCTAGCCCTCATTGACTGAAAGTCTTTCCTCATGAACTTTTTAGGTATATGAAGCTGGCAACTGTACCCCATCTATCTGAACTGTGAGCTCACCAACAACTGGGCAGTCAGCAAGCTTGACACAATCTCCCGTCTCATTCCTCACTTCATCCTCATTGCAGTAGCACCCAGTCTTGCAAACCGCTGTGCAGTCAGGTGCTGGATCCAGGCAGGTCTTCTGACATCCTCCGCATGAGAGAAATCGTTCATTTGGCCTGCAGATGGACCCATGGCCTTGACCTGAGGAAAATAAGTAAGTGAAAAATAAAATTTTAATAAAATAAAATTTTCAACAACCTCACAAACGGTATTTGAACCCACGATGAACCGTACTAGCACTGTAACATAGTTTTAAGAGCTGATCTATTGTGTGGTTGTATCGATTGGTAAACCTGTTGGCTAGTGTTTGAGTCCATGTGTGACGTCAACGCTATCTACTAAGAGGTTTGAAGCGAGTTTTAAGATGTATAGGACCAGACCTGAATAAATAAGATATGGTTCAGACCTTGAAGAAAGACCTTATCTTATTCAGGTCAATCACAATGGGGAGCGACGTCAAGCAACATGACAGAAACAGGCACCATTGATCTAAGAGCAACACGGTCTTCCTCCCGTCTTGTAGCTCGAAGCCATTGATGATGTAACAAATTTAGGAGAACTTGCAAAATTGCACCGCAATCCGATGCCTCTACCGACCGGGCTACCGCGCTACCCCTGGCGAAATTATACAAGTATAGCTTGCCAATAACGAGTGGCATCGCCCCATCTACCGAGAAAGATTTTCAAATAAACAAAGCGACGAAAACCCACGACACATTGAGTTCTAAAGTTTAAAAACACTGCGATGTTTTTGGTGTAAATCACACATTACACTGAGCCCCGGTAGCCCGGTCGGTAGAGGCGTCACTACTAGTGACAGCGAAAGTCACAGGTTCAAATCCTGCCTCCAGTTTAATTTAGCAAGTTCTAATCCAAATATACTTGAAAAAAGGCTTTCTTGTCTGCTTGTTGATTCATCGCGCGGTTTCCACAAATCCATTTTTCATTGTTCCATTATGTCACTGGTTTCTGGTAACAAACGGACAGACACACCGTGTTTACTAATATAGCCCCATTCAGGTTTCTACAGTTTTTGTGTTCAGTTCTCAGAAACTGATAGGTGATGTGTTTTCTTCGGCCTTTGTCAATATTTTTCTCATGTCTTTTTCATAGGCAGGATGTCTTTGAAAGAACATATTTGCTGACGATGAACCAAACGTAGGTACTATATTAACGGAATCATTTGCGTGATAAATTACATACATACAGTCATTTATTTTTCCCTTGCGAGGTAGGTAGGCAGAGCGAACGGCCACGTCTGACAAGCAATTGAGGGTCGTCCAACGAACCGATGAACCTGGTGTCAGAGTTTTACAACCGCCTACTACTAGTAGTGGGCCTCTGAAATGGCTCTGTTGTGTAACGACCGCCGTCTAAGTTATCATAGACAGCAACCGGGACCGACGCCTTAACGTGCCCTACGAAGCACGGAACCATTTCTTTTCGGACAATCAGGTGGTTCACCCTGATATTGAAATTAAAAGATGCTGTTGTTAACTGTGTGTCAACTTATAAATTACAAATTGTAGCTAATAAGGACTTTTTTTGTAAAAACTAGCAAAGTTTATGGCTATGTTCCATGAAAAAAAGAGTTTTTTTACACTGATGCAGTCTCTCATTTCCTCTTATTTACCTAATTAATTTACAACAAAAATAAATTACAGCTGATAGATTTTCCATGTTATATTTTGCTTATTTAAGAAAGTTACAGGATTACGCTAAGGATTTGTTTAGAAATGGTACCGTAGAACGAAAATTTTCACATTCATAACCTTACAAATACTTAACAATCCCAATAAGCGGTGGAAGGCTCCGTAAGGGGCCGCCTGGCTCGCGACCACCATCCCACCGAAGTCTGGCGCCAAGTAGCTTGCTGCGTTCCGTCAGTGTGTGGGAGTGCCAGTGCCTTAACAGGCTTCTTCTGGGTGAGCTCGCTCCATCTTAGACTCTGTCTCTGTCCTATGACCTAGACTAGAGTCAAGAGCAAACCCATCACTAATAAAAAAAAAAAAAAAAAACAAAAAAAACAAAAATAAATTAAGTAAGAACCAGTTTAGTTCGCGTGCCACACTCTGTTAATTAGAATGTCATAAAACAACTGATGAAAGTGTGTTTAAAGACAGATAGGAAGACAAATTATGTACGATTCAGTTGATAAAATGCCTAAGCGACATTCTCGGAGAAATGAGATAGTATCGTTATTGGATAAGTTTAGAAATTAGATGCATGATGCGATTTGCAAGATTTCATGTAACAATTTAGTTTTGTTTGATTTAAAGTGTCGTGATGTCGGCTTAGATAAGCTTCACCCAATTTCTTTGCCATGATTGTCGTAAGAGGTGACTAAGGGACTCGCTCTACCTATCCCGCAGTGGATATAGGCGTGATGTATGTATGTTGATTTAAAGTACTTAAGGGAATCTCCAATACTGTAGCATCCATTACAGTAAAAACAGTCCTGACCCGACTTTTCAGTAAGGTCAGTAAGTCATTCCATTAAGCCGTATTTGACAGCTGTCAGTTTCATACTAAAAGGAAAATGGGCCTGCATTAGCACGAATCTGGCAGCTGTAAAAGCTGGCTTATTGAGATGGCCTTATTTGTATGTGCTTTTTGCGAAGACCGAATATAATGTGCACCGTAGAGAGACATTTCTCGCTCTCGCGAAGACTTCAGCGATCGCGCGACTATAGGTAATTTTCTCTACACCCTGACAGCTGTAAAATCTAATTTATTGGGATGGTTTTATTTGTATGCGAAAACCGAAAAATATTTTATATACACTCGTCTCATAATGTTCGAATTATGAATTCGAAAACAGATGCATAATGACCTACTTTATGGATTCTGCCTATAAAAACTAGGGTTTACTATAAATTACAGAAGCGTAATGACTTAATGACAAAACTCTTAATACGATAAAGTTGAGAAATGAAACGAAGTTTTTTTTTCCAATACTCAAATCGCTATCTTCCGCCGCACCTGACAGTTGTTGTTGTACGGTAATTTTTCGGATGTTGTTCAGTTGTTTTAATAGGTTTTTGTTCTGTTGTTGTTCAGATGTTGATTAGTTGTGGTTCAGATGTTATTCCGATGTTGTTCAGTTGTTGTTCAGTTGTTGTTCAGTTGTTGTACAGATGTTGTTCAGATGTTGTTCAGTTTTTGTACAGATGTTGTTCAGTTGTTGTTTCGATGTTGTTCAGATGTTGTTCAGTTGTTGTTCATATGTTGTTCAGTTGTTGTTCAGGTGTTGTTCAGATGTTGTTCAGTTGTTTAGTTAAGTTATTGTTAAGACTCCACATCTAAACAACTGCTAAAGTATAGATTTTTAAAAATTCATATCAAGCCATATTACGTTCTCGTATTGAATTTGTCCTTGTATCGGGCCTTGCAATGGCCGGTGCGTACGTTTAGAAAAGTGTTTCTGAGTTTTTTTGGAGAGTGTAGATAAAATAGTGTATGCAACTGCTATAATTAGGCATTAGAATGCTCGTGTCAAACTATTATCACACTCGGCTGCGCCTCGTGTGATAAACAGACACTCGCATTCTAATGACCCCCATTATACGACAGTTGCATAAACTACTATTTTGATACGAATGTGAAAGCAGTTAAACAATAAATACCTACCCCAGTATAAGTAGGCTTTAGAAGCCTGTGAGAGAGATTTTTCGCTTTCAAGAATACTTCAGCGCCCGACTAAAATTTTTTCTGCACCTATACAATATGTACCTAAATATATTAGCTGCAAATATTTTATGAAACCAAACAACTTTCCTCAAGGAACATGGATCTAAATATAAAAAAATAAATTTCGACGTTCCATACAAATTGACCCGTTCGTCTGGAATATTTTGTATGGGGGGTCCGAATACTGATGGGGTGCATGCAGACCATGGAACTGAATAAATTTTTCCCAGATACATATGCCAGGAAACGTAAAAAAAAGTACTTTCCATAGAAAAGTCAGTCAACTGATCGCAATTTTGTATGGGAGGACGTATGTGCTACGTCCTATGCGTCGTCTGACACACGCAACGTCGCGTCGTCGTCGAATAAGATCGGAACTCGCAATTTCGTGTCGTCTGACAGACGCATGCGTCACGGATGTACCGAAAATTCGCAGCGAAGATGTCAAGTTGGAGAACCGCATCAGCATTTCTAAACGGAATAGAATTGGCAACAGCGACTGTAGAAATTCCGTCATTTCAAGAAATGGCTGGTCATTAAAAGAACAAGAATAGTAATAAAACTTTACTCGCCGTAAATTCATCTCAATAATTTAATTTATTATGGTGCAAATTAATGCTCATTTGAGTTTCGAATCCTTAGTTTAGGTTTATATTTAATTTTAACGGATAATATACCTTAGTGATACCTATTTATCAATATTATTTATTATATATCCTATGTTTCCGATTCCAGAGAGACATGGGATTTTTATATACCAAATACTATTTATCGGAACAATCTTGATGTATGTATATAAATTTAAATTTTAATAAGTATGTATTGTTTATAATATATTATATGCAAGTCCCTATCTGTATGTGTACACGGTTTTGTCATTTCCTAATATAGTATTTTCTAATTCCACTGTGCAGGTTGGCTGGAAGAGATCTCTTCATAGAGATAAGCTCACCTTTGTGACTACGTTTAATATTCAAATTTATTGTAATAATTTGGTACACAATAAAGAATATGATAATACTACTAAGTATTGCAGGTATTTGTATTTTAACAATTATGAGACTGGAATATTGTCTTATTCGACTAGAACAATACTCACATAGAGTAAGTATATTTTTAAATTTGACATGTATTAATTTATCATTTACCAAATTTATGAATACAAATATAATTATTACAGTCATATCACCAATTCATCTAGAGGGCTTGTTATTGTTTACAGCTTTTTTGTTAACTCCAAGGTAACATTTTTATCCTACTACGCCATTCACGGTATAAGATAAGATCGATGAGACGACTGACTAACACGAATGCATGTTTCATATTTTATAAAAAAAGCCTGAAGTTTATTGTTACAAAATATCTGAAGAAGTAATAAAGAAATAAATAAAAATTATCCCTTTTTGACGAAGTTAATTCATGCTCGAAGCCTTTTAATAATACGCGCGCGCTTAAAAATTTTGCAAGTTAAGAAAAAAATAACTTTGACTAATATTATTCAATACACGAAACACTTTTTATGTCAAATATATTGATTAAATAAAAACGAAACAACTTACCGTAAACCCCACATCCTATAACACAAACGCACAGACAAACAAACAAACAGCCTCTCGCGTCCATGACCGGCGCTGCAATGGCACTCGCCGGATGAACCAGTAACACATATACAACGTCCACTCATGCAACGGATATGTTGCGAAATCAGACAACCTAGGAAATGACATGACAATGAATGATGTAGATAAAATAAGCTCGCAACTTTTAATGTCATAAATCTCTGCCTGCATCACAGTAAAAATAAGAACGAAGTGTAAATAAAAGTTCTGTTATCAACGTTTAGAAACAACGTTCTTGACTACATACATACTTACATATATTACGCCTATATCTCTTGCAGGGTAGGCAGAGCCTGTGAAAACGGACATTTACGCCACGTCTGACAAACAGTTGAGGGTCATTCAGAAATGTGTATGACCATAGTGACAGGATGTCAGTTCATCGCCTAAAACTGCAATACACATGGAATCCTCGGGTGACGGGAAAGAAATAGGTTGATGCTATTCTAAGTCGGCATCACACGACATTCCAGATGACAAGTGTTGAAAGTACATTTTTGAATCAAAGTCTTTGCAAAAAAGGTTTATTTTATTTTATTGATAAAGTTTAACCCTCAATATTTATAAATATGCTACTATAGCATGAAAATTCGGCTCTATGTAATGTAAAACAGGCACAAATTGAGTCTATGGGTAAAACCAATGACATAATTTATACAATTTTATGACCAATTGCAGAACGTTTCGTAATTTGCGTAAATTATAAAAGATGTAAACTGGACAACCTTAATCTGAACATATTGGAGGTAAAAAATTACGCATTACGTTGACGCATCGTGAAATTCCGAAGGCTATTGGAGAATTGGAGATGATATTTTTGGATTTTGGCATTGAAATTGAAGACAACGATAATCTTTAATTAAATAAGCAAAAGTAATTGAGTGCATCATACTTGGTTGACTCATTTTTCACACAGTTTTTTAGATGAGATACCTACCTAAGAATTAATTGGTCTTTCTAATTTTATAAAATAATGTACAGTCGGTGGTAGCACATAAGGTTCCAGGGGTACTCCAAAAGAACTGAATAATTTTTATCCCCAGTTACGATCTCCAGAACGATTAATTAATGGTTATTGTGTAATTTCTGCAGTGGAAACTTGCATCTAAAGCCGAAGTCCTTTTGTCCACATCACATAAACCGGATTTTTTTACTTTGCCTGCGACGTAAAGTTGCATTACGTTACGTCTTATTGCTGTTGCTGGGAATAAACCTCGCGTGTCGATAATAACAGCGTCTGTGTCATGAAGACCCGTTCGGCAATAAATCGATTTGATTCCCTGATTCTTTGTTTTGATGGCTCTAGTTGTCAAATTTGGAATTTTAAAAGGCCCGGAAATATCAGGACCTACAGGGAGGTTAGATGTTCGTTCCTGTTGGTTTTGAAACGATGGGACCCTGGTGCCCGGAGGCTAAGAAATTAATGAATGAGCTATCGGCGCGTCTCATCGAGGTTTCTGGCGATCGTAGAGCGGGCAGCTTTCTAGCGCAGAGGCTAAGCCTTGCGATTCAGCGTGGTAATGCTGCCTGCCTGCTGGGTACAATGCCACCTCGAGGTGACGCGCTCGATACAATATTCTATTTATAATTAATTTGTAATTTGATATATTTGTAAATTTAAATGATATTATTATTAATATCATTTAAATTTACAAATATTGATATCAAGATAGCTTATGGATCTTGAAAACCCGTTAGAAAATACAACTGGTACTTCTTCACGCAATAACTACAGAACCGATTGTAATGAAATTTGACACACATATAGAAGATAACATGGATCAACACATAGGATAGATTTTGTCACCCCTTATAACAACGCCCCTTATAAAAAATGGGTAAGTAAAAGTAATAATAAAAGTTACCTTAACTTTTATTGAACATAAAACGAACTTAATTTAATTATTTACAGAAAAAAAAAACCTAAAACTAAACTATGAAAGTTGTGCTTTTTGAAATTACTGCTCATTCAACACGCGTTCGAAATACTTTTAGGTAATGAATGTAACACTGACTCTATTGCATTTTATTAAATAAGACCTTGAACAAACAGCACAAACTGTATTGTAGTACGTCATGTAGAGACCCAGCGGTAATGAGATAACTTGATTGTAACTTTGCAGTCATGTTTTCTATAAATAAAGTATTACCTAGAAACCATAGTCAAAGATAGTAAAAACTGCAAACTGAAAAAATTAAAATTAATAAAACTGTACTAAGTTTAGTTCAAAAGAGTACGAAAGACAAGACGAAAATAATATTTTTAAAATAAGTCGGCAACTTGCTACGCTTTCAATTCAACTCTACGGGTAATGTAATCTGCCTTACTACGGTTAGAAAAGAAACTGCGTCCATTTTATTTTTCAAAACTGTAAGTAAGAAGTTGTTATGTTATTATAATAGGAAATATTCCCAGCTGTACTTTATACCATAGATTATATAAGGTGGTTCTTCCACTTGTCCATCGCTTTAAACGTACCGTAAAGATTTCGTCTGTCGGACGAAAGGAAATTGCGAATTTCGATCTTACTCCCATACAAATACGGCTACAGTGCGTTTACGGATGCGTGGGAGAACCGCCTTATGCCTATTAAACTGATTAAAATATGATAATAATAAAGTGAAGACGCATGTCAATAAAAATGTAGCTGCTGACATGGCTGTGATCGATTTCAACTCATTAACATACATTGACAACATCCGGGAAATAGAGAGGCTTGGGTTCTGACTCCGAAGTTCTCTCGTTCGATGAGGCCTTTTTGACAGTTGCTTAAAAAAAGAAAAAGTAGGTACTAAAAACCATTGGTAGATGGCGTTGAAAATCTGAGGGGTGTCTTTGCTGGGGAGTTAGATTCTACTTCTTTTCGTCTAAGACACCGAGTTATTTAAAGACCCAATGAACGGCCTTGAAAGTTTAATATGAAGTTCTAATTAGAGTTTTATTGAAAGTTTGGAAATAATTTTGATATCGCTAAAAATGAAAAAAGACTACGGGTCCGCAAAAGGAACGACAGCAAGGTTAGGAGGAAAAAAAAAGTTTACTAGGTACTACTAGAACGCTAGTTTTATTACCTTGCGTTTGCGTGGCTAGTTGAAAAACCTTTAGATATTAAACGCCATCTATAGGCATGAAAAAGCGAAACTTTTTAATCTGTACGACAACGACTTTGTGTTGCTATAATTCTGTTTATTTTCATCTCCATCATCCTCAATCCACATCTACCAGCTGCAGGCTACATGCAGTGCCCGACATGCTACAATTTTATACATGAAATTAGTTGTTCATTACGTAGTCGATTACCCAATATGATACCAGGAATATTACTGGCTACTTAATGTTTATTTTTGGACCATTGGCTCAACCCAATTTATTATTTTGTGTCATTTAAAGGGTATGCTTATATATTTTCTTTTATAGTGGGTAAAAACAACTCAAACTAGGTATTTAAATTGTATTTACTGTCACATTTACAATACTGGTACAATACAATCTACATTCTAATTCTAATATTATAAAGAGGAAAGATTTGATTGTTTGTTTGTTTGTTTGTTTGCATCGAATAGGCTCCGAAACTACTGGCCCGATTTTAAAAATTCTTTTACCATTAGAATCCTACATTATTCCTGATGAACATAGGCTATATTTTATACGAGAAAAAAATAGGGATCCGCGTGAAAATTTCGATAATGTAAACCAACGTGTGAAAAATGTACCAAAAAAATACCTTATATCGTGTACGCTGTGGTTATAATTGACAATAGAGCAAAGTGATGTACTACAGTTTTATAGAGGACATCAATATCTATAATAATGTCCGCGATACCATATGTCTAACTATTATAGTTATGCCACAATAACTACTTTTTCATTTAAAAATGTACAAACTACGCCACATTATTCGTACCAGTGTAATGATTACATTTAATCATTACTGTATTAAAGGGTATCAGGGATAGCCCTCCGAATACTGGTAGGGTACATGCAGACCATGAAACTGAACAACTTTCCCCTAGGAACATATTTCAGGAAACGTACAAAAACTGACTTCCCATAGTGAATGCAGTCAGCTGATTGTGATTTTGTATGGAAGGTCGTTTTTTGGCGTTTCCTGACATTTATGTTTCTAGGGGAAAGTTGTCCAGTTTTATGTTTCATGCACCCTATCAGTATTCGAAGGGCTGTCCCTTACTCGGTATAAAAAAGACGACAAAAAACATTAAATAATGCTATAAAAAATCTACACTAAAATAATACATACATATACATACCTATCACGCCTATTATCCCTTGCAGAGCAGAGCGTAAACGGCCGCAAAAACGGACGTTTACGCCACATCTGACATATGTTTGAGGGTCATTCGGAAAATTGTGTATCGCCATAGTGACAGGTTGTCAGCCCAACGCCTAAAATTGCAACACACACCCTCAAGTCCCTTAGTCGCCTCCTACGACTCCCACGGAAAAGAAATCGGGTGATGCTATTCTAAGCCGGCATCACACTAAAATAATAATAATATAATCTACATCTACACTTATATTAGAAACAGGTTTTTTTAAATTGTTTGTTTGAATTAAATAGGCTCCGAAACTACTGGACCGATTTAAAAAATTCTTTTACTGTTAATTGAAATTGAAATTCTTTATTCAATGTAGGATAGTATTATCACTTATTGACGTCATAAACCGTTATTCTAAAAAAAGAAATTTGTATTACACAATTTTCTTTTTTTTTATTAAAATTTTGTTATGACCTAATAGAAAACCGGCTCGGGCGGGATAAAAAAAAATACAAATAAAGGCACTGCCATGGGGCTGGCCAGGTTAATCACACGGCATGTAACTTTACGCCACCACCATCTGAAAACGATATTTGTTTCAAATTGAAGTCAAGATTTTTAGAATCCTATATTATCCCTGATAAACAAATATTAAACTGTCTTATTCCCGGGGGAAAATTGTTAGCGGCGGGTGAAACCGCTGGGCGGGCTGCTAGTTTATAATATTTACTCTTTCTGTTTAAGTACCAAATTTTAAAACACTTCCCGTGTCAGGTATACAATTTTTGAAAACTTGCAAAATTTTCGAGTGCGGGCAGGATTTGAACCTGCGACTTTCGCATTACTAGTGGCGACGCCTCTTCCATCTGGGCTACCGCAGCTCATTTCTTGCCCGCCAATTTTGCAAGTGTATTTTAATGCCAGTAACGCTTGGCACGGCTCCATCTACCGGGTTAGTTTTGCAAAAGTGTTAGTCTTTCTGTTTATCTTTTGGTTGGCCGGTAGAGAATGCCGCGTGGCATTAGGCCCGCCCTTTGTACTTTCTGTGCAATGAAGTTTAATAAATAAATAAATAAATATTAAATTTAAATATAAAAATAAATAAATAAATATTAATTTAATTGATGACACATAAAAACTTAATTTAACAATACATTAAATCGAAAAAGACTAGCGTCAAAAATTACACAAAATGTAATATATAATATTATGCGCTTTATAGACACACATAACGCAATCGTAAAAAAATAAGCAACTTTAGAATTTTTGTAAGTTATGCCCTCAAATATTGCCACCCGTATCGGACTAAATAGGCCTTTCGGGCAAAATTTTGTAAACTTTCTTACCTTATTAGTGATTACGCATATCAATCAAATAATTTATTTCTAAGTAGGAATTTACAAGATTCTCTCTTAGAAAGTCAAATCTAGGTAATTAACATAATACATAAAAAAAGAAAAGTAAACTTACAATAATGTAAAAAACAAATACATGTCAAATTTAAACCTATGTCAATGTTCTTAAATCTATGTCAAATTGAAGTTTAAATATGATATGTCTATCTACCTGATACACATATCATATTTAAACTTCAATTTTGTTGAAGTTTAAATATTGACTTGTGTTGGAGCTACAGTTGCTACTGACCAGACGTACGTCGTCGTCGTCGTCTATCTTATATCTATAACACTGTTGTAATAAAAACAAACGGCGAACATTATCATAAATACTAAACAATTGGACGAACAACATCTCGGGGTAATCTAAGTGTGATCTTCCCCTATTAGATGTCCATCACGATACGATACCGTGAAGTGGGTACTACTCCTCTGGCTGAGATTATCTACTATTCTTTCACTAGTGTTGTGGAAGCTGTATTACTTTGTATTATTTTATTTATTTAACTTTATGCATAAAAATGTACACGGCGGACTTATCTCCCAGTCTACATTAGGCATGTGGAAAGGGTCAACCGGTCATAGCAGGTGATGTCGTAAAATAAATAAATATCTTGGACAATTCACACAGCGCCATATAGCCCTAAACTAAGCAAAGCTTGTAATATAGGGACTAAATAGCTAAATAGCTGATATTTAATAGTTTTGTACTTATGAACGTACTTTTTGTTGGAAGAATAAATACATTTTATATACAACGCCCAGACTAAACAAATATATGAGTGTATTTGTGTAAAAAAATACTAACCTAACAAATGTTTGTGTCTTGTGGGTATCGAAATTTTGGGCCACGGGGTGATTATATTTACGTTTCCTTACAACTCGGGAAAATATTTTTAATATTCAAGAACCAGTTATGATAAATCTAAATAAGTAATTGAGTGTTTCACGTTGTTTTAACTCTACTTACGTAGAAATTAAACTGTTGTTAAAAAAGGCGTTTGTTCAGAATGTCAATCAAAGTATCTACAAACTAAAGTCAGGATTAGCTACTTACAATTTTAACTTAGGTAACTTAGGGAAGGTGTGAGTCCTTTCATCTTTTCTTGCAAATACATCATGACCCAGAGATACTTACTCGTATATTATCTACAACAGTTAATTTACGTATTGTTTCGTTTTGCCGTGTGATGCCGGCTCAGAATAGCATCACTCCATTTCTTTCCCTTGGGTGTCGTAAGTGGCGACGAAAGGGCTCAAGGGTTACATGTGTATTGCAATTTTAGGCGATGTGCAGACAACCTGTAACTACGGAGGTACACAATTTTCTGAATGATCCTCACATTCTTGTCAGACGTGGCGCAAATGTTCGTTTTTACGGCCGACTGATACAACTACATACTTATACAGCTGTGATATAAAAGGACTAAGGGCATCCCTAAGCTACCCGCTTAACCGCCCCTAGTCACGGCTTATCAGCTACTGTTCCCCGAGGAGATGTAACTAGTCTTATACCCCTCTCTCTCTCTCTCTCTGCGCTCCTTTTACCCCTCCGCTAATGTCCAGACATAATCCCTGTTTAAAGTAATTGCATCGCTATCTGTATTCTATTGGTCTGTTGAGACGAGATTGACACGTAAGTACAGACAGCCAAAAATTACCTATAAGTACTTACATCTTATTAAGTGAAGTAGGTACTAAAACGGGGTTCTTACTGCGAAACTTGTATTTGATGAATTGCCCGATATATCGGCCCAGTAACATGGACCATGATCACGTCCGATGTGGCGCAGTGGTAGTGCGACTGCCTGCGACGCAAAGGTTCTGGGTTCGATTCTCGGTGGGTCACTCACAAAGTTGATATTTATCACTTTGTGAACTTGTTCCTAGTCTGGTTCAAACATTGCAGGCTGAACCACCTGACTGTCCGAAAAAAAAAAGATGGTTTCGTGCTTTGGAAGGGCATGATTATGAGCGCGGTCTTTACACAACCATGTCGAATGCCAACTACTAAGTAGTAGTAGACGGTTGAAAAACTCTGACACCGGGGTTTATCGGGTCGTTGGACGACTCGGTGTCCCCCACGAAAATAAGAGGTCACGGAACAACTGTTTTGTGGGTGGGAGATGGAGTCGTCATAATATTTTGAGTTATTATGTGTAACAGCAAAAGTTCAAAACATTTTACCCGTACATTTTCAAAGCTATCCTTTCAATTTCAACGCAGCACGAAAATTATGTCCTCTGATGGCCCGTATTCTTTACATTTTGAAGGTTACAGTCCTCGATTAGTTGATGGAGACCAGTTTTCATTAGGGAAGATATACCTCGTTGGATCGACTAAAGAAATGCCATCTTATTAATCTATATTTGACAGCTGTCAGTTTCATACTAAAAGATGTCAGCGAAGGAAAATGTCCCTTTGCCATAGCATTAGCACGAATCTGACAGCTGTCAAATATGGCTTATTGGGATGGCCTTACTGTTGTTTTCAGTCTGACCTTACTTTAAGGTGAGGATCAGTGGGGAACGCGGTATCAGGCAGTGTTTGGGGTACAGAAGTGTTGGTTTCAATTCAAAGATAAACAGATTTGGGGAAACCAAAACTGCTTGGAATCTGATTTGGTTTTTTATCGTCCCCATCTCGGGCTGATGTGATTGCTTTTCTATTTATTGTCCCTATATTTTACTTTGTTGCACATATTAAAAAAGGCGGGCCTAATGCCAAGCGGCATTCTCTACCGGCAACCGGTACCCGATAATTATTATCAAACTAGAAGCTACATACAATTTTGCGGGTAAAATTCGATGTTCATTGCGTAGTCGGTAAGCCATTATGATACCAGGAATATGAACTATCTACGCAATGTACTAAGAATTTAATCTGTAGACTTGTAGCCTGTAGTTACATAAAATAGGGCACTGAGGTTAAACCTGTAGGATAAAACGAGAGATAAAAAATGCCCTTATAGTGTTGGATGAAAATGAAAACGAAAAAGCTTCATTCAATGTAGGATGGTATTATCACTTATTGACGTCATGATCCGTCATTGTAAAAAAAGAAATTTGTATAACACAATTTTCTTTTTTATTAACAATTTTGATTTTTCCTAATAGAAAAACGGCTCGGGCGGAAAACGTAGAAAACATAGACTAGAAAACGTAGCATCACTTCTACCTGTGAGTGTCGTAAGATATTAAATCCAGGGAATGGGCACCAGCGTTCCCTATACAACATCTTGCGCTGTGTTTGACTGCCTGTCAAACAAGACGAGTTCATGAATATGGTAAACTCCCTTAATAGGGGGTAGCCATGTCCACCAGTGGACTGTTGTGGCTTTTGCTGTGAAGCTTACAAAATAAACCATGTTACTAAGATCAAGTATTAACAAGTCAGGTAATTGTATGGTATTTGCGGATTTGGCAAGTTGCCTTTTTGGCTACTACAAACACGAGCGTGGGTTGTATCCAATTATGTGCAATGGTGCATTGTTTTACTAAGAGAAAGCTTCAGGTCACATTATGTTGTAGAAGGAGCGTCAATTCTATTTAACTAATTATTTAATAGATAAATCTATAAAGAACAAGCAGAATCTCATGAAGGTACACAGATCATAATCATAGTCATAGCAATAAGATCATTTTAAATGAAGCGCCGTGTGATGCCGGCTTAGAATAGCATCACCCCATTTCTTTCCTGTGGGAGTCGTAAAAGGCGACGAAGGGAGTCGAGGGTGTGTATTGCAATTTTAGGCGATGGGCTGACAACACTATGGCGATACACCATTTTCCGAATGACCCTTAAATATTTGTCAGACGTTTATTGCGGCCGTTTACGTTCTGCCTACCCCGTAAGAGATTATAGGCGTGATATTTGTATGTTAAACGAAGCGCAAACTTTTAAGGGTAGTCCAATACATTTAAAAAACTATCCGAAAAATAAGAGCGACACGCTTGGTGTCACGATGGCGAAGATTACAGGTTTGAATCCAGTCTGTGACATTACAATATTGCAAAGAATGTTCTTTTTCGTGTGGGACACCATGTCGTCCAAGTAGAGAACAGTTACAAATGCAATGGAAATTCGGGACTCGGACTTGAAAAGGCTTACTTATGTCCAGAGGTTGTTAAGTTGCCGGCGAAGGGTCGCAGTCGGACACATTGCCTCAAAGGATGGCTAAATAGTACAATTTACAATAACATGTTTATTTAACAATTTAAATGCTTTGTAATATGTAATGTAATTTAAATTGACATTTAAAATATGGGATTCAGTACCTGAAATAAAGAAAATTTATTTTATTTTATTATAGTCTTCCTGGTCGAATTTTACGTGTGTACAATTAAGTCAAGGAATTTTAGTTGTATTTTCAAATAAAGCACGAGCCATTTTATTACAAGAAAGTTAGTCGCGATTTTAGATCGTGTTTTTTTTGTGGCACTAGGTAAACTTTGTACCGATGTCATGTTATTTGGGATTATTTAGGGATTATAGGTAGGATTTGACGCTGTCAAAAAGTTTGAACCACGTCTAACTTTTTTTGTAATAACACCGCAAAGGCCCCGCTGAAGTTATCATTATCTTTCACAATATTATATTCCACGAGTGAACGACACCGAACAATTCTTTATCTACACTCTACACTCGTCTCATACCTAATCTCATAATTTTCGGATTACAATTCGAAAACTGCTTGAGCCACAAAAGCTTAATTTATTAACTAGTAGAAATTAGATCAACCAACATTCACATTCGCAATTCAGTCTCTCACAAAATTAAATTCGCTTAAGTACTCCAGTTTTATAGTATTTCCATACTTTATTTTCTAATTTTTTCGTTATACGCAGAAATATTGACACCACTACCACCATCCCTGCCAAAATTAATTGATTTAATAAAACCGATAATCTCTGACGGTGAAACGAAACTTAATTTACAAAGTTATTGTGTCAAAACATATTCTTGTGGTAAATGTTCACCTTGTCATTTGATCCCACTCAAAACATCCGCCATCCGCTGGCGCTCGTATGTCCCGTTCGCTAAATAAATCCTCAGGTTTGCGGGACACAAGGTCCGGCTTGTACCGGATTAGATTCCCGGAAAGTCCCGGTCTCCGGCCCCTTGTATTTACCACCCGAATTCCACCAGTAATCGCCCGGGTGGTAACCCGGAGTTCAAATACTGGTCTGTACCTAACGTTTCTTACCCATGGGTGTCATAAGAGGCGACTACAGGACTCGAGTTTAGTTGTGTTTTGCAGTTTTAGGCGATGGGCTGACAACCTGTCACTGTAGTGATACACAGTTATCTGATTGATCCTCAAACTATTGTCAGACGTGGTGTTGATGTCCGTTTTGCCGTCGTTGACGCTCTGCCTACCCCGTAAGGGATATAGGCGTGATTTATGTATGTAGACCGGTACCTAAACTCCGCGAGCAATTAAAAAAGAATTACTCTGACATCAGGGTTCATTGGGTCGTTAAACGTCTCGATGTCCCACACGAAAAAGAAGGAGATGTACTACGTTTCTTTCAAGGGTAGAACCAGCCCTTGTAACTGAATTATTTTCCCCAAGGAGCATAGGTCGAAGTACCTACGCTATCCATATACTTAAAATTACTAAGTTTGTATAGGTAATGGGAGGTCAACAATGTTTATTCAATCTACCTAAGGACTGCCGTAGACCACACGTACGTTTTTGCGAGCGGGGTCGTGTGATGCCGGCTTAGAATAGCATCACCCCATTTGTTTCCCGTGGGAGTCGTAAGAGGCAATAAAGGACTAGAGGGTGTGTGTTTCAATTTTAGGCGATGGGCTGACAACCTATGGCGATACACAATTTTCCGAATGACCCTCAAATATTTGTCAGACGTGGCGTAAATTGCCGTCTTTTGCGGCCGTCTACTCTCTGCCTACCTCGCAAGGGATAATAGGCGTGATATGTGTGTGTGTAGCTCAAGCACTATTCATAAAAATTCTAAACGAACCGAACTTAGGTAATTGAAAT
The DNA here is from genome assembly GCA_027580185.1 of Tuta absoluta. Lineage (NCBI taxonomy): Eukaryota > Metazoa > Arthropoda > Insecta > Lepidoptera > Gelechiidae > Tuta > Tuta absoluta. The sequence goes on from JAQAHW010000038.1 coordinate 1,457,876, forward strand.
AAACGTGACTTTGCCTAGTATGACAAACGCCGCCGGGCGACCGTTAAAGCCGTTTCTAATTCTAGCCATGCGCATGACACCTTTATTTTAATTACGTTAGAATTCCTTTTCGAATTTCGAAGTCAAAACTGCTTGAGCAGTCGCTCGCAAAAACTGCTCTTGTTCTGCGGCGGCCCTAAGTAGGTAGAAAGTACTATAATTTCACCATTTGAAAATAACCTGAATTTTATTTTATTTTTGAAGGACAACATCTTTTTGCCTCAAAATTTTGTATTCGCCCGCATCTGAAGTCCAATCTCGCGGGTACAGGTTAAAAATGTAAGTTCAATTAATTTAGATTGCGATTTAAGCAGAATTTGTTTCCATATTGTTTTTGTATTTTTTTTAATTTAAAATATGTAATTAAAATGCATTGGAAAAAATAAAAAGAAAAAGTTTTCTCCGCGGCGGGGAATCGAACCCCGGTCTCCCGCGTGACAGGCGGGGATACTTACCACTATACTACCGCGGATTGTATCAGCTGTGTCGAAATAGTGACTAAGGCCGTACGCTCGTTTACGCGGTTTCACGCGCGGGCCAGCCCGCGCGTGAGGCCGCGCGCGGTCTCGCGGGATCCGCGCGGCGGTCTGACATCGCCGTCATTATTACCCGTCCAAATTTAGAAGGCGCATAGTGCCTAGGTAGTTGTAATTATGGCAAGTGTCGTCGTGTTCGTACGGGTTATATTATGTCGCGGGTTGCTGAAGCCGCGGCGCGGGTGACCGCAGGCCGCGTTACGGGGCGCCAATCTTGTGTTTTGTCAAATCTGGCCCGCGCGGGCCGTCCCGCGCGTGAAACCGCGTGAGCGAGCGTACGGCCTCACGTGCCTCGCACGAGATATCTTAGCAGGTAGATGACGTCACACAGTAAATTTGCGTTTATAATCTTACGGTTATATTATTTTGTTCGTTTAGTTATTTTAACTTTGGATTGGAGTTTTATTAATGAAAAAGACATATTTATTTGAAAATGCACTTTAATTACTCAGTTGCATTTAATTTTACAAGAACAAAAGATTAATGCAATAATTATCGCAACCTTCTTACAAAGTAAAGTAAATAATATATACTTTTACATAAAATAAATGTGTACGTTTTTAAAAACGTGCTGCACTTTCCATTGCGTGCTAAGCCAAAACCTTGTAACTGCGTAATGACCACATTTCCGCTAAAACATTTCCAAATACCTTTTTTTTTCAAACAATCAATACGGTTATAAAAATTTACTGAAATCCTTTCAACTGTTTTTTTAAATATTACATTTTAAGGATAAGATGAATGAACAATCGGATTAAGAAAATTTTATGTATTAGGTATGTCGTACTTTTTTTCTTTTTAAAATGTGATTAGTACACTTTGACTAGACGAAGAATCAATCAAACAATTTTTCTGAAAGGTCCAAAGACAAAATAAGTTCATACAGCATAAATAAAATTTTGCCTTTGAAGCTAGAGAAATTACTTAAAACAGATACTTACCTATTTCAATTTTAGTGTTATACATTTTATATATTTTGGCAGGATATTTTAAGCTACTTTCAGTATAAAATGTCCCATATTAGTAATATGATAATAAAGTGTTCTATTGTAGAGTACGTAAGTTTATCGAAAATTACTATTGCTCATAGTTTTCCAAAAGGCGTTTATTTAAAAATATATACGACAGTTTGGTAAATCAATCTGTAATTAATGCATTTCCTTACACAAAAAAGAATATTCTTCAAACCTTTAAATTTTAAACATAAAATTAAATTACTTAATGCATAATAATATGATTAAGGTAACGCACAAAATAAATGATAATTAACTCATTGTACGTAAAGGCACAAATAATTTAAGTAAGTACTTAAACTCTATCAAACCTTACATTTAAGTTTTATTTTAAGTTTCCTTGTTTCTACGTTCCGGACCTTATTATTTTAAAATAAAAATTTCCATGTCTTAATAAGAACCATCTAAAAGAGAAAAGTACAAATATTTTGCAAATGTCTTTGACACAAATAGCTGTGTGACCCTTATTAACTATTCATTTATAATAATCTAGTTTCTTAACATAATAAGAATGAAAGGTACAATCTACTTTGAAAAATATTTTACATTCTTCACTTCAAGATACCCAATAACCCATACTATAGCCAGCTACAATATTTTTGGCACGCTACTACATCTAAATTCGTAAGAAACAGTAAATATAGAACCTAAAACTATGTACATAGGAACAACTGTACGTTTTGCAAATGTAATTATGTACTTAACATTATATACATTGTGTATACATTCATTCAAATTGATTGTTAAGTTTAGTGTCTCGTTATGGGTGTAGAAATTATAAGGTTATTCATTTGGTAAGTAGTTCGTATGTAGGAAAATAAAAGTGAACTTTAAGTTTTCTTTATATTTTCGCTTTCCATTGTAATATTCAAGAAAATATATAACAAACTAAACTGCTAGTTACTTTGAAGGTCTAACCAACAGTCTAACTACAAAGTCATCCATGTATAAGAACAACGCATTATCTGACCAATCAGTCACATAAACATAAAAAAAATACAAAGTCATCTAGTATGTATAATTTAATTATTGTAGTGCCTTATGCCCAAATGCCTGATCTTCAAATAATAATATTTTACGAAGAACCTTTAAAATAAGTAAGAATAAATAACAATTGGCTGAATACGTAGTTGGTATTGCAGACGGATACAATGTAGTTAATAGTGTAAAGAGCACTTTTTGTTCATACATACATACACATATCACGCCTATGATCCCTAGCGGGGTAGGCAGAGCATAAACGGCCGCACAAAACAGACATTTACGCCACGTCTTACACATTTGAGGGTCATACGGAAAATTGTGTATCGCAATAGTAACAGGTTGTCCGCCCATCGCCTAAAATTGCAATACACGCCCTCGAATCTCTAAGTCGCCTCTTACGACTCCCATGGGCAAGAAATTAGGTGTTGCTATTCTAAGTCGGCACACGGCATAGTTTTGTTTTGTTCCAGTTGATCTCAAAATCAAGACGTAGCAACATCGCAGACGTTAGCCAGCGCGGCTCTATCAATACTAGCGTACTCTTTCCCCGAGCGCGGTCTTTGAGCATGTCTGTCGGCTGACACATCACACGAACTGAACGAGGAGACGGAGAGGGACTCCATGTAGTCGGACGTGTCCGAGGCGCCGCTGGAGGTGCTCTTGTTTGTGACGTTGCTGTGGCGGGCTGTCATATCTGGGTCCACTGGAAAAAGGAAAAAGATGGCTTTAACCCTTGCTAGAAGAAGTTGGGCTTTGTGCGCCGTAGACAGACTCGGGCTGTAGTCAAACTTCGACAGCTTTTCTGATTGAATCTTTTACATGGTACAGTGCCATCAACAGGATATTTTGCTTATTAAAAAAACAGTTTTTCTAATGAGTGTTAGTTAGAAAAGTATAAGTTAGTTAGAAAAGTATAATTAGGGTAAAATTAACACATTATGCTAAAAGAATTTGATGCTGTATATTCATGATATTTTTCGAATTGATCAGTTCCCAGTTTTCATGGAACAGAAAGGACGGAAGATTCTTACCGTTTTTCTTCTTTCTCCTTGTCAAAGTGTCGACGTCGCACGAATTGGATTTGGTAAGTGTCGAGACCTCTTCAAAATGAAATGTCAGGTTCTTCAATGGATCTGATGAGTTCGACTTTATGAAAGGAGAATGTACTGGCGTTAATGAGTGCCTAATTTGTTTGTTTTTGAAGTGCTTCTTGCAGGATTTTGAATTGGTTATCGGCATTTCAAAATCGTTGAAGTCACCCTTGTGATGTTTTAATGATCCGGTCGATACCCCAGAATCGTTTGAACTAGACGAATCTCTGTTCTTATCAGACTTGCTAGGTACGCTAGATGATCTTCTGATTTTAACTGCATCTCTAAATCTAGTAACAAAAGTCGTCTCGCTTTTGGTTTCAGGTATTTTGAATACCTTTTCTTTGGGCTCAATTATTTCTGTCGTTTTATTCCTCATTGGTACACCTTCGTTTATGCATTCAGTTTTATTTGCTTTTCTAAGAACAGTGGGGGTGAAGCAGTGACTATTGATACTGAAATCGTCGTCATGCCTTTTCGTAAAATCAGCAGAACTAGATCTTCTAGTACTGATCGTATTATCGCTTTCTGAATGTTGTGTCGGATCAGAAACATGACTGATCCTGCTAATATTGTCAGAACAATTTCTATTGCTGTTACTCGAACAACTGACTTCTATTGGTTCCATAGGCACATAATTTAAATGATCGTTGCAACATTCGTTAGATGGATGGACGGTATTCGTTGTAGCTGTCGATATATCATCGTCATGTTCGGGGATATCTTCAAGAGCATCCAGCTCTTCTTGACTAAAACCAGCATTCCTTAAAATTTGTAATGAACTCTCAAACTGCTCTAAAGTAGCAGTGAGGTCTATATTGGCGTAATTTCCATATTCTATTTGTGGCATTGGTTTTTTGGTAACTGGGGTAACATTGACGTAATTCGAATGTGATTCTATAGTATTTTCTCCGTTGTTATTAACGCTAGTATCACACGAGTTGTTATTCTCGATTTGGACGTTGTCTGTTTTGGTCTCTGTTTGGTGGCAGCTGCAGGTCAAGCCGTTGAGGAGACATTTAAGTTTCTTTGGTGTGTCGTATAGACTTGCTGCTTCCATTGTTGCATCTACTGGGTGTTCCTGAAAAGATAGAGTGATTCCATTAAAAGAGTTGACGCTATTTTAATATCTTCTATAACTCTTGATTTGTGCAAGGCAACTTTTCAAATAAGCATTGACTCTTACCTGTATTAAGGGCATAGGCGTCTTTGGCACGTCATAGTTCTCGTAGGGTCCACTGAAGGGCTTCTTCCTACAACAGCACGGCTTAGGTTGCTGCCAGCACTGGCAAGTGCAGCCAGTCTTCACCGGCACTGTGGGTGTACAGCACGCCACAGGGCTTGGGCACGACCGCTTCTCGAAGCTTTTGTCCAGTAAGCATGTGCTGCGTGGTACACTGTATTCTGAAGCGCTGCCACTCGATCGCGAGTATATTGATGCTCTGTCAGAGTCAGATCGCTTTTCTATGATGTTGTCCATCGTCCATACGGGAGACATCATGGAGCCTGGTGTGTTCATTGTTGAAGACCTGGAAAAGTGGAAATACAAGTAATGAGTGATGATGCCTCTTTCAATGGAGCTGGTCACTTTAACAAGTAAAACGAAGACATTGTAAGTAGTTCTTTTCATCAAAGGCTTAACTGAGTGCCATCTTTCAAGAAGTGTGGATTGAGTTGTTCCTTCTCACCTCGTCAAATGACTGATCTTGCCGATACAGCTGGAGCACCTGGGCAGGCTAGTAGGCCTCCGAAACTTCTCCTCTCCATTGCTCTCGAGGCTGCTGTCCAGGTCTGCCATGCCGGACAGGCAGTGCATGGTCTGACTGTTCGGGGGACCCCACGAGGGCGACACTGAACGCATCGAGCTGTTGTGGAAGCAGTCGTCCATGGACATCGTGTCGGAGAACCGCTTTTCTAGAACTAAGAGGAGAGTACATAAGTCAAAAGGATGTCTGGTAGAAATAGCTAATTAACTATAGAGCCGCCTACATTGTACTCTTTGTTTTCTATCTGTATATCCATGCCTTCTATTTTATGCAATAAAGAAGGTATATTGATGTTATGTCATGTCAGTTAAGAGTTAAGCTGTTATATTAGCTAGGTAGGCACAACCGCAACGCTGTTAGAAACAAATTTACACCTTTGGCTAGCGTCTTTGGTACTATCCCTAGTAATTTTTTATTTTAATACTTCGTAGAGGTCCTGACCCCTGACTTCAAAACACCTAATGCATTCGACATATCATTTGGTTATTGTAGTTTTAATATTTTTACTCTGATACCAGGGTTTATCGGGAAATTCGTCGACTCGGTGTCCCACTTGACAAAAAAAGTATTAATTTGCAATTATAAGAAATCTCTAGTTTACCTGATCCACTCCTGGAGGCTATGCTGAGCCTGGACTGCGCCTCATGGCTGTGCATGTTGAGGAGTTCAGTCAGCTCCCTGCTGCCCTCAGCCGCGAAGACGAACAGTCCTTCCCCCCTCCCGCACCTCGACCCTCCCTCCACGCAGAACCTCTTGTCGACGATGCCGAAACGTCTGTGGAAGAAGAGAGACAGAGTTCAGAAAAGTGAAAAGAAAAACTGATGTGATATAAAGATTTTTCTATGGACCTTGAAATATTATTGACTTTAAACATGTTTTATTTTTTACTTTCTCTTATACGTATCGCATTGTTGCACTCAAACTGCAATGTTATTTTCATAAATAAAAATATATATTTAAAATTTTCTACTGGCAATACGGTTCCGACGCTTTATTAACAGCTTAAAAGATCTTGGTGTAGTCTTTTCATGCTTGTCTGTAAACCGTCACTAGTTGAAATATTACGCTTGCAGTAAAATTAAAGCATCTAAATCAAAATTTTCAGCTACATCTTTGACCACCCGGATCCTTCACAGATTATAATAAATAAAAGCAAATGAAACAATCATTCCGCCGTCTAATTAACATGTTGATTAACATTAATCAGTGGAACTGTTGTAATTGTCTTGAGTTGTAAAGCGTGTAAGTAGTGTGTTATAAATACAGTGCCACGAAAAAATTTCGTGTAGAAAATTATTACGTAACTAGCGGCCCGTCCAGTTGTACCCACTGCTAGCCGTTTTACCCTGGGAGACGTTTGCGTAGAAAGTATTTTAAGTACTTACATATAAATAAACCTTCCTTATGAATTACTCTATCTATTGAAAGAAAAACCGCATCGAACCAAACCTAGTTAGTTCTGAGGTTTAGCAAAAAATAGCGGTGCCCATGACAGTAAAACGCAAAAATCCATTTGATTTGATACTACGTATCGAAAGTCGCTTTTCTAAGGATAGATCCGCAAGAATACGTTGCACGCCGTAATAGACTAATTCGGAAATATTCGAATAACTGTCAAAATTGGACAGCTAGGAAATCCGAATTGTCTGTGGTACCATACAAAACTACCTATCGGGATCGAGCCATTGTTGTTTGAGAAATACTTGATATCTTTAAAAACAAGCATTTAGGGGTTTTAGGCGTATATGGCTCTCAAGCTTAAATGAATTGTTTCCGAAAAAGGCATTATTAAAGAATAACTTATGCATAAATTACGTTTTGAGAAAAGGCGACATTATGTGCTGAGACGCATTTTCACGCAATGACAGATATTCTTTAGACAATAGCAGCTCTGCGGCTGCAGCACTACTTTCGTGGCACGGGCTCTAGTGTGCATGGATGGGTGACCACCCGCATGGGGTAATTAATTTAGGGACGCTGATTGTCGCGCTTGTATGTAACAGCTGTTATGATTGATGGTGACTACTGTTTATGTGGGAATTCTTCAGGATTTTTTCTTGTAAAGTGCAGTGACTTAAGAAAATCTACATCAATGCCCCAGTTATTTTTTACTTTGAGATTTATACGTTTTATTTCAAAGGTTAACATTATAAGCTACTTACTTGAATAAGCTATATTCAACCTAGGTAAGGGCAACATTTTAAAATCGATTTTAATATTTCGTTCTTCTAATGCCTACGTCAATTTAGGCCATTAGAAATGTAATTATTAAAGCTTTTACCGAAAGCTTTTAGTTTTTTAAAGTAATGTATACTATTAAAATACTAAAGATTGTTACAATTAATGTAATGTATGTCATTAATAAGTTTTAATTGCACGCCCATAAGAGCTTATTCAGTCTGAAAAACTTAACTTCAAAAGCGTTAATTATTTCTTCGAGTAAAGTTACAGAAACACTATTTTCAAAAATGCAAATAAGCGCGCTTTTTCATAACATAAAAAGCTATAATTTATGAAAGTGACTAAGATTGGCTTTCTTCTGAGAAAAATGGCAGCCATGAATTCATTCCTGCTTCTCTCGTAATCACAAGACTTCAAAATGAATTGTTACTTTTAATTAACAGAAAACTGAGAACTGTAAAAAGTGAGTTTAATCAACTACATTTTCTTTCTTAAGAAAAGATTTTAAACAAGTTCGAAGAGAATAGAGAGTCGTTATTTTACTTTTCTCAATTAAAATGGAAATATTATATAACTTGAAGAAAGAAAATGAATAATTAGTTACAATTTTGTTAACTTAACCTAATAATTGCACAGACTCACTCAAAGTCATAGGTATTTACTTCTACTTAGTAACTTTGAAAGACACTAGCTCAAAGAAAGGCATATACCTAGATACCTAAATAGATTCAGACGGAGCAAACTTAACTGATTGTCATCTTTTTTTGTCACTTTATTTATCCATCGTTTATAGTCTCCATCAATTATTTATGATAGATAATCTTATCTTGTAGGTCTAAAATTGGAACAAAATCATTTTCTGTTAGACTCTAATTTCTAATAAATGTCTACCTTTTATTAAAATCAGAGTATTTTATTCACGGAGTTTAATACAATCTAATATTAGACTGCAAATTGATATTTCATGTCAATTAAGCTTAAAATTTTAGCTCAATTTCTTCTTATGTTCCTTGTGTCATGAAGATTTTTTAAACAAATTTTAGCAAAATAAAGATTGGGATCATTTTGAGAATGGCAACAGATATTGTGACTTAGAAATTTTCGTATTCCATTGTCAATAGATCTATACTTATTGGAATCAAGGAAATCCTCTTTTAATCCAAGTTTTCAAGAAATTTTCTTATTTTCAGCATTGCATTGGTGAGGGGGGATCAAACAAAGCGATTTTCAATCTGAACCCGGAACATTGAAATCTTAATTAAAATCCTAACTTATCCGCCGATCTAGACAGCCGCTAGCATTTCAGATAGTCCGACAAGTGTTACCAGACAACGCTGATTTCATACCAAATTCTTTATTTATGAAATAATTCTAGCAATTTTTTATTGGTTTCGGAACTGTCTTAAGGCGAGGATATAAAATAAAAATTAAATTAAAAATAAATTCTGAAAAAATATATGTTATTGTCGATGATCTAACAAATAGCATATACCTATCAGGTACACAATTGGACAAACTTTACTCGATAGAAAAAAAAGAACAGTAACTTCAATTTTATTTTATTTTTTAAAATTATGTCTACAGTATTCTATTTATTACAAAAATATGCTATAATTTAGATATACAAATTTTCTAGTACGAATACCTAAATTAGATATTCTAACGGTACTCTTCTAGTTTCTATATCGGAAAAACCGTGAAATCTCTCAAAAATTTGCGCACAAAATGAGTCTCTGTTTCTCTCTGGCGCAGCGCGAATGAAAGAGAAAGGCTTTTCAGGTGAATCAAGGCCTTAATCAAAATCGGTAATGTAATGAGTCGCCGAAATACAAGTTCATTTAAATATTTGACAGATATCGCATCAAGTTTCAACGCGAACACTCTTGCCTATGTTTTTGAAAAGACGCTAAAATGGCATACAAAGCCAAAAATTACATTAGAATACTAGTGCAACCCAAAAGTGATAACCTCTTTATTTCTAAACTACCAAAACAAAAGACGCAATTAAACGATTTATAATTAAACATATATTTATTATAAATAATGTTTTATTATATTCTCCAATATCGAAGCAGGTAACCCCTAGAACAGCCGCAGAGGAATTTCATTTCCTTCAGACGTCGTCGGCTGCATTTCACGGATACTTGATATTCTGGGATACGCACTGCCAACTGAACTGCCAGTTTCAGTGCTGCCACCTATACCGACCGAAATGCATAGATGTAGGTATAAGCCACTTCAAATTACATCTGATATCAAGCCAAGAAAGCTGTTAAATTCATTATCTGTACCGGGAGTTGTGTTAGTTTCTAATAAGGATGCAGAATTCATACATACATACACACATCACGCCTATAATCCCTTGCGGGGCAGGCAGAGCGTAAACGGCCACAAAAACGGACATTTACGCTACGTCTGACAAATATTTTAGAGTCATTCGGAAAATTGTGTATCGCCATAGTGACAGGTTGTCAGCTCATCGCCTAGAATAGCAAAACACACCCTCGAGTCCCTTAGTCGCCTCTTACGACTCCCACGGGGATGAAATGGGGTGATGCTATTCTAAGCCGGCATTACACGGCAGAATTCAAGTGCACTTAAATGAGTGAAATCTTTTATTTAAACAATTAAGAACATATTTATTTTTACCATTAACATACAAAAAATTTTACTTAATGCACTTACAATGATTTCGTATTACAAGCATAATTTTTCTTTCAAAATATAAAATCGAAACAAGTGTTTTCTAAATATTTAATAGCGTCCATAAACCTTTTATCTAATAATCAGAACGTCAACAAGACGAGCTTCCGAAAAAACATCTACTCAACAAAAAAAAACTCATTGTAACTCAACCAGTAGCGCGACACTAAACCACTTCCTCTTAATTCCTCAAACGGTCACAACACTCAGCTATAAAACATCAAAGGAAGGTTGGCTGGAACCCTTTATGCCATAAATGCGGATCTATCCTGAGATCTACACGTCTCGTTGCTTTCCGGTAGTAAATATTACTACAATGGTATTGAATTTCTGTATTTATTTAAGTACGGGAGTTTCCGCCTGCGGTTTCACTCGCGCATTTTGTTATCGACTTTTATACAGCTACTTTTTTACATTGCCATACTCAGCTCTTGGTTTGGATTGGCGAGCGCAGTGCAAGATGTTGCATTCACAGGGAAAGCTGCTGCCCATTCCCCTTTTTACGACACCGACGGCAAGAATTGGGGTGATGCTATTTGGGTGGTGCCGGCAAAATAGCATCAACCCATATCTAACCCAAGTTGACGTAAAATGCGTCTTAGCACGGAATCAAGGGAATGGGCGCAGCTGCATACTCTGTGAATTTAACACACTTTGCACAGTGCGCTCGCCAATCCGCCTGCATAGCGAGGTTAGGTGAGAACTTCGTGCTTCAGAGGACACGTTCTGTTTATTTTTTGTTAATAATAGTAGTCCTAAAAGAAAATTAAAACTCTGGAACCATTTTTCATCAACTTGTGGAATATACTTTAAGAACCCACACAATAAGATCAGTTTTTTTTACAAGTAAAGGAAGTATTCCCGTATCGCTTTTCCGTTTCCGATACGTAAACCACTTCAAAACGACGCTACCCGTTTACACGTTCGATTTAAACGCACTCCAAATTCAAATTTAAACCGACTCGATGTTCCGAATTTAAAATGTTTTAAACGACTCGCTCGTGGCCGTTGATAAATGAGACACTCAACTTTTTCCACTTAAAATGAAATAAAACTGGTTAATGGGATATTAAATCTACTGGTACAATGACACATTTTATGCCTAACATCCCTTATTCATACAGACTCTGGTAAAATAGGTACGTGACCCGCTTATAGATGGTTGTTTTAAGCCCAATATGAGAGACCTAAGTATTTCATTTAGGAAGATTTATACTAATAAGAAATCGTAATGAATGAACGTGACTTCATACTAATTAATGAACCAATGTCCTATTTATCTTTTTCGTGGAACTATCAGGTGAACGAAAAAAAAACGTAACTTACGTAATAAACTGTGAAAAGTCTTCTACGACCGACTTCTAGTGACTGAGCCGATGGCGTAGCGGATAGTACCCCTGCCTGCTACGCCGAGGGTCGTGGGTTCGATCCCCACAAGACACAAATATTTGTTAGGTCATTATCAGATATTTGTGTTTAGTCTGGTTGTTTCTCTTTATAATATGTATTTATTTTCAAAAAAAAAAAAAGTATATAAGTAATAGTATCAGCTATCTAGTTCCCATAGTACAAGCTAGATGGCGCTGTGTGAAATGTCCAAGATATTTATTTATTATTTATTTATTCTTACAATTGGATATCACGTCCGTCGCTTTTAAAGTTAAGCTTGCGTCTGTCAGTCGAAAGTAAATTGCGAATTCCTATATTATTCCTATACAATTACGATTACGGTGTGTCTACGGATGCGTCTGTCAAACGACTTGACGTAACGTTCCGTTCCATCCGTTACGCACCGTACCCGTGTTTGAATGGGAATAAGATCGGAATTTGCAATTACCGTGTTCATCTGACATACGCATGCGTGAGTGGAAAACCGCAAAAGATATTGATCATTAAGTCCCACACGTATTATTACTCTGAAGCAACTTGAGTTACATAATTCGAGGGATCAAACTATACGGGCTATACTTCATAACTGTATGTAAAACCAGTATGAGATGATCCCTTAAATGGATACCTTACGGTGCTGCTGATTATCACAAGTTGAATGGAGGCCGATGTGGCGCAGTGGTAGTGACTGCATGCAGCGCAAAGTTTTCGGGTTCGAATTCCGGTGGGGCAATCAAAACGTTGATATTATATGAATTTGTTCCCAGTCTGGTTAGGCCATTGCAGGCTAAACCACCTGATTGTACGTAAGAAAGATAGTTCCGTGCTTCGGTAGTCACGCTAAGCCGTCGGTCTCATATGCTGTCTATGATTACTTAGATACACAACCATGTCTGAGACCTAGTAGTAGTAAGCGGTTGAAATACTCTGGGTTCATCGGGTCGTCCCACACAAAAAGAGGAAGACCACAAGTTGCTAAGATGCGATATCCTACGACTTTCTATTATTTTATACGGTTCTTAACCGGTACCTTTTTTAAATTTTTTATTAACGAACAAGGTCTACCCATCAATCTAATGACAAAAGACATATTTCCCCAAGGCCCCCATAAAATGTAAAACGTCAATGAGCATTTTTTGTGAGTCGTAAATCTAAAATAAAATTCAGTAATGATGCGAGATAAAAGACAGCGGAGCCTTTCCTATTAAATAGATGATTCCACGAGTAGCGGGGGGAGGAAATGGTTCCGTGCTTCGGAGAGCACGGTAAGCCGTCGGTCCCAGTTGCTGTTTATGATTACTTAGACAGCGGTCGATACACAACCATGTCAAAAGCCTTCTACTAGTAGTAGGCGGTTGAAAATCTCTGACACCAGGGTCCATCGTGTCGTTGGACGACTCGGTATCCCACACGTAAAGAGAAGAGAAGAGGGGGAGGTCGGCGTAAAAAAAACCTCACCTATGCACATAGACTAGAAAGATGATAATCGGCATGAAAGTACTTTTTGACCTACTGATCAACACTTGGGGTGGTGCCAAGCGGTACCAAGAACCACCACTACCAAGTATACCACTTGGCATCACCCCAGTTTATTACAATCGGGATAATATAAGGATTCTTCCGCGAATCTGTTTTCAGTCCTTCAAAGAATCGCTTCATTCATTCACATAAGATATACTCGATATACATGAACTCTAAAAACACTTCACTCCTTTTATGGTTGGGCAATCGTGTAAAAAGAACTGTTTTGCTATTTATAATTCTTCCAGTATTACTGCTCGAACTTGCAACATAGGCAGTTTTTTTATTATGGCAGAATTTTAAAAAAGAACTCAAAAATTACAGTCAAGGAAATAAATCTTAAGCTTTTTTACTTTTTAGTATTTTCCATAAGTAAAATTAGCACCTGCAAACTCATAGAAATATTCGCTGCAATCAAAGTTATGGCAATAAGTGTCTAAAAACGCCCACTTTTGGTATAAATTGCCACATTTTTTTTATTACAGCGAATATTTAATTGAGTTTGTAGGTTACAATTTTACATAAGGATAATACTAAAAACTTGGGCAACGGACATTCTGATAGATTGTTTCTTTAAAGAGATTTTTTTTTATTGTGTAGTGGCGCCACTGTCGAGGTTGTTCACGAGTACACTCGCCTTAAGTGTAGTAAGTACTTAGATAAGATAGAAATGATGATTTGTGTATTCAAAAGTACCGTTTTTAGCGAAGGTAAGCTCACACAACTTCTATCATATCTACCTATAAAACAAAACCCTATGGCAATTTCAGTCTATTTCCAGAAAACCGCAGCGGTTTACCCCTCAACCATCAAAGGATAGAAGCGCTTTGCCCGAGGCGGCGGGTTCTCAAAACGAACCTGATTTTATTAAGATGGCGCTCTAGATCATAACGTCACAGTAACAGTACCTACTAGAAGGCCAGTATATCGTCTTTTGGTCTAAGGTGGTTTTGGGTCTTGGATTCTATCGAAACAGAGCTGACAACGGAGCAAGCATAGAAATGCATTACCTATGCCTTGGAACGAGGCAGCTAATACAGCTGCATATGTAGTTAACACAGAAGCCTTAGAGCTAGATCGTGTTATTACAAAAAAGTTAGACATGGTTTGTTCTGTTGGAGAACGTCAAATTGTATGAAAAAGTAATTTAAATACTGTGTAAACGCGCGTCTAAAATATTGAAATAAACGGAACAAAAGTTTTCTTCAATACAGACGAGAAATGAATATATATGTAGGTAATAGGTTATATACTGCCTATGTGGTCTAATGCTCTGAATTTTAGGTAGTTGTTCCTGTATGATATCGTTTCCCCTTAGGATGCGAGTAAGTAGGTATTAACCTCATTTTATACATTCATTTAGCAAATAATTCAACCAATAGAAGGAAATATTTTTTTTTATTAAAAAAATCACACTACTCAAGGACACTGCCGAGACGTCTTACTGCCTGTTATTTCTACTGGACGATAACGCGATGTTAGATTGGAACAGACCCGGGAATCGAGGATGTAAGAGAACGATCTTTTAAATGGCTTTTTTAAGTCAATTTCGGCGCTATAAGTATTTCCGTCAGGACGAGTAGGTACTGAAACGAAATAGCGTCAACCAAAAAAATTATTTTCGGCTTGCAAATTAGGCACCAGTCTCTGACCAATTTCGCTAAAGATATTTTACGCTCTGCCTACCCCGCAAGGGATATAGGTGTGATATGTATGTATGTGTATTGCACAATTATTTCTCAACGAACTGAATGATAATAAAAGATTAAAGTATATGTAAACAAGACAGCTAATATATAATTATTTTTGAAAAAAAAAATACATATAAAACTTAGAAAACATCCAGACTAAACACAAATATCTGAAATGACTCAACAAATATTTGTGTCTCGTATGATCGAACCCACGACCCTCGGCGTAGCAGGCAGGGGTACTATCCGCTACGCCATCGGGCCAGCCAAATCATCACATTAAAGAACTCCCAAGAAAAATCATCAAAACAACCGAGAGGAAAGTTTGAGATTTGGATCCCCGCGGAATTTCGGGATCGCAAATAATTTCGGTACCGCGGGTTCTTCCACTTGGTGCTAGAATCACGGATCTTTAAGAAAATATCGATATGCCATAAATAAATTAGATTACCTATCTTACTTATGAAAACATTAACCGTAACTCTGATAGATTGTTTGTATAAGGAGTTTTTTTTGTGAAGTGAACATAACACTCCTACTGAGGCATTCAGCTGAACTGAAGTCTTCCGTGCTTCGGAGGGCATGTTAAGCCGTCGGTCCCGGTTGCTGTCTATGATGACAGACGGCGGTCGTAACACAACCATGTCAGAGGCCTACTAGTGGTAGTAGGCGGTTGAAAAACTCTGACACCAGGGTTCATCGGGTCGTTGGACAACTCGGTGTCCCACACGAAAAGAGAGAGATTCAGCTGAAAACTACATACACACCGACGTTATAAACTTTCGCACTACCGACGGGCTGGCTGGAAGAGATCTCTTCTTAGATATAAGCTTGCTTTTGCTCAGTCTGATCATTTTCATGTGTGTTTATGCATTATAGTATATAGGAAACTATCGATATTGAGGCAACTCTACTTTAGTCCCGTTGGTTTGTCTTTCCCGGTAAATACGGGATATTTGTTCTAAGTTATTAGTTGCGGGTTAAATATGTGTACGGGATGAGGTATATTATACAACGCTATTTGTGTATAGTTAATAGTTTAAACCTAGGAGCTTAAGGGATTGGGAGTAACGGGTGTCTCTCATGATTCTGAAATAATATATGCCACATTTAAGCAAGCGGTTATGCTATTAAAATATAAAATAGCCCTTTGAGGTTCTATGAAGTAAAATTAACTTTATTCAATGTAGGATAGTACTATCACCTTATAAAATAATCATAGACCGGACCGACGGCTTAACGTGCCCTCCGAAGCATAGCAATCACGTGGTTCAGCCTGCAATGTCCTAACCAGACTGGGAACAAATTCACAAAAGAAAATATCAAACTATGTGAGTGCCTCACTGAGAATCGAACCCGGAATCTTTGCGCCGCGCCGCAAGCAGTCGCTATACCACTGCGCCACATCGGCCGTCATTGTAAATAAAATAAATTTGTATAACTCAATTTTCTTCTTTTGGTAACAATTTTGTATTGTCCCGATAGAAAACTGCCTTGGGCGGGATAATAAAATAAAAATAAAGGCTCAACTCGGGGCTGGCCAGGTTCGGTGGCTATCAAAATTAAGAATAAAGTATGAAAATGAAAATTTTATTACTTTATTCAATGTAGATAGTATAACCACTTATTGACTTCATGATCCATCATTGTAAGATAAATAAATTTGTATAACACAATTTATGAGTTATAACACATTTATAACAATTTTGTATTGTCCTTTTGTAAATTTTCCGAAAAACCGTCAAATATTTGTCAGACGTGGCGTAAATATCCGTTTTTGCGGCCGTTTACGCTCTGCCTAACCCGCAAGGGATTAAAGGCGTGATATATGTGTATGTGTGTATTGTCCTAGTCCTAATAAAAAACCGGCTTGGCTCTTAAAGCAAAATAGTTGTGAAGCACTCTGACACCAGGGTTCATCAAGTCGTTGGACGACTTGGTGTCCCACTCGAAAAAAAGAAGAAGTGAAGCAGTCATCATCATCAGGCTTAAATCCACTGTTGTCAAGATTGACAGGTGGAATGGAGAGCGCAGTCTAAGAAGTCATATTTTTGAAACAGTAACTAAAATAAAAAGGATTTTAAGTACCCTACGGAACTAATTTCTCAAACCGAGAATTTATATAAAGATACTCAAGCAACGAGAAGTTTAATTACCGTGAAGGAGAGATAAAACGGATAATATGTAGGTGGGTACTGTGTTGTTCACTTCATTTTATTTTGTTTTCCTTTTTTGAGGTTATTTACAGACTGACAGTGCAAGTGACAGTTTGCCTTACCTTTTTTTTTTTTTTTTCTTTCGCTTACGCTGCGTTCAAAACGCCATAAATCAAGAAATTGAATTAGGCTGCGTTCAGTTTTTATGTTCAAAACGTGTTCGTAATCAAACACATAAAAATAATTGCTTTGCCTTTTTTATTATAAATCTTAGTTATGTTGTGTTGTAATTTGGTAGTCTTTCTTACAGCAAATTGCGGTAAGTGTAGATTCTGAGATTAGGTGTTCTATTTCATCATATTTTTTGTTTTCAAATAGTTTATTTTATTATAGTATTTATTATTAATATTTATTACTAAATATGGATAGATTAGATGACTTTAATGATAGCTTTTTTTCGTGTTCTTCTTCATCTGATACATTTGTCAGTGCTGACAGTGACAGTGATAGTTCCATACATCTGTCGGTTCATGACCAGTTAAAGGCCTCTTTTTCGAAGTTCCCTAAAAATTTCAATGTTGTGCATATCAATGCCCAGAGTATTCCTTCTCACTATTCCGATCTTCTGGCATCCTTTGGCAATTCCCCCGTAGATGCTATTTTGATTTCCGAATCTTTTTTGAAACCTTCGCTTGCAAATTCTTTATTTACGCTTCCGGGCTATAAACTTATACGCAACGACCGTACGGGCAAGGGAGGGGGTGGCGTCGCTATATATTTACGTAGCGACATAGTGCATACTGTAATCAGCGTCTCTCCTTCTGCTTACTCCCAATCTGCAGAACACTTATTTATCGAAATCACACTACATCACAAAAAGATGTTATTAGCCGTGTTTTATAGCCCATCACTACAGATAGACTATTTTAACTCGTTAGAAAGTCTTCTGTGCACATACTGTCCTAATTATGACCATGTTTTAATTCTCGGCGATTTTAATACGTGCCTGCTAAAAAATGATGTTCGGTCTAATAAGCTTATTTCTTTAATATCTTCAGTCAACTTAAACATTCTTCCACTTTCCGCCACACACCATTTTCCCAATTGTATACCGTCCCTTCTCGATCTCATGATAACTTCTTCTTTAGAAAATATAGCTGTTCATGGCCAATTACCTGCTAACTTTTCATATCATGATCTTATATTTCTTTCATATAAAATCCGACCACCTCGGCGTCAATCAAAATTTCTCTTTCGTCGTAGCTTTAGGGGTATCAATTTGGAGGCTTTGAGGCGGGATGCATTCAGTATTGATTGGACACCCGTTATTTCTGCTGAACACATTGATGAGAAAGTTGGGGAACTTCGGGTTGCTTTGCTATCGCTGTATGACCACCATGCTCCTGTCAAAAAAGTTAAAGTAAAGCATGCCCCAGCGCCCTGGCTAACAGACACCATAAGGAATTTCATGGCCAAGCGCGATAAAGCCAAAATTCAATACAGAAAGTTCTCAACGGCTCAAAACCTCGCGCGATACAAGTTTTTACGTAACTACTGTAGTCGTCTCTGTAGAGATGCCAAAAGACGCCATATACACTCTTCTGTTAAGGACTGTAGCCCTGCAGAGGTCTGGAGGTTTCTTAAAACTCTAGGTATTGGTAAAGTCTCGCCTGCGTCGTCTAATGGTCCAGTTGATCTTAACTTGCTTTATACTCACTTCTCTTCCCCACCTGTGACCATAGATGATAGGGTTAAGTCTAATACCTTAGCTGCTCTTAGCAGCCAACTCCTACCTTTCTGCTCTTCTTTTAGTTTCACCACGGTTTCTGAAGGAGATGTTAAAAAGCATATTCACTCCATCACTTCAACAGCTGTAGGCAATGACAATGTATGTTCCAGAATGATCTCACTCATTCTTCCTGAGCTCTTACCAATACTTACCCACATCTTCAACCACTCCCTGGTAACGAGCACATTCCCGTCAGCTTGGAAACAAGCTGACGTGATTCCCCTTCCCAAATCGTCCAATCCCGCCTCCTTCTCTGACTTCCGTCCTATCTCAATCCTACCTTTCCTCGCAAAAGTCCTTGAACATATTGTCCACAGACAACTTGCTGACTTCATCACATCGAACAGTCTACTCTCTCAATTCCAATCCGGCTTTCGACCTGGTCACAGCACCGTGACAGCACTACTTAAAGTCACTGACGACATCCGTTTTGCAATGGAAAATAAATCTGTCACAATCCTTGTATTGCTAGACTTTAGTAGTGCTTTCAATTCTGTAGACTTCGATGTACTTCTCGCCATTCTTCGCTCATTTAACATCTCTAACTCAGTAATCTTGTGGTTCGATTCGTATCTTCGCGGTCGGTCGCAGAGGATCCGCTCCGATGAATGTCTCTCAGATTGGTGTGATCTTTCTGCGGGCGTACCGCAAGGTGGCGTACTTTCTCCTCTTCTTTTCTCTATATTCATTAATACTGTTACTTCTGTCATATCTTCTAATTTCCATCTCTACGCAGACGACCTACAACTTTATCACCACACTAATGTTGCTAACATTAACAGCTCCATAGATGTAATCAACAGTGATCTACATAACATCTCAATCTGGGCTAAATCTTTTGGACTGTTGGTCAACCCGAAAAAATCCAAAAGCTTACTTATCGGCAGCCCTTATATGAGTAGGCAGCTGGAGCTTGTGGCCGTGCAATCTATTAAATACGATGGTGTGCCAATTAGTTTTAGTCAAACTGCCAAGAACCTTGGTGTGTTATTAGATTCTAGGCTATCTTGGACTCCTCATGTCAATGAGGTCAGTAAAAAGATTCATTTCTCTTTTCATTCACTGAAATGCTTCCAAAACTTTTTACCCTTAAGCACTAAGATCACTTTGGCCCAATCACTTCTTTTACCTCTTCTCGACTACGCCGACTCTTGCTATTTGGATGCCACCGAGGAGCTTCTTAATAAACTTGAGCGTCTTCAAAATCTGTGCATTCGATTTATCTTCGGACTGCGCAAATACGACCACGTTTCCCAATTTCGTTCACAGCTCAAGTGGCTCCCAATCCGCCTTCGGAGGAATACTCACATTCTCTCTTCTCTGTACAACATTCTTTATAACCCTTCTTCTCCATCGTATCTTCGAGAGCGCTTTGCGTTTTCACGCCCGCAGGATAAGCCATGTCGCTCAAACGTCAGGTCTCTCCTGTCTATGCCATCTCACAAGACAGACTTCTACTCCTACTCTTTTACTGTTCATGCCGTCAGATTGTGGAATTCTCTCCCGCACGCTGTGCGCGATAGTCCATCTATTGCTATATTTAAAAAGAGAGTTAAAGAACACTATCTTTCTCTTGCATATCCATAGTAATGTAAGTATGTATGTAGTATATATATAATATATTTATATATTAATAGGTATATAAGTAGGTATTCTATCATAAAGGTATTTAAGTATTGTAGTATTCGTATATCGACACGCCCAATGAACAACAACGTAACTTGAGTTACGACAAAAATGAGTTAATTACATACCCTTATTCGTTATAAATTTCTCTACACGTGTGTCCAACAAACGTATCTCTAAGTACAATAGAACCGAAGTTAGCGAGAATCACAACAACGTAACCTGTGATTGCCTTCTCAAAAAAGAAAATGTTTACCGGGTAAAACATGTTATATTGATTTACAATTTTGTTATACGGATCAAAATATTCTCCCTTTAAAAAATATAACAACTCATGTTTATTTACAATGATTGATCGTATTTATTTTTTACCTAATTTACATGCAAATAGATTGCAAATTGAGTTACGTTGATTTTCTCCGTATTCAATTCATAGTTCTCCAATTGGACTAGGTACTGATGAGGAAGATACTGTTTCGATACACGAAATCCAACCTTCCAAACTATGTTGTAAGTAACAACTTAATTTTAGTCATCGTTTGTTATTAATCTTCACTTATAATATAATAAAGAGGAAAGATTTGTATTTTTTTTTTTTGTTTGTTTGTATGTAATCGATAAACTCCGAAACTTCTGAACCGATTTCTAAAATTCTTTCACCATTAGAAAGCTACAACATTCCTGAGTAACATAGGCTACTTTTACTACGGAAAAATTCCTCATTCCTACGGGAAAACGGTTAGAAACAGGAAAAGCGGGAAATATAGCGGATATTACCCAAATTAGTCCAACCGATTTGCGATCTTCGTGAAATTTGGCACTGATATTGGTGGTATATTGGAAACGGACTTGGACTACTTTTTGTCAGCACTTGAGGATCTGGTGTACCTGATGGAGGGCACCACGAGCACAGCTTAACTATAAGAGATACGAAAATGGATTCATAGCAAACGTTGTTCAGCATGACGGGGCGCTTCTGCTGACACATGGTTATCGAGGATCTGGAGTACCTGATGCAGACCACTAGCATCCCATCTAAACTATAGGAGATACGATAATGGTCTCAAAGTAAAAGTTGTTTATCATGACGGGCCGCTTTTGTTGACACTTGGTCATTGAGGGTTTGGAGGACATAAAGTAGACGACCAGCATCCTATTTAAACTACAGAAGATAAGGTATCGGCATCAAATTAATAAGTTGTTTCGGGCCGCTTTTGTTGGCACTTGGTCATTGAGGGTCTGGAGTACCTGATGGTGGGCACCAGGAGCACTGCTAAACTATATGAGATACGATAATGGTTTGATAGCAGTAGTTATTCAGCATGACGGGCCGCTTCTGCTGGAACATAGTCATCAAGGATCTGGAGTACCTGATGCTGACCACCAGCATCCTATCTAAACTAGAAGAGCTACGGTAATGGCTACAAAGTAAAAGTTGTTTTGTATGACGGGCTGCTTTTGCTGGTTCATGGTCATCGAGGGTCTAGAGTAAATAAAGCAGACCACCAGCATCCCATCTAAACAACAGGAGATAGGGTATCGGAACCAAAGTAAAAGTTGTTTATCATGACGGGCCGCTTTTGCTGGCACATGGTCCTGTTGAGTCACTTCTGCTGGAACGGAGTTAAGAAGTGAACTACTTTTTACTGCGGGCAAAGATCCAATTTATACGGGAAAACTGGTAAGTAGCAGCGGGTGAAAGCGCTGGGCGGGCCGCTAGTAGGTTATATTAATAAAAAAGAGTAAAAGTATCATATATACATACATACATCAGCATATTGCATTCCACTGAAAGTAGCCCTCTTCCATGGTACGCCATAAGGCACGATCTCCAGTTTTTGCCATCCAGTGGCTACCAGCCACCTTTTTTAGGTCATCGGTCCATCTGGCCGGAGGTCGTCCAACACTACGCTTGCCGAGACGTGGCCTCCACTCGAGAACTCTTGCGAATATCTCACACATCTCCGCTTTGCCGACGATATAGTCATAATGGCTGAATCACTGCAGGATCTGCAAAAAATGCTGACCAGGACGTGTTGGAGTCGGGATGAACTTCAACACATCATCCCAGAGCCGGTCTCCGTCGAAGGTATAGCCCTTGAAGTTGTCCAGAAGTATGTGTACCTTGGGCAAACTTTGTAACTGGGTAGAGACAACTTTGAAACTGAAATTACCAGAAGAGTGCAGCTGGGTTGGGCAGCATTTGGGAAGTTGTGTCATATTTTGGAATCACCCTTGCCACAATGCCTCAAGACTAAAGTGTTCGATCAGTGCGTCCTGCCCGTCATGATCTATGGAGCCGAGACGTGGAACCTGACAGTAAAACCTGACAGTAAAACTGGCCCACCGGTAACATGTCACTCAGAGAGCTATGGAAAGGTTTATGCTCGGTATCTCTATCATGGATACATTCCGGAATGAGACTATCTGCAAAACTACCAAAGTATCGGACATAGTCTGGAAGTGTAGCAAACTGAAGTGGCTTGGCTTGGCACATCTGTTGTAGAATTGACGGGCGGTGGAGTAAACGGGTTCTTGAGTGGAGACCACACTTCGACAAGCGTAGTGTTGGACGACCTCCGGCCAGATGGACCGATGACGTAAAAAAGGCGACTGGTAGCGACTGGATGGTGAAACCGGGAGATCGTGCCCTATGGCGTACCCTAGGGGAGGCCTACGTCCAGCAGTGGACTGCAATAGGCTGGTGTATGTATGTATGACAACGCTTACGTAAGTCTGTTACCGCAATTACAGCAGCTAAATATATAGACTTATGGAGTTTGTGCTCATTTTAAGTATTAGACCGGGTCTATCGTCAAAAGCAATTTCAACTACAAATTATCACAAATTTTATAAGAGTTTGCCTGTTGCATAAAACGATAATCGGAAAGATTTGAATGAATCTGATGATAATGATAATTGCTTATTTTTGTTTTCATTTCTTTTAATAATGACTACATTTATCTATGGTAAGAAAAGAAGTTTTGTTTTGTATGACACATATTTGTTTTTTGTATAATATATAACATTAAAATATAAGATTTTATGAAAGTGTTTTATTTCATTGCATTATAGTCAGTAAATTTCATACAAGACTTACGCTTCTTGGATTATTTTGATGTCAAAAGGTAATAAGTGCACAAGACAACTTAAACGTAACTCAGACATACACTGGATTTAATCGTAAAAAGGTAATATGTACATAAGAGAACTCAAACGTAACTCAGACATACACTGGAATTTACCGTAATATCTCTATCTTTGAAGTATCACTATCTCAACTTACATTGTTATTGCAAGTAATATGCATCGCTGCCCTTCATTGTAAGTCATAAAACTCAATGAAAGCAAATAATTATGTTAAAAACATATATAACAACATATAAAACCCGAAACATGTATTCTTTAAAACAAACAATCATTTAAATTAATAAAAAAACAAAAGCGTGAGAATTTTTTTTAACCTTAAAATCGCTGTACTGTAAAGTTTACAAAAATGAGATACGTTGTTGTTCATTGGGCGTGTCGATATATACGTTATTTTTTTTTTTTGCTATTGTGCACGTCATATCCGCGTCTCGAATTATAGAATGTCTCTTATGTAGGTTTGCTGTAAGAAATTTCTTTTTAGAAATAAGTAAACCTGTTGTGTCTTGTCTCATTGTAAATTGTTCCTGTGTATGTTTTTGTGTACAATAAATGGTTAAATAAATAAATAAATAAATAAATAAATAAAAATTAAACACTTCTAATCTCTACACCCTTCCGTTGAACCTGTGAATTCGGGCGGTTCCCACACGCATCTTCGCATTGGGGGTTCGTGACAGCCACCATACAAATGACAACCTGTTACAGCCGCAATTTGATGCGGCGACGTGTGCCATGATATTCGGTTTTTGAGTATTCGTAACTTTTTTCATTTGACAAACGGAACCGGTAAAATACCGGAATATCGTGCGGCGCGTGTGAGAACCGTTGAACCTGTAAAGTTGGTAAATTCTGGTATTTCTAACAGAGAAGGGATTTTCCCCTACTCTCTAAATATTTGTTTTGTTTTGAAGATTTTATTCTACTTTGGCAATAAATTGGAAGATATTATGGCTGCTGCTCAAGAGGATCTAAACACATTACATGAGTGGTTTAGTTATAACTTGCTGACAATCAACATTACTAAGACCAACTACATCGTCTTCTGCGCGAAAAATAAAAAGATCCCTACTGTACAGTTAACAATTAACAACGAGCCCGTCAATAGAGGTGACTCGGAGAAATACTTGGGTTTAATTCTAGATAGCCAATTAACTTGGAAACCACACCTAGATAAAATTCGTAATAAACTCGCTTCGCTTATGGGTGCCCTTAGAAATTCTGTACGAAGTTTTCCCAGAACAGTGCGTTGTTTGATCTATAACTCGTTAGTGAAATCACATTTAGATTATCTGATTGAAGTGTGGGGCTCTGCCGCAAAGACCAACTTGAAAACTGTTCAAATGTCCCAAAACAAAGTTGTTAAATTATTGTTTCATTACAATTACTTAACACCGTCTTCAAAAGTCTATAGAGAGACAAAAATAATGACTTTATCACAATTATATATATTCAAAACGTGCATATTAATAAGAAAAATATTATTTAAAAATATATTTTCTAAATTATCCTTTTCTAAGAAAGGAATCCTACAAAAGAGAAACACTAGGCGTGCAAACGATCTAGTATTACGATCACCCCGCACAAATTACGGCAAGAAAAATATCATGTATGAAGGCGCACAGCTATATAATAAACTGCCGCGGGACATAAAGGAAATTCAATCTTTTTCCTTATTCAAAAAGAAACTGAAGTTCCACATTTTGGGTGAATACTCCACATTTTAAAACACAGAAAGTGTTCTATTACATCACCATTGAAATCGATCTCCATATTACTATAACGATGGCAATCTAAGAATATTACGTGATAGGATCTCTCGGCCATTAAGTGAAGTCTTTCTACCCACTTATTGTATATTCAAGAAATTATTTATAAGTATTTCTTTAATTTTTACTTTAGTAGTTTCAAAAATTTTGTGGTCTATTAATTAATTACCTAGTTTACAAATACTTACCTACCAAAAGTGATAGTTTGTGTTTAAAGTGAAGATGCGATTGTTCGCGACAATACTCTTGCAAGGTAAACTACCCTAGTATTAAGAAAAATCATGTATTTCTCATAGGTTAAGTGAATTATATTCTTTTTATGAGAAATAAATATCTTAAACCGTAAACCGTAAACCGTAAGATTTGGTATCAAGAGCATTAATTGGATATTTTTAATTGAAAATTCCTTTACTAAGTAAGTGCAATTTGAAGCTTAAAAGGGGTAAAGGGTAAAAATCTTTGATTTCAATTTGTAGACATTTCAATATGTTTAAAATGAAATTTTCAAATAGGTTATTTCAATTTAAAGCGCAAAATGTAAATATGTGAATGAGCGCTGATGATTCCGTGCTACTGACAGCACGTTAAGCCGTCAGTCCCGGTTGATGTATGAAACATAGATGGCAGTAGGTATTTACCACGAAGATGTGAGTAATAAAACGGTAGCGGTGGGCACGAAACAGATAGAAAAGAGCGGACAAAAATAATAACAAACAGTTTAAATATTGTAGGCAAACGTTTTTAGTAAGAAGTTTTTATTTAAAAACGCAGTCAACGCATACCTTACATCATACACAGCATACACGCAGCCCTTGCGGGGTAGGCAAAGTGAAAACGACCGCAATAAAACGAACATTTACGCCACGTCTGACAAGCATTTGTTTGAGGGTCATTCAGAAAATTGGGTATCGCCATAGTGACAGGTTGTCAGCCCATCGCGTGAAATTGCAATACACACCCTCGAGTCCCTTCGGCGCCTTTTAAGACACCCACGGGAAAGAAATGGGGTGATGCTATTCTAAGCCGGCATCACACGCCGAGCATGTCTAACAAATTTGTATTATGAAAATGAAAAAAAAAATTAAAATGAAATTACTTTATTCAATGTAGGATAGTTAGTATTTATAATCACCTCTTGACGTCATGATCCATCATTGTAAAAAAAATATATTTGTAATCTTTTTTATATAAATTTTGTATTGTCCGAATAGAAATCCGTCTCGGGCGGAATAAAAAAAATATATAAATAAAGGCACTGTATCTCTGCCTTCCCCTCGGCAGTAGCTTCAAACATTTGCTATATTTGAGCAAGTTGCACTGAATAAGTTACGTGGCTTAGCAGGCGGGCCGCTAATCTTTAAGTCAACAACGATTACTTAGGGCGACTTCGGCTTAAATTGTTTGCTAAATCTTAAAAGTAGCATGTGCAGAGTTAAGCCTACCGCCGGGCGTTGCTCAGTTTTGTCCTAGATATCAAATAAATCACGATTTAGTTAGGGAGTAACAAAATGGGTCACGCAAGCCGAAAGGAGATGAAGATACTCATTAAACTGAACAACTTTCCCCATGGAACATGTAACGAAATATAGTTAAAAAAAATTACCTCACATACTAAATTGCCGATCAGCTGGTTAAGTTGGGAAAGTTGCTCAGTTTCATAACTGCGTTGACCTCCTTTCAGCTTGTTACATGATACTGAAAACAGAGGAAGGCTTGTTGATAAGGAACAAGATTCCTCAAGGAACATAAGCCCAAATATGTCAAGAATAGAAACCCAAATCAGCTGATTGCCAATTATGTATGGGAGATCCAAATTTTTTCGTATTTCTACCTGTGTTCCTTGGGGAAAGTTGTTGTTGAAAAAATTCACCCTATATGTCAAAATACGCTGCCGTTTGCTACTTGTTTTTATGCTGCCTCTATGTTCCTGAGATCAACCTTCTACTTATATCTTGCGTAGCTCTAAATCGGAACTTTTTAAATTTATGTCTTGCCAGTGTATTATGTCAGTATTAACAATGAGAGAAACTATAATTATTGTCAGAATTTTTCCGCCGTGCGCCCGTCTAGGCGCAACGTCTTACGATCCATTCCCATTTATTATTACTTACCAATCATAAGATAAACGTGAGCATCGCCTAAGAATTTTCCTAAGTAATATTAATGTTGGTAACTCACGATCTGGTCTCGTCAAGTCGTGCTTTCGTCCAGGCGCAAGGTCTTACGATCCACGCCCGTTTATTATTATCTAAATGACCTCTCAACGGGGAATTACTAAATATTGACAATCTGTGTTCTGTTTGTGAGAGTATCTACTCATAAATAACCTGTTATGTTTACATACATCATAACACATAATAACCTTTTAAAACATGACCATATAAACTCACATGATAGCCCCCGACGGCACACAGCAACTGCCGACAACGCGTCATTACTGCAGATCGAATCATAACACTTAATAACCTTTTAAAACATGACTATATAAACTCACAT
This sequence comes from Tuta absoluta, assembly GCA_027580185.1. Classification (NCBI taxonomy): domain Eukaryota; kingdom Metazoa; phylum Arthropoda; class Insecta; order Lepidoptera; family Gelechiidae; genus Tuta; species Tuta absoluta. The sequence goes on from JAQAHW010000038.1 coordinate 1,485,773, forward strand.
GATAGCCACCGACGCCACACAGCAACTGCCGACAACACGTCATTACTGCAGATCGCAGCGTGTTACACCAAGATGAAGAGTCACAATACAACAATTTTAAACGGATTTAAGTTGTGTTTATTTAGGATTTTACGATTCCTACGTTTAAATCCATTTAAAATGTAATGGGTAATATTTGTGCAAACTCAAGAAAATATTAAGATGAAGGGTATTCGCACTTGTATCTCTTAACCATCCTATAACACAACTTTGACGCTACTGAACTGCAGCGATCGTGTGACAATTGCATCTACTGTTGTGTCGAATAACTTGTAAATTGATCGATGGTCAGTCATTCGTAATAATATCACATTACGAACTCAGTCATTGCGTAATTTCGCCATGCGGGCGATGTTTAAAACATTACCACCATGTACTCAAACCTCATTCAATGACGGATTGGCTGGTTAGGAAGCCAACCTTAAGTGTACGACGGCTGATGTGGCGCAGTGGTCTTGCGACTGCCTGCGACGCAAAGGTTCCGGGTTCGATTCTCGGTGGGACACTCACAAAGTTGATATTTATCACTTTGTGAATTTATTCCCGGTCTGGTCCGGTCCGGACATTGCAGCGTGAATCAACTGATTGTCCTCAAAGAAATGGTTTCGTGCTTCCGAGGGCACGTTAAACCGTCGGTCCCGGTTGCTGTCTATGATTACTTAGACGGCGGTTGTAACACAACCATGTCAGAGGCCTACTAGTGGTAGTAGGCGGTTGAAAAACTCTGACACCGGGGTCCATCGTGTCGTTGGACGACTCGGTGTTCCACACGAAAAGAAAGAGAGTTTACATAAATGGCGCTGAGCTAGACCGAAAAAAGCTCCAGGGAAATGTTATTAAGAGGGAAGAATACCACCGCCATTTCAAAAAAATAGGTATTTAAGAAAACTCATACTGTCGCTCGCGCGCTCAAGTCCCCGCCTAGTAGTGCGATAGAGAGCGTTGCCGCTCGCCACTGATTGTAGGTATTTTTAAGGTGAAATTTGCGTCTCGGGAGAAAACGTTTCCCACATACTAAATCACAACCAATAGTTTTGATTTTGGTGTCTATCGTTTCAGCATATTATATTCTAGGTTTATAGCTTTTCACTTTTTCTTAAAACAACTTTGTTTTTTAAATACAAACGTTTTACTTCAAGGAAGATTTTGTAATAAAAACAGTGACTTTTAGACGCCTATAATTTTCAATCAATTGAAAAATTCGAAAAAAGGAAAAACTATAAACCTAGTTTTTTACTGTTTCAACAACATTCTAAAAAATCATTGAGATCGGATTACATTTAGGGGTAGGAAAACGTTTTCTCTTTTTGTATGGACGAGAGCTCGGTAGTCGATTCTCTTAAATAAAAGAATTGTATTTGTGGCTCAAATGTCAAATTTCAATTCAAAAATAAACTTTTATCTCTCTATTTATCTAACCTCAGTCACAATATACCAAGGAGCAGTAGTTTAACTTCATACTAACGCCCGGTTTGCGCACTCACACATGCACACGCCCAACCGACCAATACGTACACGACTACTACATGTCTACATAGAATCTCGTACCGCTCGTGTCACAACAAACCGCATTGCCGCCGCGCGTTTTTGTTTGAGTATCGGGAAATCAGGAAAATTTATATCTAGAAACCTATATAAATAATAACGTTAGTAATTGTTTTCTTACTGCAACTTAGCATTATAGTATCTAAGTGTGTCATCACTTAAATTCAGGTTCGCAATAACCAATTTGTTGACATCCCTGCTAATGTAGGTAGTTTCAGGCGGAAAGGCGCTCGAGTTAAACTACTATTCCTTGGTATATTCTGCCCCACTTACGGTAAAACTCATACGATCGCGATTTGGCAGAAATCTACTTCTAATAACACAGTAAATCACCGAACTGACCTCCATTCTTCGACACACCATGTCGTGATATGATCGATCGCTTAAGGTCCCAGGGCAGCATTAAGGTCCTAGCGTCGCATTTACAGAGGTCGGCTTCATACTCCATTTGCTGGGTATTGGGCAACGTGTGGGAGGACAGTGACGGAGCCAGTGCTGGTAAAATACTAAAGGTACTTAAAAATAAGATATTTAAAAATGAGTTTTTTTTTTGTTGCTAGCGATAAAAGCGTCACCTCATTTCTGGTCTTGGGTGCCGTAGAATGACACTAAAGAAAACACAGAAACCATAAAAACAAACTGAGGGGTTCGGACTTCGAACTACCGATATCCGGCATAAAATGCACCGTCTGCTAATAATGATTTCACAACAATAACGACACTTGTTGCAAAAAAGGTACACAATGTCTAAGTCGTTTGACAACTTAAATCGTATGGAAAAATAATTTGAACAGCGGCTAAATGCGCGTCTAACGTTTATGTAATGACAAGGTAAAATTTTAAACAGTTGCTTTGACAATAAATTTGACAATATTGTAAGTGAAATAGTCGCAAATAATATTCTCGAGATACGTCGCTATTTTGACGTGCACCGTAGTCCGTAGTCTCGTAGCACCTTCTTTTACTACGCTTTGCTACGAGCGCGTAGACTCAGCCATTAAATTTTTGTAATTCTGTATTCCATTACTAAATACATCCCTGTCTATTCCGTGGGAAAACGTACGAAAAGCGAAAACGAGAGAAAAATTATACTCGCAATGAATAACATTAGCTAGCTTATTTTGCAAAAGAAAGGGACAAAACATACACATAACAAGAAGAGTAAGAGAGATCAAGACATAAAGGAAACTTCAAAGACAGGCCCTTATTCCAAGTAATTGCTTATTTGATAATTGAATAGCGCTCAAAGGTAAGGAAAATTATACATACAATGCCTATAATTTAATCAAATTATACGAGTATACTGATAGACCTTCTACAAGGCACGAGCATAATTAATTGCACCTTGTTTCATCTGAAATTAAATAAATAAATATCCTGGACAATCCATCTAGCCCCAAACTAGGCAAAGGCTGACAATTATACTTAAATTCATTACTTTCGTAAATAAAATACATAATATCATATAAAGAAAACACCCAGGCCAAACACAAATATTAGAAAATGTAATTTAAAAATGTTTGCGTCTTGTGGGGATCGTACCCACGACCTAGGGCGTAGCAGGCAGGGGTACTATCCGCCACGTCATCGGGCCAGTCAATTAATTCAAAACAAGGAAACACCTATAAAAAAATACATACGAGCGGGATTCAAACCCTCAACCCTTTCGGTGTAACGTGCCGTTTCTCTAACCACTGAACTAACGGCTGTTCGTTCTTCGTTCAGCAAAATTCGTTCGTAAAATTTGCGGCTTCTTTTTGCGTCAATGTAGGTACAACTTAGCGCCATCTACAAAAACTGTTTTTTGCATCAATACAAGAATTTCTATCCGTTCTGCTGACGGCCGATGTGGCGCAGTAGTAGTGCGACTGCCTGCTACGCAAAGGTTCCGGGTTCGATTTATCATTCTCGTGAATTTGTTCCCGGTCAGGTTAGGACATTTCGGGGTGAACTAACTGATTGTCCGAAAAGAAATGGTTCCGTGCATCGGAGGGCACGTCAAGCCGTCAGTCCCGGTTGCTGTCTATGATTACTTAGACGGCGGTCGTAATATAACCATTTCAGAGGCCTAGTAGTAGTAGTCGGTTGAAAAACTCTGACACCAGGGTTCATCGGGTCGTTGGATGACTCGTTGTCCCACACGAAAAGAGAGAGAGAGAGAGAACAACTCCTAAGCCCGAGCAACCAAACAAACTTCTCCAGGTGAGCCCTTGCTCCAGTCAGGTGTATGTTTCCAAGCCCCGGGGCTAAAATCGGATAGTCCTGCCTCAAAAAGGAAAAAAAATACAAGGATTTCGAAACGAAAATAGGTATAATTTTCATCACACAAGGAAGCAGTACCATTTGTCATTTGCTTTAATCTGAAAAGCTTTAATTTAATCGGCCATCAATAAATTACGAAAGTGACAGATACAGATATTTTCTTCCACAAATGTAACTGGTTTATATTACAGGAGGAAAACAACAAGAATAATTTAATTTAAACTATAATTTGTATCTGGAACTTAAAATGGACAAAGGCATGACTGATAGTATGCCTGCTTCGCTGAGGGTCGTGGGTTCGATCCCAACAAGACAAATATTTGTTAAGTCAATTTTCAGATACTTGTGTTTAGTCTGGGTGTTTTCAATGTATAATATGTATTTGTTTACATACAAAGTATATAAGTATTAATATCAGCTTTCTCGTTCCCACAGCACAGGCTTTAATTAGTTATTTACATAACTCTATCTCGTTTATCTCATTAATTATCCCGACCGATGTGGCGCAGTGGTAGTGCGACTGCCTGCGACGCAAAGGTTCCGGGTTCGATTCTCGGTGGGACACTCACAAAAATTGATATTTATCTCTTTGTGAATTTGTTCCTGGTCTGGTTAGGACATTGCAGGGTGAACCACCTGATTGTCCGAAAAAGAAATGGGTCCGTGCTTCGGAGGGCACGTTAAGCCGTCGGTCCCGGTTGCTGTCTATGATTACTTAGACGGCGGTCGAAACACAACCATGTCAGAGGCCTACTAGTGGTAGTAGGCGGTTGAAAAACTCTGACACAAGGGTTCATCGGGTCGTTGGATGACTCGGTGTCCCACACGAAAAAGAAAAGAAAAAGAAAGATTATCCCGACTCGTAACTCTCACTGAGAGATTCATACCTACTCCAATAAGTATTTGACAGCTGTCATCTCCATACCAAAGAGATTTCAACAAAGGAAAATGGACTCTCTGCAATAGTATAAACACGAATCTGAGAGCTGTCAAATACGACTTACTGGAACGGCGGTGCTTTATAGTAGCTATAGTAATTACTGGCTGAACAAAATGACACGCTTGCTACAAATAGAACAAGCTCATCCACAGCATCAAGCCATTCAGCGCAGATCGCTCGTTGAATGTAGGTATTTCGTATTTCGCATCGGAAGTCCAACCAACATCGCTCCGTGAAATATGGCAAAAGCATGTTAATACTCAAATTAATATAAGCTGCTATTAAATTCAGTGCAAATAGTTTTTGTGTGAAGTACACGTAAACAACTTTCCCCAAGAAACATAAGTCCAAATATGAAAAAAATTTACCTCCCATACAAAGTGATAAAAAAACACTTTGCATGGGGTCCTAGATCATATTTCGACCTATGGTAATGGCTAAAAGTTTTTCAGATTCACGAATAGAAAAAAAAAATGCACAACAAATTTAATAGTACCCTCAGCATTGAGGGAACGAGGAAGAAGAGATATGGGCTACGGAAACAAAAAATATCAGAAAAATGTCGGCAAATAAGGGGCAAGAATTTGTTTATAGAATAGGTGTATCTATTTCTTTATATTAACAACTCAATTTTATTGTTCAAATTTTACTTTATTATAATTATATTAATAGCGCTGCACGCGCAAATAAGTTAAAAACACCTGGCATTAAGTGTTTCATTATCGGACATTTTTGGCAAACAAAAAAAACGTGCAAAAATATTCAAAAAATCCAACTTATACATTTTTCGACGCTTAAATACGAGAATGTTATTCCAGATGCTAAAAACATTAAAGGATTTAACTTTTGCCATTCATCTTAGCCCACTGCCACACGCAAGCTCATCAAAACTTCACGCAGCTTCCGAACCCTATTAAATAATTACTGGAGCAAAACTAGCGTGTACCAGTAATGGACCAAGTCGATCCATCACTGGGTCCATCAGGGCTGACGGGTCTGTTAGCACGCAGATGTTACGGGTCAGACCTCGAAAATGCTTCCAAACAGTCAGTAAATCACACAAATTTACGCGGCAAAATGCTAGTGCTGTGTATGATTATGATGATTACTTGGTGGACTGAAATTATCTAGACTTTAACAGGTATGAGGGCCAACTCTATGTCTACCGGGCAGCACGTGACGCCGGCAAGGATAGTGCAACCCGAACGAACACGGCGACATCTTGCCGTATTACAGCTACTTAGGCACGATGCGCCTTCTAAACTCGCATGGGCTACAGTGTCAAGGTGCGCGGCCGCGCGTGCTGCTCGCTATGGGCCGCGTGAGGCCGAAACGTCTCGTTGGACATAACCCTCTCTCAAGAGTCCACAACCACAATTTGGACTGATTGAAATATGTTTCTAGGAGGTTCTTAAATAAAATTTTAAAATTTAATGAGTCTGTGCTCAGGGGATTATGCTACTTATAATATGTATATATCCTTTTCAACGGAATATGAACAAACCAGTTGTGGATCACTCAAATCGGTGCTGTTACTACCTCAAGGCAGAACGCTAGCGAAACATAAAGCTCGACCGAATTTACTCAAAACCCATTTCCTGTAAAAAATCGCTCGCGTCCAAACCCGTGACAAACGCACGAGGCGTGGCAGGGGTCACAAATCAACTCGTTATTGTTTACTGCGTCACGCCTCTCAGCTCAAAATGTTTGGCACTCCTGCGTTTTAGAGTTTTGGTTTCGCAGGCGGGCGGGATGGCTTTTTATCAAAATACGGCGTTTGGAAATATGCCCTTAGGGCGGGCTTACCGCCAGAATGGTGAAGATTTTTCCTGTCGTTTTTTAAGCTTACTACAAAGTTAAGAGATACATTACTTTAACAGCTACAACAGTCCACTACAAATACAAGGTTCGAAAAATATATGCGGCATTTTTGTAATCTTACACATACACATATCCCTTCTTCATCCTTTGTGGGGTGGGCAGGCCGTACCGACCGTAAAAATACGGTCGCTATCGCCACGTCTGACAAATAATTGAGGCCCGTTTCTGAAAAACCAAGTATCATTGTAGTGACAGGTTGTCAGTCTGTCGACTAAAATTTTTACACACATGAACCCCTTGAGTCTCTTACGACACCCGCGGGAATGAAATGGGGTGATGCTGAAAACTGATATGTGAAGCACTAACTTGTGTATAACCTTCTCAATAACTCTTCTCTCTATCTCGTATTATCTTGAGATGAATCTGACCACTCGAAGATAACTTTACTTGTACCTGTCTCAAGTGCATTTTATATTGGGTGAAATTTCACTAGTGACCGATAGCTAAAACTCAAGATGGGCTGGTGATAAGAAACCACTTTCCTCAAGACACATAGGTCGAAATACAGATATCACATAATTAAACCTAAAAAACAGGTCTTTTCACTATAAATCATATAATTTATTTTATCAAAAAATTATAGCAAAATTCGGTCAGTCGATCGTCTTTTTCTCAGTCCATCAAAAGGTCTCGTCTGTCTTGTCTGTCTGTCTGTCATAGTGTACCAACCGGCCAGTAGCAAGAAGCTGCAGAAAAAAGTCTGCATCATCATCATATAATATATTTTATCAAAAAATTATAGCAAAATTCGGTCAGTCGATCGTCTTTTTCTCAGTCCGTCAAAAGGTCTCGTCTGTCTTGTCTGTCTGTCTGTCATAGTGTACCAACCGGCCAGTAGCAAGAAGCTGCAGAAAAAAGTCTGCATCATCATCATATAATATATTTTATCAAAAAATTATAGCAAAATTCGGTCAGTCGATCGTCTTTTTCTCAGTCCGTCAAAAGGTCTCGTCTGTCTTGTCTGTCATAGTGTACCAACCGGCCAGTAGCAAGAAGCTGCAGAAAAAAGTCTGCATCATCATCATATAATATATTTTATCAAAAAATTATAGCAAAATTCGGTCAGTCGATCGTCTTTTTCTCAGTCCGTCAAAAGGTCTCGTCTGTCTTGTCTGTCTGTCTGTCATAGTGTACCAACCGGCCAGTAGCAAGAAGCTGCAGAAAAAAGTCTGCATCATCATCATATAATATATTTTATCAAAAAATTATAGCAAAATTCGGTCAGTCGATCGTCTTTTTCTCAGTCCGTCAAAAGGTCTTGTCTGTCTTGTCTGTCTGTCTGTCATAGTGTACCAACCGGCCAGTAGCAAGAAGCTGCAGAAAAAAGTCTGCATCATCATCATATAATATATTTTATCAAAAAATTATAGCAAAATTCGGTCAGTCGATCGTCTTTTTCTCAGTCCGTCAAAAGGTCTTGTCTGTCTTGTCTGTCATAGTGTACCAACCGGCCAGTAGCAAGAAGCTGCAGAAAAAAGTCTGCAACATCCTCACCCCCAGTATTAGAATATCTTTAGGTACTAAACTGCCTAAAGCAGTTTTGAGCTACTATGGAAAATCTTAATATTTTTGTCATACGGTTGAAAACCGAAGAACAACTTTACCTAAGGAACTACCTCAGGGAAAGTTGTTCTTTATCACCAACCCGTCTTGGGATTTAGCTATCTTACTTTTTGAGTTAGATGTGTTTTGCAATTTTTGGCTATGGGCTGACAACCTGTCACTATAGTGATACACAGTTATCTGATTGACCCTCAAACTTTTGTCAGACGTGGTATTGATGTCCGTTTTGCGGTCGTTGACGCTCTGCCTACCCCGTAAGGGATATAGGTGTGATTTATGTATGTATGTATGTATGAGTCTAAACTGTGGGATATCGATCTTTTGAGATAGAAGATTTGTTTTGGTCTCTTCGAGAATGTTCCAAAGATTTACATTGGGTATTCAGACTTTACACTGCAGTGGTTTACTTTCATCGACTTACAAATTATCGTTATTCCCACGGGAAAACGGATAGCAGCGGCTGATTGCGCCTCAAACTTTTGTCAGACGTGGTATTGATGTCCGTTTTGCGGTCGTTGACGCTCTGCCTACCCCGTAAGGGATATAGGCGTGATTTATGTATGTATCCCACGGGAAAACTGATAGCAGCGGGCAAAATCGCTAGACATAACTTTTTGCCATAACTTTAATTACAGCGAATATATTTTACTTAAGGATAATACTAAAAACTTGGGCAACGGAAATTCTGATAGATTTTTTTTTTTTGTGAAGTGGCGCCACTGTCGAAGCCGTTCACAGGTACACTCGCCTTAGGTTTATTTTAATAAAAAAATATCTCATCTTATCTCTCGCCATCCAGTCGCTACCTTATGTATTCATAATACTTTTCCCAGCGGGTATTATACCTAAGCACTGCCGTGATCCCATATTCCCTGCACCATACGCTGATATTACCCCTGATCTCTCCTTGCTGACCTCTACGCCCCCATTCCGAATAGCCCCACCAGCCATAGTATAAGAAAATCCAGTAGTTAAACAATGTAAAGATTCCATAATTATTCCTCGTCACTCATTTTAGTTAGATTAATAAATGACATTCATCATCATATCAACCCACAGCTACCCAATGACATTGTTTAAACAATATTGTTATAATTTTAATTTATTTATTTTTTGCATGCCTGAAACAGGTGATGTTGGCACCACATTTTATTTGAAGGGTAATATTTTTTTGTAGAATATTATTTCTAGCAAATAAAAGTTTTTCATTATCACGGATTTGACGGACGACCGTCAGATAAGCCAGGCTGACCCTCAAATAGTGATTCGGAATCACTCCATTTTGTCAAGAAATTAATTGATAACTTAGACTTAGAAAGTGCTAAGCAGCGTACTGGCTGGGTCTGACTGCTTATATTTGGCGTATGTGGTCCTGCCAAACCAAACAAAGAACCAAAATATGCCCAAATTGGCGAGCTCAATAAGGAAAAAAAACGCGGTTATATTAATGTATACAAGGTACTATTACATTCAGTGAAAATATTTTCAAGGTGGGCTCTAATCGTAAAACAACGAACAATGTTTCCCAACAAACAAAACCTCCCATACAAAAATGTTCAAGAAAATGTCTCTGTATGGGAGGTCCAATTTTTTTTTCATATTTCGACCTATGTTTATTGGGATAAGTTGTTAAGTTTAACGAGTAGTATCAACCTATAAATATTTGTATGCTGAAGTTTTTGTACTGTGGCTTTACGGGTCCCACAAATATCCGGCCGTAATAACCTGACAACCTCTGATAATACGCGTAAGAAATTAATAACGTGTGACGTAGAGGAAAAAAGCGGGTTTTCCTTGTAGAACTGAACAATTTGAACTAAGTGCTAATCCTATCCTAATACGATAACAAATTAAATATGTCCCTATTTGAATACCAAAATTTTAAAACATGTTATCAAGTAAGAGTGAACAAGCTTCTTCTGGGTGAGCTCGCTCCATCTTAGACTCTGTCTCTGTCCTATGACCTAGACTAGAGTAAAGAGCAAACCTTCCTTTATAAAAAAAACGTCAAATATTAGACCTCCAATAAATATTGACCCGGTTGGATGGAACATTTTGTATGTATTTATTTATCCAGAAAACCAACAACTAATTTTGGTAAAGCACACTTAAACCTTAGCTAATAACAGGTTTCCCTAAGCTATCATGATGTATGGGACGTCCACATACTTTTTTTATTTAGACCTATGTACCTTGGGGAAAGTTGTTCAGATCCACGGATTGATTTACTTTTTGAAATATTTTTAGTTCATTTTTATACCGTATAGATATAATATTATTCTCCTCAAGGCATTTTTCTGCCCCAAGAAATATACTAGGCGCCGCGCCCTGCGTCACTCGATATTTTGGTATCAAGTGGACAAAATAAATTGGTTTTCGCCATTTCGCGATTACACGTACTAATGTTAACGACAGGTTATTATATTTTATTATTCGGCGAGCTTGTTATTGAAAGCTTTTGTGTGGAACGCGGTCCAATTTACGTCTAAAATTAAATCGGGAAATTAGGTGCAGTATAATAGGGTTTGATGTTAGGTACGCATTTTGAGGAACTTTTTTTGTAGAATGTAAAATATTATGTACAAATATTTAAAGGGGTGAACCAGTCAATTAAATTTATTTATTTTTTTAACAATTGAATAATATATACAGTTATTAGTGATACGTGTCAGGAATAAGTGATACCTACCTATACATACATTTAAGTGTCATACTTATCGTAAGTTAGAATGTTTCCTTAACTTATTATTTTTCGTGTGGGACACCGGGTCATCCAACGACCCGATGAACCGTGGTGTTTTTAATCGCTCACTACTACTAGTAGTAGGTTGTGTAACGACCGCCGTCTAAGTAATCATAGACAGCAACCGGGACCGACAGCTTAACGTGCCCTCCGAAGCATGGAACCATCTTTATTTTCGGACAATCAGGCCGTTCAATGCCCTAACCAGACTGGGAACAAATTCAGAAACAGATAAAATACCAACTTTGTGAGTGCCGCACCGAGAATCGAACCCGGAACCTATGCGTCGCAGGCAGTCGCACTTCCGTCTTCCTTAACATTTTATTTACATATAAAAGTTGACTCCCTAAGTGTTACAAATTGTACCCCATAGTCCCAGTTGCCTGTTATGCCGATGAGAAATTGCCAGGATAATGCAAATTTTGACCCGGGATCGTTAAAGAGCGAAGGTCTTTCCGGGGCATAAATATTAGTACCAAGATACAAAGTTCAAGTCATATTTAAAGCTAAATATTTTGTGATGTTTCTTTAGTAAAATATTTGGCCAACAAACATGAAATAAGATAGTCGTAACTACTCCAAAATACATATACATATAGAGGGAAATTTTACGATTGACTGAAAGCGAAAAATCAAGATGGTTGCCTTAAGTAACATAGGTCAAAATAATAAAAAAAATACCTCCCATATAGAATTGCCGATGAGTTGAATTTAATTCCTGCGGAAACTCAAAATATTTTTGTCATTTTTCGGACCAGCCCGTCTTGATTTCGCTATCGGTCAAAAGTTCTACGCGCGCTCTTAGATATAAAAATATTTTGGCATACGATTTGACGTTGTCAAAAGCCATGAAAAGTTTTTCAGTCGCTTGGCTAAGATAACCAAACTTAAACATTGCATTATCTTATTTATCTTTATACGTAATTTGTTATTTTCCCTCACCTTACTCACAACAGTAATCGAATGAAATGTAATCACCTAATGACATCCTCGCGCCTTTCTTTCTTACGGCAAATATTGTGCCCTTTTCCAGGGCCCTGTATTTGTATATTTCCCTGCACATAAACCTTTGGGGCCCTCCAGGGGGCACCTCCTTTTAAACCGGGTCAATTGAACCATTGCGCACCGTTTTGAAATAAATTTAAGAGTTTTTCTGTGCTGTGTTCGTTGTTTGATGCCGGCTTAGCATCTACCCATTTCTTTCCTGTAGAAGTCGTAAGAGGCGACTAAGGGACTCGAGGGTGTGTATTGCAATATAAGGCGATGGGCTGACAATCTGTCACTATGGTGATACACAATTTTCCGAATGACCCTCAAATGTTTGTCAGACGTGGCATAATTGTCCATTTTTGCAGCCGTTTACGCTCTGCCTACCCCGCAAGGGATTATAGGCGTGATATGTGTGTGTGTGAGTGTGTGTGTGTTTGTTGTACTACTTTTGCCTCACAAAATGTATGGAAACCAAGAATTTTACTTTAATTTTATTACCTAATGCACATCTACGAGTAATAAAATCGTTGAAGTTCAAGTTATTTTGGAACCCGTAAAACCTTAGCTTTACCTGCTACCTACTTATCCGTAATACCCAATTTATATTTCAAGTACTAATACCTAACTGGAAGGCGTTAAAACTTGAGATACCTTAAGAAAACTCCTTTTATCCCTGAAAATAAAGACAAGAGCGGAACGAACTTAGACCCAACTTAAAAATCCCAACTGCTTTCACAAGTCTTCTTAAATTCCGCCGAGATTCAGCTTTAAATACTACAGAGTAGAGGTGTGCGCCGTCCTACCGCAACGCCCGCCGCCGCGCCGCCGCCGCCGATGCGGTTTTGAGCTCGCCGCTCCTACCGCCGAAATTTATATAGATATTCTTTATTGCGTTGAGTTAAACTCAAAATTAAATACAAAGGCTACGACACGGAATAAACGTACGTTAGTATATTTTTCTCGCGCCGTGCATTCTGCCAATCAGACAGAAATGAAAGAGAAATGTTAAGTTATAAAAGTCCATAAAACTAACCACTGGTAAAAAATACTAATTATACCTCCATCGGTTACGTATTATTTGGAATCTTCTCCTTCTTTTCGTGTGAAATACCGAGTCAATAAACGACCCGATGAACCCTGGTGTCAGAACTTTTCAACCGCCTACTACTACTTGTAGGCCTCTATCCAGGTTGTGTAACGACCACCGTCTAAGAAATCATAGACAGCAACCGGGACCGACCGCTTAACATGCCCTCCGAAGGACGAAACCAGGTGATATTTTGAGTATATCAATTAGGTTGCCGTTTTGTTCAACAATTTATGTTTAATTAGTTAGTAAAAGAAACTAGTTTAGGATAGGTATGTCAATGTGTCGACTCTGTCTAGCTGTTACAGTCTCACAGTCGCTGCTTGAAAGTTTACCCAGCGCACACCTCTACAACAAGCTAGAGAAAATAGTGAAGGAAGCCATCGGTCTCTTTGTGTTAAGGAAATACTTCAAGTAAAGGAACCTCCAGCTCGCTTTTGTAAGAAATTCTGAGGAAAGAATTGGCTCATTGCATAAAATAGAATGCAGGTAAGATTGTAGTCATTTCAGGATTGTTTACAAATTGAATTGAAGGATTTTCTTACCTGAAGAAAGATTCGTGTAATTTCACGTTTTGTAGTATATTTGCACATTTGACAAGAAGTAGGCATACCTAAATATTTCATTAAAAAATCGATGATCTTAAGGCGTTTCTCCCACTTGTCATCCGTGGGAGACAGTTAACGCAAAGTAAAGCATGCGTTTGTAAGACAAAACAAAATTGCCAATTCGAATTTTATTCCCTAAGAATACGATTACGGTGCGTTTACGGATGCAACTGTCAAGTCGTTTAACTTTTGTCAATTACGTCGAATGCGTTACGGGGCGTCAAAAAATACGCAGCGACAGACGTCTTAGTCGTATTAAATAGCCCAATGGGGGATTAGATCTAAGTCTAACTATTAGTCAGACTACAATTAAATCCTCCCACGGGGTATCGTAATAATGTGCTGTCTTCAGGGACAATGATTTAGGAATGCGTATGTCTGCTAGCTTAGTTGTCAATATCAAAAGCAGGTAGGGAAATAATCTTGCCGGAAAATAGACCTTTCATCAAATTAGACAGGATGGGCTTTTTGAAAAGGGCGCCTAACATACATCAGCCTATTGCAGTCCACTTGCGGACGTAGTTGCCTCCCCCAGAGTACGTTATATCAGAATCAGAATCAAAATCAGAAATTTATTTGCCATGGCTGATTACATAAAATGCAGGTCTTATAAAATAATCAGTTGTACCTCATATTTTACCACAAATGGCATGCAAATATTTACATTATAAATTAATTAGTCTCAACTTCAACATTATAAAAGTTTTGGGCATGATCTCTTTTTTTTCGCCATTCAGTCGCTACCAGCCGCCTTTTTAAAGTAATCTGTCCATCTGGCCGGAGGGCGTCCAACGCTACGCTAAAGGATAAAATCGCACCATGGCGTCGAATAATCGATAGAAAGAAATGCAACCGAAACTTTAACTGAAAGTTAGTTAATTAAGCAGCGAACTCATTAGACGTGGATCACCGTGTAATCCGTGTTTCGGCTGGGATTCGAACTTAGATTAGGGGATAACGAACGAGTCACGCGGCCAAAGCCTGGGTAAACCGAGGTGAATTGCACACCTACCGGACTATAAGGTTACATTTAATTTAGTACAGGTATTTGAAGGGTGATTTCTACTCGCAAAACTGAACAACTTTTAATTAGAACGTTCTCTCGAAAATAAGGCGGACCTCCCACACAAAGTGCCTTTTTTCCACTTTTTTGTATGGGGGGTAAATTTTTTTTTCATATTACGAAGGACTGATTCTAATTAAAGTTCTTTTTCGTTTCTTTCACGAGTAGAATTTAACTAACTCTTCAAATATTTGTACTCAATTAAATCCTACTAATATTATAAATGCGAAAGTTTGTATGTTTGTTTGTTTGTTACTTCTTCACGCAAAAACTACTGGACCGATTGTAATTAAATTTGGCACACATATAGAAGGTAACATGGATTAACACATAGGATATTTTTTATTTTTCGGCAACGCCGCGGGTAACAGCTAGTACCTAATATATAGCGGTTTGTGAAAGCTGGCATACAAAATGACAACCCGTGACAGTCGCATTTTGTTACGGTTGTATCCGGGTTTTGTATGAGATTCCGTAAACGCCTTTCGTGAAAAGATTAGATCCGGCAGAAACCGGAAAATCTTGCGGTGCGTGTGAGAAACGGCCACGCGGCCAAAGCTTGGTTAAACCGCTTTGGCGAAAACTTGGCCGGACGCGGTGAAGAGTTTCACAACGAAACAACGGCAAAGAACTTTGAAAACTAAAACCTTAAGTTATTCTAGAGAAGATTACATCTGTCCGAGTTACAGTTGAATTTAAGTGATCAAGTTATACTAGCCGTATGATGCCGGCTTAGAATAGCATCACCCCTTTTCTTTCCCGTGGGTGTCGTAAAAGGCGATGAAGGGACTCGGGAATGTGTATTGCAATTTTAGCCGATGGGCTGACAACCTGTCACTATGGCGATACACAATTTTCCGAATGACCCTCAAATATTTGTCAGACGTGGCGTAAATATCCGTTTTACGGCCGTTAACGCTCTGCCTACCCCGCAAGGGATTATACATACATACATACATACATATATCACGCCTATAGTCCCTTGCGGGGTAGGCAGAGCATAAATGGCCGTGAAAAACAGCAATTTACGCCACGTCTGACAAAAGTTCGAGGGTCAATCAGATAACTGTGTATCACTATAGTGACAGGTTGTCAGCCCATCGCCTAGAATTGCAATACACACCCTCGAGTCCCTTAGTCGCTTCTTACGACACCCACGGGCAAGAAATGGGGTGATGCTATTCTAAGCCGGCATCACACGGCAAGGGATTATAGGCGTGATATATGCATGTATGTATGTCCTAAACTGCATGGAAAACTAGTAGATATAATAGACTGGCCCGATGGCGTAGCGGATAGTACCCCTGCCTTCTACGCCGAGGGTCGTGGGTTTGATCCCCACAATACACAAGTATTTGTTAAGTCATTTTCAGATATTGGTGTTTAGTCTAGGTGTATCTACAAAAACAAGTATTTAAGTATATCAGCTATCCCATAGTACAAGCTTTGCTTAGTTTGGGGCTAGATGGCTCTGTGTGACATGTCCAGGCTATTTATTTATTTAATACATGTGTTGGTCCTTAGTCTAGCTGGGTGATGATCATGACGTTTTTCTTTGAAATTATCCCGGTAATACTTATAGGTATGCAAGCTCCATGTCAAAATATTCTACGGAGCTTGAACCGGTCGGGCCGTGGAGTACCGTCCCACTGCTCTACCAACTGAGCTACCGACGCCTCGACCGACACTTCTTAGCATCCGTTACAATAACCCTTACTAGATGTCGCTTGTACGTCGCTTCGAGACGAGTACCAAGAGATTGAAAATTTGGAAGTGTCAGTTGAGGCGCTGGAAGCTAGTTGTGAGAGCAGTGGGGCGGTACCTCACGGTCCCGGGTTCAAGTCCTGGCGGGCGCAATTTTTTCAAATTCTTGTTTTCTTATATGAAAATAATATAGCACTATGAGTGAGTGCATAACCGAAGTAGATTCTACGGACTACATGCTTTGTATTTATTTAATACATAGACATGTGCCTGCCCCTATTTCCCGTACTTACCACGTTTATCGGCGGGCTGGCGCGCGCAGTGCAAGAGGCTGCATTCACAAGTGCAGCACATTTCCTGGATTTATTGCTCAGACGTTTCCGACACCCTCGGGTTGGAATGGGCTGACGATATTCTAATCCAACACACGATACGCTATGTGATATGGAATATGTAGCTATACATACATACATACATACACATATCACGCCTATAATCCCTTGAGGGGTAGGCAGAGCGTAAACAGCCGCAAAAACCGGCCATTTACACCACGTCTGACAAATGTTTGAGGGTTATTTGGAATATTGTGTATCGTTATAGTGACAGGTTGTCAGCCCATCGCCTAAAATTGCAATACACACCCTCGAGTCCCTTAGTCGCCTCTTACGACTCCCACGGGAAAGATATGGGTTGATGCTATTCTAAGCCGGCATCACACGGCATGGGCTGACGATATTCTAATCCAACACACGTTACGCTATGTAATATGGTATATGTACCTATGTAGTGTGTAATCGACATTGCTATGGCAAATATTTCCTAGAGATCCGATGCATGTTGAAGAAGCGAAAGAGGTGTGTCAGGGACGTAGCAAGTGGAGTCTCTGCCTACCCCTCCGGGAAAGAGGCTTGATTATATGTATTAATGTACGTAATTAATGTTAAAAACTTCAATTTCAAATTTATAAAATGTGTTACCGACGCATTAAATCGTAAATTTAATCAAGCGTTAACGTTTATACAAAATGTGATATGTGCTTTACAGACACGTAAGCAATCGTACAAAATAAGCTTTTTTAGAATTTTTGGAAGTTGTGCCTTCGAATAATGCCAGCCGTACCATAAAAAGTCTATAATATTCAGAAATTATAAGCCAAAAATAAACAATTTTAATATTTCTGAAAGATGAAAAGCTAGCCATATACAATGTCTTTCGTACGAGTATCAACATTCTCATACATTTCAAGCTATTTACACTAATTTCAAACACACAAGTACACACAAAGGTCGTACTAATGAAATTACAGCAACAATGAGAATGAAACAAAGAACCAACATTAATGGGGAAAGAACGAACGGACCGTCGGACCACCCCCGGGACTAAAGTACAAAGGCACAATTAATATGTAGTTCCTGAGGGACTAGGAAGAAATTAGATCAAGGAATAAAAATAGATAGATAGCCACGATACTGAAGAAACTCGCAGCATCTTCGAGCTGTGCTTCAATTGGCTTCAAATAATACACGCTCGCGCTATCCCACTTGAAAATTCAGTACTAAATAGAATGAATAAATTTGTGAACCCATGTGAATGCGGACGGTCTAAGAGATCTTGTTGGACTTTAATGAGCAGGCCATAATATTTACCGCTTCAGCTATATCTTTCTACTCATCCCAAGTTTCTAAAATAACATTGATCAAAAAAGCGAAGAACGTCTTTTTTGTGACCTTATTTAGTGCGAGTCGTACACATCACAAGTATAATTGTCATTTCATGAGTCCTACGTGTGCGTAAGTGTAAGAAGGCCAAGATTTTTGTTTTGTTATTTTGTTAGTATTTGTGTATGAATATTTTAAAGAATAATATTTATGTATTGGTAGGTGTTTATTTTCATAGTAGTACGGCATGTTGTTTTCCTTTTGTGTTGTCATTTTAACTTTCTAGTGCACCCAGGTTTGCCGGTAGAGAATGCCGCGTGGCATCAGGCCCGCCTTTTGTACAGTCAAGCTCAGGTACGGTTAGACACTCAAACTGCCAATGTAAATCTTTTGCGCGCGGCATAAGAACGGTCCGAATTCCAAACTCTAGCTCAGCCTGATCTTCACTGTACCACAGTATAATAAATAGTACTAGCGTACAGTATGGTCACTCCCTGCCTCCCCCTACAAGCGCCGCCCACCCGCGCTCGGAGGACGCTCAGACACCGGCTAGCAAGGACGCGACGACGAAGGTCATTTCATACTGCCGCACATTGCACTCCCGATTCGCGAACGCAAAATGGCGGCAACCCTAAAATGTTGTCTCACACACACAACCATGGTCCGCGTTCACCTGCGCGAGCTTAGACTGTGTGCGTAGCAACGCGTTTGTTTCATACATTTGAGCGCCAGTGTCCGAGGTGTGACTGTACGATGTCCAATAAAGTAAAAATATTTTTGAAACACTCCGTCTATCCTATTTTTAAGTCTGAGTTCCTCCTACGATCGCTGGGAACTTGTTTCATTGCTACACTTTTATGTTTTGACCTGAGGAAATTGATAATCCTCTTTTTTTGCCTCTTTCGTGTAAAAAAAGGAAATTATGATGAGAAAAGTGAAAGAATCTAAATTGTACTTGTTATGTTCGCGGAAGACTTACGAAAGCTTACGATGAAAATGTTAGAGTACATTTTCATATTATCCCAAAGTATTATCCAGATAAAAAAGCTAAACTTATTTTCAGTATGACACATTTTGGATTCAACCATAAACTACTTTTTAGATTACAATACGTAATTTCTTGCTATTTATGTTTATGATAAATGTTAATTAATTCACTGTGTAAGGTTGAAATATTTTCGACTACCTATAATGTTCGGGTATTAAATCGTAATCTTTGTCTAAAATTTAATATATACATTCAGAGACGACCATTTCGTTTTCAAAAATCAATCAAAGCCTTTACCCACTTTGAATAATTGTAAACAAACTCAATAAGATCGAAAATACTTACTTACACCAATTTATTTACCAATGTTCACATTTGGTAGGTACTGGATTTATTACGTTAAAACATTTTGAGCACTTGTAAAAAGTTACATACTTACATACATATATCACGCCTCTATCCCTTGCGGAGTAGGCAGAGTGTTAACGGTTGTAAAAACGGACAGAACGGACATAAACATCTGTGGGTCCTTCAAAAAATTGTGTATCACCACAGTAACAGGTTGTCAGCACATCGCCTAAAATTGTAACACATGTAACACTCGAGTCGAGACAAAGAAATGGGGTGATGCTACTCTAAGCCAGCATCACATGGCGGAAAAAAGTTAGCTAAAGTATTTTTTGAAAAGCACTTTTATGAAAAATGGCTTCAATATCTCATTGGTTTCAGCGAGACCGTTTCAGCTCGGTAGGTAATAAAAACTTTCCAATTGGTAGATGTTTTCAGTTCAGCTTAGGAAAAGGAATTTTAGGAGTTATTTCTCGCTGGAGGAAAAGATAAGCTTATTTTTCATTACGAAAATAATAGACTTGAAGCGATTAAAACATGGAATATACCATATTCCTTCGTCGATGAAACGAGTTAGTATTTTTAAGGATTTCGGTGTATGTCAATTAGCTCATTCGTTCATTCTTCTTTTTCTTTTCTTATGGGACACCGAGTCGTCCAACGACCCGAAGCACCCTGGTGTCAGAGTTTTTCAACCGCCTGCTACTAGTAGAAGGCCTCTGACATGGTTGTGTAACGGCCGCCGTCTAAGTTATCATAGACAGCAATCGGGACCGACGGCTTAGCGTGCCCTCCGAAGCACGGAAACATTTTTCTTTTTGAACAATCAGGTGGTTCAGTCTGCCTTGTCCTAACCAGACTGGGAACAAATTCACAAAGTGAAAAATATCAACTTTGTGAGTGCCCCACCGAGAATCGAACCCGGAACCTTTGCGTCGCAGGCAGTAGCACTACCACTGCGCCACATTGGCCGTCATTCGTTCATTCATAACCAGCGAGTATGTAAAAGGAAGTTTTCTTTTTGAGAATTTAAAAAAAAATTATGTTTTGAAGCACTCTATTGATGGCGTTGAACTGACTACGTTACTAGATGCCAAAGCCAAAAGGCATGATATAAAAGGGGTGGTTCTTTCCGAATCTACCATAATTTTTTGCGCTTTGTTATTAATAAATGCTCTGTTTTGTCTGTACGTTGTTTTTGATGTGGTATTCTTTAATTTAAAGGGACACCCGTGAAAGTAAATATTTTTGTGATACGAGTGATGTAACAATGATCAGTTTCGTTTCGTTTAACAATCTCATACATCCAAGTGAAAAAATTAAAAAATTATGTGACGTTCCGTTCCTTACGTTAACGTACCAAGCACAGCGCCATCTATCGAGCGACTAGGGAAGAGTTTAAAAAAATTAAAATAAAACTACTATCTATCTGTAAGAATCTGACGTAATTCTCTAATGGCCACCATCTAAATAATTATAGGCAGAAGAAGCAGAAACAACAATTAATGTGTCTCCCTCAGAGAAACGAACTTGGGACCTCCGAATCCAGAGACATAACTGCTAACCTAAGCAGGTTCCCTAATTGTCGTCCACCTCTGCGTATTTCTAACGCACCGTAACGCATGCCTCTGTCAGACGAAAGGAAATTGCGAATTCTGATCTTATACCCATACGAATACGGTGTGTAACGGATGCGTCTATCAAACAACTTGACAGGGGCATCCGTAAACGCACCGTAGCCGTATTCCTATGGGAATCACATCGGAGTTCGCAATCGCTTTTCGTCTGACAGATGCGTTGAAAATGCGTCCGTAGCTGTATTTGTATGGGAATAAGATCGCATTTTCTTTTTGTCTGTCAGACGCATGCGTTACGGTGCGTTAAAAATACGCAACGACGGATGACAAGTGTTAGAACCGCCTAAAATTAAAATATATGCTAGTACGAGTATTTCCCGTGTGATGCCGGCTTTCCCGTGTGATGCCGGCTTGGAATAGCATCACCCCATTTCTCACCCATGGGCGACTAAGGGACTCGAGAGTTAGATGTGTATTGCAATTTAAGGCGATGGGCTGACTACCTGTCACTATAGTGATACACATCAGTTATCTGATTGAACCTCAAACTTTTGTCAGACGTGGTGTTAATATCCGTTTTACGGCCGTTAACGCTCTGCCTACCCCGTAAGGGATATAGGCGTGATTTATGTATGTATGTAGTATTTCTAAAGATTTTGATGGTTTAAATTTTTATTTGAGGACGTTGCCGCTCTGTACCCAAGTACGAGTATAAAGACTCAACTTCATGTTTCTATGCAACATACAACAGAATGGAAAACGTCACAGGTAACACATTTGACGAATCCGTCCCGAAACTAGGTCCCTCCACTCATTTACATGTTCCTCAGAGCAATCGTGAGGGTTCAGAAGGAATCCTAGGACCAAAAGAGTTGAGCCTTGTAAAACGCGCCGCATTCAGACTCGGTGAACGCTAAAACATTACCAATTTGATTAAATTTGGCATGCTGTAATACCAGTTTTTGTTAATCCATTGATGATAACGTAATAGCATAAATATGCTATTTTGAATTTTGATTTATCATTGGAACAAAGGTTAGGGACTGGCACGTCGATCTTTTGTAGGTTTAAAAGCTTTCTTAAATACATGACGTCGTATATTGTGCCGCGGTGCATTCAGTTTTTTTAGCATGACGAAAGCTTAGAGCCTTAATTCTTTGGTTGTTCGTAGGATTCCATAGGTTTTGCAGACGTAGTTTTTTCGTGTATCTGATCACGACAGTTTTCTTGGCCTCATCATGGTTATTTATAGGATTCCCTCTTGAAACACTCCCTTGGTCTGAGCATGACCATGCATCTCTTTGAAGCTGCATACGTAACGTCGACGTCGTTTTGCATAGTACGGGACTTTTGCATTGTTAGGCCGGCCTAGTCTCACGTCCTCTAATTAAACACTAGTCATACAGTCTCAAACTGTTCCAACTTCACTTTCCATATTTTACTTTGACAGTTTACATATAATGCAATAAAAGGTTCAATATATATTTCGCTTATATCGTTTTCGGGTCACGGTATAAAATTACGGTTTACTATAAAACATTGTTTTAGATGTTCTCACTTAAATTGAATAATATAATTGTTTTCAAAAACTAAACAGGTTTAAGTTGGGCGGCTCGCGGCTTTAATTCAGTAGCGCTATTTATTGCCGTTCTAAAACTTATTTTTGAATTAAAATAGAGTTCATTGTTTCTCATTCACCAAATGCACGTTAATTGAAGCATTCCATTCTTGACTTTATCACGAAAACATTCCCACGAACTTTTAACTTCGCAAATGTCCCCTCATTATTTCTAAGTTTTGATACTTGGGATGATTTCTCCCCATTTAAAATTCCACTTTTAAAATGCGAGAAACGTCACGGTAACAAATGAGAACGATAAAAGTGGCTAAAGCTTTAACTTTTGAGCGGATTTTCTGAAAACTTTCGTCTTTGACCCAGTTTTTCTTCTCACGTTAGGATTGTAGAATTTGTACTTACCGTGTGGTAGCGGTAAAGACAACTTCTGCCTCCAATCACGGTGTTTCTTAAAATGCCTGGCAATATCTACCGACCTATGGTGAACCCACTTAAGTTAGCATTTTCAAAAAGGGTTGACGTTAGGCAGGCAGTTGATGACGATTATTTGTAAAATCTACGAAGAAACTCATCAAAATAATGATGGATTTTCAGGTTTTAGAGCGTAAGAGTATTGGTACAACAAAAATTTTAGGCAGAGAGGCTTGATCGAAACATGGAATTGTTGTCGGAACATCTGGTGCTGCTTGCAGCCTCTACTACTCTAAATTGAAGAAACTTGGCAGAAGACGTACTGAGATCGAGAGCCCAATATGTAAACAACTAGACCACTGAGGCAGCAAAGCAGTTTGACCCAGTTGGAGCCGGATCGGAAGTTTGACGCCAAATTGAAGATTCCTGCGTTATGTCATTTTGTAACGCGGCAGAGTGACTGTTTTATTACCATCCATTAAGTTTTATGGGTTTTGAAAAGCGAATTAGAGAAAATGTGTTTTTCTTAGACAATTTGCAAGTTTCTTGTACCGCGGGCCTTATTTTACAGACCACCGTGGTGATACCTGCCAGCAATGGCATTTTGATGACAAAGAGTTGCATTTTGATGTTGTTCAGCGTGGTATGGCTGCACCGAGATAATGTTTAGAATTGCAACGATCTCTTTACAAATTTAATTTAGACAAAGCAATGAGAACCCGGTAATAAATACCCAACAAAAATTTTATAGGCAAAGCTTTGAAAGTATATCTACTTATGCACCTTTACGTAGACGATATGATGAGTGCACATTTTAAAAACGCACTTGCTTTCATATTTTCCGATGATTCTAGAAATCAAAACACAATTTGACTTCTCACAATTAAAGCAAAGATCCTTACCTCAAAAGCTTGACCTGCCAAAGCGCCAGTACTTCAGGCGGCCTGTTCCCACAGAGTGCTAGTCGTGGACCACAGGCATGGAGCCGCACTGGACCTGGTTTGATGTCAGCCGCTTTTGGACTCTGGATGATCACTGCTGCGAACTCCTTGCTGCTGCCGAGATTGTGTTGCACCTGGAAAAAAGAAACTTGTGGTCATTTCATTGTTTGACATCGAAATATTCTACCGTGGCAGGGTCTCGAACCCGGGCCCTTGGATTAATGTTTTAACGCTCTACGTTCAGAATTGTTGACAGCGCTCGACTTTTTTCATGACATCAAACCAGATGGCGTTATGTTAAGCAAATATTTTGTCATTTGAGTTAAAAGTGAATAGAACCTGATTTAGCATTAACGCCATAGCAATAGCATTAAATTTACCTTGCTGACGTTCTTTACAGTTCTCGTCTGACCGTTCTTCTCTCTCTTACCTAAAGCAGCCACTTTTTTTGCCTCTTTCCTATCTTTTTTCTCTTTTATACTGAAACTTTTCGCTCCCTTTGTGTCTTTTATCTCTGTCTTACCTGAACTCTCCAATTCTTTAGTCTCTTTCTTATCTTCTCTCCATTTCTTACCTAAACCTTCACTTCTTTTATCTCTTCATTACCTGAACTCTAAAATTATTTTGTCTCTTTCTTATCTATTGTCTCTTTCTTACCTTAACCCTCCACTGGATGAGCCCCTCCCTGGTGTCAAACGCCAGCACCGGCACCACATCCTCGCACAGTATAGCGAGGGTGTTGGACTCCTTGTCCAGCGTGAACCCCGACTCGAAGCCCAGGTATTGCTGGAGAGAAAGGGACGCCTTCGTCTGCCCGTTCTTCTGTCTCTCTTTCAGGTCCTTGTAGAGCTGCAGGTGCACGCAATCTGGAAAAGAATGTTGAGGTTATTTCGGTGTGTCAAGAATGAGAAAAGAAGAAAAGGGGTATGGTGTAGAGATTTGCAAAATATTTGGAGGGGTTAGCACATAAACCGTTACTTAATGAATGGACGGTCTTTCATTTTCATATAAGCCATAGAAAATATATATTCATTCAAATTTTATCCGTTTTATGTGTTCAACTCAAGCGTCAACTTTAGTCAAATATTTCTAAAAAGCTTAAGGTGGTGTATCCAAGAAAAAGGGTAAAATTATGAGACAATTTCTTACTTAATAATTTTCTATCCAAAAGATGAGAATGGTAAAACAGAAAAAATTTGCCCTTATTAGCAATATCTTACCAAAATTGTCAATTAAATACCGAATAATTCTTAATTTTTTTCCTTTCTCAATTCCTTTCGCCATTTATAACAAGACTGGGGTTTTCTTCCCGTTCGATCGTTAACAGTACCTCATTAGTTAATGTATCGAGTGAAACAAAGGTGCCTCATTAAAACACTACCTACTCCTTTATTTTACCAATTTCTACAGAGCTAAGAGTGCAAACAGACGAACTGTATTACGGCAAGGTTTAATATTGACTGCTTCATTTTGGCGTGTGGAAAAACCGTGCAACTAAAACGATGACTATAGCAGATAATTTTACTGTCTTGAAAAATATACAAATATCAGAACAAGACTTTCTTGCTGTAAAGGTCTCAGTTTTAAACAAAATCTACATAGCGAAGTCCTTCAACAAAAGTAAAAGAGTTATTGGTCACAAAATACAAGTTTAAATTGTACCCTTGGTAAAGAGAATTTTGTAACCAGATAAGCCCACTCCATGATTGAGTAAATCGGTATTTATAATAATTATTTACTATTATACTAAACGAAATATTCAAAATATTAATGCAATAACGATGAAATTAACTGCTGACCACATACCAACCACATTGTAAAGCACCATGCAGCCCGTCTGCAAATCCCTAGAATAGGTATTTCTTTGTCGTGGATTTTCTCTGAAGCTAATTTAGCTTGTCCTGGGGCTAGACTCGCCTCTGAACAAGTTATTTTGGTATTCGTGATCGAAATAGGTAAAGGCTTCGTCAGGTTTACGCTTTCTTTTTAATTAAATACTTTATTTTCTAGAAAGTCTGAACTAATAAAAACCCTTTTTGTGATTTCGTTAAAAACTTTTTGTTTGTGAAAAATGAAAGCTTTTCGGATTGTAGTTGGTTTAGGACAAGGTTTTAGGTCTTGGAAAGGATAAATCCTTTGCAGCTCTGAAAAGTTTGATGTTTTTGCACTTTGATAAACACGTGTTTATCAAAGCTAGTGTACTATATCCTCTTTGGCAGTATTTAATTGTTGTGTCACATAGTACAGTAGAGGCCTATACTGACTTGGCACCTTCCTTCCAGAATATGTTTAGCAGAAAATAAGTTCGTTTAAAATACTACATAAATAGTAGTCACGCCAATATCCCGTGCGGGGTAGGCAGAGCGTAAACGCCACGTCTGACAAACATATTTTGAGGGTCATTCAGAAATTTTATATCACCATACTGACAGTTGGTACGCACATCGCCTAAAATTGCAATACACATGTAACCCTCGAGTCTCTTACGATACCCACGGAAAAGGAGTGATGCTATTCTAAGGCAGCATAACACGGCAAAATACTAAATAAACATAAACATGTAAACTACTGATGAATAATTGAAAATCCAGATCACTTGCTTATACGGGCTAAATAAAATAAAATTTAAATAAACTACAAATTGTAAAACCCAGGAGGATTGAAATACTAGAGAGACAAAGTCATAAGTTATGAAAGTCCACTGCATTTCCACAGCAAACTAACAGCCGACTCGCTCGGATAAAATTGCGTTCTCTTGATATTATTAAAGAGTTGTTCTGTTAAATTGATATTACATTGCTTGCTATTTGCTAGAATTGCTTTTAAACTGAGCATAATCGTTTATTATGTAAGAAACAATTTAATTGTTGCTCTTGTTTTTAAAAACATCATTCGATAGCGCGCGATAAAAAAGTAAAAAAGCTCTTCAGGGAAAAGGGGGTGTTTAAAAATTGCCCATTAAACTAATTACCAGGTCTCTATCAAGCCACAATCTACTTTGCGCCAATACAATTAAACCCAATTTGCATTATCGATGTAAACGTGAATAACATTTTCAGCCAGTCTCTTGCGAAAACTCACTCCAGACTAATTGCTTTCTTGTGACTTTGCAATAAGGTTCAAAGTCGATCGTGACGGGATAACAAAGGACACATGACAGCCACTATGTCAAAATCGAGTGTTGGGTTCCATTTTCGAATTAATTCTGAGCCGTTTTCTAATTGGCGCGACGTGACTTGGTTCCGTTGTCGCTGTAATCAGCGTTCGATTTTCAAATATTAATGGTTCGTCCTGACGGGGACAGTAAAGGATAATTGTGATGATTTGACAGCCTTTGCGGTCTAGTCCTGAGGCTTTTAATGTGAATGTTTTGGGTTCGATTTTCGCACAAGACTTATAGTGCTATTTATTTTTTCTAGAAAGATCGTTTTATTTCAATTGACAAGCAAGACATTTTGTGTTTCATAGTGCACAAAGTCGTTGGTTCCGGGGATTTATTTCTTACTAGATCGCCCAGCGGTTTCACCCGCTGCCACTCATTTTCCCGTGGTAATAGTTGTTTTCCCGCGGTATAAAGTGGCATATGTGTTATTCCGGGTTATGCTCTATCTGTGTTCCAAATTTCATCTAAATCGGTCAAGCCGTTTGAGCATGAAGAGGTTACGAAAATACATACATACACGCACACAAACTCTCAGATTTATATTATTAGTACGGATTTAGTGGTAAATATTAATATACTTTAGTTGATTGCGTAGTAGCTTAGTTTACGCTAGTTTAAGAGACCATAGTTTAGTTAGGTATGGCTGGTCGCTACTTCTTCTTTTTCGTGTGGGACACCGAGTTGTCAAATGACCCAATGAACCCTGGTGTCAGAGCTTTTTGACCGCCTACTTTACTTAACCACTAGTAGTAGACCTCTGATATGGGTGTGTAACGACCGCCGTCTAATCATAGCCAGCAATCAGGATCGACGGTTTAACGTGCCATCCGAAGCACGGAACCATCTTTCTTGCGCCTGCAATATCCTAACCACACTGGGAACAAATTCACAAAGTGATAAATAACAACTTTGTGAGTGCCTTACCGAGAATCAAACCCTGACTGGTCGCTGAGATCATAAGCGACCAAACTGAGGATTTTTACATTATTCGTGAACCAGAAAACAAAACGACGGAAGGACGTTATAATTATTTTAATGGTTCGACAAAATGCCTCGGATTTGAATAACGCTTTGTTGTAAGAGGCTGTAAAGGATAATAACGACTCTTTTAGAAAGACCATAACAATTTGGCGCCGTCACAATTTCAAGGGTCATTGATTTTTATTAAGTCTTTATCTCGCGAAGGAAAAAACAGTATTTTCCCATAATTTTAGAATTATGGCGGAAAAGTCGACACGGTTCCGGATAAAACGTGTGTTATGGGTGTCATCTACAGTAATAATAAATAACTCGTTTTGCGCGGCTTATTCGTATTTTCTGTACACATAAATGTTGGAAAATACTTAGTTGATTCAGGGCTTCTGTATATTTTAAGCCATTACAATCCTATCGACTGTCAACTAACATTCTATTGCCATCGTGTTATTATACTTCAAGATGTTAATGGAATATTAAATGACCAAAACCACCAACTGACACGCAATCGAAAACCAAATGAGACGTTTTGAAAATAGCGGAGTTCAGGCTCTAGATTTGTAATAGAAAAGTGCTCATAGAAAATGCTCATGGAAAAAGGTTTTAAAATAGCGGAGTTCGGGCCCTAGAATTGTAATAGAAAAGTGCTAATGAAAAGATAACTTTGGTTACCTCACAAATAGAAAAAGGGACATCGGAAAGCAAAAGAAATAGAATAAGACCCAGAATTATAGCTTAAGATAATGGAGCTATAGTGAGTCGTAGAAGGGACGTTTCTTGAGTTTATAATAATACAATTCTAATAGTGACCAATACCGAAAACTCGTGACAGGCTGGTGATAAGGAACAAATTTCCTCAAGGAACAGGCAGAAATATGAAAAAACTGGACCTCCATACAAATTGGTCGACTGGTAGAGTATGTGCGGTAAGCGAACTAATATTTTTTTCATAGGTTGCTATGACATTTCATATACTGAGGTACAAAGGCGCCCTCATTTTCCAGGCCTATTATCTTTTCGCACAGACTCTACATTTAATACCTTTTTCATATTTCGAGCTATGTTCCTCGGGGAAAGTTTTTCCTTATCACCAGCCCGTCCTAAGTTTTCAGCATCAGTAGCTAGTTCTTTTTCTAGCCTTAATAACACACCATCACCATCTTGGAAACCATCCTTAGAGATACATTAATAAATATTCCATCTACCCTCGTTTGCCAATTATTCTACCTCATTACTGACTCCGTTTGCTCGTTCCCTAATCAGTGCTATGTTTGAATTTGGAATTAAATTCATGTGACGCTTTGTGGCTCGATAGTTGACAATTTGCTTGAATAATGTTGACAGTTGGGCTGGCAACCGTTGACGAATTGTTTAGTTGCATTGACACTGTGATATAGGGTGTAGATGTATTAATATTAAATGAGGTATTTTCCTATGACAGCTTATAAATTCTGAAATGTTTACAAGATGTCGCTGAAACTTCAACAGCCACAACAGTCCACTGCTGGACATGGGCCTCCCCAATTGGGCGGTATTTGCCTCAATCAGCACGCTTGGCAGGCGGATTGGCAAGCGCAGTGCAAGGGTATTCACAGGGAACGCTGCTACCCATGGGTTCATCCCTAAGTGGCCTTTTACGACACCCACGGGTAGAAACGGAGTGGTGCTATTCTTAGTCGGCACGGCAGGGTTACAAAATCTGGTTTGTTATTGAAATCTTAGTTTAAAATGCAATTTTATCGTGTTTTCGAAACTTGGAGTGTAAAGAAGGATTTCTTTATCGGATCTTCCATACAACATATCTGTGACTCTGAAACTTCGACCTATGTTCCTCGGGGAAAGTTGTTCGGTTTCAACCCCTTGAAATATTTATACCGCAATTTTTGACATCCCGTATCATACGTTAAGTTACGAATTAATTTTGCAAGTTTTAGTTTGTTTGTATTGAGGGAAATGAGGAAATGTTTGTATGGCAGGAATTGTTGAACTGTGATTTCAATATCCCGTGTATATGAATGGAACTTGAAGCAATATGGAAGTTATTAATTTGTGCTAGCGACATAGCGTCACATAACATTACCTACTGAACTTATGCCTTTAAGTCGTTACGCTAAGATGGTCGATTTCCAGACAAATCTCATAACCATTTCGAGAATTATACTTTATTTGGAATATCTACTTATTTTTATTTAATAAGAAAGTGTTTTAATTTCAAGATATTTAATAAAATATTTTTACTTTTAATGACCTATAAATGATGCGTCATAACCTAAATATGAATAAATGCTTTTGCCGTAGTTAGAAAAAAAATGTTCGTAACTTACATTTGTCTTATCTATTATTAAGTTTTTATTTTTGTAGGCAAAGGCATTTTAAACACTTCACCAAAAATTGTGTGGATTGTGGATTTGAACCTGCGACTTCGCAATTACTTTATAATTGTAAAATTCTAAATATACACAACTTAATTCAGTTTAAAATCGTTTTTGATGAGTTTATTACTCCTCACAACTATTGCTGTGCAAACTCAAGCAAATATTATTAAATATGCATGCATTTGATCCAGCCGCAAGTACAAGTATGTCATAGGAGCTATTTAAACAACAATGTCGTATACACACATATCACGCCTATAATCGCTTGCGGGGAAGGCAGAGTGTAAACGACAAAGACAAATATTTGAGGGTCATTCGGAAAATTGTCTATCGCAATAGTGACAGATCGTTAGCCCATCGCCTAAAATTCCAGTACACACCCTCAAATCCCTTAGTCGCCTCTCACGACTCCCACGGCAGAGGAATGGGGTGATGCTATTCGAAGCCGGCATCACACAGCTTGTCAGCTCGCAATCCTACTACCTAATTTGTTTGCCCGTCTTTGGTGTTATACTAATACATACATACATACATAAATCACGCCTATATCCCTTACGGGGTAGGCAGAGCGTTAACGGCCGTAAAACGGATATTAACACCACGCACGTCTGACAAAAGCTTGAGGGTCAATCAGATAACTGTGTATCACTATAGTGACAGGTTGTCAGCCCATCGCCTAAAATTGCAATACACATCCCTCGAGTCCCTACTATATACTAATGTTTTGTAATAACACAAACGTTGCACAAACAGAACAAATAAAGGATGGCAAAGTAAATGTGCATTTCATGTACGTTTTAATGTGTTTGTTGCGTCGTCAAATATGTGGTGCAGATGGTAGGTACTGGTGATAAAGCTCGTGGAAAATGTACTTAAAACTATACAAGGCTTCAGGCGAATAGTGAAAATCCTCTTGCGGGTTTATTAGTCCATTCAACTGAACAACATTTGCAACATAGTGACAGGTGGTCAGCACTTCGTCAAAAATCTTAATACACATTAACCCTCGAGTCCCTCAGTCGCCTCTTAAGAAACGTGAAAGAAATGGGGTGACGATTTTCTAAGCCGGCATCACACAACATTAAACTTCATGCTTGCCGTGTGATGCCGGCTTAGAATAGCATCAACCCATTTCTTACCCATGGGTGTCGTAAGAGGCGTCTAAGGGGCTCGAGGGTTAGATGTATATTGCAATTTTAGGCGATGGGCTGACAACCTGTAACTATAGTCATACACATTATCTGATTGACCCTCAAACTTTTGTCAGACGTGGTGTTAATATCCGTTTTACGGCCGTTAACGCTCTGCCTACCCCGTAAGGGATATAGGCGTGATTTATGTATGTATGATTTATGTTAACAAAAACATCCCTTGTAATATGTTTTAATAAAGGTAAAAACAATGAGCAAAATCTTCGGCTTCGGAAACAATTTGAAACTTCTCGTCTTACAAATTCTTAGATCAAACAAAAGTTATACACTCCATACACACACCTTACAGGTTGCCTAGTAACTTCCTTCAGTATTCTTTTGAACGTCAATATTACTTATTCACGTGCCTAACGAGACCCGGAAAATAGAATTCGTCGTAGCAACGCCTGCAGGAAAACATACAGCTACGTCTTACGCTGGCAGACGCTGCGTTTGCTAGTTGCGTCTCGTTACAATATTCATGGCGATAACAAGGGAATATGTCGTCGAAATAGGGAAACATACTGGGAAACGTTGTGATAATAAACGCTTCGACATTTGATTGGGAGTTTAAAGGCACCGCAGAATGTTTATTATTACAGACTGGCATATTTTGGAAAGTGGAGACACGTTAAGCTATCTAAAACCTTCCATAGCAATATCTGTTCTCGGCCCAGGAAAATCTTTGTGTTTTGGTGAAATCTTGATACAAAGATTCTTTGAAAACGATTGGGTAGGTAATAACAACAAAAATGTAATTATTTTGTATCATTTTACTTATTTGTAATTAAGTTTATTAATCAAGAATTACCTTATCTTATTAAAAGAGTGATCATGTGTAAATTTACATAATACATACATACATACATATATCACGCCTATAATCCCTTGTGGGGTAGGCAGAGCGTAAACGGCCGCAAAGCGGTAATTTACGCCACGTCTGACAAATATTTGAGGGTCATTCGGAAAATTGTGTATCGCTATAGTGACAAGTTGTCAGCCCATCGCCTAAAATTGCAATACACACCCTCGAGTCCCTTAGTTGCCTCTTACAACTCCCACGGGTAATAAATGGGGTGATGCTATTCTAAGCCGGCATCACACGGCATTAAATAATAGTCTTCATTTACATAGAAGCGGTCGTAGAACATTCGCGGCGCTGCTCAGACTATCCTCCCGTATGCTCTCACAAGTGTTGAAGGGATCCCAAATGCAATGTCAGCAAGAGATTTGGGTAAATTGACACAGGCGCGGACGTTATTGTACCCAAGCACTGATCTTGTACCCAAGTCTGCAGACAGATGTAATTTCGGAACATTTTCAAGAGTCTGCAGCTGATGTACGGAATAATATTATGGGGGATGCTTTTTTGAAGTACTACCTCTTGTATTATTGTGGATTTCAATTTTGAGTGTCTTTGATCTTTTGGTTTTGTGAATCGTTTATTTGATCCGATGTTATTGCTGACAGGTATGTTTTTATTTATTTTTACCTAGTATATTTTGTATCTTTTACCGGCTCACAAGTTTGACTTTCATAATAAACTTAGTACTCAGATATTGATGACATATTAATTATTTCATTAGCATTAAACAGCTGTCATTAAATTTAATATCTTTTGACAACTTCTAAGTAAGTATCTTTAAGCCCTTTTTTGTGCATACTCCACAGGACCAAATAGTGACGGAGTATAACATAAGATTGTTTGTTTGTGTGGGTTGATGTCCCATAAGGCTTCCGTTTTGAAAATTAAAACATCTCAGTTGTAATGTTACGTTCACACTATGCTCCTGCCGCTGTCGCGAATATTGCCCTAAATACTTTCGCTGAAGTATCAACGCGAGTGAGTGTTCACACACTGCCGTCATACTCTTCTCGCATCTCCACGGGTTTGCGAGATAGCAATTCCGCTTGCGCTCGTGCTGCCGTTCCTTTGACTCGCGCATGAAAAGCTGACACTCGCGGGACCACGGGAAGTGGCAGTGGCATGACGAGTAGAAGCGCGGACAACCTGTCTACATGCTTGAACTTTCCTTACTATTTCCCATAGGCAAAGTAAGAGTGAACAGGCTTCTTCTGGGTGAGCTCGCTCCATCTTAGACCCTGTCTCTGTCCAATGACCTAGACTAGAGTCAAGAGCAAACCCATCATTAATAAGAAAAATAAAGTGTGAACGTGGAATGAAACAAAACCGGTATATTTGGCGTTTGAAGTGAAAAAGTTGATAAAATATAAAGCGGAAAGGGGAGACAGGTGATGCGATTCCCCTGTTCATGTTTTGTATTTACGTTTTCTGGTTATGTTTATTTACAGATACTTTGGGGTGTCCTTATTTACCTGTTTGTGTTTTCCGGTGATTCACTTACGGCTTACGGCGGGGCGAAGGTTTTAAGCGATTTAAATACCATTAGATATTAAACGAATTTAAATAAAGAATCTTATCCATACTAATATTATAAATGCGAAAGTGTGTTTGTTTGTTTGTTTGTTTGTTTGTTTGTCTTTCTTTCACGTTACAACAGAGCGATATCATGCAGTGTTTTTTAGGTGTGCAGTTAGGTGAGAGGCTGGAGAGTGACATAGGCTACTTTTTATCCCGGAAAAACATATTTTTCCCATCGGAAAAGCGATTAATGTTTAGCAATAGAATACACCCATACTACGAACATAGATGAGTATCATGCAGCGATGTAAAGCATTTTTTTTTTTGAGAGCAGCTAAATGAAAAGCTGGTGAGTGACATAGGTTATTTTTTATCCCGGAAAAACATATTTTTCCCTTCGGAAAACCGATTAATGTTTAGCAATAGAATACATCCATACTACATACATAAATGAGTATCATGCAGCGATGTAAAGCATTTTTTTTTTGGAAAGCAGTTAGATGAAAAGCTGGTGAGTGTCATAGGTTACTTTTTATCTCGGAAAAACATATTTTTCCCATCGGAAAACTGATTATTGTGTAGCATAGAATACATCCATACCACATAAAAAAGATGTATATACAGGATGTAAGGGACAGCCCTCCGAATACTGATATTCCCATAGTAAATGCAGTGAGCTGATTGTGATTTTGTATGGGATATAGAAAAAAAGAATTTAATCTATGGCAGGTTGTTCAGTTTCATGGTTTGAATACACCCAATCAGTATTCGAAGGGCTGTCACTTACACCCTGTATAGCACTACTATGAGAATGTCTCTTGAATATGAGTTTTGGGATATGAATGTGGCTTTAAGGGTGATGTGGGTATGTACTTGAGATACTTCTTACCACAGTAGTAAAGTTAATTTCTACAGTTAAACATGATTTGAAAGTCCATTTCTATAATAATAACCATTTTTAGCACAGTAAGTTTGCCCTGCGTATACTTGCGAAGACACATAATAAACTTAAATTTTTTGGTACCATAGTCCTGAAAATTGAAGACTAGGCAAAATCATTATACTGCGTATTCATATTATTATAATTCCAATCCAAGAACATCCATCCCCAAGTTAATTTGGTTTGGAGCTAATATAGGTTTTCAAATCCTTGATTACATACCCACTCCTTTCTTTCATGTCTTCTTGGAGCATGTTTGTATGTAATAAAAATTTCAAAATAGCAGGAATATTAAAAAAAAATTAAAGCTATATAGCAATCTATACTTTCTTATTATTTATTAACCACCAATATAACACTAGGCAATATTCACAATATTCATAAGGTAGCTATACTCTATGGCGACATAGAGCGCTGAGTGTAATAGCTAGGCATAAATATAGGTGTATTGGTAGTTTAGTAGTATTGCTAGATGTAGCGCTGCATTGTGTAATAATGCAGGTTATGCCAAATTATATCGCTGATATAATTTGGCATAACCATTACTACTATATTTGTATTATAATATTCGCGTAGGAGTTAAATAAGTGACCCATAAACGTAATTTTAATAGAGACGCAGTCACTAAACCGGAAAGTAATGACCTGTGTTGTGTGTGCTGTCGCCCTGTTTAGAATACACAACTAATTAATAAAACTCTATGAGTACGCGGGCGAAGCCGCGGGTAACATATTCTCTTTATTTGCAAAGAAATTTTTTCAAAAAATCAAAACTATTAAACAAACGCCGGGGCGTTATATCACACGCACTGAATTTATCCTTTTACGACCGAATAGTGTTAATGCTATGAGAATTCTTGCTATTCGACTATTATAAAACTGTTTCTAATAGATGAGAGCACGCTATTGAATCGCCATACTAGAATCGGGGGACATTATCTACCACACTCAATTTTAATCATTAATTGTTTGGTCATAGAGTTCATAATCACTTTTACCAGGTCGTAGTACATGTATCTCAAGAAGGCAGCGCTAGTGTTCAATGCAATGACGTTTGACGAACTGTCAGACGACGCCTACTAGTTATCTGTGGTCTGAAATTTTATCGCGGTGAAAGTTACTTGCAGTTTCTTATTGTGCGCTATTTATATTGTTAAATCAGATAAATTACATCAAAATTTGTTTGAAATTGGTGTAATGAAATGTTGCGTACCTAATTGTTCAACCAAAAGCAATAGTGGCGTCAAAATGCACAATTTTCCGCGACCGCCAAGCCGGCAGACTTTGTGGCTGAATAAAATCAACAGTAAATATTTAAATTCACTTAATTTGAATCAATAATCAAGAAAAAAAGTTTGTGACGACCGTTTCGAGCGTAAATTTTACGAAAACGATCGCCTGAATTCCTTGATTGCCCAGCCAACTTTATTTACGGCGGCAGAAATTAGCAGTGGTTTTCCAAATTGAAAAAGTAAGTAGATTTCTGTCTATATTCTTCTGTCTACTTTGGTCAGGGTATTAAATTCGTGTTTCATTCAAATCATCATCTTTGTTTCAAATAATAATATTAATTTTATACAAAAGTATGAAAAATAGGGATGTCCAAAAAATTATCGACTATCGATGTTTTGACAATGCCATAATACGCTACTTTAAAATACGGAATATAATGTGGTCAATTAGAAATTAATACTGCTTTACTTATTTTAGTCTATTCCAGCCACTTTAAAAATTAATGGTACCTACTAATTATTTATTTTTCTTTTAAGCTGCGAAAAATGACGAATATTCGACGATGAGTAACACCGCTGCTCTGCTACTATTTTATGATAAACTTTTCGACAGTGTACATTCCTCAAAAAGGAGCTTTGATGCAAGGGAAAAATGCGTACTCCTGTTGCAGTCAACAACGGCCACGTTGAGTTTTGGAGATGAAGATGCTATAAAGTTGTTAAAAATATGAAATACGTGCGTGACACATGATAGGCAAGGTAACCAAAAAATTATCACTGTTCCTTCCTTACATAACTGGATCACAACCCTGGAGTCTTTGAGTAAAATATGGGACTATTTAATTTAAATGTAAGTCTACGAAGTATTTCTTCAAAGATCTTTGGTTGTCAATTTCATTTTATATCATGTAAAAAAATCTTAGGCAAAGTATACTATTTTCCCACCAAAAACATAAATGTGAACATTGAAAGCCAAGTTCATCGTACAACCCACAAAAGTAGTGATAATTATGTAACATGGTTGCCTTGTTGAGTAGACACTTCTGAAATTAATTTATTCAGGTATAGGATCGTTTAGCATTCATTAGTAAAATATAGCCAACTTCGATTCTACAATACCATAAAATTTGCCTTGGATAGTTTTAACATGCAAACAAATCTTTATGTAAGTTGTAATATTTAAAAGAAAATAAGACTGTGTTTCTTTTCAATAAAATAAAATAAATAAATCATTTTATATTACACGCTTACCGCGTGTCTAAATATATGTAACAGTTAATAAACGAATTAACAAATCTTACATAGTTTTATTTCAAGTTCACTAAGTGAACATCGTGGTATGCATATCGATAGTAGTGGCACATCACTAGCAACACTAGCAGGTGGTAAGAGATAGCATTATATATACCTGTCTCTTTCTATGAGCACACTAGCGACATGCACTTGATATAATGGAACTATAATTAGCATCTCCGCCTGTGATTGGTCCGATTCCTATCTGTACCCTAGTACATTAACTTATTCATCTGTGGATGAGAGGGTGTGAATTTTGATTTTATAAACGTTTTCTGTTAATCCGACCAGGTGCTAGGCAACAAGAAAAAAAAATCTAATGGATGACAACTAAGGCCGAGACTTTAACCCCGCTACCATGAAGAACCGTACGTACCGTCTATAAAATGATCTAGGTACCGTAGAAGTAAAAATTGTCTCAAAATCATAGATCTCAAAAACGCCTGTGACTCTGGTACTTTGCCCCAGTAGCTCAGTCGGCAGAGCGGTAGAACGGTACTCCACGGTCCCAGGTTGAAGACCCGCCTGCAGAAAACGTATTTTCATCTCTAATTGATTTTGGTGATAAGCCAGTACCACTAGTCAAACTATTAATCTCTCTTTTCGTGTAGGACACCGAGTCATCCAACGACCCGATGAACCCTGGTGTCAGAGTTTTTCAACCGCCTACTACCACTAGTAGGCCTCTGACATGGTTGTGTTACGACCGCCGTCTTAGTAATCATAGACAGCAACCGGGACCGATGGCTTAACGCTTAGCGAACCATTTCTTTTCGGACAATCAGTTGGTTCACCCTACAATGTCCTAACCAGACCGGGAACAAACTTTTAATGGATTAAACACTTAAGCTTAAGTTGCCAGTACCCTGATCGATATAAAATTCACTCGCCAGCTTTATCCAGCAGATCAGACATTACGAGACCCTGAGTCATAAATCCTCAACTTCCCAGATTAACTCCTCGTTTGCCGGAACTTGGAGACACACCACCAACACGGCTAATTTATTTATTTTGCTTCCAGTTTTGCTGCTTGGGGAAGATCCAAGTTTTAATGGTGTATTTGAGTATAGAAGTCTCCTCGGATCTGGCAACTTAATATAGCATGATGCAATACTAGCACAAAGAATTTGAAAATGTTCAAAAACTTGTTGAAAACATGATATTAAGCTTTATAATGCTTTGGCGCATATAACAAAAATTATGTATTTGTTTGTATAGCCGTGTGATGCCGGCATAGAATAGCATCACCCCGTTTCTTACCTTTGGGTGTCGTAAGAGGCGACTACGGGACTCGAGGGTTAGATGTGTATTGCAATTTTAGGCGATGGGCTGACAACCTGTCACCATAGAGGTACACAGTTATCTGATTGACCCTCAAACTTTTGTGAGACGTGGTGTTAATATCCGTTTTACGGCCGTTAACGTTCTGCCTACCCCGTAAGGGATATAGGCGTGATTTATGTATGTATTATAATACATTTGCAGACAATAAGGCGATTCACCTACTTGTCGTCCGTTGCTGCGTATTTTTCAAAAGTGAATTGCGAATCCCGATCTTATTTCCATACAAATACGGCTATACGGTGCGTTTACGGACGCGTCTGTCAAGTTGATCCGTAACCGTCTACGAGTACATGTGTGAAAATAAGTTCGGAAATTGCAATTTCCTTTCGTCCGACCGACGCATGCTTTACGGTGGGTTAAAAATTCGCAGCGATGGATGACAAGTGGGAAACCCGCCTTCACCCCACAGAACTATTACTAACCGTTATTATTTTAAAATGTGCCGTAGCTTTGTGATGCTTATTCTTGTAATTATATGAAATCTAATTCCATGACAACAAACAACAAACTCAATTTGAAACAACCCGCAAAAATCAAAAACCAAAAGAGCACCGCAAAAAAAAGAAACTTCACAGACTGTTCTAAAAACATGAGTTTGTTCGAGTGCGAATAAAAGCATAAATGTAAATGAGCAAATGAGCGAACATTCGCCACAAAAGATTCGCGTTAGTATGATTTAGCGCTGCGCTCGCCAGGCACTAAGGCAGCAAGGCCAGCGCACATCTAGTGCCGTATGGCGCGAGCCGTCATCATTTGGAAATTTGAAATAAACTGGGATCATATCGGTATATGAGAGGTGATCAATATGGATTCAGTTAAATAGTTTGTAAATTTTGTATTCTTGACATTGATTTTAATTTTAATATCGTACTCGATACGTATAATCTTTTACGGGTCGTAAGCGACAGCCCTCTGAATACTAAAATGGCGCACGCAGACCATGACACTGAATAACTTTCCCCTAGCAATATTATGTCAGAAAACTAAAAAAACTATGTCCCACCCACACACAATCACGATTATCTTCCTGCTTTAATATGGGAAGGGAAGACAAAAAAAATATAAGTGTTCCTGAGGAGTTGTTCAGTTTCATGGCCTGAATGGGAGTATCATTACTCGGAGGGCTGTCCTTTACACCCTGAATGTTCCTTTGTAAGTTTTTACATTTTTATATTACAGAGTTCAGGTTGTTGCCCATTGCATTTGTATTGATGAGTAAACAGCTCCCAACCCAATAGGTTCCTTTCGAGCTGATTTTTATTGAATTCGTTATTTGAAATCTCAAAGTTTATATTTAGTTTTCTGCTGAAAACAGCTTGCGTCAAGTTGCGTTAAATGTGTGCCGACCCTAAGTATCCCGCCTCTAATGTTGTCTTTTTGGCAGCCCTGTGTGTCGGGGAATGGTAATTCGGTTGTTTGTTGCGATGAACAAATGATAATTTTATGTGGATTGCCCGTTGCGATATTTGTACACTTGTAGATGGCCATCTTTCTTTTATGTTGTTCCCGAAAACTCAAGCTGGCTCTTTCTGTATACGTAGGCGTGCAAGTTGAAAAATATTGCTCAAATCGTTTAAGGCCGTTTTTACCTGAAAAATTGGTCTCTTTCATTCGCACTGCGCCAGAGAGAAACAGCCAATCATATAGCGCTCAAAATTTCGCGAGATTTCATGATTTATTCTAGAGCCTAATTTAGCCATTCTTACTAGAAAAGGTATGAATCTACATTGTTCAAAATATATTTTTTTGGAATTACTTTAAAAGTATAGATATAATATTGAAAAAATGTTTCAAATCGATGTTACTTTGGTTTCTTTCTTATCTAGTAAAGTTGGTCAAATTGTGTAACTGATAGGTATCTATTAGATCCTCGACAATAACATATATTCGGAATATTATGGCTGTAATTGTCTAAATAAAACCGGTTTAAAAAATTTTTTCGCGCTATATCCCGCCTTAAGCTCATTTTGCCGTAAAGAATAAGATCTTCCCGCCTTTTCAGACAGTACTTTACTTTTACTTTCAATTTCTTTCCTACTGAATAAAATACTGTAAATACTTACTTACCCACCTTTGCAAAGTTTAAGGGCTCCATATTATATTTTACATAACACCCTATATATATTACATTTACCTACCATTTACCCAAATATTTTCCCATGATTGTCGGCAATTCGCCCAAAATTGTGCCCCATTGAGCCTCGGGGGAAAAATAGCCCTTTTGTACAGGGAAAAGTATTTCGAGAAATGTATCATTTGGACGGTTGTTTTTTACCATTTTTATCGTTCCATTTTCAAATTGCATTGAGAAGTTACAAAACATTTTTGTACAATTTATTTCTGTTGTGTAGAAATTTTAATTAATTATTTGTTTTTATTGAATGGGTTACAAGAGTAAACAGGTAAACATAATAATAATTTAATAGCACTTTTCTACATTCGTTCTTTTCGTGTGGGACCTTGCTTTAGAATTTTTTTTTTTTGTGAAGTAAACCCTCGTGTAAACTATGAGTATACCTAGGTACTTGTGATATTTTTTCTAAACATGATATTGGTCTCAATCCAGGAAATAAACACTCTTAAGTCTTTTAAGTTACTCTAAAAAAGCGTCACTTTCCGTCAAATAAGTTTAGAAAAGGATATGAGATATCTTAGTAATCTCTTCTCTTTTCATGTGGGACACCGAGTCGTCCAACGACACGATGAACCCTGGTGTCAGAGTTTTTCAACCGCCTACTACTAGTAAAAGGCCTCTGACATGGTTGTGTAACGACAGCCGTCTAAGTAATCATAGACAGCAACCGAGACCGACGGCTTAACGTGCCCTCCGAAGCACGGAACCATTTCTTTTCGGACAATCAGTTGGTTCGCCCTGCAATGTCCTAAACAGACCGGGAAAAATTTCACAAAGTGATAAATATCAACTTCGTGAGTGTCCCACCGAGAATCGAACCCGGAACCTTTGCGTCGCAGGCAGTCGCACTACCACTGCGCCACATCGGCCGTATCTTAGTCATGTTATGTCCTATAATTTTACGCAAAATACGCGTAATCTGTCTAAATAAGGCGACGATGAAAACAATGCCGACTAAATAACTAGATATGGCGGAAACCCCATTTGCATTTTTAACCATGATATGACTTAGATATCTCCTATCCTTTTCTAAACCTATTTGACAAAAAGTGACAACGGCATTTTATGGTAAGTTATGTTAATTTATATCCCGCATTAAGGCCATTGACAGACATGATTTGCAAAGGGCAAGATGGATGAATAAATTATATAGCAATTTGTCCAAGATTTGGTTAAAATCATACACACATATCACGCCCATAATCCCTTGCGGGGTAGGCAGAGCATAAATGGCCGCATAAAACGGACACCTACGCCACGTCTGACAAACATTTGAGGGTCATCCGGAAAATTGTGTATCGCCATAGTGACAGGTTGTCAGCCCATCGCCTAAAACTGCAATACAAACCCTCAAGTCCCTTAGTCGCCTCTTACGACTCCCACGGGCTAGAAATGGGGTGATGCTATTCTAATCCGGCATCACTCGGCAAAAAATCAAGTAGGTAAATGCAACCACAATACGTAGCCTAAATCCTTTAACTTAGCGAACAAAACCAAGCAACTAATATGTAATACGACACAGTTTACATTCTGGTTGGCGACAGCTTAACTTAACTTTACGAGCTCTATTAGCTCTTTACCGTGTGATGCCGGCTTAGAATAGAATTACCCCATTTCTTACCCATGGGGTGTCGTAAGAGCCGACTAAGTGACTCGAGGGATGTGTATTGCAATTTAAGGCGATGGGCTGACAACCTGTCACTATAGTGATACACAGTTATCTGATTGACCCTCAAGCTTTTGTCAGACGTGGTGTTAATATCCGTTGAACGGACGTTAACGCTCTGCCTACCCCGTGAGGGATATAGGCGTGATTTATGTATGTATGTATGTACGAGCTCTATTTCTTCTTGTACAGTGAGCTACAGGACGATATGCATCTTCTGGATTCAATGAAAACTCAAAAGTTATTCCGAACTGACATCAACTTCATCTGTCAAGTAATTTGAGTGGCGCATGCGTTACAGTACGTAAAAAATGCGCAGCAACAGACCACAAGTGGGTACAAAAGCACAGAATATCCAATAGTATGTACAACAGCCAATGCATAACTCTTCATAGGAATGGAACCAATTCTTTGAGAAGTTGCAAAATTGCACAGTAGGCAGAGTTTGAACCTGCGACTTTCGCTATCAATACTAGCGACGCCTCTATCGACAATTTCTCCTCTTTTAAAATTTAAGATCCCCAGAAATGGAACCTCCAAATTCCAAACTAAAATCCTGCACTTGACAGAAGCTCAAGTTAACTTTATGAGCTACTTAAGCTTGTGGCGACTGTACATCACTTAGTCACTCTTGGAAGATAAGTTGTGTGGAGATTGGATTAAAATGCTGTCGACTATTTATTGTTAGTTGGCTCGTGATTTAACAAGCTTTTTATCAAACAGTTTGATTAGGTGAGGGGTTTCTCTGTGGGGCACTCGCAAAAAAAAGTTTATATTTATGATATCACTTGGTGAATTTGTTTCCAGTCTGGTCAAAACATTGCAGGATGAACCACCTGATCGTTAAAGAAAGATGGTTTCGTGCTTCGGCGTCCCTGTTGCTGTCCATGATTACTTAGATGGCGGTCGTTACACAACTATGTCAGTAGCCTAGTAGTAGTAGGTTGTTGAAAAACTCTGACACCAGGTTTTATCGGCTCATTAGATAACTCGATGTCCCACATGAAAAAGAGACATCAGGTAGGTAAAAACTGGGTAGTTTCTTACCTAACTATTTTTTTATTTATTAAAAATAACATTTATACAACCACTACAGGAAATTCCAAGGTAGTTCTTCTCTGTTATCACCAAGCGTGATTTGATTGTGAAATGGTTTCGAAAAAAAAATTGTTGAGGATTTAACAACTATTGTATCTGTTATCTGTTAGAGTATCTGTTGTCTGTTAGATCCTTGACAATAACATATATTCTTTTTAGAATTTTACGGCTATAATTCGGCTATAAGTAAAATCTTGGCCGCGCGCTATCCCCGCCTGAACAAAAACACACACTTTAACGTAACTATTTGAAACCCCTCCCACTTCATTAAACAATCACACTAATACCCCCATCAAACAGAACCTGTAACAGGCAAG
Organism: Tuta absoluta; assembly: GCA_027580185.1. Taxonomy (NCBI): domain Eukaryota; kingdom Metazoa; phylum Arthropoda; class Insecta; order Lepidoptera; family Gelechiidae; genus Tuta; species Tuta absoluta. The sequence goes on from JAQAHW010000038.1 coordinate 1,529,806, forward strand.
TCCCAAACGTACTTTTGTCATTATAATTGTCTTGCCATAGGGGAAACTGTCTTGGCAATGGGAAACGATGATACAGCTTTGTGGAACTAATGGGGGAGTGATGGTGCAGTTTATGGGGAAGGGAGGGGACTGGGGTGCAGTTTGTAGGTTAATCGATAAGTAGTTTTTCAGCTGTGTCTATATGTTGATGATGTTTTCATTGGTCGCTTATATCAGTAACATTTTGAAGTACCTACTCAGATATCAACTGTTACTGGTGATGCCATTCTAAGCATTAATGCTATTTTAAGCATTATCCTATTTCTTTATCGTGTCGTAAGTGATGACTAAGGGACTTGAGGGTTCAATGTGTACAATTTTAGACGAAAATGTGAAAAATGGAAAAACCGGCTCTCAAATATTTGTCAGACGTGACGATAGCGTACGTATTTTACGGCCGATAACACTCTGCCTAACCCACAAGGGATAAAGGCATTATATTTGTATGTATGTATGTTAATTGTACTGGTTTTTCGTAATAACAGTATTAAAGACCAATATAAGTTGGTCCCTGATATGAATAATACTTAAACAGAGTAACAGTTTATAACTTCTAAGGATGCTGAAGTTGTCAGAATTGATTAGAACTTCTTTTTAAAGTTATCTCTTTCTAGTCACGGCTCATTTTCAAATCCTAATTAATGTTCATTTTACAACGTTAAATTGTTTTAACTCTCACTTATGTGTCGGGCCATACGTCCTAAACCTCTGATGACAACCACACTCAAAGGTCATTCACCCAACTAAGAGGTCAACAATCGCCCCATTACCTGTCTACATCAATAATTAAACCCACAAGCTTGTAATCTCGCAAATTCCACTAAAGCCAGCTCGATATGAGCTCGATTGACATAGTTATCCGTCGCTTTATCAAATACTATTTGATTAAACTAAACTACTAAAGATGTATCAAGAAAAAAATAACATAGGCGTTTCTCCTACTTGTCTTCCATGCGTGTTTCAAGTTGTTTGGCAGGTAAACCGTAGCCTTATTTGTATGGGAATAAGATAAGAATTCGCAATTTTCTTTCGCCTGACAGACGCATGCATTGCTTACGGTGCGCTAAAAATACGCAGCGACGAAAGATAAGTGGGTGAACTGCCATAGAATGCAGCGAAATCGTATCAGCTGGCCTCAAGCGGCTACATATCAACGGTATACATTCGCATTTTATTTTGCTCTGTTTTACAAAATTGCAAATTTTTGCCGAGAGCGAATTATGAAACCACTCGTACCTATTCCTCTTACCCCACATTCACACTATGCCTGTATGGGCAGAGAAATGGGAAGCGAAGTGAGCAGCGCGAGCATGTAGACAGGTTACTCGCGCTGCTACTCGTGCACACTATCTCGCGCTCGTGCTGCAGTTGTTCCTTTGACTCGTGACTTTAAGACCTTAATCATTGTCGAGTCAACTGAGCCGTCAAATCTTATCAATAGCTTATCAGGTCATGTCAAGGCCCTCACATATCTGCAGTTGCGAAAATTCAAGACCCAAATTGGCAGATCACGAGTCGCATTTCAGCGCATTGTCAACTGATAAGACGCCATTTTGATTACGAGCGGCCATGTTGTTGAGCGGAACAAAATGCGTGAACGATTGTAAGGCTATGCGGGTGATGATAATATGAGTGGCAATGCTATATAGGGAACAAAGGCTTTGGGTCATGGTTTTACCGATTTTAAATTAACTATTATAGCTACTTGAAGTGAAAAGGAAGTGTAAGCTGAACCCTCAATTCATGGAACTGAAAATTTTACTTAAGAACTATGGTCAAAATATGAGGAAGAAATTCCCATTTCTTAACCTAACCTAACCTAACCTAACCACAAAAAATATATGATCAGATGGTAACTATAAAAATATAAGGCATTAAGTATCTATGGCAGACCCAAAAATATTATTCATTTCTACATCTTGAAATATTTGCATTATTTTTTTAACACCTTAGAAACCTAAGAGCCCGTGTTTTATTTAAGAACCCGTGTTGTCCCACTGCAGGGCAAAGGCCTCTCTTCTCTTTTTCCACTTCTCTTCGTCCAGTGGTAGGCTTTGCCTTAACTGTTCAGATGAGATAATATTTGAAACGCCGTGTGGTGCTGGCTAAAAATATCATCACCCCAATTCTACTCGTGCGTGTCGTAAAAATGCGACTAGAGTATAATGATCCAGGAAATAAGGAGCGTTCCCTGTGAACGCATCATCTTGCACTGCGCTCGCCAATCAGCTTGTCAAGCGTGGTGAGTATGACAGCACCCCCCAATAGGGGGAGGCCCATGTCCAGCCATGGACTGTTGTGGCTGTTAATGTAATACTTGATACGACAATTTGTTGAAAGTCACTGTGTAAAACTCATCGTTAGAAAACAAGACAGGAAAATGGGAGCGAAATAACTCGATAACGCTGCGCTCCCCCAAACCAGACAAAGATAAATCAAAGATAGTATAACTTGGAGACTTTGTTTACTTATGTAGCCTATGCAAATGCAAATCGAATCGCGGAAGACATTTGTGAAGAAGAAGACTCCGAACAAAGGCCAAGCATCATCACATAAGCAAATTTTTTTTTTATTTAGGATGGGTTTGTTCTTGACTCTAGTCTAGGTCATAGGACAGAGACAGAGTCTAAGATGGAGCGAGCTCACCCACAACATTACAACAAACTAAAGATAACGAGCAAGGTATGTCTAATCGGGCCCGATAAATTGAGGCAGTCCAAAGCCAATCGACAACGATCGTTGGTTCTAGCTCAAACCTTGAAGAAAATAAATGACCGTTTCGGATTTAAATCAAACATTCAGTTGCTTAGCCTACGATACATAGACACGATAAAAAAATACTTTATTTCACTTTCTGGCCGTGTGATGCCGGCCTAGAATAGTGTCACCCCATTTCTTACGCATGGGTGTCGTAAGAGCCGACTAACGGACTCAAGGGATGTGTATTACAAATTTAGGCGATGGGCTGACAACCTGTCATTATAATAATACACAGTTATCTGATTGACCCTCAAGCTTTTGTCAGACGTGGTGTTAATATCCGTTTTACGGCCGTTAACGCTCTGTCTACTCCGTAAGGGATATAGGCGTGATTTATGTATGTTTATGTATGTATGTTTCACTTTCTATTTAAAATATGATATTTTTGAGATCCCTTTCAGGGTCTTTTGAGATCATGTCAGTGGCAAACTAGACGCGAGAAATAGGAAGGTAACGAGAAAAAAATATCGAATTTACCCTGATGGGGGTTAAATCGACCAGGGGAAATATTACTGGAATTGTTTGGGTGTGATAAAAGACAACCCATACCTGTAGGTGTGGCTTTGACACAAGCGGTATAGGGCCAAGTGTCGGGTCATATCTAGCGAACTATCGTTGCGAAAGTTCGACCATAGGTGCGAATTGGCCAACAAATTGTTAATGCAGAGTATTTGGCGGTGAAGGGTAAATATTTTTAGAGTTGGTTCTACTGTGAAACTGATATTTTTTTCTTATTACCATTATCATACCAAATAACAGGTTGTATCTATATGGGTACAAATCCCTCAAACCGTGGTTCGTTGGGGAAAGTTGATTGTGATCATGAGGACAGAGACAGACAGATGGTTTATGGGATTTGCTTATTTGCAGATGGGTAACCACATGAATATACCTCTCACAGGGCCTCTCCACTTGTAAGCGCACGCTTTACCAGCTTCTCTCTGTGGCACCAGACTGTGACTTATTTGCCGACCAGTGGAACAAACTTAGAGTCACAATTTTAAAACACTGTAAAACATTAGATAGTCGTGTTAGCTCTGCTGTATCCTAAAAACTTAATACAAGTTTATCGGCGCCTTGGCGTATTATTTCTGTTCTGCTGATTCTAAAAGACACCACAACGCACTATTGCTAAAAAAGTCTCAAAACTCGCGCTTGACGCTAAAGGTAACCTAAGACTACTCGGTAATGCCTACTCTGGTCGCCTTTATTTTTAGTCGGTGGTAAGCTAGTCGGCCAAACCATAGTCGGTGTCAGTGTGGTGTAAATAGTGCACACTTTAGATTCTGTGAACAATTTAAATTGTGTAGATCTAATTATGGCATCCTCGTGAGTAATTTTATTTATTTTATTTATTTTATTTATTTATTTAACTTTATGCACAAAAATGTACACGGGCGGACTTAACGCCAAAGGCGTTATCTCCCAGTCTACCTTAGGGCATGTGGAAAGTAATTATGGATGACAACATTTTGATGTATGAATCTGTATGTTTCTATAGTTTCAGACATTCTATTCCTTCTTTGATGATTCTAAGGAACTATAAATTAGATCATATTGTACGCGAGGCTATAATGTTGTATCAGTTATAATGTATTTCAATTTAAAATCTGTATGTATTTACACTGACGAAAATTTATTGAACTGTACTTCTTATTAAATTTGCTTTAAGTACGTAACGCTGGCACCTTTGTGATGATTTAATATCTACAAATATAACATATCATCCTCCGTAAATCATTTCTGCGTTCACGGGGAAAGTTATGACATATTTCGCACACGACAACTTATAAATCTCTACGTTCAAAAGGTGAACGAAATCAAGTTTTAAATTATTACTTGCAAGATCTAGGTTACAGCCACCAATATTTTAATTTAAAGGTCTGTTCTTTTGCAAGTGAGTACTTAAGTACTTAATTAAATCGAAATAATGAAATTCATCTTGTTTCGTTGTTGATTTTATAAGCTTTGAAAAGTTTATTTTAAACTAGCTGTTACCCGCGGCTTCGCCCGCGTACTCATAGAGTTTTATTAATTAGTTGTGTATTCTAAACAGGGCGACAGCACACACAACACAGGTCATTACTTTCCGGTTTAGTGACTGCGTCTCTATTAAAATTACGTTTATGGGTCACTTATTTAACTCCTACGCGAATATTATAATACAAATATAGTAGTAATGGTTATGCCAAATTATATCAGCGATATAATTTGGCATAACCTGCATTATTACACAATGCAGCGCTACATCTAGCAATACTACTAAACTACCAATACACCTATATTTATGCCTAGCTATTACACTCAGCGCTCTATGTCGCCATAGAGTATAGCTACCTTATGAATATTGTGAATATTGCCTAGTGTTATATTGGTGGTTAATAAATAATAAGAAAGTATAGATTGCTATATAGCTTTAATTTTTTTTTAATATTCCTGCTATTTTGAAATTTTTATTACATACAAACATGCTCCAAGAAGACATGAAAGAAAGGAGTGGGTATGTAATCAAGGATTTGAAAACCTATATTAGCTCCAAACCAAATTAACTTGGGGATGGATGTTCTTGGATTGGAATTATAATAATATGAATACGCAGTATAATGATTTTGCCTAGTCTTCAATTTTCAGGACTATGGTACCAAAAAATTTAAGTTTATTATGTGTCTTCGCAAGTATACGCAGGGCAAACTTACTGTGCTAAAAATGGTTATTATTATAGAAATGGACTTTCAAATCATGTTTAACTGTAGAAATTAACTTTACTACTGTGGTAAGAAGTATCTCAAGTACATACCCACATCACCCTTAAAGCCACATTCATATCCCAAAACTCATATTCAAGAGACATTCTCATAGTAGTGCTATACAGGGTGTAAGTGACAGCCCTTCGAATACTGATTGGGTGTATTCAAACCATGAAACTGAACAACCTGCCATAGATTAAATTCTTTTTTTCTATATCCCATACAAAATCACAATCAGCTCACTGCATTTACTATGGGAATATCAGTATTCGGAGGGCTGTCCCTTACATCCTGTATATACATCTTTTTTATGTGGTATGGATGTATTCTATGCTACACAATAATCAGTTTTCCGATGGGAAAAATATGTTTTTCCGAGATAAAAAGTAACCTATGACACTCACCAGCTTTTCATCTAACTGCTTTCCAAAAAAAAAATGCTTTACATCGCTGCATGATACTCATTTATGTATGTAGTATGGATGTATTCTATTGCTAAACATTAATCGGTTTTCCGAAGGGAAAAATATGTTTTTCCGGGATAAAAAATAACCTATGTCACTCACCAGCTTTTCATTTAGCTGCTCTCAAAAAAAAAAATGCTTTACATCGCTGCATGATACTCATCTATGTTCGTAGTATGGGTGTATTCTATTGCTAAACATTAATCGCTTTTCCGATGGGAAAAATATGTTTTTCCGGGATAAAAAGTAGCCTATGTCACTCTCCAGCCTCTCACCTAACTGCACACCTAAAAAACACTGCATGATATCGCTCTGTTGTAACGTGAAAGAAAGACAAACAAACAAACAAACAAACAAACAAACACACTTTCGCATTTATAATATTAGTATGGATATTGTGCTATATCAATGTCCGCTTTTAATATAATTATTCGTGAATAACCTGTAAATATTGCTAGCAGAATGCACAATGGCCAAAGACGATACAACAATGGCCGATCAAGTTAAGTCAATGACAGATGCCGAGTTGCGGACGAAATTGGTCGAGCATGGTTTCCCTGTGATGCCGATAACAGTTACTACAAGAAAATTGTTAGTGAAGAAGCTCAAACTGCTGCTGATGACAAAACCAACCCCACGTAACAGTCTTGACAGTATGGAGGATAATTAAACCAAACCGCGTAACAGTGTCGACAGTAACACGGATACGTAACAGTTTGACGGTAACGTGAATACGTAACTGTGTCGACAGTAAACGTAACAGTGTCGACAGTAACGCGGATACGTAACAGTGTCGACAGTAAACGTTACAGTGTCGACAGTAACGCGGATACGTAACAGTGTTGAGTATGGCGGATATGTAACAGTGTTGACAGTAAACGTAATAATGTCGACAGTAACGCGGATACATAAAAGTGATGACAGGAAGGCGGACACCAGAAATAAGCTCGCGCGTTATCCTAGCGGTGATGAGTCTAACTTAGGCACTTCCTACATGCATGTGAATGCTTTTATAAGACTGTTGGAAGACTCAGTGTCCCACACGAAAAAATAAAAGTACCTAAAAACAAAATAGCTTTTTTGTAAATTCCTAAAAGTAAAATTGAGATATAACTAGCTATATCCCAATTTTACGCACAGGTCCTAATAGATAAACCTTAGCTAGTACCATTATAATATTCTGTGCACAGGCCCAGACTTAACAATAAACGTTCAATAAAATAAAACTTTACACCCTCTCATCTATTAGAAACAGTCATATAATGGTCGTATAGCAGGAATGCTTAGCATTAACACCGTTCGGTCGTAAAAGCATGATCCAATCGAAAGCCACTCATAAAACTATAATCGGATTATTCTACTCATAGATCGTATAACTAAAGACTATGCACCAAACGGTTTAGTTATGGAACGACTACTCCTAAGGACACTTCACCACATTCATCAATATCTGTCTCTTGTCATGTGGGATACTGTATCAAGAAAGGAAACAAATTATTTTTTTGACCTGGCTTATTTTAAAGAATACCCACTAGATCACTTTCTTTTCTTTTTGGTTTTAGAATGCTCTTTTCCAGAAGTCGCTACACATATATTTTTTGTAGTTTTTAAGATACTTGCTATTCAATGATTCTCGATTGAGAAGTCGGTGTAACTTTTGCCTAATTACGACTTGCACTTTATTACACACTGCGATATCAAATCGTGACTTAAGACATAGGACACAAAACGTTGTTTCTTAGTAATAATTACATTCTATCTATCTAATTAGCCTATATTAGCCCACTGCTGAACATAGGCCTCTTCTTTAATGCGCCACTCTCTTCGGTCCTGTGCCTTACATTACAGATCAAAAATCATATTAAAAATACAATTAATTAACAACTATTACAATATCTATGAAAATAACGTCCTAATTTTTTATAAAAGTTACGTGACACTTATTATTATTAATAAAATAATGTATCTTAGAGATATTCTGCGGTGTCCTAGTGCGGTATCCTTCATTCCTTATGCGGTATCCTAATTTTGTTTAGTCTGTGGCTGGATTAGACTACGCTTCGCCACGGCATTCCACACGTTCACTGATTTCTTAATCGCGTCTAATTGCGCTAATAGTGTCATAAACAAGATCATTGACAACTGTGTGAGTTTAATAAGAGATGGGATTAGAAAGAAATCTCTTTTTATCGTATATGTGCTGTTTTGAAGCGATGTCTATTTGAATGAAAAAAAGTTGTTTCGGTGAATAATATGGTGGAGAAACGTGTGTCGATCGAAAGTCATGTCGATGAAATAAGCATCGGCATGCTATTACCAGCATCGTTGGTACCTACAAATTTTAGGGATCAACGTATACTGGTATCATACATAGTTTTCCTAAGGAGAACCAGTATAAATTTATCTTAAAGTAGGGCGATAGCTTTTGGTAGTACGTATCAACTAAAATCTAATATTTTATAGTTACATTTTTATGGCTAGCTTTGGAGGTGTACCATGAGCGCGAGCTTTAAGCCATAACATAATAATTTTATTTTACGGTTAAATAAATTGGTGTCGAAAAGTTTTACCACTTTAATGACGTATGGAGTTCACTCATATTTTATACTAACAGATAATTTTAAACTTATAAATATTTAAACAACTTGCATTCATAAGGGTTGAAACAAATTGGAATACTTATTTTTTTTTGGTGTACATCGGTTTTCCCACTTGTCGTCCGTCGCTGCATTTTTTTTTATTAAGTATGGGTTTGCTCTTGACTCTAGTCTAGGTCATAGGACAGAGACAGAGTCTAAGATGGAGCGAGCTCACCCAGAAGAAGCCTGTTCGCTCTTACTTTGAAGAGATTAGGGTTGTATGCGTATATTGTTTTAACGTACCGACACGCGAAAGGTAATATCGAATTCCGATCTTATTCCCATTCAAATACAGCTACGGCGCGTTTACGGATGCGTTTGTCAAAAGACTTAACAGGCGCATCCGTTACAGTGCTTTAAAAATACGCTGCTACGCTCAGGCAGCAGTATTCCCTGTAAATACAACACCGTGCCCTGCGCTCGCCAATCCATTTACCGAGCGTGGTGAGTATATACCCCTAAATAGGGTAGGGCCATGCAATGGAATATTTATATATAAAAGTAGATTATTAGTATATAAGTTGAAATATAGGCAGTAAGTAATGTAACGTTATTTAAATCAAGCTTTTAATCCATTCTCGTATAGGACAACTTTGATTCTCGCTTGTAACATCCATATTACCGTGAAATTAAAATTAAACCCGAGAATAAGCCATTCGCTGCGATATTACTTGATAGTATTAATTACTTGAGCCGGATACGGTCCGGACCTCATCATAAACCCCCTTCCCCCTTTAACCCCCCATTTTCTGATAGAGTATAGGTATGAAGAAGTCGTCTATGTAAGTGTAATGGTTTGTCATATCATATATATTTTATCGTGTGCGTTTTCAATATAATGAAGACCACGGTATTCTACCGTTATAGTATCTCAGTATGAAAACTACAATAAGTTGGTCTAAATGGATGATCTGTGTGACACTTCTTCTTCTATCATGGAGGATGATTCGACGAACGACCCGATGAAAACTGGTATCAAAAGCATAAGAATAGATAATAATAAAAGTTTTCAAACCACCTCCTTTGACTAGTAGGCTAGCTGTGTGTGCTGCTTTGCTTATAAACAGAACTAAACATGATTCAAATAAATATCCTGGACATTTCACACCGCGCCATCTAGCTCCAAACTAAGCAATTCTTGTACTATGGGAACAAGATAGCTGATATCAATACTTATGTACTTTTTTTAAAATCAATACATAGAAAACACCCAGACTAAACCACAAATATCTGAAACTGACTTAACCTATATTTGTGTCTTGTGGGAATCGAACCTGCGACCTTCTGCGCAGCAGGCAGACCAGTCAATAAATTGTATTTTTTTTGAAGTAAAACAAAAATAAAGCCTCATTTATCATAACAACAATTTTCAACAGATAAAAACGTCCAAACAGTCAACATGCGGATTGCTGATTCTGATAACGACGATAACGCCGACCGTCGTTATAACGTTATAACGGCTCGTTAAAAATGGCGTTGATTTGACGCGCCGTCACGCAACCAGTGCTCAATACAGGGTGATTACAATAGACTCGGAACTATAGTACGGCCATCGAAATAAGACATATTTGGCAGCTGTCGTATTCGTGCTAATGCTATGGCAGAGGTTCCATTTTCCTCTGTTGACGTCTCGTTTGGAACTAACAACTGAAAATTATAGCTTACTAGCTTTTACCCGCGACTTCGTCCGCATTAGATAGTTTTTTTAGAAACAGGTTCTAAAGTAGATATGTATATTCATAGTAAGTATGACAGTGATATTAGAACAGTTATTATCTCTACTGTTTAAGGATGACTTGCTTGCTTCTAATGTTAAAGGGATAATCCAAATTTTGTTATCCAGTGTACTGCCCTGAGAGATCAATATTTATAACCATTGAATACAAAAGTCAGTAGATAACAAAAAAATCCTCGGTAAAAAATTGACAATGTGCCATGTTCTCAACTTATTCCCATCATACTGAACAACTTTTGTTTTGGCACCATGCCTGTATCTCTAATAGTTTAGTTGGGCTCCTGGTAGTACACCTGGTGGTCTACATAAGGTACTGCAGATCCCCAATGTTCTTGTGAAAAGAAACGGCCCATCATACTGAACAACTTTTGTTTTGGAACCATGCCTGTATCTCTAATAGTTAAGCTGGGCTCCTGATAGTGCACCTGGTAGTCTACATAAGGTACTCCAGATCCTCAATGTCCTTGTGAAAAGAAGCGGCCCATCATACTGAACAACTTTTGTTTCAGAACCATGCCTGTATCTCTAATAGTTAAGCTGGGCTCCTGATGGTACACCTGGTGGTCTACATAAGGTACTCCAGATCCTCAATGTCCTTGTGAAAAGAAACGGCCCATCATACTGAACAACTTTTGTTTTGGAACCATGCCTGTATCTCTAATAGTTTAGCCGGGCTCCTGGTGGTACACCTGGTGGTCTACATCTGTACTCCAGACCCTCAAATTGTGATAAAAAGTAGCCTATGTCCGTTCTCGGTATGCTAGCAATACCTGTGCCAAGTTTCATGAAGATCGGTTAGCGGTTTGGTCGTGAAAGCATAGCAGACAGACAGACAGAGTTACTTTCGCATTTATAATATTAGTGTGGATGTGGATTGGGATGCTATACTTTATTTTACTCACAATATTTTTCGAACAGAGATAGTTACTTGATTGAAGCCGTGACAAAAACGATATAATTTGTCATTTCTTCATAATTATTTATTAGAGAATCTCTATTTATTCTGCCGGAAAATAGAGTACCTACCTATAACCTGCGTTATTAATAAGGTTCTAAGTTAGGCGAAGCGACTGTCCCTTTCATAGCCGCTGCGTCAGAGAGAAACACCCAATCAGATTTCTTGCAAATTACCGCACGGTTTTAAGTTTTTAATACTTTTTACGTGTCATATGCGAGATTTAGTTTTTCAAACATTTGATTAGGCATTTGACGATACCTAAGGCTTCATAAAAACCTGTGCGGAATATGTTTAATGTCTAAATCGAACAACCCTGAATTCCGCTACTTCCTATTTCACTGATTATACTAGTAAAACTGAAAAACCGAAGAAAAAGACTCTTATATTTTTCTATATGGTGTTATTTATGATAAGCTCTCTTCAAACCACCCTGTACATCAACTATATTTGACCAACCACAAGATACGAATACATCTCTACAAAACCCCCCCTATAGCTAATACCATAGCTCAGCTATATTTGACGTACTACCAGCTGACGAAGGTAAACGGTGTTTACGAGACGCTCGTTAAAATCGCAGGTTCCGCGCGAGCGTAATGGCAGAATAAATATTTAGCTCTTATTATATGCGAGTAATTGCTATATCAAATGAGTTAGTATTTGCTATAACATTTTGCTAAACACCATAAATAGGGAGTCCAGTAGTTAATGACTTATGAACTGTGTGATGCCGGCTTAGAATAGCATCATTTCAATTCTGCCCGAGGGTTCCTGGTTAATATGCACCAACTTGCACTGCGCTCGCCAAGCGTCCAGCAGTGGACTGTTGTGGCTGTTAATGTGTGTATGTAATGTGAACTGTGGGACGGGCTGGTGAAAATTATAGAGCTATTAAAAATGGAAAAAGTATTTGAACCTCCCATACAAAATGTACCAGCCGACCACGTCAATTTGTATGGCGCAGTTTTAATATTTTCTTGTGATTTCAATACAAATATTATATAACACATACAACCTAGCCGGTAACTTAAGTTTGCACACAAAAAACCAACACAAAATTCTTTAATCCAATAAACTGTTTACAAATTTTTCCTGTGCCTTGAAACACCTGTACGAAAATATAAAGGACATTGACCTATTTAGCCCTTCTGCGTCACTGTCGCACACACGCCGGCAAAGTGAAGTTGACAGATTGACACCGAAGTGACAACTGCTTGACAGTACATTAGCATGTTCAGTCGAGCAGCATGTGTGAAATTGTTTGGTATTTTTCTAGAGTCGACGTTTTAAAACAAGATTATGAAAGTGAAGTCGTTTATTTATATTTCTTTGTAATTTTATATTCCATTGAATAAATAACTTAATATTTGTCTAACAAACAAATTAATTGGCGGAATATATGTCTAGCAAACAACTTAGGAGGTGAAATGTCTTATAATTTGACGCAAAAAGCGGACTAAGCGCTTCCAGTCATCATTTATAATGCGCACTGCTAAAGAGTGGAACTCACTACCTGCGTCTGTGTTTTCAAACGCATACAACCCTAATCTCTTCAAAGTAAAAGTGAACAGGCTTCTTCTGGGTGAGATCGCTCCATCTTAGACTCTGTCTCTGTCCTATGACCTAGACTAGAGTCAAGAGCAAACCCATCATTAATTTTAAAAAAAAGGCACGTTATCTGTCACAATGAGGCGACGATTAAAAAGATGGCGACTAATAGACTAGAAATTACGAAGAACCAGATACACTTAAAACATGACGTGACTAAGATATCTACTATCCTTTTCAAAACCTTTCTAAATTTTACAGAAATTGACAGCGCTATTTTAAGTGAAGGGAAATTACCGAATTGACACCTAAGTGTTACTCCGTACGTACGACACTGAAAACTATAAAAATAAGGAAGAAACAAAAAAATATATAACCTGCGACGAATCAAATCAGCTGATCGGCAATTGTATACGGTGGATATATTTCTTTCATTATACGATCTATTCTATAGAGAAATTGACACCTTATTACTAGTCATTATCTTCTGTTATCATAATCATTATCAGTATCAACACAAAACAACTTTCGCATTTATAATATTTGTAGAAAGTAGGATATGTGCATTCTATGACATATCTGATAATTCTTACAAAATTTGAATTTTTATTACAATTTTGAACGCTTTTCATTTCTCTACCTTGAAGAGTACAACATGACGTTGGCACAAAGTGTAGCTACATACATACATACATAAATCACGCCTCTTTCCCGGAGGGGTAAGCAGAGACTACGATCCTGGCATTATTCTTTCGCCTCCTCCACATTCATCAATCAAAGTGTAACTAGTGTCATAAAAATTAAAGAACAGGTCAGCCGTAAACCATTTTTGAATCCCGGCCAATCCCGGCTAACCACAAAAAGACATTGCCCAATTTACCTCCTCAGCGAACCCTGACTCCAGATCTTGATAAGGCTAATCCTCAAGAAGCCAGGATTAGGGTCTGCGTAGACGAACGGCAGATAAGACATAAGGCTGGCGACACGCGGGTGGTGCGTTTGATAGGCAAAGGGATAAGACGGATTCTGCTTTTGAAGGGCTAGTTCTAAGGAAGCTGAATGGTTCCTAAACGGTTGAAGTAGGCCGAATAAAAGAGTTTTATCACGAAATTAGGAAAGGATAAAGCCGAAAATCCTAGAATAAAGATTTTGACTTGGTTTTTATTTGTATGTTTTGTTACAATTTCTGGTGAGCGGCGGCTCAGTAGAAAAAGGTTATTTTGAGGCCAAGATCCATTTTGAGTCACTGAAGTTTAACTACTGCGCTCGTAAAAGCACACATGTGTGCTTGAAGAACAATACAAATCTATTGTTGCAAAATTCGACCTGAGCGAAGTGGTTAACCGTGTTTTTACAAAAAAGTTAGACGCGCTTTTTGGTAGTGTCATTTTTTTAACTCTTGACGCTGTCTAAAAGCTTCACGTCTTACTTTTTTGTCTATAAGCTTAACCACGTCTAACTTTGTTTGTAATAAGACCGTAAATAATCAGAGTTTAATTTTGCTTGTGTGTTAAAATCTCACCAAGATCAACACTTATGGAGCGCGTAGATTGGTTTAATTACCTGAAACAGTAAAAAAATTACATTAGTAAACAAGTAAACAACAGAATTATACTATTCACATATCCCCACCCAAGAATGTCAAGCCAAACCACGTGCGTAAACTAGTTTCATGACATAACCGCACACGTAACGTATGGTAACGTTGCAGACCTTAACCCCTGTTATATTAACATACAATGTCCGTAGGTCGGGATGTTCGTAATACTTTCCACAAAGTACAGTCGGTGACAAAAGTGGGTAAAGATATAAAAATTAATACTATATTTAGTAACAAACTTAAGAAAGATCTTCTCAATAAAGCGTTTTACTCAGTTAAAGATTCTTTTACTGCAAGCTGCCCTATTAAGAACTTAGAACAAAATTATTGTTATAAAATGCAATTGAAAATGATATAAAATTACGAAAAATGTTATATGTAGGTCCACGAGATAAATAATGAAATGAACATTCGATATACCTAACATAATGACCTACCATTGCTGTTGCTGTCTACTCAGGCTATCAATTATAATATGGGCCCGAAGTCTGCTAAATTAAAATCGTTTTAATTGTGTTTCAATGACCTGTCAGCGGGACAGTTTTATGTATAGTATAGACACACTTGCTCTATACCACACACTCGTCAGACCAGACGCACACTCACTGAACTTATGTGAACTATGCTATGTGTATGTATGTATTACACGCCATGATGGGTGAGGCAAAAGAGCGCGCGGCAGTGTAACGCGCGTGGCGACGATGCGTAGAATAATAATCAAACAACTGATGATCCAGGATCCATCCGGTCCATCGACTAATGTAGCCGACTGTACATTCAAACTGTATCACTAAGTGTTGAGTTGTGAATGGGTGGTGGCGAGAATATATTGGTATTTTGTATTCTATGGTTTTACATACAAAAGGAGATTTAGGGTTTATGTTTCTTTCTGAATAGGTAAGCGGGTGATTGTAAAGTGAACAGTGGATATTTTGTTAATCATTTAAGGCCACATCAGTCCCAAAAAGTAAGCCTCTTTCTTTTTCGCTGCGTTAGAGAGAGACAGACGATGACGGCTCAGATTCGGATAACCGAGTATTTGTTTAATTATTTAAATATATAAACTAATATTTCAAAAAGTAAGCCCATTGATTCATTACTCAATCAATGAGGAAGAAGAAGACACAAAATAAAATATAAAATGACGGATAACAGGTAAATCAATAAAGTCCCTGAATGGGAAATGTATGCATTCTTCGGTCCTTACGTCACGTACAGGTAAATGTGGGATGATGCTATTCTAATACTTAATTTTTAATATGCCAAACATTATAAAAAGAAAAAACTGAACGAAACTGAATACAGCAAATATTGAGTTCACTAAATTAAACATTGGAGGACACCTAGTATCTAAGATACAGGCAAGGCCTAGTTTAGATACTAGCAAAATTGTACTAGATTATAAATTATACCTAGCTTTAAGTTTTGTTCTACAAAATTTGTTCAAGTATAAGTCATTGTTATTTTGCAATATTGCAATAAACTCAATTATTATTATCTTTAATCCGGCACTACAAGCAAGTGTTACTTCTTTCTTTCTCATTTCTTCTTTATTACTTTTTCTTTGTTTTCATATTTAGACACACACACTTTACACTACCTTTATCCGGAGCTCAGTCCAACTCATTTAATTTTCAGCTTCGTCATCTACTCCACCAGGGACAGACAAGCTTGTCATACAAATTACTCTTATACCTCTATTAACCCAACCGATAGGGCTTGAAACCGGGTAAATAACCGAACATAAAATCGGGTTTTTGGGAGATGCATATCAAACTTTTGAATTTTTGCCAGCTATGTTAAAATATAAAATAACCACTTAAAACTTACTTAACTGCTCGTCAATTAGTCGGTTAGAACTTCAACTTTTAACGGAACTGTACCAGTGAGTATACATACATACACATATCACGCCTTTATCCCTTGCGGGATAGGTAGAGCACCATAGTGACAGTATCACTATAGTGACAGGTTGTCAGCCTGTCGCCTAAAATTGTTATACATATGAAACCCTTGAGCCCCCTAGGCACCTCTTGCGACACCCGCAGGAATAAAATGAGGTAAGCTATTCTCAGCATCACACGGCATCACGTATTGGTTTACTATTTAACTTGTATTCTATTTAATTTGTATTCTAAGCAATATTTATCATATGGTTACTGGAAGTTGTATAGGAAGTTCAAAAAGGTAACGCTTGCATTTCAATCTCAGACAGTGTATTTTCAATGCATATACAATTTTTCCGTGTCCGATGAACATTTGGTATGGAGAAAATGAGAAAATAAACTCGATCACACAAAAGTTGTTCAGTTTCATGGGTTGAGGAAACTAAAGAGACATTTTGAGCTATTTTTATAAAGATATTTTAAAATATATGGTGGAATCTTACTAGTGACCGATAGCGAAATCGTTAGGGATGGTGGTAAGAGACAACTTACCCAAAGAACGGTTGAAAATAACAAAAAATATTTAGGGTTTCTATAGAAACTTATATCAGCTGATCGGCAATTTTGTATGGGAGGTGCAATTTTTTTTCGTATTAACAAAAATTTTCCTTGGGGAAAATTGTTCTTTATCACCAGCCCGTCTTGAGTTTTCGCTATCAGTCAGTAGTAAAATAACACCCATTTTTTTCACCGTCCAATCTACGAGACCCCTTAACCGGTTTCCAAGCCCTACCCTTGAGAGGTTTTATCTAAGGGATGGGAGGTCTAAACCCCCCAATATGCTATAGTGACGCAGCTTCCATGATCCAGCACTTTATGGACCCTTATTTTTTGCTAAGTACGTATTTATCCGGATATATCCAGTTAGGGTTTCACTATTGGCAATGTAGGTTTGGTAAAAAAATAAAATGAATTCAATACATAAGGTGAAAATATGCCACCCCTTGCAATATTTGCACCTGGTGAACCAGTGCATGAAACTGAACAACTTTCCTGAGGAACATAGATCCAAGTGTGAAAAAAAAATTGGTACTGTACAATGCCCACCGCGTAATTTTTTTCATATTTCGACCTCTGTTTCTAGGGGCAAGTTCTTCAGTTTCTTGGACTGGTTATTTTTGCGGTTAATATTTATTACGAGGTTAATATTTATTACGACAGAGATTCTTTTGTTCTTCTTTGTAGAATTACTTTTGAGCTAACTTAAAGATCATAACTCATCTGATCTGATCTGATCCTGCAGACAAACTGTGTAAACAGTTATGTGGTGTTTAGTTTTGAGATAGTGAGTTTATATAAATGAAGTAAATAAAAAAATGTGAATAATCTCGAGTACAGAGGCGCTTTACTATTTGATTCGTATTTCCGCACACAAATAAATAACTAAGTCCAGGTCTCCGAAACATTTAAAAACACCTTAATTTAAACATTCTAATCCAACGATACAGGGTGGTCAACTACAGCTCCTATTTAGGAGGTTCCAGTACTTTATCCGGCTAAAAGGTTTTACCCAAGGTGGTTTTCACACTTTCCAGTCCGGTTTTTTAACTGAAGGAGTCGTGTGAAATAGCATAAAAATACCGCATATCTTTGCACACGACACCGCATCGTCGAGTAGCTGTCACAGGCTGTCATTAGATTGCTGCTCAACGACAGCAAAGCCCTGATAGGCGGCACACTAAAGGCACACCTATAAGTCTGATGTAAAATCGCGCGTTGGTTAGTTAGATTAGTGATCATTTACTAGATGGCATTACCCCGCCTCGACCCGCGCACTCTAGCCAATTGACAGATTTTTTGTCAATAATTTCGAATTTCAAATTTTAGGCCTAGGAGAAGATGGCGCGACAATATGGAAGCTTCTCTCCAAAACTAGCATTTGGAGGCCCAAGTCCGAAACTGGTGGCTTAAAAGAGGGGAGGCCGTTACCCTGCAGTGAAACATTGAACATCCAATTTCTGATTTGTTGCTGGTTGTCAAAATCCGCAATACCGCAAGGCACTTGTAGGAACTACCTAAAGGTAAACTTACTAAAGGTGACCTGACGCTTTTCAATTTAGTACGTTACACCTAAGGGGATTAGGGCCCAGGCAGCCGTAGAAAATGTGGCTATGCATGCTCTGCCTGGCAATTTTTAGTTAAATTACTGGAAGTTAAGTAAATAAAGTCGGTTTGGCAAATAATTTTGTTTGGGATAGTTTTTGTAGAGCCTTTAGAACATACTGTAAACGCATGTTTAATAAGTTTTTTTTATTATCTTTGTTGTTGGCGCAGGCGGTAGGATCACCAAGAGCCACAAATAGTCCACAAATGGACATGAACCCTTTGGAGTGAATGGATTTGCAATTCTCTTTAAGTTTGGCAGGCGTATTGGTGAGCGCAGAGTAATGTTAAATTTACAGGGAACGTTGCCGTCCAGTTAGGTCGGTTAGTTAGTCACCTACGTCACCCACGGGTACAAATGGGGTGATGGTATTGAAATCCAACTGCACCGATAGTAGGATAAAAAAATACGCTGGTGTAAGTATGTCAACGTAATGGTTCTCGTAGTATAAATGTTAATCGTATGAATTAAATACAGAATCAAATTAATCTATCTTGACTTGGCTAGGATCCAAAGTGCCTTTTAGTGCCTACTCTTGTACTATGGAGTGTAGGTGTAATATCAATAAACTCATTTGACATTTATTTCATTATAATATTACTGCTATTACGACCGTTGTTATATGAAATATAGGGTTATACGTTCATAATCATAACTATGGGAAAAGTTTAAAAGGATTTTGCTTAATTTTTTTTAGGTATACCGGAAGTAATTTTTAGGTATATCGAAAGACATAGACAGTCTTTTGACTTCACTTCACTTCACTTGAATCACTTCATTTTGCCGTTCAACTCGCAACATAGCCGGGCGGGTGCGATTTAACCATATTATATTTTATTTCATTTTATTTTTAACAATCCAAATAAAACCGTGTGATGCCGGCTTAGAATAGCATCACACCATTTCTTACCCATGGGTGTCGTAAGAGCCGACTAAGGAAATCGAGGGACGTGTATTGCAATATTAGGCGATGGGCTGACAACCGGTCACTATGGTGAAACGCAGTTATCTGATTGACCCTCAAAATTTTGTCAGACGTGGTGTTAATATCCGTTTTACGGCCGTTAACGCTCTGCCTACCCAGTAAGGGATAGAGGCGTGATTTATGTATGTAAGCAAATAAAAAAAATACAAAATAGAATAAAATAAGCACAAGTATGTACTGACATTCAGCAATAAGTAAGTACATCACTCAGGCAGCAGCGTTCTGCTTAGGAGATCTTCTATTCCGTTTCTTGGCTCATATTCTAGCTACCGCATAATTCTGCCAATCACCTGCCGCCACGTCATCTCGCGACGCAGACAGTTCTGACAGCAATTCATTTCGGAGTGCTCAGGTTCGATTCTCGGCAGGAGTTTAGCATTAATTGATACTACGCGCTTTGTCGTAATTATCTATTTGTGCCGAGTAATGTTAATGAGGAGATAGCATTATATAGAAGAAGGTTCGTAAAATTTATACATATACATGACCTAGACTAGAGTCAAGAGCAAACCCATCATTAATAAAAAAAAAAAAAAAACATGCAGAGCCACAACAGTTTACATACATAAATCACGCCTATATATCTTACGGGGTAGGCAGAGCATTAATGGCCGTAAAACGGATATTAACACCACTTCTGACAAAATTTTTAGGGTCAATCACATAACTGTGTATCACTGTAGTGACAGGTTGTCAGCCCATCGCCTAAAATTATATTACACACCCTAAGTCCCTCAGTCGCCTCTTACGACACCCATGGGGTGACGCTATTCTAAGCCAGCATCACACGGCGACACACAACAGTTTACTGCTGGAAATGGGTCTCTCCCTGTTGGGGGGTATTGCCAAACTCACCACGCTTGGCAGGCGGATTGGCGCGCGCAGTGCAAGATGTTGCATTCACAGGGAATAGACAACTATCCCTTTGTCGCTTTTACAACACGCACATGTAGAAATTGGGGTGATGCTTTTCAAAGCCGGAACCACACGGCAACAGCATCGTAACGGCAACAAAACGAATGCTTAATTCATTAAAACAACTTAACTATCTCTATTATAATTTGACGAATACTTGACCGACTAAAAACGGAGGAGATTGCAATAACATCAGTTTTTTTTTCAAGGCTAAACTAAAAAAAAAACAAAGCTAAAAACTTGTGTCATAGCGGTCCGAGCTAATGTTGTATAATGAGCTGCAACCAAATATCTATATCTATCTACGAATTTCAAGCAAGAAATTAAAAAACATGGGACTTTTACAGTCGCGAAAACCATTTCAGAGCGATTCGCTGAAAACTGCTTCATAATAACCGAATTAAAGTTTCCATTTACACGAGCGGCGCGGAGCCCCATTACGGCACTTGTTTTAATTCGCTGTGAAGCTTTTCAACCGACTTCACAAAAGGAGGTTAAATGTGTAAGTAACATTCTCAGAATTCCTGATCAACTTCAACTTCAACAGCCACAAAAGTCCACTGCTGGACTGGGCATGGGCCTTCCCCAATTGGGGGGTATGTGCCATACTGTTCAAGTTTGGCAGGCGGATTAGTGAGCGCAGTGCAAGGTGTTGTATTCACAGGGAACGCTGCTACTCATTCCTTGGTATCATCGCGTTTTATGATACCCACGGGTGGAAATGAGGTGATGCTATTCTAAGCCGGCACCACACGGGAATTCCTAGAATTTCTGTCGATTTAGTTACATTGGACTATAAAGGATTCCGAGCAAGCTTGCTAAATTGAAAACCAAATTCCTAATGCCATAAAAAATGCATGTGTTTTAGAAAGTGAACTGGTAGTAGGCGGTTGAAAACCTTGAAACCAGGGTTCATCGGGTCGTTGGACGACTCGGTGTCCCACGCGAAAAGAAGAAGAAGAAATAAGTGTGCTAAAGTTGAGAAGTGTATTTAAGTCTGTATGCGTATTTCTTTTTGTAGTGGTTTAGGAATTCTGTAACTTAAGATTCGAGATAAGTTTTATCGAAACGTATTCATTAGTTTTATTTCATTGTTTTTTTTTTCACTATTACGTCGGTTCTTAATTATTATTTTTTGTCTTGTCAAATAAAAGTGTATGTAATTGCAACCAGCCAGTACCGGATAATGAGGTCCAAATAATTGGTACAAACAAAAAAAACTAATTGGAATTCCCCCTAGCTGTACCAGTGTACCTACACGACACGATAGTCCAATATTACTAGCGAAGGGTTCTCAAAATTTAGGTCAGTGGACCCCTTTTGAATGCCCCCTCTATGCATCAAACATGTATTGTTTTATTTCAAACGAGATGAGTATTTACTTCAATTGTCGTTTTCAGATGGTGGTGGCGTAAAGTTACATACCGTGTCATTAACCTAGCCAGCCAGCAGTGCCTTTATTTTATTTTTTTATCCCGCCCGAGCCGGTTTTCTATTAGGATACGATAAAATTGTTATAAAAAAAGTGTATACAAACATATTTTTTTACAATGACGGATTATGACGTCAATAAGTGATCATTCTATTCGACATTGAACAAAGTTTATTTTAATTTCAACCTGTAGTTTTAGTTACAATTTTAAAGGATCAACATAATTAGCTTTTCCTAACTTATTATGAAAGAACCAGTATAAATTGATACCTGAAATGCTTAATTCGAGGTGCTGCTGACAGTACATGATCGACAGAGAAATGAATGAAAAGCAATTAAGATAAATCGGAACGGATTGTGAAATGCGTTGCTTTAAATCCTTTTAGCGTTTTAAAATCCGATGTTTTACTTTAAAATGGTGAACATCTGCTGCAGCTTTTAATTTGTCAAACATGTTCCTTTTATTTTCCAATTCAAAAATGGTTCAATAAATGCTTGTTTTTTATGCACAGATCTGGGGTATAAGCGTATAAATTTGACGGGAACACATGTATCACATGTTTTTATGGTATATTTGTCAGTTTCGGGTTTTTGACGAAGTCTATCGATCAGGTGAAATTTTACTTGTGACCGATAATTAAAAACAGAGGAAGGGCTGGCAATAAGGAACAACTTTCCCCAAGGAACACAGGTATGGCAAAAATGTTTTGAACTTCGTATAGGATATCCATATTTTTCAGATTTCGACTTTGTTCCAAGGAGAAAGTTGTTCCTTATCATCAGCCCGTCTTGAGTTTTCGCTATCGGTAAAAACGAGCTTAAAGCCCATAGATAAATCAAACATCACGGCATGATATGATATGATATGACGTGACGCGTCGTATCATACTTGCGGCTGTCTCATGCTGTCATTTAGTGCTAGTTTCTGGCTATCAAAATCAGAACAAAAATAATCTATTTTATTTTAAAAGAGGGTTCTAATAGTAGTTTATGCAACTGTCATATAATGAGGGTCATTAGAATGCGAGTGTCTGTTTATCACACGAGGCGTAGCCGAGTGTGATAATAGATTGACACGAGCATTCTAATGCCTAATTATATGCAGTTGCTTGCATACACTATTTTATCTACACTCTAAAAAATTTACTCAGTTGAACACTTTTCCAAACGTCCGCACCGGCGATTGCAAGGCCCGATACATGGTCAAATTCAATACGAGAACGTAATATGGCTTGATATGAATTTTTGAAGATTCTTTACTAACAGTTGTTTAGATGTCGAGTCTCAACAGCAAATAACTAAACAACTGAACAACACTGAAAAACAACTGAACAACAACTGAACAACAACTGAACAACAACTGAACAACACTGAACAACATCGGAATAACATCTGAACAACAACTAATCAACATCTGAACAACAACTGAACAACATCTGAACAACATCTCAACAACAACAGAACAAAAACCTATTAAAAAAACTGAACAACATCCGAAAAATTACCGTACAGCAACAACTGTCAGGTGCGGCGGAAGATAGCGATTTGAGTATTGGAAAAAAAAACTTCGTTTCATTTCTCAACTTTATCGTATTAAGCGTTTTCTCATTAAGTCATTACGCTTCTGTAATTTATAGTAAACCCTAGTTTTTATAGGCAGAATGCATAAAGTAGGTCATTATGCATCTGTTTTTGAATTCATAATTCGAACATTATGAGACGAGTGTAGATAAAATGTATTTAGAACTAAACTTTGAGAGCCTCAGTCCGCTATTACTATACCGTCAATTTGCTATGCAAAACAGCATGATAGGTGATCGTGATAGTAATAGATATCGGCGGTAGCTGATCCTCTGATTACACCCTGTATAATACACGTTACATTACACTGTGTATGATTATGTACGGTTATAGTAACTTGCTCGGGTCAATGACATGTTTAGTATAGGAAGGTATGTGTGGTACCGGCTTAGAATAGCATCACCCCAATTCTTTCCCGTGGGTATCGGATGAGACATTTAAGGGACTCGAGGGTTATATATGTATTTTAAGCCATGGACTGACAACCTGTCACTATGGCGATACGCAATTTACTGAATGACCCTCAAATGTTTAAGATGTCGCGTAAATAACCGTTTTTTAAGACCGTTTACGCTCTGCCTAACCGGCAAGGATTTTAGGCGTGATAAATTATATGTACAGGTATACAATTATATTTCTTCGAGCGACACCGCATTTCGAACGAGACCGTGTTGCTCTAAGATACCAATAGGTCCAGTCTAGGTCTAAATGTAGACATTTCCTCATATGGACATCTTTTTTCTTAATTCGACCTTCAATTGTGACGAAAATGTAACTGGCCGATTATCGAAGGCCAAATTCTTTCCGAAACATTTCAAATAAGGAACGCGCTACATTTGTTTTCGCGCGCGTATTGAATAAATAACGAATAATTTGACGCCATTTTGATGCTGGCTGCATGTACGCCGCCGTGTAGCCTTTGCCATTTTTTGTTTTGTTTTTAGGGTTCCGAATCCAAAACGTGTCAAACCAGTAGAAACAAATTATCTGTGGTTTAATCATTCAATACAGAACTACAATTTTATACTAATATTATTTTATATTTTAATAATGATTGCAAGCGGTGTCGGTTTAGAATAGCACCACCCCATTTCTAACCTTTAGTGTCGTAAAAAGCGACTAAGGGATAAATCTAAGGAATGGTCAGCAGCATTCTCAGTGAATACAATTCAATTTTATTTTATTATTTATTTATTTCTTAACTGCAAAACAGTGTTTAAACTTATAATATAGAATACCTTTGTTGGAGGCCCATGTCCAGCAATGGACTATTGTGGCTGTTGAAGTTGAAGTTTATAATTACTTAACACAATATTAAAAAGTAACCTAGAGTAAAAAGGGATTTTTACATTTTACAGGCATATGTAAGTTAATTAAATAACGATGATACGGAACCTTGATGATGATGTATGTATGGAACCCTTCGTATGTGAGCCGAACACTCACTTGGCCAATTTATTTTATTTTTATTATCTTTCGTTCATTCTGTGAATTCATTATTGATGGGTGTGTTGACATTGCTTTAACATTGCTCATGCTCATGTCATGGCAGTATTCTTTATTTAAACGGACCGGATGGAAAAAAGATATTTTTGATGGCATCTTTGATTTGTTTTAAAATTGTTAATATGATTATTATAACTAGCCTATTATTATTTCCTTGTAAAATATTTACTCCTGTCGTGGGTCACACATTCTGTGTAGGAACTTTTCCCAAGGAATATAAATGAATGAACAGAGATGGTGAAAAAAAATGTTTTGCCATATCTGAAATTATCAACAGCCGTGTCACGTCCACTGCTGGACACTGGCCGAATTCAATTTGAATTGGTATTTGTAGTAGACCGTGCCCATTACACACTACATAAAAAAATCACACACGCATCTACTTTCCAATCTAAATCACATCTCCACCTTATTACCATACATTACAGCACATGCCATTAACACCTTAAAAACAATGAATAATATGCGCGGGACATTCCACAGCGCTCTTAAAATTTGTCCTACATTTTAACCAGTATTTCTGAATTATTTACTTTTTTTTATTTATTTTAAGAACACTGCTAATTCATCATTATTAAAATGTAATATATATTTTTAGTGTGTTTATTAGTTTGTCTCACGATTCTATGTTTTCTTATGTTAGAGTTTCCGGTGAAAAACATGCCCTACATAGCTGACCCTTTTTTTGTTAATCGATAGTTTTACATACAGTAATTCAATATTAACGCCTTAATAAAAAAATATTTAATTGTATCTATTTTAAATTTTACCGTAGATAAAAGTTTAACGGAGTACTGTTCCCGAACAGAGGGAGGCCTACGTCCAGCAGGTAGACTGTTTTGAGGCTGTCGATGACTATTTCAACATTGAATGATTACATTAACAGCCACAACAGTCCCTGCTGGACAGTAGCCACCCTCTATGGGGGGGGTAGTGCAATACTTACCATGCTTGGCAAGTGGATTGGCGAGCAGTGCAAGATATTGCCTACGCTGCTGCCCATTCCCTGGATGAATTTATCCCTCAGTCGCTTTTTACATACCATACCATAGTATTGGGGTGATGCTATTATATACAACGGCGGTATTGCACTTCGTATGTAACCAATGTAGTTTTTTTAACAATACATTTGTAGCCAATACGGGGCGCCGCTATAATTTTTAAATGTGCCGTAGCTCTGTAATGCTTATTATAAGAAGCTATTTCGAATAAACAATTAATTTTGGAGCGCTATGGAACCACCCCGTGCGCTTGCGCATGAGTCATCGAAGTATGCAAATGCAAGATGGCGATTGGCCACCTGTCCGGTCATTGACCTGTCTCCGCTTACTATGGTGTTTGGCGAGTATGGTGGTCGCTCAGACTAAGGGAGTTTTCAGAGGAACAATAAGCAAAAACCAGAATGAGGTTATGAAAAACTCGACGCGATCAGATTTGGAATGCGCTTAATCAGGTAGTACCTAAAGTTATAGCATTCTACATACATACATACATACATAAATCAGGCCTTTATCCCTTACAGGGTAGGCAGAGCGTTAACGGCCGTAAAACAAATATTAACACCACGTCTGACAAAAGTTTGAGGGTCAATCAGATAACTGTCTGCTATAAATATTTCTATAAATTGATACTACTCTACACTTTCCTAGTTATTAAGCTTACCTCGGTCCTCTGAGTGCCGGTTCCTCTTTGAACCTAGGTAACACGAGAAATTAAACAAAAACACAAGAAACTACTTCTTCTGAGCGTGCAAGTGGCACTGCGCTCACCAATCCGTCTGCCAAGCATGGTGAGTATGGCAATACCACCCAGTATACGAGGCCTATGCCCATCAGTGGACTGTTCTGGCATAATAAAGGCAGTCAGCTGATGGCAATATTTTGAATTGAAGGGGATTTGATTGACGTATTGTTCTTTCGTTTTTTTCCGGCGATTATGTTCCTTGGGGAAAATTGATCAGTTTCATGGTCGATCCTTACACCCCGTATATATTAGTAATAAGTATTTCCAAAATATTACTAACAAGATTAGACACTGAATTAAAATAGTGATATTTTGTAATGTTGCTGATTTCGAGTACTCTTTTTCTAACAGCTTCATTCGGGTAAAATGACGGCAACTCAAAAATATTTTCTATGCTCTGAGGTTGGTCAGTATAAGATTTATGTTTGGAATAACTAACTATAGGACAAATCGAATAGGCTTTTGTCTAGAAAGATAAATGTAAACAGGTACTGTTTGTTGGCAAGTTTCACTGAGGATAGAGTTTAGGAATTTATAAGTAGGTACTTAACTATTGACTAAGCAGAGATTTATAGAACAACGTGACGGTTACCAATTATTTTTGTGGTAAGTACAAAAAAGTTACCTACAGCTGGATAGATTTTATTTTCTGCGTTTTATAAAAACATTTCATAGACAGCAACCGGGCCCGAGGGCTTAACGTACCCTCCGAAGCACGGCACCATCTTTGTTTTCGGACAATAAGGTGGTTCAGCCTGTAATCATCTAACTAGATTGGGAACAAATTCACAAAGTAATAAATATCAACTTTATGAGTGCCCCACCGAGAATCGAACCCGGAACCTTTACGTCACAGGCAGTCGCACTACCACTGCGCCACATAAACGTCATGTAAGTGTAATACAATACAAGGACACAAATTTATCACGTAAACCGGAGAAGATCGGTTATGCTTAGTTTCGGTTGTGAAGCCATTTTGATAGATTAAAGATTGTGTTTCAGGATAGGATAATATACAAATACACACACGTATCACGCCTTTATCCATTGCGAGGTAGACAGAGCGTTAACAGTCGTAAAATACAATCACTATTGCCACGGCTGACAAATATTTGAGGACCGTTTGTCAGCAATACAAACACATATCACGCCTATAATCACTTGCGGGGTAGGCAGAGCGTAAACAGCCGCAAAAAACGGACATTTGCGACAAGTCTGAAAAATATTAGAGGATTATTCGTAAAATTGTGTATTGGCTTAGTGACAGGTTGTCAGCCCATCTTGCATTACACACACTCGAGTCCCTTAGTCGCCTCTTATGACACCTGCGGGAAAGAAATGGAGTGATGCTATTCTAAGCAGGCATCAAACGGTCAAAAATACATGTAACAATTTAACGCTAGATACAAATTGATGTAATTACCTTACATGTAATCCGAATTTCCAAAATTTCACAACTTCAGTTTAAAATAAAATACGACACCCAAGGGAAAGAAATGGGGTAAAGCTATTCTAAGGCGGCATCAAACAATCACAAATACATTGTACAAACTGATGTAATTACCTAAGATGTAATCTGGATTTCTAACATATTTTCACAACTTCAGTTCAAAATAAAATAACATTAGGTTACAGCTAAGAAAAGCTTTAAAAAATACGTCTGTTTCTGTAAACACAAAACATAAACAGATATAAGTGCCGCTAAGAAAAACTTTTAAAAATACGTCTTTTTTCATCAACACAAAAAATAAACTTCATGAGGAACATAAAAAAATGCGTCTATTACGATCACATTAATAAATTAACTAAATTAAATATTTAATGATTCATACAAAATATGCAGTTTATAAATTGCAACTCCCACTGCAATATGATAAGAATTATGCATTTCCGTTTCTTCTGTTATCATTGCAAATAGGTTACTAGTCATTTAATAGGCTGATGTGGCGCAGTGGTCGTGTGAATGCCTGCGGCGCAAAGGTTCCGGGTTCGAATACCGGTGGGGCACTCACAAAGTTGATATAATACTTTGTGAATTTGAATCTGGTTAGGACATTGCAGGCTGAAACACCCTTATGTGTTTAAGTATGTATAAAATCTCTGAGGCTCAAATATATTTGTCAGACGAGGCGATGGCGACCATATTATTGCGGGCGTTAGCGCTCTGCAAACCCCGCAAGGGATGAAGGCGTGATGTGTGTAATATCGTAAATATAGGACAACCAAATATAAGCGTTGGGTACTCATGGGCTACATATAGGGAATAAAAAACGGAATTCCGGTATTTCGAAAAACCGGAATATTGGATCGTTATTTCTGATATTTTAATATATATAATATTCTTTATTGCACAAAAATATACAGAAAAAAATATACAATTTTTGTCGCCAATTCCGGTTTTCAGATTTTAAAACTGTTAAAACCGGTGTGGGAAAAAAAAGTTTTCATGTTTTCCCTTCATTTTTGGGGCATAGGCATGAAAATAATGTAGTTTGTTACCACCTGCACCCAGTTTGCAAGGATTTTGTCACGCAAATACCAAAGAAGTATTCACGACTCCCGCATAAAGTTGCTTTTAATCAGAAAAATATTGATCTGAAAAAATAAATACTATGATTATTATAATTTTTGAAATCTAGCAAAATTTTCAAGGGCGGGCAGGATTTGAACCTGCGACTTTCACCATTACTAGTGGCGACACTTTTTCCATCTGGGCAACCGCAGCTAGTTCCTTGCCCGTGAATTTTGCAAGTGTATCTTGATGCCAATAACGCGTGGCGATTAAAAAAAAATAAACCTTACACGGGAGGAGTTTTAAAATTTGATTCTTTTGAAATTTGAATGTTTATTATAACTTACCAATACCGGAATTTAAACCCGGCTTTCCGAAATTGAGCTCTAATATCGCAACTCAAAACCGGTTTTCAGAACTTTTCCGTTTTTACATGCCCTAGCTAAAAAAACAATCACAGCAGTTACAGTGCAACTGTGTAGTTCCAGTATCGTAACTGCTCAATAAACTTTACGCTTTCGTATTCTATATACAGGCTGGCTTTATTTTGGAAAATGCTGAAAATAAGGCCTTACCACAAAAAAGAAAGACGCGGGCTTGCGATTTTTACACGACTGCCCAAGAAAAAAGGAGTGTAATGTTTTTAGAGTTCATGTATGTATATTGAGATTCTTTAAAGTGATGCAATAACCACTGAACATATTCGAATGGGAATCGGAAGATTCCTTATATTATCCTTTGTGTAGGCTAGGCTTTATCTCAGAAAGCAGTCGTGTACACATTTTTTTATTTAATATGCTTGTTTCGGTATACAGATACTTTTTAAACACGCGGTTAACGTGCGCCTATCGTTTTGTATTAAAGCGTATAACGTTCTTTATATATCTAAATAGACATATTCTGTGAATAAAAATTTAAGTGTTTTAAGTAATAGGTTAACAAGTTAAGACCAAAAAAGGCGTGTATCCACTAGCAGCAGAACTTTATCAGCATAAACTTCTTCTTTTCATGTGGGACATCGAGTCGTCCAACGACACGATGAACCCTGGTGTCAAGAGTTTTTCAACCGCCTACTACTAGTAGTAGGCCTCTGACATGGTGTAAGGACCGCTGTCTAAGTAATCATAGCCAGCAACCGGGACCGACGGCTTAACGTGCCCTCCGAAGCACGAAACCAAGCTTAAACTTGTAATGCTTGATATGTATACAAAAAACCAGTAGGTACATGTTGATCACAGCGATGGGTAACTCTAGATGCTGGTAACAGTTTTTTTTTTCATCTTGTGGGACACCGTGTACGTTTACGTGGACCGTTTATTTTATTATGACAAAATTATACTTCTTTAGTTACTATTTAAAAGTTTGTAAAGCTGAAACAACCAATGCATTTTTTTAAACATACCTATGACATTTTATTAAATATATACTATAGTACCGCCGTTGAGAGAAGTCGTATTTGACAGCTGTCAGATTCGTGATAATACTATGGCAGAGAGTCCATTTTCCTTTGTTGACGTCTCTTTTAGTATGGAGATGACAGCTGTCAAAACCGACTTCTCTCGGCGGCGGTACTATAATAGCGGCCCGCCCAGCGGTTACATCCGCTATTTGCAGTTTTCCTGTAGCTAGCTTTTTGACGCAGTAAAAAGTACTTTAAAACCTTCTTCTTAAATCACTCTATGTATAAAACAAACGCATCAAAAGCCGATGTGTCGTTTTAAAGATCTAAACATACATAGGGATACCAATTTTATTTAATACTAGCGGCCCGCCCAGCGGTTTCACCCGCTGCTATTTACCAGTTTTCCCGTAGAAATGGAATTTTTAAAAAGTAGTTTACTTCTTTACTCCGTTCCAGCAGAAAAGACTCAACAGGACCATGTGCCAGCAAAAGTAGCCCGTCATGTTAAACAACTTTTAATTTGATGCCGATACCTTATCTTCTGTAGTTTAGATGGGATGCTAGTGGTCTGCATCAGGTTCTCCAGATCCTCGATAACCATGTGTCAGCAGAAGCGCCCCGTCATGCTGAACAACTTTTAATTTGATGCCGTTACCTTATTTCCTGTAGTTAAGATGGGATGCTGGTGGTCTGCATCAGGTACTCCAGATCCTTATTGACCATGTTCCAGCAGAAGCGGCCCGTCATGCTGAACAACTATTGCTATCAAGCCATTATCGTATCTTATATAGTTTAGCAGTGCTCCTGGTGCCCACCATCAGGTACTCCAGACCCTCAATGACCAAGTGCCAAAAAAAGCGGCCCATCATGATAAACAACTTTTACTTTGAAACCATTACCGTATCTCCTATAGTTTAGATGGGATTCTAGTGGTCTGCATCAGGTACTCCAGATCCTCGATAACCATGTGTCAGCAGAAGCGCCCCGACATGCTGAACAACTTTTGCTATGAAGCCATTTTCGTATCTCTTATAGTATAGCTGTGCTCCTGGTGCCCTCCATCAGGTTCTCCAGATCCTCAAGTGTTGACAAAAAGAAGTCCAAGTCCGTTTTCAATATACCACCAATATCAATGCCCAATTTCACGAAGATCGCTAAATCGGTTTGGCTGCCCAAATTGGGTAATATCCGCTATATTTCCCGCTTTTCCTGCTTCTAACCGTTTTCCCGTGAGAATGAGAAATTTTCCCGTAGTAAAAAGTAGCCTATGTTACTCAGGAATGTTGTAGCTTTCTAATGGTGAAAGAATTTTGGAAATCGGTCTAGTAGTTTCGGAGTTTATCGATTACATACAAACAAACAAAAAAACAAAAAAACAAATCTTTCCTCTTTATTATATTAGTGTAGACTATGTAGTGATTCCAAGCCAAAATAATAAAATTGCTCGCGAGTAACAGATCAATAACTGTCAAAACACATCACCATTTTCATTGCAGGCAGCTACAATTTTTCGGACATCAATATTCTGTCCACCCTGTGTACCGTGAACCATGTAACCGGCAAAACTGGCCTACATTCGATTTTCGAATGCTAAAACTAACAATGTAAATGTCCGGTTTGTGTAAAAATACAGAAATTTTGTTTCGACAACAAACAAAATGTAAAAAAGTTTGTTGTGATTGTATTTTGAATTTGGAACGTGATGTGAATGTGACTGAGAAATAAAGATTTTCGGAGTTTGAATTGAATGAAATAAAAATGTTAAAAAGAAAAGCCAAATTTTGGAGTGCCACAAAATACAGCAAAGTGGTTTATCTCGGAATTAAATAGAAACAGATACAAGCCGGGCCATATCTAACCTTGTCTACTTCTTTTCGTGTGGGAAACCGAGTCGTCCAACAACCCAATGAACTATGGTGTCAGAGTTTTTCAACCGCCTACTATTACTAGTAGCTACTCGTCTGACATGTAACCGGGACCTCCGAAGCACGGAACCATTCTTTTCGGACAATCAGGTGGTTCAGCCTGCAATATCCTAACCAGACTGAGAACAAATTCACAAACTGATAAATATCTTCTCGGGAGGTATTTATTTTCATAGTAGTACGACATGTTGTTTTCATTTTTACTTTCTACTGCACCCGTTTCTTTTCACACTGTTTACCCTTTGGTTGGCCGGTAGAGATGGCGGCGTGGCATTAGGCCCGCCTTTTGTACAATGTGCATAAAAGTATGGAAACAAAAATATAAATGTATATAAATTAAAAAATCGAACCCAGAACCCTCGCGTCGCATGCAGTCGCACTACCACTGCGGCGCATCTACCGTCAATACCCTGCGAAGTTAAACAGAGTAGTCATAGTCACCTCGGTAGCCGTCGATACGAGCGCTGCGGTTGGTGCGACCAGGCGTTCAGTTATTTATAGTCTGTGGTCGACTGCTACTTGTCTTACTACAGTATCTGTGTGTTAATGTACTGAGTACAGCGTAGGGTTTATATCGCAGTCGACAATTGACGTTCAATTGCACAGCTAGCCGATTTATTAAACAACGCCTTTCAGCGTGCCGTACAAAATGTATTACAAGTACGGCAATCTCGTGCTTCTGGAACTGACAGCTGTCAAATATAGCTTATAGGGATGGCCTTACTTTAGAATCAGCAAGTAAGCAAAGCTGGAATATAGCAATAACCCTAGTTTTAGATTAAATTTATATGAAATGAAATATGAATGTTTATCTAGAAAATTTGTTTGGGTCATTGGATGATTCAACTTTTGAGAAATATATTCAAAAATATTTTTGAGACCTCGTAAACGTTGTTCATATTTTAAAGCCAGATACAATTCTACAGTTTTTTTTTGTAAAAATGGGCCTTATTAAACTGTATAAGCGTAATTTATCCTTAACTGATACGTGGTTTGCGACCGGTACGGCGACCCTAACATGTAACCACAGAGTATAAATAAAGACACCCGCACCCGCTCAGCTTGCATCGTTGCACCGCCGACCAGGCTGCATCTGAATGCATCGATAGACGCACATTTTGCTTATCTAAGTAGGTAGTTTCCTCTTTCTAACTATAAAGGGTAAAGATACGAATAAAGATTTCAGAATTTAGCATAGGTAACATGCATACTACATACATAGTCATATCACGCTTTATCCCTTGCGGGGTAAGCAGAGCGTAAACGGCCGTAAAAAACGGTCAATTGAGCTATGTCAGACAATCATTAAAACACATTTAAATAAAGTGTATTACTTTAGTGGCAGGTTGTCAGCCTGTCGCCTAACATCTTAAAACACATGAAACCCTCGAGTCCCTTAGTCGCCTTTACGACACCTGCGGAAAAAAAATAGTGTGATGCTATTCTAAGCCGGCATCCGCAGCAGTGCCTTTATTTTTATTTTTTTATTTGGCCCGAGCCGGTTTTCCATTAGGACATTACAAAATTATAAAAAATAAAAAAATTAGTTTTTTTTTACAATGACGGATCATGAATAAGTGATAATACTTTCCTATATACAGAATTACAATTACCACATAAACCAACGTTCAAAGGCAAGATAAGAGCAAACAGCTTCTACACTTAACACACCATTTGGCTTTCAATCTTGCTCTTACAAGGGCCAGAGCAATCAATTAGGACTAGCTCTGGTCTGGTTAGCGGCCGACCGTCCTCCAGGAAGCTAAGTATTGCCAGATGCTAGCTTGATTAAGGGTTGCAAGATGCGAAGAATTAGTAGATTTTTTTTACCAACTAAGAGGAAGTTACTAGAACTATTTCATTTGTTCATCGTGCTTTGCCGTGCCATGTGATGCCAGCTTATAACAGAATCACCCCATTTCCCCCTCTGCGAGTGTCGTAAGAGGCGACAAAGGGACTCGAGAGTTTCATGTGTATCACAAAGTGAAGTGACAGGCTAACAACTTGCCACTACAGTCATTCACTATTTTTCTGAAATGGCCCTCAAATATTTATCAGACGTGGCGAAAGCAACCGTATTTTTACGGCCGTTTACGCCCTGCCTTCTCCTCAAGGGATAATGGCGTGATATGTGTAAGTCAACGTGATTGTGGTTTCAATCTTGGTCTAACAAGAGCCAGACCAATCAATTAGGACAAGCTCTAGTCTAGTTAGAAGCCGTTTTTTGAATATTTTAGTATTGCCAGATGCTAGTTTGATAAATTATTACCAGAAGCGAAAATTTAACTTGATCTTTTTGCTGATTAAAATCGAGTTATATTTTCGAACATTTAATTTTACTATGCCATATTATTTGCCAATTATTTGAAAGATTTCTTTAATATTATTAACGCTTTGTGCTCTTTGCTACATTCTAAACAGTTCGTCAAGCAATATTGTAGGAGGCAAAAAGAATATATTTTTATAGAGCAATGAGAATGAACTCTATCTAACTCTACATTTCCGTGGTAAGCCTTTTTTTTTTTGTTATCTTTACAACATAAAAATCTGGCAACACAATTTCACAGAGACTATAAGGTATTCCCGGGTAGTTTAGGGTAGTTACCTAGCAAGGCCCTAGTAGTCTAGCAAGGCCCGGGTAGTCTAGCAAGGCCCGGGTAGTATAGCAAGGCCCGGGTAGTATAGCAAGGCCCGGGTAGTCTAGCAAGGCCCGGGTAGTCTAGCAAGGCCCCGGGGGAGGTGTGTCTGGGCTTAATTACCTGCGGGATATGCTCGATAGAACTTGTTCATGCAGTGGAAGTGTTAAACGGGACGGTTTAAAATTTGCCAGTTCGCCCAATTGTCGTCTGTCGCTGCGTTTTTAAACACACCGTAACGCATGCGTCTGTCATACGAAAAGAAATTGCGTATTCCGATCTTATTCCGGCTAGGCTACGGTGCGTTTAAGGTTGATCTTTCAAACAACTTTAGCATGACGCAGCCGTTACGCACCATAGCCGTATTTGTATGGGAAAAAGATCTGCATTCTCAATTTCCTTTTGTCTGACAGACGCATGCGTTACGCTGCGTTAAGAATACGCAGCGAGGGACGACAAGTGGAAAAAACCGTCTCAACTATGCACTGACAGTGTCTAAAATAGATCAATCTTGTGGTTTTGTTTAGCGCTATAAGGCTTAATCTGAATGAGAGAAAATTACTTTTTTATTCAAAATAGAGGCCGCGAAGAACTGTTATTCGTTATTTCTGAACAAATAAGTTTTCAGAATCAATTTCTAATTATCAGTTTTTCATTACTTACGTTTACACCTGTGTTTCTTGATAAACAAGAACTTCATACCGTGTTGTTCTGAACCTAAATGGTAAGAGACGTATATTACCTGCAACAAAAAAAGACAATTATGAATACAAGTATCTAAAACTACGTTCACACTTTGCATAGTGTCAACCTGCTCCTACTCCTACCGCGAATATTGCTCGAAATACTTTCGCGGAAGTATCAACGCGAGTGAGTGTTCACACACTGCCGCCATACTCTTCTCGTACCAGTATCAGTGAGTGAGATAACAATACATTCCACAAGCGCTCGTGCTGCCGTTCCTTTGACTCGCGCACGAGGCGCCGACACTCGCGGAGGCACGGGAAGTGGCAGCGGCATGACGAGTAGCAGCGCGAGTAACCTGTTTACAATGCTTGCGCTACTATTTCACAGCCCATATATACTCCGTTTATTTTGGAATGACTTATCATTTAAACAAACTGTGTATGTCACTGACAGCTTCTGTCAGAGTATAGGCAAAGTGTATCCGTTCAGTTATGCTTAGAAAATGTGTATTTTTTCGCAAACGTTAAAAAACTAACACAGTCAAATGTCAAATAAAGATGACACACAAAGGTCAGACACGTTAAACCTTTCTATACAGGGCAAATAAAAACCGAAAAAGCGAAAACAAAAAAATAAACCGTCAATTCTAATTCTATGTTGCGAGAAAGTAAACTAAATAAAATCTCGTGTTGGTATAGGAAACATAGATAAACTATCTCAAAAGGACAACGCAATTATGTGCATCAATCCCTATGCCGGCTTAGAATAGCATCACCTTACTTCTTTCATGTGGGACTCATAAAAGGCGATTAAGGGACTCGAGGTTGATGTATTGCAATTTTTGGCGATGGGCTGACAACCTATCGCTATAGCGATACACGGTTTTCCGAACGACCCCTCAAGTGTTTGTCAGTCGTGGCGTAAATTACATTTTTTTTTGCACCCGTTCACGTTTTGCCTACCCCGCAAGGGATTATAGGAGTGATTTGTTTATGTACTTCTGTAATTTCTTTAATAATTTTAAGCCCGGATTGAAAAACATTTCTCGATTTCTGCCATTCTCCTTTTTTTCGGTACATGTTGCGGCATTTGAAAAGTATAGGGTAAAATTAGGCTAGTGACTGATAGATAAAACTCAAGACGGGCTGGTGAAATGGAACAACTTTCCCCATAGGTCGAAATATGAAACAGATATTGGACCTTCCATACCAGTGGAGCACGGCTGGATGCGGGCAATTATCAGTTTTACCAACTGCCTGCCTGTCTACAAATAATAATAATATACAAATTTATAGATAACAGAAAGCAACCATACTATAAATACAAACCGGAAATAATTTTAGAAGACAGTAACTACAAAATCTACTGGGACAGTACAATATTAACAGATAGAACGGTACACTACAATAGACCAGACATAACCCTACACGACAAACAAACCAAAACAGTTTATCTTATTGGCGTAGCTATACCCAATACCCACAACATACAAACTACCATATCAGACAAACTATCAAAATACCAGGACCTTGCAATTGAAATCAAAACTCAGTGGCGTGCTAATACAGTTCACATCGTCCCTATCGTTCTCTCTTCAACTGGAATTATTCCCAAAACTCTTTCAAATAGTCTAAAAATCTTAAATATATCTACAAACCTCACATACTCCCTACAGAAAGCCACAGTACTCAACACTTGCCGCATAACACGAAAGTTCCTGACGTCGTCGACAATAAACTCCAGCTCAGAATCCTCTGCCATACTTGGTTAAGGCCCGTACGGTAGAGTAAAACCTTCTTGTAAGAGAAGAGAAAAAGAACAGAAATCTAAATAATAATAATAATAATCGTTGTCTCAATCGATAGCCCAGTAACCGGTCCAGCAAATTCCTCCCCATAGCCCTAGTAATCCGACCCTAACCTGCAATAGTCCTTGCATCAGGCGGGTGCTGGCTCTGGGTGTACTTCTATAGTGCAGACAGAGCGAGTATCCGCTTGATGTACACATCACAACACATTATTTGGTGCAAAAAGGCCTCTGTGCTGTTGGCTTCGGCCCCACTCATGCCTCAAAGGACCGGGTCCCTGTGGGCCCGAGATTCGGAAACGTACCAACATAATAATAATTTTAACAGACCCGACATAACTATGCTGAATAAACGTAACAAAATAGTTTACTTAATTGACATTGCCATCTGCAACACGCATAACCTTCTAAGCACATATACTGAAAAAATATCTAAATACACCGACCTTGCCGTTGAAATTAAAACTCAGTGGAAAGTTAACAATGTAAGAACCGTACCTATCATTATATCAACTACAGGAGTCGTACCCAAAACACTGCACACCGGTCTCAAAACTCTTAACATTCCCTCACAGCTTCAGAAAGCAGTGATTTTGAATACCTGCAGAATAGTACGAAAGTTTCTTTCTTTTACTTAGGCTTAAAATTTCTATGCACTTGGCTTTGGCCCGTGCCAAATTTACCTCTTCGGAGAGCTTATCAACTGATAAAAACACAAATAATAATAATCAATTGCCGATCAGAAGATTTGAGTTACTATAGAAGCTAAAAATTTGTCTGGGTTCCGTGGGGAAAGTTGTTCCTTATCACCAGCCCATCCTCCGTTTTCAGTATCTTTCACAAGTAAAATTTCACCCGAAATATTCTCATCTCCCTTATCTCAACTAGCTTTTTTTATTAACTATATAAGCTATATGAGCCACAATACAATCCACTGCTGGAAATAGGCCGCCCCGTATCAGGGGATTATATATTTAATGTACCTACACTGCCTTTAACAGTTTTAAGGCTTTTGCAGTCTGTGATTTCGAAAATAAAATTCTTTTAGTAAAACCCATTGGCCGCAAAAGCGAGCGATACTTTTTTTACGTCTCCGTATTTACGATTTGGCTCCGTTCGTGTTTGGATTTATACAAGCCGTGTTTTGCGGAGTTACTCGTATGGGTTCCATTTATATTGCCCATGTGAGTTTATTTCTTTTAATCCAATGTTTTGGTGGCCGTGTGATGCCGGCTTAGAGTAGTATCACCCCATTTCGTTTCCATGGGTATCGTAAGAAGCGACTTAGGGACTCGAGGGTGCGTATTGCAAATTTAGGCGATGGGCTGACAACCTGTCACTATGGTGATACACAATATTATAAATGACCCTCAAATGTTTCTCAGACGTGGCGTAAATGTCCGTTTTTTACAGCCGTTTTCGCTCTACCTACCCCGTAGGGATTATAGGCGAGATATATGTATGTATGTATGTTATAGATAAAAATGCCGTGTGGTGCAGGGTTAGAATAACATGAAATTAAATTTATTTGGATAGTATAATTACATAGGCTTAATATAAAATAGAAATAAATTATAGATAACTTAAATAAAATAAACTATCAATAAAAGCAGATAATATAAACTAGAGGTGGAGCCCTGTCTGTACCGTGCCTGGTCCGAAGGTGCCCATGGCGCTCACTGCATTGCCCCGCTGTATTGCGAGGGATATTTGTTGGACCAGGTACGATCCAGAACGGGGGTCACAGCCGCCGCGGGCCCTTAGGCGGTTTTGTATGTCGCGTATGAACGCCTTGGCTGCAGTGCACCACACGCCCGTGGTCTCGACAGCGAAAGGGACGAACTCGTAGTTCAGCTGGAGATCAGAGTACTTCTCCAGCTTAAGAGTGGCAAGGTGCTCAGCTGCCGAGCCGGCCGTGCGTGTG
This sequence comes from Tuta absoluta, assembly GCA_027580185.1. Classification (NCBI taxonomy): domain Eukaryota; kingdom Metazoa; phylum Arthropoda; class Insecta; order Lepidoptera; family Gelechiidae; genus Tuta; species Tuta absoluta. The sequence goes on from JAQAHW010000038.1 coordinate 1,569,400, forward strand.
GTTTTGGGCAGGTGGGAGGCAGCGAACGTGCAAGCGCAAGTGGCGTCCCATAGGAGGCAGCGGCCTCTCGCCCATGGGATTAAAGTGAGGCCATCTGGTCTCTTACCGTCGGCGCGTGACAGGCCTGGAGGCTCGAGGACGCACGGGACGTTTGCCGTAGATAAGGCGCGGCGGATCAAGTCGTTGATGGCGTGGTGCCTCGAGTGTCAGAATAACATCACCCTAATTCTAACCGTGGGTGTCGTAAAAAGCGAGTAAGGGATTGTCTTACAGGGAACGGGTAGCAGCATTCCCTGTGAATGCAACATCTTGCACTGTGCTCGCCAATCCGCCTGCCAAGCGTGGTGAGTATGGCAATAACCCCGGATAGGGGGAGGCCCATGTCCAGCAGTGGACTGTTGTGGCTGTGTATACATATACACATATGTATGTATAAAAAGGGTAGAAAATTATAGATACTCGTACATCATGGCATGGATGTAAATTAAATCTAAAACCTTTTACAATCAGAAGTAAAAAAAACACTCAGTCTTTACTTTCAGCAGTAAAGCAAAAAAGTTGTTATTCGAAAATGTTTTTCCCAAGAATAGGGATCAAACCCTCTTCGCCGTGTGATGTCTGCTCAGAATAGCATCACCCCATTTCTTTCCCGTGGGTGTCGTAATAGGCGACTAAAGGACTCAAGGGTTACAAATAGTTACAATACATGTGTATTGCTATTGTAGGCGATGAGCTGACAGCCTGTCACTATAGCGATGACGATGATTGACGGCCGATGTGGCGCAGTGGTAGTGCGACTGCCTGCGAGCTGCGACGCAAAGGTTCCGGGTTCGATTCTCGGTGGGGAACTCACAAATTATTACTTTGTGAATTTGTTTACAGTCTGGTTAGGACATTGCAGGCTAAACCACCTGATTGTCCGAAAAAGAAAAATGTTTCCGTGCTTCGGAGGGCACGTTAAGCCGTCGGTCCCGGTTGCTGTCTATGATTACTTTTAAGGGGGTCGTGACACAACCATGTCAGAGGCCTACTTCTAGTAGTAGGCGGTTGAAAAACTCTCGACACCTGGGTATATTGGGTCGTTAGACGACTCTGTGTCCCACACGAAAAAGAAGAAGAATAAAGAGAAGGAGAAGACTATAGCGATATACAATTTTCTGAATGACCCTTACAAGCTGCATATTAAGTTGATCACCTTGATGTGCTGTTGATACCACCAATTATTATACTTGGTCACACCAAACAATGGTCAATAACAATAAAAATAATAGTAGAAATAACAACTATAACAAATAAATTCGTTTGTCTGTCCGTTTCTCACGACGCGCGAGAAACGTGTCGCTGGCCAGTTTGGTCCGCGGTATGCGGGAGGTAACCAGTAAAAAGAAAAAAACTAAAGTCAGAAATCTATGTCATACATACGGCGTGATTTTGCTTCAAAAATGTAATGCTATTTTCCATAAAAAATATGTTTATCACCAAAACTAGCTGCCATCCCAGAGTTTTCTACCGTTTTCTCGTAAAAATAGATATTCTCGTTTTTTTTTCTATTAATTTTACAAAAAAAAAATATGTAGCCATTTTTGGTCTATACATATTTTTTTACTTACAGAATTAGCTAGGGTAGCTTAGGGGCTAGTACGATTGTTAATTAAGAGTAGGAGCATTTCTGGGCAGGTTTTTTGGGGGGGTTTTCCTGTTCAGGAGGTCCGATTAATTATACGCATGTAAACTAGGTACACGCTTTAAAAATCTTGACTTCAATTTGAAACAAATATCGTTTTCAGACAGAAAATTATTGTGTGATAGAGATTTTTTTTTTTTACAATGACGGTTCATGACCTCAATAAGTGATATGATAATACTATCCTACATTGAATAAAGAATTTCAATTTCAAATCAATTTACTCGTATTTGTTACAAACACACATAAACACGCAAATACAAATCATTCCTTTTTATAACCTTTGCGCTTAGATCGACTAGAGGCGGACTTTTTTATTAGGTAAAGGGTAGGTTTTTTATTTTCATTATTGTATCTATTTTATATTTGACATTGTACTTTTATTATATTAGTATAAAGATATTTTCGTTCTGTCCGTTTCTCACGACGCGCGAGAAACACGTTGCTGGCAAGTTTGGTCCGCGGTATGCGGGTGAGAACCAGTAAGAAGAAAAAAACTCAAGTAAGGATTTGATTTGATTTGATTTGATTTGAGGAATCAAAGTCTGACGTCATACAACATGATTTGATCATGAATCTTTCTGTTAAAACATAAATGAAAATAATGCAGCACGGTGAGTACAAAATAAACCGTACAATGCAATATTTATTTGGTAAAAATGTATAATCCCATACAAAATTGTTGATCAGCTGATTTAAGTTACTTGGATGCTCAAAATATTTTTGTCATATTTCAACCAATATTCCTTAAGAAAAGTATTTCCTTATCACCAGCCTGTCTTGAGATTTCGCTATCGGTCACGAGTAAAATTTCACTCTTTATATTTTTTGACCCGATTGAGTAAATTACTTAGTAGGTTTTGTTTAAAAAATGGCCAACCGTTTCCCCAATACTTCTGTAGCAATGAAATCATTTCAGCCAATAAAACTTTGTTCCTGTGTTATTGTAGAACATTTTATTATTTCTATCTTTGCCAAATTTCAAATGCTTCTAAGTTGGGTGCCAGATTATATCCGAATAATCCAAACCATCACATTTAAAATTTCTTTGATTCTCTTTTCCAGTTGTCGACGCAGGGCTTGAAACCGGTTTGAAATATACCGGTTAATAAAGGTTTTTACCGGTTTTTCGCAATAAAATCGCTCTGACCGTATTGAAGGAGCGAGCATTTCAAAAACCTAAATAAACCGGTTTAAGCCAATACAACAAATGTTACGTCACGGGCAGCGCGGCAAGCGCGTTTCAACTTGTTTATGTTTTATCATTCATTGCACTTGTTAAGTCGAAGCGTGCGTAATCGATCATCAAGGTGTAGTGAGTTGAATTGGTTGGTGGAAGAAAGAAGTTTTATGATATAAACATGGGTCGCAAACGAAAATGTTTGATTTACCGTTATTTTTATTATAGTGAAGAACATAAAATATATTTTTTTAATTAAGGATGGGTTTGCTCTTGACTCTAGTCTAGGTCATAGGACAGAGGCAGAGTCTAAGATGGAGCGAGCTCACCCAGAAGAAGCCTGTTCACTCTTACTTTGAAGAGATTAGGGTTGTGTGCGTTTGGAAACACAGACGCAGGTAGTGAGTTGCACTCTTTAGCAGTGCGCGCGCATTATAAATGATGACTGGAAGCGCTTAGTCCGAATTGGTGGAATGGCAACCAGGTATGGATGGTATCCGGCGGTGCGTCAGGATGTCCGATGGTAGAAGGGAGCTGGTGGAACAAGGTCGTGAAGCTCTTGAGCACACTCTCCGAAGTACAATCTGTAAAAAACCGACAAGCAGGCAACCTTGCGGCGATGTGCCAGGCTATGTAGCTTGGTGTCCACCAGTTTTTTGTCGCCTATGAGCCTCTCGGCCCTGCGTTCTACCGAGTCAAGAGCGGCAAGTTGGCATTTGGCTGAGCCATCCCAAAGGTGACTGCAATACTTCATGCAGGATCGGACTTGTGCTTTGTAAAGAGTTAAAAGCTGTCCAGGCGTAAAATATCGCTTCACTCTATTCAGGATGCCCAGCTTCTTAGCCGCCGTTTGAGCCTTGTACTCGATGGTTGCGCCGAAGTTTAGATTTGATGTCAACTCCATGCCTAGAAGCTCAAGCCTGTCAGTGACAGGGACAGATGTACCCCGAAAAGTAGGTGTCCAGTCGAAAGGACTCCTTTTTGCAGTGAAAAGACACGCCTGTGTTTTGGTGGCGTTAAATGAGACCAGATTTTCGTCGCCCCATTGGGAGACAAGTCTTAAGGTCAGATCTGTTCGCTCTACCATGGCCTTTCTTAACGAATGTATTTCATCCCCACTGGTTTTTGCACCTGTCAAGTATCTCTCTGAAACGGTACTATCATCTGCGTATCCAACAAGACCATGCCGAAGGAGGTCATTGAGTCATTGATGTGCAGCAGGAAAAGAGTTGCAGGAGGAACTCCGGCATCAATACCATGCCGAAGGAGGTCATTGATGTGCAGCAGGAAAAGAGTTGCAGAGAGAACGACCCCTGAGGAACTCCGGCATCAATGGCCATAAGGTCAGAGGAGCAGCCGTCAACGACTACTCTGATAGACGGTTCACTAAGGAAGTCTGAAATCCAAGTACAAAAATCAGCTGGGATGCCATAAGCAGGAAGCTTGCTGAACAGACTTGCATGCCAGACCCTGTCAAAGGCCTTCGAGATATCGAGTGAAACGGCAAGTGCTTTGCCGTTTTTCTCGATGGCTTTGCCCCAGCAGTGCGTGTCATACCCAACACGATCACCAGTAGACCGCCCCCGGCGAAAGCCATATTGACGGTCACTGAGAAGATCATTATTTTCAAGGTGGGTCAGCAACTTACTGTTAAGTATCCTCTCCATGACCTTGCATAGGATGGAGGTAATGGCAAGTGGACGGCAATGTGCAGGGTCAGAACGGTCGCCCTTTTTGGGAACTGGTTGCACATTAGCAAGCTTCCAGGCCCCCGGCACCGTTCTTTCTTTTAGAGAGAGGCGGAACAAGCGTGTCAGCACAGGAGAAAGTTCAGGCGCACAAAGTCTTAACACCCTCGCTGGTATGCCATCAGGTCCGCTGGCTTTGTTCACGTCTAGACTGCACAATACTCTTCGAACCTCTTTAGTGTGTACTGCGATCTCCGACATCGAAGAATCGCATCGAGGTACAGTAGGTGGTTGCTTGGAGTCAGCGTCCAGACGTGAGTTGCTTGCAAACAGGGACGCAAAAAAATTTGCTTTCTCACTTGCAGAGTGAGCCAGCGATCCATCAGGTTTCAGCATTGGAGGTAAGGTGGGATGACAGAAATTAGTTTCAACCGCTTTGGATAGGGACCAAAACTTTTTACTACCCGGAGGGGTGGGTGCTAGTTTGGCTTCTATTTGTCCCAAATGGTCAAAACGTGCCTTACGTAAAACCTGTTTGCAGGACTTGGTGGTAGAGTTGAAGGTTCTTTTCTTCGCGCGAACCCTACGCTACGTGCTCTTAATTTACAGTCGCGAGCCTTGACCCAAGCTTGGTATGCAGATTCTTTACGCATTCTGCGTTATACCAAGGCTTGGCTTTGTGACCGAGCGGGATGTCGGAGAATGGAATAAAATATTCCATCCCCTGCCGAATCACGTCCGCAACCGCATCTGCACAACACGAGGGGTCACGCGAACAGAAACACACTTGCCGCCACGGGTAAGATGCATAGAAGTGCCGCATCTCTTCCCAATCTGCTGACTCGTATTTCCAAACTCGCCTCGTGCCCCTGGGGCTGTCATCCAGAGGAGAGCAGGTCGATACGGATTTCACCAGACAGTGGTCGGACATTGCCAGCTGTTCCCGGTGCTGAGACTGAAACAGAATGACTGTCCGGATCAGTTGTCAGAAGCAAGTCCAAGTAATTGGGTGTATGGCGGTCGATGTCGGGTATCCGTGTAGCTAAATTCACCAGCTGGGTCAGATCTAGCGAAAATGCAAACTTGCGCGCCTCTAACCCAGCATGGTCAGTTTTCTGGAACGTGAACAACCACTCCTTATGGTGGGCATTAAAGTCCCCCAGAAAAGTTAGCTTCGCTGTCGGGTATCGTTGCTGTGCTACGTCTGTCGTTTCAACGAGGTAATTGAAGAGCGCTGTCGTCTCCTGGTCACCGCTGGGCGATCGGTAAACGCCGACATATAGAGTTTTCTCCACGCCAGAGTCTTCCAGTAGCCATATGGCAGAAAATACCCGATTTCTAAAAGCAACGGAGACGATGACAACAAATGTCATCGCGGACATACACACAGACCCCAGCTTGCTTCTTAAACTTATGCTCAAGAGAATAACCCGGGTAGTTGAGGTACGCCACGTCCGACGGTGTTGTTATCTTCGTCTCCGTTAGGAAGAACAGGTGCGGCTTCTCGGTCTCAAGGTGGTGATGGACCGGATCGAGATTGGAGTGCAACCCTCGGAGGAAGTGCAGCCGTTGTATATACCTATTCTTCTTTTTAACTTTATTTATGCTTTGAGTGTTGGTGGAGAAAAAGTTGAATTGTCGAGGCGCATTTCTGTTAACTACTGGAACACTAGAGCTTAACCGACCTATAGGAAACTCATTTGGAGACTGCGGGGACGCCGGAACCCCCCCGAATATGGCCACCGGGTCTTCCCATCCAATCGCCGGCTGGCACGGTGGAGCATATCGGGATTTTTCGCGAGTTGGCGGGGCAGCCTTTGGCACGTGGCTGGCGTGCTACTTGGGCCCCCTACTGACTGCGGTCGGCCAACGACTGGCAACGTGCTTCGGATCCCGCTACCCTCCAGAATGAGTTACCCGGTACATAAATAGACGTGTTTAATGGAGAATTGAGGACCATCTATGAAAGTAAGTGTGTTTGCTTTAAATTCAAGTGAATCTTACAAAGATGTTTCCGTACAGTAGGTACTTATTTTGTCTTTAAAGTCTACGCAGTGAGTAGACACATAGTTAGTTTTTTATAGTACCTACCTATAAAATTGTATGCAATGCAATACGGCATATTTATAAATGGATGCACAAGAAAACACGACAGCAAATAGCGGATATTGCGTCCGTAATATAATTGACGACAAGAATCAAAGAAAGCTCGGAAAAACCTGTAAAAACCACTCTAAACCGGTTAATAGACCCGAATCCTTATAATTTTAATCTTAGGAGTAAACCGATACTTTTCAGGTTCGGGAGAGCCAAACCAAAATGAAACGCTCTTTATGTACTTGTGCTGAAACCGGTTTGAAAATTAAACCGGTAAACAAGCCCTGTGTCGACGACCTGGTCACTTAAACAGCAGCATATCATGTTTTTAGTTGTGACGTCACATTCTGTGACTTTTAGGCAAAAGATTTTCCAAAATCAACAAACTGAACCGAAATCCGTTATTTTCATTACATTCCTCATGTTCAAATCAGTTCGTGTGTATTGTTTTCAAGAAGGTAAAGTCTTGAGTCATTGCGAGTGAGATGGATCGCGACAACTTCAAGTTTATTTTCGTCTAAGCACCCGACTTGTGGCGAGTCTAGACTCATTTATGTCTTTGGGACGTGTTTAGCTTTTTTACTGGGCTAAATAAAGTTATTGGTATAAAGGGAATATTCCGAACGCAGCGTCAAAAATAAGTCCCGAGAGATTTTCTTTCTACTTAAGAATTCTGGCTGTTTATGGATACATATAACATTCGCGCCAGCGAATTTTCTCGCAAAAATATTTTCTCTGACTTCTATGAAAGGTTCATATTATCATGTATTTTTAATGCTCTAAATAAATAATGGTCTACGGTATGAAAAAACAAAGGAACATTCTTTACTGACGCTGGATTTAATTTACTTAGGTCTTAACATAATTAAATCTACGGAGTTCCAGGACCTAGGAGCATTAATCATTGTCACTTGTTATCTTGTCACCCTGTATAATATTGCCAGTCTTTGCCAGATGTTCCTTTTTACAGAATGAAGAAAAAGGCAGATTTAGCAGCAACTAAGAGATAAAAAAGTGTGTATACTAGATAAGATTAGATTAGATTCATTTATTTCACATTATCAAATTCATAATTACAACACTTAAACTAAATGAAAATGTCAGAGAATAATGCGATCTTCAAAAATACTAAATAGAAAAAATAACAATGTCAACATTCCACAAAAGTAGATTGAAAGTACAAAAAAGGTGAAAATTTCAATTTTAGCTATAATTTAATTATCTAGATATAATAATAAGCTATAATTTAATAAGCTAGAAATCTACAATCATTGCCCTAACTGGTTCACGCATACAAATACAATCAGAGATAATTGAAATCCGTAATTTTTTATGAGTGTGGTGGATTATTATTAAAACCTGTATTATAACCGATGAAATGTATTTAATAAATTAACCCAATTTTATCCACAGTTTTTTTATTATTTTAATCATTAGTGATTATAATATGAAATGAAAGCTTATCCGAATCCTGTTAATTATTATATTTTAAATCAATAAAATGTCTTATCTATAACACTCTGTATAATATCGAGAGAGGGGTATTAGGATAAACCTCGGATCGTAGTGATTGGAAAGATTCGCGGTTATCTCCTACTTTGTACGATTTATTGTTTTTGGACGAGCGATTACGAAACAAAAATAATGCCGACTATATTGATTTATTTTGTTTCTACTTCGGCATGAAATTTAAAAAAAAAAAAGAAGTAATCATTTATACATTCAAATTTTCTTCATTCTCTATTCCAAGTAAGTAATAAAATAAATTCGAATGGTTCTGATACTAATCTTAAGGTGCTTTTAAGGGTTGAAACTTAAATTGATTGGTAAATTTATTACATGCAGAATAAAAGTAAAAATTTAAACTGTTCCCATAAGTGCTCCCATAAACCGTATTTAAACATACATCACGCCTATAATCCCTTGCGTGGTAGGCAGAGCGTAAACGGCCGCAAAAAACGGACATTTACGCCACGTCTGACAAACATTTGAGGGTAATTCGGAAAACGGTGTATCGCTAAAGTGACTGGTTATCAGCCCATCGTCAAAATTGCAATACACACTCTCGAGTCCCTTAGTCACCTCTTACGACTCTCGCGGGAAAGAAATGTGATGATGCTATTCTAAGCCGGCATCACACGGCATTAACTAACTGGTTCATTACAGCATAACGCCTTCCGAATGCATCCACTTGCTTTTAATGGCGGCTCTTGAAGTCTGAACGCTGTTATAGGACTTGAGATGGAATAACTCACAGAACTTATGACTAAAGCTATAGAACAACACTATTTTTCTTTCATTTGTGTGTGTATACGTATATACAATTATTGTATTTATTTATAATTATTATGTTTTATGTACTATTCTTTTATATTTATCCCACGGGAATGCCATACCATTCATATTAAGCGAAGCGATGTCTATACTAAAACCAGACAGAAATATGATTTCGGAGGTCATTTTTTTTAAGTATTTCCACTCATGTTCCATGGGGAAAGTTGTTTAGTTTGGCTTGTTGCTCTTTTGGCTTGTTATACCCAGTATATCTTTGTAGTCGTGGTGATTTAGAATAAATATCTACTGGCCAAACACAAACTCTGACACCAGGGTTCATCGGGTTGTTGACGATTCGGTGTCCCACACGGAAAGAAGAAAGAATAGAATAGAAATAAACAAAAAGTTTAGAAAAACATCACTAACGAACAAATAAATAAACTAAAAACAATACAAATCAGATACCCCTTTAGATTGGACATGTTTATAAGGGACGTGTTACAAGTTTTCCTTCCGAAGCTAAAAAGGAAATAAAAGGAAAACCCGGTCCCTTTAAAGGGCTTTCCTAGTGGTCTTTGTTTAAGGGCCAATCCCTTGTCTAATAAAGTAGCTAGTTAAGTGGTTGTCTACGTAAAAGTAGCTATTGATAGGGAAGTTTTAAGAGGTTTTTTGTATATTAGCAAAAGGTTAAAAGAACAGACTTAGAAAGGTTTTACCGTGTGATGCCGGCTTAGAATAGCATCACCCCATTTCTTTTCCGTGGGAGTCGTATGAAGAGACTAAGGGACTCGAGAGTGTGTATTGCAATACTAGGCGTTGGGCTGACAACATGTCACTATGGCGATACACAATTTTTCGTATGACCGTCAATATTTACCGCAAGGGATAAAGGCGCGATATGTGTATGTGTATGTATGGAACTTCGAGTCGACAAAATACCCAACGAACCGATGAGGTATACAATAAAACAACGTCCACGACATCAGAAATTCTATGTTGGATAATTATAAGAATAAGAATGAACCTTTAAGTACATTACGTATTATATTGCTCTATAGAACACAAGGAAATAAAAACAGAAACGATGTTTTTATTTTATGTCCGTAATAATTCTCGAATCTTGCCCATGTGATCTCTTGTCGACCCATTTTTAGTTTTATATTTATTAGAAAAGTTGTACTTATTTTAGCCGATGTTCTGAATAATGAAAACCCCGATTTTTGTGAGTGCAACGTACTTAATAAAACAGCATATTTAAATAGTGAAATACAAAGGGGTTAGACAATTACTATGAAAATGTTATTGTCTAACCCCTGTAACTTTATTCAATGTAGGATACTTATTCACGTCATGATCCCTGTGAAAGCAAAATCTTGCACTGCGCTTGCCAATCCGCCTGCCAATCGTGGTGGGTATGGCAATACCTCTCAAAAAGTGGAGGCCCATGATCAGTAGTGAACTTCTGTGGCTGGTAATGTTGTATGTATTGTACCTATCGCAAATAAATAATAATACATACATACATACATACATACACATATCACGCCTATAATCCCTTGCGGGGTAGGCAGAGCGTAAACAGCCGCGAAAAACGGCCATTTACACCACGTCTGACTAATGTTTGAGGGTTATTTGGAATATTGTGTATCGCCACAGTGACAGGTTGTCAGCCCATCGCCTAAAATTGCAATACACACCCTCGAGTCCCTAAGTCGCCTCTTACGACTCCCACGGGAAAGATATGGGGTGATGCTATTCTAAGCCGGCATCACACGGCACTAATAATAATAATAATACTCTGCAAATTTTGATGATTTCCTTGTTAGCAGGTGGCTCTAGATATTAGCAATGGCTTTGCCCTGTACATGTTAAACTGTGTTTGGTCGCTCACGATTCAGGTTTTCCATTGGTAAACCCTATGTTTGTCATATGTATATTTTTAGGTAAATAAATAAATGCTTATGCTTATTTGATAGTAAACCAAGTGGACGTGAAAAGGACAAAAGTTTTTTTTATATGAATCTGACATCTGTCACAGAACTCAAGCTATATTTTAAGTACTTTATCTATCTTTGCCCGTACCCCCTCAAATAAGATAGGTACACAAACAGTCGTCGACTCTCGTGAAATTTCAGTACAATGAAGACTATATTCAAACTTGATTACTAAGTTTCGAGCCTAAACGTGCCTAAACTCCTATTTACACCAGAACGCTGGTAAAAGCCTTAAATCCCTCGACGCGACGGCAAAGTCCACCAATCAATTCTCTTTGAAAGTTAACCTTAGGGATGGGAAACTCGTGACAATTAATCGATTTTTCATAATAAAAAATAAAATAAAAATTGCACCTTCCGGGGCTTGAACCCGGGACCGTGGGGTACCGTCCCACAGCTACCGACGCCTCGACCGACTCTTCCAAATCTTTAATCTCTTGGTACACATCTCGAAGCGACGTACAAGCGACATCTAGCATAGGTTATTGTAACGAATACAATGGTTAGTCCACAATTTGAGTAGGAATTCAAACCATGCGATGAAGCTTTGCTCATTCAAAACTATTGTTTTATTATGCGTTTCGGGTTTAAGTCCCGGCGGGCGCTAAAAATTTTCAATTTCTTATTTTTATTTATGAAAATAATATAGCACTATGAGTGCATAATAAAACTATAGTTCATAACTGATTTTAATTCATTAATCAATTCGATTTTGTATTATGCGTAAATTTTTGACAAGATCAATCGTCGCACATTTAGCAAAACCTTGCTTTTTATTTAAAATCAATATATGAAAATAATGATAAAATTTTGAATATAAGATGTAGGAATAGCAGCTTTAACCTTTTTACCTGTCTACAATAAAGAAAAAAATACATACAGCACGCTTATTTTCAAAAATAAATGTTTCAATCTCTGGTTGTATACTACGGTTGTCTGACAATAAAGTTTTAAAAAAGAACGATTATTTGAAGAATCGATTATTTTCTCATTCCTAGTTAACCCTGCTACTGCCGCTACAAACTCGATAACTTATGGTCTGTCAGACCCGATTGATATTCTAGGGGCGGATGTAAGTGTTAGCGCCAATCTACTCGATATATTGATAGTTTTATTTATTTGACCGGTTGGTTGAAATTCGAACAATTGACTTGTGGGCTTTTGATGAGAAATCGTGTGTCGAATTGTGGGTAAAAAGGTCATAAAATTCGATAAGGATGTCGAAAATCTTAAGGCGAGTGTATTCTTTAACGGCCTCGACACTTGGCGTCACTTCACAATAAAAATATTTTGTCTTTATACGAGTACACACAATCTATCAGAATGTCCGTTGCCCAAGTTTTTAGTATTATCCTAAAGTTAAATTAGAACCTACAAACTCAATGAAATATTCGCTGTAATAAAAATCATGGGAATTAATACCAAGAGTGGCCGTTTTTAGTCACTTGGCCCGCAGGTTTAATAATCGTAATAAGTTGATGTACTGAAAAGTACGTAGTAATATTTAGGTATATATGAAATAAAACATTAATGAAAAATTAGGTGCCGTGTGATGCCGGCTTAGAATAGCATCACCCCATTTCTTTCCCTTGGGAGTCGTAAGAGGCGATTGAGAGTGTGTATTGCAATTTTAGGCGATGGGCTGAGAACCTGTCACTATAGCGATACACAATTTTCCGAACGACCTTCAAATATTATGTCGCGGCGTAAATGTCCGTTTTTGCGGCCGCAAGGGAAATTGAAATTCTTTATTCAATGTAGGGTAGTATCACTTATTGACGTCATGAATCGTCATTGTAAAAAAATAAATTTGTATCACACAATTTTCTTTTTTTTATAACAACTTTGTAATGTCCTAATAGAAAACCGGCTCGGATAACAGAAAGTTCTTATATTACACGGAAGTCGATCCTAGTAGATATCATAACAGCTAAGAGTTCCATACAAACAAAACATACAAATCTCCATTAACTTTCACGTCCCATACAAGTATCGATAATGACTGGGCTATGCGAAGGGTGTCGTAGGAAGTAATTTGTATGGTTGTATGGAAGTTGTATGCTCTAGGAACTAAGTACCGTTTATGTAAGGAGAGAGCTTAGAGGTGTATTCGTTTAAGCCTTGAGTGGTTCCGGTGGTCGTCTCAGTTTGATTTCCACGGGGTAACGCATTGTTGTCTTTCAATTATACGATGTAAAAGGGACAGCCCTTCGAAAACTGGTAGGATGCACGCAGACTATGAAACTGAACAACTTTCCCCTATGAACATATGTCAGGAAAAAACAAAAAATCTACTTTCCATACATGACAGACAGGAGCACTATTTTTCGGACTCTGGATTATTCCTTAGTTGCCTTTTACGACACTTGGGGGTAGAAATGGGGTGATGCTATTCGAAGCCGTTATCACACGACAGTGACATTATTATAATTACATCAATGCGTTAAATACATAAATAACTTATATTAAAAAGTATTGCCCTACCTATAAGTACGCCCTGTTAATTAGTTTCACCCATTTTAGATCTAATTGGCCCTTGAGCACACTTTGAGTCTGTGCAATACACTAGCGGACAAAACAAACAACTAGGTAACAAGGTATACATGCACACCATACACAAATTTCAGGCCCACTACTACAACGGCTCAATCAGCGGGTAAACGGGTGTTCTAAAACACTAGGTAAATTTTGTGGCGCTTGCTCGCTATTTTACATACAAGTAGATATTTTGAAATTTCATTATTATTAGTGTCGAAAATAACAAGTAAATATCAATTGTCCCACGGGTTATAAAAAGAGTCTCCAAAAGTATGGTTTCAAACTAGTTAATACAGAGTATAATCACATCCGATCTAATAAATAATATTTTAATTTATAAAAATATATGATTCATCTTAAAATGCTCACATCTCACCACTACGAGAATCATCTCTAATAACTTTAAAGTAATAAAATAAAGACATCAAACTTAAATTTTATTGCTATTTTTGTCCCGGAGTGTACCTAACACTCTTATAGCGGTATGAATGATGTTCTCATAAAAATATGTCGTCTCATAAAAACTAGGTTTTATAAATAGCTTCGGGAGAAATATTACAACTGGCAACCCTGGCGCGGGATACAAAATATTAGAACTGTTTTATGGATAGGGTTGGGCTGAACGGATATTAAAGTACGGATAACGCGTGATTTACGGATATTTGAACGGAAATTGATAAAACTGGGATATATGTACAAGAGTACTAATGTGAAACCCCATCTGTAAGTAGGTATGTGTACATTCGGTACAGTAGGTAAGTAGGTAAGGTATCAATAATTTGAAACGGGAGATTTTCAGAAATGAAATACTTATATAAAAATGAGAGACTGAAAATCTTCATATTTTTACCGCAGCTGTCGTAAGAGGCGACTAAGGGACTTGAGGGTTTCATGTGTATTACAAATTGTAGGCGATAGGCTGATAACCTGTCGCTATAGTGATACACAATAGTCATGAAACGGCCCTCAAATACTTGTGGCGATAGGGACCGTATTTTTACAGGGCTTTAACGCTCTGCCTACCTGGCAAGAGATAAAGGCGTGATATGTGTGTATGTCTATAGCCATTAATTAATGTCTCGTCTCATTTTGTATACAAAACTGCTAGAAATTGAAATTGACGTCTTATTTATGGAAGGAAGGTACTTGCCATTGCCATATACTCGCGATGCTTGGCAGGCAAATTGGCGAGCGCAGTGAAAGTTGAAGTATTTGCAGACTGCTCTGCTGCTCCTTTGCACGACACGACATTTTTTTGAATGTATTTATTTATTGACATTTATGCACAAAACAGTATAACATGGACGGACTTAATGCCACTGGCATTATCTACCAGTCCACCCAAAGGCATGTAGGGCATATGTGTAAATTCGGTTTGGTTCGTATATTGTTTAGATACCCATCTCTATTTCCTATGATATATTCATAGATAATTGCAGTCTTTGAAGTTTTGTATTTCGAGATAGTAATGTAACGAGCGATATCCTCGGAACTTATACAGCTAAAGAGTTGTATAAGGTAGTATGATATATGGGGGTAATTATAATTATAGTGTATGGGGGAGTGTGACAGATGTATGGCTTATTTGTCGAGCTATAATTTAGCTCGTTTTAAACTTCATGATTAAAATATAATTTGTTGTTTTGGTTTGAGTTTGGAGAACCGAAAAAAGGGATGCATTTATAGATTTGATTTAAGTACGCATAACAATAATAAAAATAAACACGTATTCCCCAGAAGGATCTATAGTAGACACTTGAATTCATTGTCACCAAGGGAATCGAACCCGAGACCTTTGCATAGCAGGCAGGAGCTCTACCACAACGGCCATTCATCAAATACATACATACATACATACACATATCACGCCTATAATCCCTTGCGGGGTAGGCAGAGCGTAAACAGCCGCACAAAACGGACATTTACGCCACATCTGACAAATATTTGAGGGTCATTCGGAAAATTGTGTATCGCCATAGTGACAGGTTGTCAGCCCATCGCCTAAAATTGCAACACACACCCTCGAGTCCCTTTGTCGCCTCTTACGACTCCCACGGGAAAGAAATGGGGTGATGCTATTCTAGGCCGGCATCACACGGCACATCATCATTATATGTATATATGCCGTGTTATGCCGGCTTCGAATTGCATCAGGGAATGGGCAGCAGCGTTCCCTGTGAATGCACTGCACTCGCCAATCCGTGTGCCAAGCGTGGTGAGTATGACAATAACCATAATAGGAAGAGACCCATGTCCAGCAGTGAACTGTTGAAGCTGTAAATGTATATATTTACTTACCTAGCTATAGGCATACGAAAATAATTGAACATTGCCGTGTAGTGCATTTGGACAGCAAATAATTACCTGCATTTCCCTCACAATATCAGAAATCAATAATTTCTAATCTAATCCTTTAATGAATGGGACATATCGCGTTGCACAATCAACCGGCCGACAAAGAGAAAAATAAAAACAGTAGGGGACCAAAGGAACAACTAGTGAAGGCATAGAAAACTCGTCTCATTCTGATTGACGCGCGATTAAATTCTCAAAACAATCGGTGTTTCCTATCTTCAAGTGTAAAAAGATGGCGCTGAGCTGAAATGTTTTTTTTTATATATTTTAAGTAGGATACAGACAAGGATAACTAAAAAAAAAATATATAATTAAAAAGATGAGTATGTATTTATGACTCAAATGTCGCTTTAAATAACGCCATCTAGTTTGAAATAATATAAAATTAATATAAAATTAATAATATAAAAATATTATACAGAGAACAAAAACGAAGGTCAGTATTTATATACCTCTACATGCATTTTTAATAAAAAAATCTTGATAAAAGTTAATATTGTTCAAATCAAAAATCAAAATATTAACTATTTTTTTAATATATCGAAACATACAGATCGATAGAGTTTGTTTAACTACAAAAGTTAGCATTCAAAGTAAATTTTGGCCAAAGTTATGAAATAAATAATGTGTGTGTTTACATTAGAGTATGTATATTAATATCAGTAAGTTTATTTTAGTAAGTATTTCTGTAGGTATGTTTTAGGAATGATATTTATGTTATATATTTATTTCATAGTAGTTTAATTTGTTATCTTCCATTATTATGATTGTGAAATTGCACCCGTGTCTTTTTCTCTCTGTTTACCCTATGGTTGGCCTTTAGAGAATGCCGCGTGGCATTTGGTCCGCCTTTTGTACCATGTGCAATAAAGTATAAAACAAAACAAAAATAAATTAATTAACCTGTTAAAATTTTATTTGTATCTCAAATAAGGTCATTAGCAGGGATCCCTTTTCAAATTTTATATATCTGAGGCGGCCGACCGAGTAATCTCATTCGAAATACAAATGTTTGAATTGACAGCCGCGTGCGCATGGCGCTGAGACAATATTTGATAATACAATGACCTCTGACCACGTGTGGTTTCGTAAATATTTGATTATTGATTATGAAATTGAGCTAATTTTTACGTTTGGCTACTTAGAGTCGATCTTACTTACGTAATGTACAAATTCGCCTGATTAGGAAAATCATATTTCTGCCGTGCCGTGTGATGCTGGCTTAGAATAGCATGACCCCATTTCTTACCCGTGGGTGTCGTAAGAGGCGACTAAGGGACTCGAAGGTTAGATTTGTATTGCAATTTTAGGCGATGGGCTGACAACCTGTCACTATAGTCATACACAGTTATCTGATTGACCCTCAAACTTTTGTCAGACGTGGTGTTAATATCCGTTTTACGGCCGTTAACGCTCTGCCTACCCCGTAAGGGATATAGGCGTGATTTATGTATGTATGTATATTTCTGAAACTAAGGCGGTTCCCTAAGGCGGTTCTCACACTCGTCGTCCGTCACTGCGCATTTTTAACGCATGCGTCTGTCAGAAAAAAAGGAAATTTCAAATTCCGATCTTATTTCCAAGCAAATACGGCTACGTAGCGTTTACGGATGCGTCTGTCACGCATCTAACAGTCTTAATGGAATTAAGTTTTAACTCAGTTCTTTCTTGTGAAACACCCATTGACCTAACTTGCCCTTCCAAGAAAAGCAGTTGTAGGTATGTTTATGTAGGATAGTCTGAATTTTAAATGTGTTTCCATTTGGGATTTCAATTGGTAGGTATATTGGAAAGAATAAAGAGCAAACTTTTTCTATTAGGAGCCATAGATTGAAAGAATTTTCTAGAAGGGCAAGAAAATTGCATGCAAATAGTATAAACTCAATACTCTATCCGTTTTTCCCACTAAAATCTCTATCACCCCGCTATCAGTCATGCATAGTTCAATAGTCAACAATCGTATTTATAAATAATATTTGTGAAGCAAACACTTTTTTTCCAATACACATGCCGACACGGGTTCAACGACCTAGGTGTTATGTAAATATGGTATTGACGAAATCTATTATGATATGGGCTTGCCAGGTTGCCAAAAAGGGGAAACAATCAGATAGACCAATTATGGTAGTAGCTAGAATGTTAACCCGCCTGAATCTTGGATCTGAAACAGAGGCTGATAGATTACTGTGCCCTTTGAAGCACGGATTCTGGCAGAGTCAAGTAGGTTCAGCCTGTCAAACGAAAGAATTCGACAAAGACAAATTGACCTTGAAATTAAAATGTTGTGAAAAATGTTGTAATTTTTGACGGATACTTGTTCAGTTTTTACTTGTTTAAAGTTGTCCAGTTTCATAGGCTGAAACTGAAATACTTACCTTCTTTTTTTTTTTTAGTTGTGGACCCTACGATTTTTAGCCCCGGGGCTGTTAATCTACACCTGACTGTATGGTGGGGAGCAGGAGCTCACCCGGAAAAGCTTGTGGTTGTTCAAACAACCAGCTCATGGTTGCGATTGGGCTTACGAGTTGTTCTGGGAAGAACGTATTGGACTGAATCTACCCGGCACGTGCCGGTAGTTCCCAAAGTGGGGAGCAAATGAGGGACCTTGCTTGCTTGAGGAGCTTGTGGAGTGTGATCTACTCGCAATGGCTGTAGCAGTGGCTACTGTGATTTCATCATCTTCTTCCGTAAGGATGTGTCTCGGACGGTGTTTAAAACGCGAGGTTGGATGAGGGAAGTAGTTGGACGCGGCAACTATCAAGGGGTTTTTATGATGGGGAGCATTATCGAAGAAGCGACGAGACGCTTCTTTCATATACGCTTTAATGGTAGGGAGGCCTAAGTCGATGTGGAGGTTGGCGTTACGCATGTACCAGGGCGCCCCGGTAGCTTTGCGCATAAAACGGTTTTGGATGACCTGCAGCATTTTCAGATGTGAATCGAAGGTGTGTGAAATACTTACCTATTTACGTACATACACTTATCACGCCATTATCTCTTGGGGTGAAGGCAGAGCGTTAAAAGCCATAGAATACGGTCGATATCGTCACGTCTGACAAATATTTGAGCCCTTTTAGAAAAATCGTGTATCACTATAGTAACAATTTGTCAGCCTGTCGCCTAACTTTTTAATACACATGAAACCCTTGAGTCCCTCAATCGCCTCTCACGACACCCGCCGTGGGGTGATGCTGTTCTAAGCCGGCTTTACACGGCATACCAGAATTTTTGCAATATCCAGGTAAAAAGCATAAGGATGACACGAGCAGGAAGTGACAAAAAGGTGTCGCAACACCCTTTATATGACCCTGTGACTGTGACGGATTAGAGTCGTGCAAATAGTGGGAACATTTGTATGAATATGAATGAGGGAGATATTTGATATTTTTCCTGAGTCAGGGAAAGCTTAGTCAACAATATACGGTGATATTTCGTGGGAAAATGTGTAATAAGGTCATCCGTACTAATATTATAAATGTGAGAGTTTGTGTGTGTATGTATGTTTGTTACCTCTTCACGATCAAACGGCTTGACCGATTTGGATAAAAATTGGAACATAGGTAGTGTATAACCTGAAATAACACATAAGCTACTTTTTATTGCGGGAAAACAACTATTACCACGGGAAAATTAGTGGTAGCGGGTGAAACCGCTGGGCGGAAATCTAGTGTCAAATATGAATGATAGGTTCTTCTTAAAATGAATGCTTATCGTCATGCTATCACACTATCGACAGCTGATTTGGCGCAGTGGTAGTGTGAATGTCTGCGGCGCAAAGGTTCCAGATTCGGTCTTGTGGGGACTAACAAAGTTAATATTATCACTATGTTAATTCTTTCCCAGTCTGGTTAGGACGTCGCAGGCCGAACCATCTGATTGTCTATGACAAAGATAGTTCCTGTTTCGGAGGGCACGGGCCCGCTTAGTGTATATGATTTCTTAGACGGTGGTCGTTACTCAACCACGTCAGAGACCTATTTGTAGTAGCTATTGATTAATGGCCTACTTTTTAAAGCGAGTGCACGGTTTTTGTCCCTGAAAACGGGTGAAACCTGGGCGGGCCTCCAGTCCTACATACAGGGAGTAACAAAAAGGGTATAACATGCCGTAAGGAGGTCGAGGTAGGTACTCATAAAACAGAATAACTTTTATTTATTTATTTATTAACCTTTATTGCACAGAAAGTACAAAGGGCGGGCCTAATGCCACGCGGCATTCTCTACCGGCCAACCAAAAGATAAACATAAAGAGTAAAAGCGGGTACATAATACACAAAAAAAGAAATATACTTAAAGTTCGCACTAAAGGTAGCTATACAATACATAAGAAGAAATAAACTAAAATACTATACCTAATAATTAAACATAAAAAATAAAAATACATAAATTAAATACATGCATTCATAAAGAAATAAGATATACCAACGACAAGCTAACAGACATGAAATAGGAGGAAACTTTTCCCCGCCAAAAAAAAATTAGATCTCCCATCTCCCATAAAAAATACCGATCAGCTGGTTAATCTACTATGGGTGGGAGGTCCATGCTGTGTGCCGTGGTGCCGTGTGATGCCCGCTTAGAATAGCATCACCCCATTTCTTACCCATGGGCGAAGTAAAAGCCGACTAAGGGACTCGAGGGATATGTATTGCAATTTTAGGCAATGGGCTGACAACCTGTCACTATAGTGACACACAGTTATCTGATTGACCCTCAAGCTTTTGTCAGACGTGGTGTTAATATCCGTTTTACGGACGTTAACGCTCTGCCTACCCCGTAAGGGATATTGGCGTGATTTATGTGTGTGTGTGTGTGGGAGGTTAATTTTTTTCACATTTCGACCTTAGTTTCATGAGGGCAGTTGTTCAGTCTCATGAGTACTTTGACCTCCTTTCGGCTTGTTAAACCCTTTTTATTACTTCTTGATAGTATGTTATGAAAAGTTTTGTTCAAAAAAGTACTTCAATTCTCTCTTTCAACGTGGTTTGAACACTGCAAGTCTTTATAGAGGTAAAGCAGAACGTCCATACCACACTTAACGACCAGCCCAAATCGAAAATCGACTACACTAGTGCACTCCCCCGTCGTTACTTGCTTTACGATCGCAGGCACACGGCGAGTTTGAAATTTTCCCTTTTTTGAGGGGAGATTTACCCCTGCAGGGGATCGAGTCATAAAATATGGGTGAAAAAGGAAAATTGAAAGGTTTTTGAATTATTTAGTTGAGGGTGATGTGTGATACGTGAAGGCTTTTAGGGGATAAATAAATCGCAAGTGTCTGGATTTTAGGAATATGTCATTGATTGACACACTCTTGAAAGTTTTCATTTTTTCATCAGAGCATCAAATTGTATGATTAAAAAATCTCATTGAAACACTCTTCAAAGTTAACATTTTTCACGAGAGTACCTATGAAAATTGATGATGAAAAATTACTAACTTTCTGTCATGTGAAAAAAGTCGTTCTAATATCGGTTCTACCTTAGTCATCCGTCACTGACCTAGACTAGACTAAAATGAAGCAGAACAACCCTATCTCAATAAACGAACACCTAGATTTTCAGTTTAAGTTTGTAAAGTTCGCAGGTGCGCTAAATACAACATATTTATTCAAAACATTTTAACCAAATGCAGCTTATTCTTTCTTCATCTTCTTCCTCGTATCCTCATGACTGAGAGACTTGACTTTTCCGAGCTATAATCGTCACGTTTCTTCTTATACTTTCCGATTTTTCTTTCCCGTTTAGATTTCATCGCAAAACTACATTAACATACATTAACAGTCACAACAGTCCACTTGAAAAAAAATAAAGTCCACTGTTGGACATGGGCCTCTCTCTAATGGGAGTATTGCCATACTCACAGCGCTTGGCAGGCGGATTGGCGAGCGCAGTGCAAGATGAGGCATTTCCAGGAAACGCTGCTGTATATTCCCTGGATGATAATGCCTTAGTCACTTTTTACGACGACCACGAGTAGAATTTGGGTGATGCTATTTTAAGCCGGCACCACAAGGCCACATCGCAAAATAATTACGTTTAATTATACTGTGTGATGCCAGCTGAGAATAGCATCACCCATCACTTTCCCGTGG
This sequence comes from Tuta absoluta, assembly GCA_027580185.1. Taxonomy (NCBI): domain Eukaryota; kingdom Metazoa; phylum Arthropoda; class Insecta; order Lepidoptera; family Gelechiidae; genus Tuta; species Tuta absoluta. The sequence goes on from JAQAHW010000038.1 coordinate 1,591,303, forward strand.
TTGTCGTAACAGGCGACTAAGGTATTCGAGGGTTACATATGTATTGCAAGTTTAGGCGATGGGCTGACAATCCGTCACTATGGTGATACATAATTTTCTGAAAGACCCTCAATGTTTGTCAGACGTGGCGTAAATTTTCAGTTTTTACGACCGTTTACGGTCTACACAGCGAAGGATATAGGCGATATATATTTACATGTGTTTGTACGTAGACTTCATTGCAATATTATCACGTTAAATTGTAGTAAATACGTAGATTTTATAGAAAAATTATATCGTTAAATACCAGCAGAACTTCTCGCTTCTGCTTATGACTTGGCCGGTTACTTTTAAACAGCGTAGGGTAACGAAATAAACTGCTCGACTGCCATTAAACTTGAATTTCGAACGTACACCTGTTTGCATTCGCAGGAGATACGCTATCTGTGGTTCCAGGTTATTGTTCAATTGGACGAAAGATTTGTGGCTGAGGGACAAAAGTTTTAGGATGTTTTGTGGGTAGATGAATATGCTGTTGAATGTTCGAAATTCGTATTTAAATATGTATGTATACATATCACGTATTTATCCCTAGACAGAGCGTAACAGCCATAAAATACGGTCGCAACTATTTGAGGGGCGTTTTAGAAAAATCGTCTATCTATAATACTTTAGTTACAGGTTGTCAGCCTGTCGCCTAAATTTGTAATACACATGGAACCCTCGCGACCTTAAGTCGCCTCTTACGACACCTGCGGGTAAGAAATGGGGTAATGCTATTCTATGCCGGCATCACACGGCCTCAAAATTCAACTTAAAATTTTACAGTATAAAAGAGTGTTAATAAAAGAGATAGCACGAAATCAGTGGCTACATTCCACCATTTGAAAAGCGTCTCAATCTCAACTGTGTTTCATTAGAGTGTCAGTTGGATGGTTTTGGCCGTTTCGTATTCCGGTAACATTTTGAAGTACAGAAAATGACAGTGGCAATAGAATGATAGTTGAGTGTCGATGGGGATTGCATACATACATATATCACGCCTATAATCCCTTGCGGGGTACGGCCCCATAAAACGGACATTTACGCCACGTCTGACAAACATTTGAGGGTCATCCCGAAAATTGTGTATCGCAATAGTGACAGGTTGCCAGCCCATCGCCTAAAATTACAATACACAATTTCAAGATAAAATTACAATTGGGATTGCAATGGCCAAACAATAAGAGAAACGAGGGCCAGAAGTTTGAGAATTGAGTGCCAGGAGTGTCAGGAGTAGGATTTTGCTCCATTAGTCGAAATATTCGATGATTGGCGGCTGAGCCAAGTTTCCAACTGCGTGAATCTTTCATGGATCTGTGACGAAAACTCTGTTGCCTGGTTCGGTAGAGCGCTAGATTTTCCGCCCAGATGGTCCATCAGTACCTACATCGAATGTCGAGTCTCTTTGAGAGGTTATACATACATACACATACATACATACACATATCGCGCCGTGCGGGGTAGGCAGAGCATAAATGGACAAATAAAACGGACATTTACGCCACGTCTGACAAACACTTGAGGGTCATCCGGAAAATCGTGTATCAACATAGTGACTGGTTGTCGGTTTATCGCCTAAAACTGCAATACACACCCTCTAGTCCCTTACGACTCCCACGGGCAAGAAATGGGGTGATGCTATTCTAAGCCGGCATCACACAGAGGTTATACGTAGGTACTTACCTAGTGAAATATCTTCCACACTGAGTATAAAGAATATACTCACAAGTTTTTATTGCCCCTTCTCCTTTTCGTGTGGGACACCGGCGAACGACCCGATAAACTCTGGTGTCACGAGTTTTTCAACCGCCTTCTTCTGCTAGTAGGCCTCTGACGTGGTTGTGTAACGATCGCGTCTTAATAATTATAGACAGCCGGGACCGACGGCTTAATGAGCCCTCCGAAGCAAGGAACCATCTTTCTTACGGACAATTAGGAGGGCCAGCCTGGAATAACCTAACCAGACAGGAAACAAATTCACAAAGTGATAATATCAACTTTTTGCGTGTCCCATCGGGAATCGAACCTGGATTTTTTATGCTATACTTGTAGTAAAAAATGCTGCACTGGCATCACGATGAAAATACGGTAATTTTCAACAAAATAAGTTCAGTGCAATTTCTACAAAATGTTAAATAAACGATGTCCAACCATTTGTAAGAGCGGATGAGACACGATTTTACTAAGCCCCAACCTACAGATTGCACAGATTATGGCAAAGCTTATTACGGTGTACAGCCTGAAATATTGAATTTAATTCATAATTCTATTTATTATGATCCATTTAAGACCTGTAGGGGAGCTAGGGGGAGAAAATTATATCAAATTTTAAGGGTGAACGGCCTTAATTGCCATAAGGGGTAAACTGTGTTTTATGGGGGTGTCAACCTGATCGCAAAATGTTTTGATTCAAATTTGTTGGGTTTGGTGTGGAGTTTTGTTTTGGGTAAAGTTTAGCGATAAAATGAAGCGATATTGGGTTAGCTCGCTCCATCTTAGACTCTGCCTCTGTCCTATGACCTAGACTAGAATCAAGAGCAAACCCATCATTAAGAAAAATAATAATAATTGCACAGATGAAATTCCGTGGCTGACGTACACGCAGGTGTGTTTGAATCCGTGTGATGCCGAGTAAGTATAGCATCATTTTTTCTTGAGTTTGCACAACTATTACTCATCACAATAAAACAATTTTAAACGGATTTAAGTTGTGTTTATTTTGGATTACGAAACGTAGGAATTGTAAAGTCCAATATAAACACAACTTAAATCACAATAAAACAATTTTAAACGGATTTAAGTTGTGTTTATTTTGGATTACGAAACGTAGGAATTGTAAAGTCCAAAATAAACACAACTTAAATTCGTTGAAAATTGTTTTATTGTGATAAGTATATCATCACCCCAATTCAACTCGTGGGTGTTGCCAAAAGCAACTGAGAAATAAATTCACCCAGGGAATGTGCAGCAATATCTTGCACTGCGCTTGCCAACCCGCTTGCCAAGCGTCGTGAGTACCACCCAATAAGGGGAATCCCATGTCCAGCAGTGGACCGTTGTGGCTGTTAATGAGTTTGAACCCATCATTTACACTCAAACTTAAAAAAAAGCTTATTTTGTAATGAAGTCATCATCATTGGCCTCACACGTCTGTGACAGACGATTTAATCAGTGTCTGAGGCAAGACTTTTCATGGCTGTATAAGCCGATACGGGAGCGGCATAGTTTTCCGCACGCTCTACAATTGAAGGTAGAATTTGAGACCGGCACATGCATGTTCAGATGACGTTTTTGCTTTTTGTTAGCGAGACCAGAAAACCAGGCATTATCGTGTGTCTTACGCCCATCAAACACACGCTTACGCCGCATTCTCATGTATATCCCTGTTGTGTTGTAACTTCTTTTGATACATTACCTGAAACAACCAAAAATATATTTACGAATAAGAAAAAAAACAAAGGTTTAAATATTAACGGAAAAAAAAACTAAACGAGCCCATTCAAACAACTTTCATTTCAAGTTCAAGGAACATATTGGCCTCAATGCAAGAAAAAAAATCTCTTACCTTACTACCTTAAAATAGCGCTGTCACTTTCCGTCAAATAGATTTAGAAAAGGATAGGAGATATCTAATTCCTGTCATTTTTATAAATGACAATGATTTCATCGCCATTTCCACACAATTGAGTCACCATTGTTTTCGTCGTTGTCTTATTTTGACAGATAACGCGTATTTTTCGTCAAATTATACGACTTCAAATCTTTTATCCTCTAGATTGAAAGTGACAGCACTAATTTAAGGTATGTTATGTTATCTTATGAGAATTTATAGACCGCCAAGCTAAAGTGTCAGAGGGCCGGGCACGTTTGTCGGATGCACCCGGATCGTTGGGCAAAGATCGTCACCGAACAATAGGTTCCTCAAAACCGGTCCCGACCTGCTGTTCCGACGTAGAAGTAAACCCCGAAACCGTTAGCGTGACGATCTTGACGCCCATTTACAGAAGTCTATGACGGTGGCATTAGACCGCCTTTGCCTAGCAGTGGGATCAAGCAGGCTAATAATGAAAAAAATAGAATTTATATCCCGAATTGAGGCCAAGAACTAGCTTGCCCTAACAAAATGACTCAGTTAACAACTATCCTATGCTTCTAAACCTAAAAGTTGCCTGACACAGTTTAAATTCAGAAGTGTTTACGATATTTCATCCCATTCTATCCAAACTCGCGGTCAAACTGTCTAAAAGTGGATGAACGTAGAAATATGAGCTACATTTCCATGCCACGGACACGTCAGCACTCTGGGGTAAAAAATGTGCAATCGGGGTGAAGCCACAAACTGACGATTTTTTCCTATCGCTTTCCTGTTTGAAACGGGGTTGCCAGGCTCAAAAGAATTTTCAATAAGGTTTATTGGCGCGAGCCTGATAAGTTTGAGCTGTTTGGTTGAACTTTACTCGTGTTTTGGGTTAAGCATGACACAGATACTTATTTAGCAGCCAAAGCTTCTTCACGTATCTACCATTAAATGAAACTAAAAGGAGTATAATACCAATATTAATTTAAAATTAATATTGCCATGAAAACACTTAAAAAAGACACTGCATTTAACTATTTTAGCAAAGCTGAGACGAGACAAAAAAGAAGTTTTATATATTACAATCGTTTTTTGTGGACTTTAATCTGATGATGAAAAATAGCCATTATGCTTTTCCTTTTTATATTGGAATTTTATTATTGCGTTTGAAATTTTTTTTTGCAGTAAATTTACGTGTAACTCTGGAAATAATGGACTTATTTAAATTGTTTATGAATAAAATAAACTTGCAAATTATACTCATTATAATTTTCTTTTCCACCGACCTGGGCCAGGATTCTCTTATTTTATTACCCTTGCAATGCCAGCGACACTCAACTGTCATTTTATTGTCACCGTGATAACCTATACTTTTAACTGTTTGCAGAATATGAAACGCCCAAAATCATGCAACGGACACGCTATCTACATACAACTTAAACGATTCTTATTTAGTAGACTTCGGGCACTGGTTTAACTGATAAGATAGTTTACAACATTTCAAAGAAATTCAATAAATTATGCAAACAATAATATTCTTATCTGGCACCACCGACTTTCCCTTATTTCAGCGCCGATCGGGCCAACTTCCGGTCCCGTCAATCAGACTTTCCCGCCATTTCTCACTGACACCGGAAGGAGGGAACTTTTTAAAATATACTGCGGCCGTGGCTATGTAAATCACGGCAACTGTATCGATATCGATAAAGGTACCTTTGACTGGGGTTTATTTTGGGAGAGAGTATGTTTTTTAATAATTTTATTTTAGCTCATGCATTCCTTCTAAATGTCTCCGTGTTCCATAATACAAATATCTTTATTACTCTCATTCATAAGTAGGTACACAACATAACAACAGATCATATAAATACACAACAGCAGTAAGCAGTGAAAAGAAAACCGGCCAAGTGCGAGTAGGACGCGCGCACGAAGGGTTCCGTACCATTATCTAGATAAAAAAAAAAAACACGTGTTTTGTAAGTGTACGGTTGTACCGTGGTCGCCAGTGGTGTGTAGTGATGGTGTTGGTGTAGGGGTAGCTCCAAAGGGTTGTAGAAAACAAACACTACATTATAATAAACACTGTTGTATATTGGTCAACGTACGGAAGCGAACAGCCACGAGCATGTGGCGCAAAACGTATATAATAAACGGAAAGTGCTGACACAATAGTTTACCTTATGCTAATACATGCTAATACTTCACTACACACTACATCATCCCCCTAAAAATTTATAAAAAATTAAACAGCAAAAGGTTAATTTTTTACTACAAATACAAATAAAATAATAATTACTATCGATACAGTTTTGTTCTATTTTTATGAACAGTTACATGTTTACCATTGATATCAATTACAACATTAGGTGCTGAGTCTCTAATTACAGTGTACGGTCCTAAGTACAGCTGATCGAGTTTGCTGCCTGTCTCATTTTTTAATAACAATGAATCGCCGGGTTTGTACACAATAGGGTTGATTGACTTATCATAATAAATTTTTCTTGCATTTTTTGACATAAGTAAATTCTTCCTTGCATCATTTTGAGCTCTCTGCAATCTAAATTTAAACTCTAATGCATAGTTATCGTGGTTATACAGTGGATCTACATTTGTACATAAATTATTAGGAAGCCTACAGACTTGTCCGAACACTAGTTCGAAAGGAGTGTACTTGGTGCTCGTGTGTACAGTAGTGTTGTATGAGAAACACCAATACTGTACCCATGAACTCCAATTTGACGGATGATTTTCGGTCTGTATACGTAAGTATGCTCCTAATACCTTGTGTGAATTCTCTAAAGATCCAATACTCTGATGGTGGTAAGCTGTTGACATAATTTGGTTGATATTTAAAATTTTACATAGCTCTGCCATTGTACTCGAAATAAACTCTGTCCCTCGGTCAGTTGCGATTTCCCTAGGTATACCATACCTTAAAATAAAGTTTTCAGCAAATGCTCTGGCAACTTCAACTGTAGACTTACCTTTAAGTGGGTATGCCTCCACGTATTTAGTCAACTCGCATTGTAACGTCAAAATATAACAGTTCCTATCATCATCTTTATCAATTGGACCAACTATATCAAGAAAAACTTTTTCCATCGCTGTCGATGCTGTTGTTGTTACTGCAAGTGGTTCCTTGGTGATGGAAGTATATTTCTGCTTTTGACATTTGTCGCATTTTTCGACATATTCCTTAACATCCTTTTCCATTGATGGCCAATAATAATATCGTTTCAAATTGTTTACCATTCTTCGAATACCTACATGACCACTGGTAGGCAAAATATGGAAATCATTCATTACAACTGTTTTCTCATCATTACCATAAACTCTATGTACGTATTTTATAATACATATCCTTGGACCTTTCCATTTTTTACATTTACTTACATATCTAGCTAGCCATTCACAAAATTCCTTAATAGATTTAGTTTTAATCATAACTATTTCTTGTATATCGTATTGTTTACTAAAATCAGTCAGTTCCTTCAACAAAACGTCTCGCGTATTTGCTGATAAAGAAGATCGACCAACAAGTATTGTCTTATTCTTTTCAATATAAACTATTTTTCCATTATTTGTCATTTTGATCAAATTTCTCTTTTCTTTTATTAATCTGCGCAGATTATAATCCGATAAAACTGATAATTCTATATCATCGTCTTGTTTTTTAAGTACTTCTACCACTTTAGGGTGTACAGGCCTGTCAGTGGTAAAAGGTTTTGAGTTATTTCTAGTCAAATCCTTGTCCTTATTACTAATATCATTCATTCTTTTCGCTTGTGCTCTAGTAATAACATTCATCCCTTTCAACTCATCTGACGTAATAATCACTCTCGACAAAGCATCCGCAACAACATTCTCGCTTCCTCTCACATACTCTACTTCAAAGTTATATTCTTCAAGTCTTAGTCGAAATTTTGTTAAACGGCTACTCGGATCTTTCATACCAAATAAATAAATCAAAGGTTTGTGATCCGTTTTGATAATAAACTTCTTTCCAAACAAGTAAGGCCTAAAATATTTTACTGACCAAACTATTGCCAAAAGTTCTTTCTCTATTGTCGCGTAATTTAGTTCTGCTTTGTTTAAATTTCTGCTTGCGTAAGCGATTGGTCTTCCATTTGAATTACACAAAACACTACCAATAGCAAATCCTGAAGAATCAGTAGTTAGTGTAAACTGATTTTTCTCTGTAAAATCTGGGTAATCTAGGACAGGTGGGTTAGCCAAAGCATTTTTCAAATATTCAAAAGATGCTTGGCATTCAGTTGTCCATTCGAATTTTACTCCTTTCCGACTCAATTTATTTAGTGGTAAAACTATACAAGCAAAATTTTGAATAAACTTTCTATAATAGTTAGCCATAGCTACAAAACGCTTGACGTTATCACTTGACGACGGGGTCGGGTATTTCTCAATAGCATGTATTTTCTCTGGGTCGGGTAAAATTCCTTCAGATGAAATAACGTGTCCTAAATATAGAATCTGCTTTTTCAAAAATTCACATTTAGCTGGATTGAGTTTCAGATTAACTTTTCTTAATCGAGTAAATACTGTCATCAAATTAGAATTATGCTCTTGTAGATTTCTGCCAAAAATAATCAAATCGTCTAGATATACTAAACATCTCTCATAATTCAGACCTGACATAGCAACGGTCATTAACCTACTAAATGCCGATGGACTGATTTTTAATCCCATGGGTAGTCTAGTCATCTGATATTGTCCTTTATCAGTTGTGAATGCGGTATATTCTCGACTTTCTTTAGCTAGTGAACATTGGTAATAGCTTTGTGATAAATCGCAATGACTGAAATAAACAGCTCCACTTAAAGACTCTAACACATCAGTAATGTTAGGGAGTGGGAATTTATCATCCTGAATTGTTTCGTTTAGCCGCCTGTAGTCTATTACAACGCGCCACTTCCGCTTGCCATCACGATCTAGTTTTTTAGGGACCAACAGCAAAGGACTAGACCACTCACTACTCGTTTCCTCAATAATTTTGTCCTTTAACATCTCGTCTATTTGCCTATTTAACTCCTCTTTCTGTGCTTTAGGAATACGATACTGTTTGCTGTATACAGGGTTGACATTATCTTTTAACCGAATGGACTGTTCATAAACATTAGTCATACTCAACTTATCCCCTGGCATGTGAAAAATATCCGGGAACTTGGCACATATTTGTTCCATAGCAATTTGTTCCTCATCATTCAAATAAGTTCCTAACTTAAGTATTTTGAACAACTCCTTTACTCTTTCTACGTTACGTTCCGATTTATCAAAACTTCCATACTGATATTCAGACAACTTATCAACTGTTATACTATTTAAATCTAACTCTACTTCTTTATTAGTCGTGTTTAAAATTCTCACTGGTATTTTACAATTTTTAGGGCTCACTACGGTATTTGCAATAAAAACACCACACTGTATCTCTTTTGGTAAAATGACACAGTCGTAATCGACTCTACTAGGTACGTACTTCAATACTTCGCAACGCGGTGTTATCACGAATGACTCATTATAAAAATGCAACGGTAGAGTTACCGGGCAATGTTTTGTTTTGAGAGTAAAGGTATCATTTTCATAGTTCGCGATACCCTTATGTTTTTTCATAAAATCTTGACCTAGTATGCCTGAAGCTCTACATATCAGGTTTTTAAAGACATGAAACTTGTGTTCAAAAATGTGTCCTTTGTATTGTAACTTGAGGAACACATGTCCTTCCGAAGTTAAACTTCCACTTACTCCGTATATCCTAATCTTACTCTCATAAATCTTAACGTTACAAAGTTTACTTAAAATTTCGAACTTAATTGCTGATAATGACGCGCCAGTATCGACTAACCACTCAATATTTAAATTTTCTACTCTTAAATTTACCCAGTTTATGCTATTACAAGCTAATATAATTTTTTCTTCATTACTATTAACGAAAAAACTTATCTAAATTCATATGCTCATCGTTTGCCTCCTGAGCATCGCGTTGATCATAGTGGTTCATTGACCCATATCTATGTCCACGCTTATAAAATGTTCGAGTGCCGCGAAACTGCTTACCTGCACTATTGGACGCTCCGGCGCCGCTGCCGCCGCGACCAGCGCCTGCGACACGGAAGCCGCTGCGCCCCGCGCCCCGCGCACTCGGTGCACCGTCATGCCTGTTGTAGCTAAAGTTGGTATTTTGGGTATTACGGTAATTGTCACGTAGAAATCCTCGACCACGAGCTCCTGAATAGCCACGGCCGCGACCAGATGACCTGTAACTGTAAGAGTTTTGCTGTGTTAAACCTCTATTGCCAAAACTCATAATGGGATGAGTTTCTGCATCGCGCGACTCATCCTCAGCTACGCGAATCGCTTCTTTTAAAGAAGTTAAATTTCGCGCCGCAACGATAGTGCCGATACGCTGGCTACGCAAACCTTCGGCAAACCGCTTGATAGCGTTCCGCTCGTTCAGAGGCCGCAGGATCTTGTACGCGTCGTCCTTGCCTTCCGCCTGGGAAATAGTCAAATCTGCAAACAAACTTTCAATTTCCTGGCCAAACTCTCTCACTGACCTATCACCTTGCCTAGACATTTGCAACTTTGACTGAAGGGCAGTGTCTGACTTTCGCGTTAGCAAATGGGTGCGCATGTCCTCGATAAGACTGTCCACACTAGTGTATGTTGCAGACAAACGCATTTTTATGTTTGAAGTTATTCGTGTTTTTAAAACAAAGTTTATGAGCAACTTCTTACCATCATCATTGAGCATTGACGAGTACAATTCAATAGCATCTATCAAGTCTTCAGTGGTGCCTTCGTCACCACTGGTTTTAGGCAAAAGGCTTGTTGCCGTTTTTAAACAAAATTTGTCCGACATTTCTACAGCTTCTTCTTTATTTTTCGATAGTAAATATTCTTCCTCGTATTTTAATATCTTTGAATATTCTTTCTCAATTAAATTACACACATCTACTTCTGAACCTAAAATTTGATAGTGTTCTTCCAAATTTTTCTTATTTATTAAATATAAGCAGTGTATTTCTTTAGCTTCATTTATTTTACTTTCAAAATTTCTACCGTGTCTCCTAGACGGTCCTAACTGACATATACTATTTCTAATATAACTTAAATCCTTATGATTTTCCTTAAATGATTCTATGTATTCTTTAAAAGTACCCATAAATCCTAAAAATATACTTACTAAAATTATACGCAATATTCATTCATACCATATATCAAAGTCCAGTTCATTGCCGTGCCGCGCGCAAGTCACGTTATGCCGACGCATCACTTTTACGTATATCACACGTTTTCCACTAGATTTTTGTATTATTTTCGCACTTATTTTTCACTTTTTATAATTTCCGAACTGTAGTTGGTCGTAATCCGTCTTTTCCTATAATTTTCTAGGGTATTCCTGGATAATGCATCATCACACGTAGACAAATTGTTTGCTCAAAATCTCGCAGTGCTGCTCCTGATTGCCTTAATTTTTCTTACTGCATTACTATCTCCATTTCATCTTCATTCCTCATATGGACGCTACCCCTAAAGATACACGTCGTCATCATGTCATATGCGCAACTTCATTCTTCCCGTTACCTCCAGAATTTCTAGGCTCGCTGCATCGACGGGACGTCGACAACACGCAGGGTTGCCATGTACGGTTGTACCGTGGTCGCCAGTGGTGTGTAGTGATGGTGTTGGTGTAGGGGTAGCTCCAAAGGGTTGTAGAAAACAAACACTACATTATAATAAACACTGTTGTATATTGGTCAACGTACGGAAGCGAACAGCCACGAGCATGTGGCGCAAAACGTATATAATAAACGGAAAGTGCTGACACAATAGTTTACCTTATGCTAATACTTCACACTACATAAGGCAGCCCCCTTAAATATTTACTTTAATAATTTTTCTTGTATTTGATGCTATAGCGGCAACAGAAATACATCATCTGTGAAATTTCAACTGTCTAGAAATAACGGTTCAGGAGATAAAGCCTCGTAACTGCAGGACGGACGGACGGACGGACGGATAGACAGACGGACAGCCGAGCCTCAGTAATAGGGTTTCCGTTATTACCCTTTGGGTACGGAACCCTAAATAGTATCAGTGAAAACAAAAATATATGAGAGCAAACGGTGAGGAACTCATGTTGCTTGCTACTGTGTTGCAACCTAGAGGCTTTAGTCAACATACTAGGTAGCCCTGATTTTCAGTCCTTACCTATTCATATCAATTGGCACAAATTAGCAGAGGTTACATACAAAAAAAGCGGTTTATTGGTTTGAACGTTGGTCTCAGAATCCAGCTAGTTAGATCGATTCTTGATCGATTCATTAGATACACGAATAAACTTGATATTTGTCAATTTATCACTTTGTGGGCGAAACCATTTTGTTCACACACTTTCGATACACATCAAAAATTTTGCAGGTCATCCAAAACCGTTACATGCGCAATGCTACCGGGGCGCCCTGGTACATGCGGAACGGCAACCTCCACATCAACATATTTATTAAACTTTATTGCACAGAAAGTACAAAATGCATTAATGTTTTACTGAGAAATGAAAGCGTATTTCAGCTATTAAATCTTTATTTTATCAGAAAAACATGCACGAAAAATGGTGCCACAGAATGTAGACAGCATGGTGCTTTTGTTTTAGAGACTTAGTATGAGAAGGCGCGAAATTTAAAGTACAACACTCCCCCTTGCCACACGACATTCTCTAGCGTCTTTATTCCATAATGCTAATTAATTTGTTTAGGAGTTTGAATAAAAATAAAGCGAAGCTAGTTGCATTAAACCGCTAAGCAAATTAAGGCTAAGTGTTCGCCATTGAGAGACTTTCTTCAAACCCTTTGCCCTCAATGACTGCAGCATAAGTACAGCATAATACCCTATTCAAAACTCCATGCTGTGCTATTACTGGTGGTTATGTAATCTGGTTAAGGTAGTTCGAGGGCCCAGTGGCGCCTTCAAACAGGAAAAAATCCCTGGCTTGGACGCTAGTCATCTGGAAACCAAAGTATCAATTCGCGGCAATATATAACTACAAAGATTAGAATCAATATAACCTTGTTAAAGCTATGTGTTTTGGTAATGTATTACAAAAATGCTAAAAGTGGCCACTTTAAGCAAAATTACAACTCATTTTTTTCGTGTAAAATAGGCCCTTATTTGTGTGCTATCTCACCTGCAATCTCACATAATCACATTACTAAAGCGCTTAGTTTTTACAAGGTCTTATTGATTCCAAATAACCTTTGCAGGTATTTATTAATATAATTTAGTTTCCAGGTGACCTAGCGTAGCGTGTCCATCCAGGTTTTTTTTCCTGTTTGGGGCGCTACTGGGCTCTCGAAACAACTTAAAAGAGCAGTTATGTAATATTGTAGATTTTACGTACGAGATTGAAGCTGTATTGCGCTCGACAAAAAGTGGTTTATTGCGCTTATAAATCTACCTGTGTTGTGATCATATCAAAATGTAGGTGACTTCCACACTAGGGCGGACTGGCGGATGCGTCTGTCAAACACCTTGGTCAAATCGCATGCGTTACAGTGTGCCATGGTATCCGTTTTTTGTATGGGAATTTGTCTTTCGTCTGACAGACAGATGTGTCAAAAATACGTCCGTCAGTGGGAGAACAGGCTTAAAATATTTTTATGAACGTTTTAACTATATATTGTACCGACAGTAAGATGGTTCAGCCTGCAAAGTCTCTTCCAAACTGGGAACGGTCACAAATTGATAAGTTGACAAATATCAATGTTGTGTATCCTTTTGAGAATCGAACAGAGGACCTTAGGATCCTGCGAGCAATCACTAGACCACGGAGGCATGATGTTGATTCTGCTTGCTCTAGAAAAAAATTAAGATACTTCTGTGACACACATAAATAAATATCCAGGACAAATCGGGAACTAGATAACTGATATTAATGCTTACAAAATTAATTTTATGTAATTAAAAACATATTATACATAGAACTTAACATAAATATTTGAAAATTTACTTTAACAAATATTTGTGTCTAGTGGTGGATTGAACCCACGGACCTCGGCGTAACATACTAGGGTACTATCCGCTACGCCAACGGTACAGTCAAGATGATGAAAAATTGAGATGTCTAATACACACATAGTTTAGATATATGTATTAGTTTATTATTATATTATTTATATATTATTATATTCATTGTTTTGTTTACACAATCATATATGCATTAATGAGGAAAATTGCTTTAAAAAGAATATTTTGTGCTCGTAAGTAATATTTGCACTATCCCGCTTCCATTGTCGCACTCTGTCTTTCACCCTAAGGTGGCCTGGTAGAGAATGCTACCTAGCATTAAGGCCGCCTGGTTGTACTGTTTCTTTTATTTGTGTTTATCTATTGTTGTATTATTTATTTAATGTGCAATAAAGAATTTTGTTATGTTATGTTACACAATACGAGACATTCGTAGAAAAAACTACTTTTGACATCCGAAACTGTTTGCCCGCGGAAACGGAAGCACGAATTCGGAATTTGAATCCAGCGCGCTAATTCGTCCGCGGCGAGATCAAACGCGCCGCAGGCCAATTACTATAGCGTATGCGCACTCAATGCTCCAGTTAGAATTACCTTTAGAACAGCGTAAGGGACAGGCAGTAGCGTTTGTCTCAGTCTAAATATCACACAAATCTATACTATATACATATATCACGCCTTTATCCCTTGCGGGGTAGGCAGAGCGAAAAAGGCCGCAAAAAACGGACACTTAAGCCACGTCTGACAAAAATTTGAGGGTCATTCGGAAATTTGTGTACCGCCATGGTGACAGGTTTAGCCCATCGCCTAAAATTGCAATACACACCCTCGAGTCCCTTCGTCGACTTTTACGACACCCACGGGAAAGAAATGGGGTGATGCTATTCTAAGCCGGCATCACACGGCATTCATCTATACTAATGTTATAAATTGGAAAATAACTCTGTCTGTTACATTTTCACGCCTAAATCACTGAACCGATTTTGATACAATTTGGCATAAGCATAGACAGGAACCTAAAAAAGGACATATGCAACTTTTTACCGCTGGAAAATCTATCGATCCCACGGGAAATAGTAATATCGAATTCACGCCGCGCGTACGAAGACGCCGGGCACCAGCTAGTAATTCATAATTGGGAGACATTTGAAATTGGGCTGTGATCCTAAACCGTTATTTCAAAATCAAATGACAAGAGCATATTTTCCATTACATTTCTGAACCTTATATTTTGAGAATATAACAGGAGCAGGACCTTAAAATTTTGACGGCCGATGTGGCGCAAAGGTTCCGTAAGTTGATATTTATCACTTTGTGAATTTGTTCCCGGTCTGATTAGGACATTGCAGGGTGAACCTGATTGTCCGAAGAGAAATGGTTCCGTGCTTCGGGGGGCATGTTAAACCGTCGGTCCCGGTTGCTGTCTATGATTACTTAGACGGTGGTCGTTACACAACAATTTCAGAGGCCTACTACTAGTAGTAAAAACTCAGACACCAGGGTTCATCGGGTCGTTGGAAGACTCGGTATCCTACACGAAAAAAAGAAAAGAAAAAAACCTTATAATTTGGTAAGTAATTAATCCTTATTTACGCATTAATCGACAATATTTTGTTATGAAGCTTATATACGAAAAGAGCAACTGACATAATTGGCATAGCAAGAGGCGTCGAATTTTGCAAGTTTTCTAAATGGTTTTTATGTATTTTGTAAATGCCAGTAACCAAAGCATCACTTTTCTGCTAACCTATAAATAAATCAAAGTAATTCATTTCTCACTGCCACTTCCATCCCGTCGCTTGCCCCTCGAACCCCTTCCTATTCTCCGTTACTAAAACAGACGGTGGATATTATTAATGGTTGGCATTGTGCAACCATGGCAGAATATATTTAGAGGTATCTTGCACTGAATAACGTTTAAGGCGAGTGTAGTCGTAAACAACCTCGACAGCGGCGCCAATTCACTAAATAAAATATTTTCTCTATATACAAACAATCTATAGGAATGTCCGTTGCTCAAATTTTTAGGATTTAGAACCTGCAAACTCAATGAAATATTCGCTTAAATTAAAGTTATAGCAATTACTATCAAAAGTTGCCGTTTTTAGACACTTTTTTCCATACTAATACTAAAAACGGACATTCTGATAGATTGTTTGTATAAAGAGTTTTTTTTTGAAGTGGCGTGACTATCGAGGCCGTTTACGACTACACTCGCCTTAAGTCGCAAAGTGAAATTAAGTACACGTAAATAGAAACATACGTTCAAATATCACGCCTTTATCCGGGGGTAGGCAGAGCGATAACGGCCGTAAAAATGCGGCTACTATCGCCACGTCTGACAAATATTTTAGAGGCGTTTCAGAAAAATGGTGTATCACTACAGTGACAGATCTCAGTCTGTTGCCTAAAATCATGATATACACACCCTTGAGTTACTTAGTCGCCTCTTACGACACCCAAGGGAAACAATTAGGGTGATGGTATTCTAAGCCGGCATCAACCTAACTACCACTATAATCATAACTATACAAGTAAGTGTGCCGTGTGATTCCGGCTTAGAATAGCATCACCCCATTTCTTTCCCGTGGGAGTCGTAAGAGGCGACTAAGGGACTCGAGGGTGTGTATTGCAATTTTAGACCATGGACCGACAACCTGTCACCATGGCGATAAACAATTTTCCGAATGACTCTCAAATATATTTGTCAAGTGTTAATTTCAGTTTTTTGCGACCGTTTGCGCTCTGCCTACCCCGCAAGGTATTATAGGCGTGATGTGTACAAGTAAGTACAGTGGCGTGCTTAGGGTATCACGACTGGGTAGGCAGTGTTAACAATGAACAATGGTGGTTCTTACACGCACAGCATGTTTTCGGTGTTTCGTCGTATCCGGTTTTTAGACGAAAGTAGTTTATGAAATCTCGTACGAAAACCAAAATATTAGGGTAGGCAGTGTTTTTGTGCCTATATGGACTAAACGCCCCAGATAAGTATCTACTGACAGCTAGTAGCTACTGACCCGCAGCATGAGATTTTATCTGAGACCTCAAGGCGGACAGGTAATTTCCTCGGACTCATTGAGACTTAGATCTACTCTAACATAGTCTACATCATAGGTGAACAAGTATCACTCATGATCACCGATCATGTATCACCGATGTCCTGCAACAAGTCACTGGGAAAACGTCTAGTTTTGTAAAAGACTCTACACATTTTACCCAGTTACTCGAGTACATACGGTTGGAGGAGGATGAAGTAATGGTGAGTTTTGATGTTGCTTCTTTGTTCACGAATGTACCAGTAGAGGACACAATTAAAATTATAGCCAATTGCATTGAGCGAGCCGGTATACCTACTGAGTATATAAGTGGCATTGAGCTGTGTCTGCGTAGTGGCTATTTCATGTGGCGGGGTGAGTACTACCTGCAAGTAGATGGAGTGGCGATGGGCTCTCCAATAGCCCCAGTAGCAGCTAATATTTTTATGGAGTGGTTTGAGCAAAAGGCAATGGAAAATACTCCATGTGTGCCAAAGTGCTGGCTGCGATATGTAGATGATGTGTTCGCTGTCGTCACCAAGGATATGGTTGAATTGTTGACAGAACATCTTAACTCGGTTCACCCAAAAATTAAATTTACTGTGGAGAAGGAGGAAAGGGGCACTCTACCATTCTTGGATGTTCTGGTAATGAGAGGTAGCGACGGAAGATTACAACATACTGTGTATAGAAAACCGACGCACACCGATAGATATCTAAGGGCAGAGTCGCATCATCACCCACAACATCTCTCCTCGGTCCCCCGCTCTCTCATTAACAGGGCGCTCCGTCTATGCGATCCTGAGTTCATAGAGTCGGAGCTAAACCATGTCAGAGAGGTGCTAGAGGGTAATGGGTATAAGTGGAATCAGAGTTGGCGTATCGCAAATTCTTCTAGCAAAAAGAGACCACAGACTGTAGAAAGACGTCCTACTTATCTTCCGTACATAAAAGGTGTGACGGATAAAATTGCCTTCTTACTGAGTCGGAAATACAACATAAAGACTATTTTCCGACCCCATACTCAAGTAAAACACTGGCTAAGGTCGCCGAAAGATAAGGAGCCCCTGTCTGGACCTGGTGTTTACTCTATACCTTGTGAGTGTGGTAAGAGCTATATCGGCGAAACACAGCGGCATGTGTCTACAAGAATTGCAGAGCACATACGGAGCGTAAAGAACTGTAACACTTTGACGTCGGCGGTAGCAGAACACTCGCTGAATTCGGACACCAACCACTATATTCGTTTCGACAAGACAGCTATTCTGGCTAGGGAAAGGTTTTTTGTACCACGCAAAGTTCGGGAAGCTATAGAAATAAGCCGTCATCCGAATTTTAACAGAGATAGTGGTTGGTCGTTATCGCCGTCATGGAAGCCAGTGCTAAAAACAGTATCACCGGCGGCAGTAAACCAGGTGAAAAGTGATGATGTGGTTAGTGTATTTTGTTCGGACTTTTTGATGATAGACTCTACAAGTCAACCGCAACCACCGCAAGAACCACTAACTGCGGCAACTGCAGCGCCACCCGCCATCTCGGCGCGAGCGCAGCGAGCCGCGGCCCGCAGTGTTCGGCAATCACAGCTGACGGGCGGGCGTATGTGATCTGTCGACCTCCGTGAAGAAGGCTGCCGTAAGCAGTCGAAACGTCGAGAGATAAAACTCTCTACCAAATTTAAAACAAGTAAGTCGTGTAAACCAACATCATTACATCATAGGTATTATAGGCAGGCAGCAGTTTCAATCTAGACTTAGACATAGTCGAACGCACACAATCAAACACAAGACATGGAATTCTAGATATTTTTTATTATTATTATCTAGCCTGTTCTGAGTCCCACTGCTGGGTAAAGGCCTCCTCTCTAGTTAATAAAACACTTTTTTACACTAGTTCCACTATTATTATACTTACTATTTAATCGAAATGCTTTTAAATCAACCAGTTTCATTACTTCTTCGTAAGGCAACGGTTCCCAATATTAGTGGAACAAGTGTAAAAAAGTGTATTATTAACTAGAATACAATGGAGTTTCATCAAGTAATCACAACACAAAGTGTAAATCATTTTACAAAACATGGTCATTGCTGGACATGGGCCTCCCCCTATTGGGGAGGTATATTCATGCTCACCACGCTTGTCAAGCGGATTGGTGAGCGCATTGGAAGGATATTGCTTTCACAGGGAACGCTGCTGCCAATTCCTGGATAAATTTATCCCTCAGTCGCTTTTTACTACGCCCACGGTTTGTATTGGGGTGATGCTATTCTAAGCCGGCATCCCACGGTATATCAATAAATTATGCAAATTTTTAATTTTGTGGTCTGGGGCATCAATACTAGAGGTACAACCTTCAAATTTTGGAACCAAAAACTCAGATTAATGATTTATAGTGCCACTGAGGCCTTTCATACTATTAATCTTCTTATTTCCACGTGGGACTCTAGAGTCAACGAACGATTCGATGTACCCTGGTGTTTTTTAACCGCTTTCTACTACTACTAGGCCTCTGACATGCTTGTGTCACGACCGGCATCTAAATAATTATAGACAGCAACTGGGACAGACGGATCGCGCCCTCTGAGGCACGGAACTATCTTACGGACAATCAGGTAGTTCAGCCTGCAATGTCCTAACCAGAGTGGGAACAAATTCACAAAGTGACATCAACTGAGTGACATGGTTGTGTAACGACCGCCGTTTAAGTAATCATAGATAGCAACCGGGACTGACGGCTCAATACACCCTCTGAAGCACGGAACTATCTTACGGACAATCAGGTAGTTCAGCCTGCAATATCCTAACCAGAGTGGGAACAAATTCACAAAGTGACATTAACTTTATGAGTGCCCCACCGGGAATCGAACTCGACGCCTTTGCGCCGCAGGCAGTCACACTACCACTGCGCCACATCGGCCATCACAAACTATTAATTATAGTACACTGGCAAGTGCATGGTAAACGAAAAATGAGTTTAAAGCGGTAGCTGAAGCTCCTAGCGTTCTCTATAATAGGGTCATTAATCTTGTCCCGGAGTGTAGCGAGATTAACAAGAGATGAAACTTTTTAATAGTTTCAATCTTTCTAATCTAGTTTTGATTGTATGTTGTCTCTTCTCTTTTCGTGTGCGACACCGAGTCGTCCAACGACCCGACGAACCCTGGTGTCAGAGTTTTTCAACCGCCTCTGACATGGTTGTCTAACGACCACCGTCTTAGTAATCATAGACAGCAACCGGGACCGACGGCTTTACGTGCCCTCCGAAACACGGAACCATTTCTTTTCGGACAATCAGGTGGTTCACCCTGCATTGTCCTAACCAGACCGGGAACAAATTCACAAAGTGATAATATCAACTTTGTGAGTGTCCCACCGAGAATCGAACCCGGAACCTTTGCGTCGCAGGCACTCGCACTACTCCTGCCGTCAAACTTCGTTGACTTGATAAACATGAATTCTTTATTGTACGTACATTAATACAATAGGGGAAAACTTAAAATTAGTTACAAGGGCGAGCTTATTTCTATAAGAAATAAGCTTTCTATCACCTATCAGCATGTATTGCTGCCTGTCCTATAAATAATAATAAAAATGAATCTCTTCCAGCCAACCAAATGCAACAAAAAAGCTGGCTTTCCCGAAATGTGTTTTCAATCCAGGTAGACATTAAACAAACGATAATTCATGCTTACAGCCGTTTAAAAGATTCCAAAACGCCCCACACGTCACTCCCCATAACTTTAGCACCATGAGGTACTTATTACACCCATGGGGGTTTAAAAATATCTTTAATGGCGCCTTTGAACCACTCTTCGGTTGTCGTTCGTCATTTATAAAGTTGTCAGAGTGAGAAACAGGGAGTGACATGAACGAGACAAAGTGAAATTGGGTTAGACTTCTTGTGAAGTAATTTGGACTATTCAGGAGGATTTGTTTTTTTTTAGTTCTGGACGCTATGATTTTAGCCCCGGGGCTATTAAAATCTACACCTGACTGTATGGTGGGAAGCAGGAGCTCACCCGGAGAAGATTTCTGATTGGGCAGAAAATTTTTGGTTGTTCAGAAGTTTTTGGTTGGTCAGAAGTTTTTGGTTGGTCAGAAGATTTTTGGTTGTTCACAAGATTTTTGGTTGTTCAGAAGATTTTTGGTTGTACGGAGGATTTAGAGCAAACATTTAAGCAGAGAGATAAATTCATCTAAGGAATGGGCGGCAGCGTTCCCTGTGAAAGCAATATCCGCTTGCCAAGCGTGTGGTGAGTATGGCAATCCTTCCTAATAG
Organism: Tuta absoluta; assembly: GCA_027580185.1. Classification (NCBI taxonomy): domain Eukaryota; kingdom Metazoa; phylum Arthropoda; class Insecta; order Lepidoptera; family Gelechiidae; genus Tuta; species Tuta absoluta. Next base: position 1,612,256 of record JAQAHW010000038.1, read on the forward strand.
GTGTAGGTTCATGTCCAGCAGTGGACTGTTGTAGCTGTTAATGTATTTATGAAGAGAGAGCTCCATAAACAGACAAGGTTTTGTCAGAAAAATCTAGGTAGATAATTTTTACGCAATCGTTACGTTACTTAGGCCGTACTCGGTTTAACTGAAAACAACAAAATGTAATGTAGTTTATTCAATGTATTGTACTAGCTATTGACGAATTCGACGAAAATACTTACTTCAGTTAAAATTATTTTAATTACAGGAAATCGCACAGCTTTTTTAATTTGACCAAACATCAAAAATATGCAGTGTGTTTTTCAATAAAAGAGATTACACAAAATTAACATTATGAACAACTAAATGTAAAAGAACTTAACAATGGTAAAATAAAAAACAAGGAATGAGATGAGTAATACTTAAACATATATAATATCAATACATTACCTGCTGAATCATAGATTCATATTTTAAGATTTAAAAATACTAATATTTTCTAAACACAATTTTCTGAATGACTTTCAACCGTCTGTCAGACGTGGCGTAAATGCCCGTTGTTTACTCTCGGCCTACCCCTCTGATATACGTAATGTATATTTTAAAATCACATGTAAAATAACATAAAGTAAGGGAAATCTGCGTCTGTGCATGTGTGTGTGTTTTTTATTAAAGATGTGTTTGCTGTTGACTCTAGTCTAGGTCATAGGACAGAGACAGAGTCTAAGATGGAGCGATCTCACCCAGAAGAAGCCTGTTAAGGCACTGGCAATCCCACACACTGACGGAACGCAGCAAGCTACTTGGCGCCAGACTTCGGTGGGATGGTGGTCGGTACTTTACAACAAAAACGTATCTTCATTCTTTTTAAACATCCTTTTGCAACCCCAATAAATATTTACCAACTTAATAAAATTCACCATTCTACAACATCGCTTTCTATTTACAAGTCAGTCAAAACTCATTTCCTTAACGAAAATTTGTTTGAACAGTATCTTTTTCACCCTCGTGGCTCCACAATGAAAGGTAAAAAATATATACATATCATTCAAAATGAAATGTAATATTTAACATACAAAATACCACATACCTATCACCGGAATAACACGTCAGTAACACTATCGTTTTCGTTGATCTAAAACTCCCCCATTCTTTGCTCAAAATATTGACGGGAAATCAAATCGAATGATACGCCATTTTAAAAGAATATTGGTGTTTTAGGCAAAGGGCATACCGCTCGCCGTCTTCCTATTCCGTGCATAGGGCAACAAAAATGAAGAAAAAAAACTGTCGGCTACGAGCATAAAAATTGATCATTATTAAAAATCCCCAAAAACGCGCGGAAAATTGCAAGATACTGATTGGTTACTGAGACGGTCGCTTATCCAACTAAGCGCCTTAAGTTAGCAATTTTAGACGGTAACGTGAAGTTACATCAAGTTATTAATAGCAATGAAGTGAATATCCTAACGACAAACGGATGTACAAATTTAGCATCGACATACTTAACTAGTAATTTATCAGTTAAGTTTCCGAGTGCATTAACTTTGAACTATAGTTAGTGATATGATTACTACGAGGAGATGTCAACAATTTAACGATTGATAAACGGTTGTGCTAATTATAAAGTTGAACATAAACATGATTAATTAATTCTTAAATTATGTAATCAAAAATAATAGTGAGTGTAGTACGTAATTATACATACATACACATATCACGTCTTTATCCCTTGTGGGGTAGGCAGTTAAAGACTGTCGCTATCGCTACATTTGACAAATATTTGACGGCCATACATACACATATCACGCCTATAATCCCTTGCGGGGTAGGCAGAGCATAAATAGTCGCATAAAACATTTACGCCACGTTTGACAAACTTTTGAGGGTCATTCGGAAAATTGTGTGTCGCCATAGTGACAGGTTGTAAGCCCATCGCCTAAAACTGCAACACACACCCTTAAGTCCCTTAGTCGCCTCTTACGACTCCCACGGGTAAGAAATGGGGTGATGCTATTCTAAGCCGGCATCACACGGCGGCCCTTGCAGATAAATAGGTATATATTCTGGAATGATCTATGAATGGATTTATTTTTGTTCCAAATCTAGCTACATATCGTCACAAATTTAATACAATAACAAATCGTTGTGAAACCAAGTTTCCATTCCCAAATAAAAGAAAACAAAAAATGCCATGTTTTCACAGAAATACAGAATAAATTTTGGATTTAATTTGTTAATTTGCAGAGATGTGTTTTTTGGTACGTGTCCAATTTAGTTCTCTCAGACGAAATTAGTAGATTTGTTTTTTTAACACTGTTAAAAAAAAAAGATTATACTCACTTAGATTACTTTTTTAAAGTTATAATAATAATTATTGATTAAAATGACTTATAATGAGATTTTTCTCAGCACGATTAGAACCCTCGATCCTTTTAGTAGCCTCTAACGACGCCCATGGGAAATAAATGAGTTATACTATTCTAAGCCGGCATCACACGGGTTCACCCCTTAAAATATTTGCAACTAATATTTTTACATCCTGGTATAACAAAGTATGTACATATGCCTGTATGCCGTGTGATGCCGGCTGCGAATAGCATCAACCCATTTCTTTCCCTTGGGAGTCGTATGAGGCGACTAAGGGACTAGAGGGTGTGTAGATATTGCAATTTTAGGCGATAGGTTGACAACCTGTCACTATAGCGATACACAATTTTCCGCATGACCCTCAAAATATTTGTTAGACGTGGCGTAAATGTCCGTTTATTTGCGGCCGTTTACGCTCTGCCTATCCCGCAAGGGATTATAGCAAAGCAAGATGTTATGCAATAAATTACATTTCCGCGATAACTTTGGATCAAGCTAGAAAACATCCGAGCAGTATTTCAAGTTTTCAGTATTAATTCACAATGTCTGGAAAGTTGGACGTTTCGCACTTTTGCTCAAAACCATCGTATAGTCACTACATAGTATAAAATAAAGTCGCTTCCCGTTTGGTGTCTCCTTATATCTTTAGAAGTACCCAACGGATTTTGATGCGGTTTTTTTTATTAGATAGGGTAACTTGAGAGGAAGGTTTATAAGTATAATTTATTCCGGGAAATTGTCACATTCCCATGGGAAAACGGGTAGCCCAACTGGTAGTAAACTTTTGACCCCCTTTTGACACCTTTAAGGATTAAAATTTCAAAAATGCTGAAACACGTATTTAATTATTTTAAGTCATGAGTCTAATCAGAAATTTTGAAACAGATCACATTTAAGATAAAAAACTTTCATACAAACTTTTAACCCCCTTTTCACCCATTTAAAGGTGAAAATTTCAAATATGCTGAATAAGTTTAATTACTAATTTTGAAACGGATCACACTTATAACAACGAACTTTCATACAAACTTTTAACCCCCTTTTCATCTCTTGGGGGATAAAAAAAAACAGAATTTAAAGTAAAGTCGCTTCCCACGTCTGTCCCTGTCTGTTTGTTTGTTTGTATGTATCTTCAAAACCACTTAACGGATCTGAATGAAGTTTTCTTAAAAGATAGAGTGACTCAAGAGGAAGGTTTTTATGTATGATTTATGTCGAGAGAAAGTCTGTTTCCCGTGGGAAATCAGTTAGCAGCGGGTGAAACCGCTGGGCGGGCCGCTAGTAAAGAATAAAATACAGCGCATGAAGTAAATATGTGAGTGCGAGAGAGAAGACTTTCATTGAGAGATTGTAGTGTAGATTTCACGGATTAAATAAAAGTGTCGGCAACTGGCTGCAGCCATACGAATGAATAATAATATAATATAATAATAATAATAATGTACTTTTATTTCTTTCACAAAGGTGATAATGGATACTAAGCTTACAGAGGTGTACTTAATATTATACAATTAATAAGCCTTTGTGAAAGACTGGTGTTCGAACTAGGAGGTCCCGTATTACGAATCACCAGGCTCTCACCCTAATTCATTGTAGTATTCAGTAAGTACTAGTAGTTAGACAAAAGTACCGAACCCTTGTAGAACATAAATGTAAAAATGCTTGCTTTTGGAAACAAAAAAAAAAAAAAAAACGGAAGGAGAAAACATTGCGTTTTTTTTTTTTTTTTTTTTTTTTTCCTACACTCATATGCATCACAAAACAGTGTTAGATTGTTAAATAGTAGTTGATATTTTGATAAGAGTTAATATGTGTACACTCATTTAGTGTAAATAACATAATAAATACTTCAGGTTATATAGTGGGACAGTGTCGGTTACAAATTCAAATTCTTGCCCTGCGAGTAATTAATTAGTCTTGGGATCGGTTTTGTTGTGCCACAAGAATTTGAAGAAGTAATAGCCTAAGTATGTGTATATATAAAACTTATGTATGTATATTTAGTACAATGTGTTTATTCATTTGAACAAGTTTTATTTCTCTAATTATGTTTTCCCTCAATTAGTTCAATCTATTTCCTCACCAATCAGTCAAGTTAACAGCAATTTCTAGCCCTACGATATCAATATAGCTATCTTGGGATCGGATCAGACCGTGGGTCAGACCACTAGAAATTAAGCTAACAAATTTTATCAAGTAGACTTTCTGTGGCTGAGTAGTCTAAAGTTTTAAGCCAACATGTAATTTTATTTTTTGCTTGATAATTCGTTGCCGATAAGAGATTTCTAACTGTCTTAATACATCTATTGTAAATACGGGGAGCTATATTATCATAGTGCCTTCTGGCAAACTCGCTTTTTATAATGTGCAGTGGGCACTTAAAAGCACGTTTATCCAGCCCATTCAGCGTTGGAATTGTAAGTCTATGATATCTTCTTAAACATTGTAAAATAAATATCTTTCGCACACTGAGCACGTCAGCCTCGAGATACAGCAGAGTCGAGGGGTACCTGAAGGGCAAAGATAAAATCACCTTCAAAACTGCACGCTGTGCAACCTCTACCTCCATCATATGTGTCTTGTAGGCTCCGCCCCAGGCAACAACACAGTAGCTTAGGATACATTCACACATTGCTTTGTAAACATGTATTAAGGTTGTGTAGTCTAGGACATCCCTCAATTTTTTGAATACATGAATAAGTTTACGAATGCGTTTTGCAACTGTGCTGATATGTTCCGTCCATTTGAGCCTATCGTCGATGATTACACCCAGATACTTTATCGAATTCACCCTAGCAAGTTTCGGGCATGAACAAATCGTGTGAATACTCTTATTGCATGGGTACTCATGAATAGTTATTTCAAAGTTTGGTAGTGTATCAGATTTTATGGATTTTGAAAAACAAAGATACTTAGTTTTAGATACATTAAGAGAAAGTAGATTGTTCTCAAGCCATGTAGTAACCTCACCGAGACCTCTTTCAGCCAGAATTTTTGTGTTGTGCCATGAATCACCATTCACAAGTAAAACAGTATCATCAGCAAACATCGTAATCTCAATATTGGGTAGACTCATATCACATAATGGATTTACATATGCCAGAAACAAAGACGGACCTAGCGTGCTCCCCTGTGGCACTCCATAAGAACATCCTGCCTCATTACTAATTTGACTGTCGATACGTGTGACTTGTGTTCTGTTAGTCAAGTAACTACTGAACCACGATAGGGCCGTTCCTCTTATGCCATAACTTTCAAGGCGGCGTAGCAAGATTGGTATGGATACAGTGTCAAATGCCTTTTGTAGATCAAGGAATATGCCGAGGCACCTGGATCCTCCATCAAGAGAATGTGTTATTTTAGAGGTAAGCCTTAATACAGCTTCCTCAGTCGAGCGCTCCTTTCTAAACCCAAATTGGTTTTTAGATAGTATATTATTAGATTCTAGGAATGACATAAGTCGTTTATTCACAATTTTTTCTAGTATTTTGGAGGTCACACTTAGCAGCGAGATAGGTCGATAGTTAGGGCAGCTCTTTTTGTCATTACCTTTATGAATGGGAGAAACGATTGCCTTTTTGAATATGTCTGGGTAGATACCATTGACTAGGCTTATGTTACAAAGGTGAGCAATATACGGTGCTAAAATGTGACAGTAATCTTTTAAAAACTTAACTGATATGCAGTCAATGCCTGGTGCAGAGTTGGTTTTTAATGACATTATTACATGTTTGATTTCAAAAGGATCTGTCGGGTTTAAAAGCATTGAATGGGATGGACCAGTAGAAGTTACGCATTTGTTTGCGAGTTCAGTGTCGGTAGTGCCAAGTTTCGAAAGAGTAAAGTTAGCTAGATTTTGGCCAACGGAGGTAAAGTAATCATTAACTGTGTTTAGTGAGGCAATTGGACAACCCTTTATTCCTAATAGTTCAATAGGAGAAGTATTTTTGGCAGCTAAATTAGTAATTTCTTTAATTGTTACCCAGGTTTGTTTTAGATTTCTTTTGTTTATACTAAATTTTTCTTTGTAGTATTCATTTTTCAATTTTTTTTTTTATTAATTTATGTATCATATTACGGTAATGAATAATAACACTGTCGTGCCCATATCTTGTTGATTTATGTTTTTTTTATAAATCTCACCTTGTATTGTAAATTCAAGTCATTACATCTATGCCGTTCTAAGCCATGGCTTTTCTCACAGCTTTTACAGTCCATTTATAGAGCATTTGTTATAAATAGAGAGTAGCTTAGGTAAGGGCTTGAAAATGAATTAAGTGTAGTGAAAGAACGTATTCTGTTTAATCAAGGCCTTTTCTCGAGGGTAAGAGGAGCTTTTAATTTTTAAAATATACCGTAGCTTACCAACAATCAAATATCAATAGCATACACAGAAGTGTTGTGTAAAATAAAGACAATGTCAGGATTATATCCTCAACTGGCTTTCTGCCGTTCAACAATGACTCAGAATTGATGAAATTGATCCCTCATAACTCATAAATGTAACTAGAGAAGTTCTTGATAGTACGAATCTCTATACTGATATTTTGCTGAAATACAAGTTTAGCACAAAAGACAGGCGGGTCCTGACTTATGTCACTTATGTCAAGAGATTAATAAAAACTTCATAGTTGGACCTCTGGATTAAATATTAAATGGTAGCCTTTTACCTAACAGTTCAATATAAATCGGTTCTATGTACTGTTATTAATTATACCAGTATAAGTTGATCCTTTAACGTAAATTTTAAGCTCAAGGTAGGACAGTACAAATCTTTTTACTGGAATTGCGCTGAAATACAAGTTTAGCACAAAGGACAGACGGGCCCTGCCTTGCCTCTAAGAGATTAATAAAAACTTCATAGTTGGACCTCTGGATTAAATAAGCCTTCACAGCACTAATGAGTTCTTTACTTTAATTGTAAAATAACTTTAAAATAAGTCGAGAACTATTTAGTACGTAACTTGTGGAAGCTTCATAGATTATTCCTTTGGAACTGACTTTCAAATGTTAAAATCAAGAGAAGTGTTTTAATGTATTTATGAGATAGTTAAAAAAGGTATTAAGTATAAATAGCGAATTTCTCGTTTACCGTGTGATGCTGGCTTAGAATAGCATCACCCCATTTCTTACCCTTGGGTGTCGTAAGAGGCGACTCGTCGAGCAAGTCCCTTACTCGAGGGTGTGTTTTGCAATTTTAGGCGACGGGCTGACAACCTGTCACTATAGTGATACACAGTTATCTGATTCACCCTCAAACTTTTGTCGGAAGTGGTGTTAATGTCCGTTGAACGGCCGTTAACGCTCTGCCTACCCCGTAAGGTATATAGGCGTGATTTATGTATGTATGTATGTATGAATGAATTTCTCGTTAATCCTGCCTGTTTCTCGTTTCCTATGAAGAGACGATCATTATTTAAATATTTCGTCATAATGGCCTTAATTCGGGAAATACATTCTCCTAACTTACCTTATATTAGCGCTGCACCTTCCGTCACATAGGTTTAAAAAGGAAAGGAGATATAAGTCCTGTCGTGTTTAAAAATGTCCATGGGGTCTTCGCCATTTCTAGTCAATTTAATCGCCATTGTTTTGATCGTGCATTATTTTGATAACGCGTATTTTGCGTCAAATTATAAGACATGTTATAAGTTAGACTTCTCCTATCCTGACAAAATGACAGCTCTAAGTAAAGAGAATTTATGTCCCTAACTAAGGTCAATAAATGCCATCAAAATCCAACGATGTATCGCACCGACTAAACTTTTTATTGAAAATATACCCGTGCCAGTATCAATTACGCCATATTTCAAAACCCAATTCTGGACATAATACATAACAGCACACATATTTATACCCCGGTTTCGTCTGGGAAGTTTCCCTGTGGCGGTTTTGCCCCAACACACGACAAGACAAACGCATTTGCAACAAGATTGCGGGCAACGGTTCACTAGTTTGAATTTCGAATCGGTTTCAAATGAAGACTTTTAATTGGTTGGAGGATGTTTTGATGTATCGACAAACTTGCGTTAAATTTATACAGGGTGTAAGGGACAGCCCTCCGAATACTGATAGGATGCATTCAGACCATGAAAATGAACAACTCCCATAAATAAATATTATAGAAAATGACAAAAAAAAAATTGACTTCAGCTGAGTGTGATTTTGTATGGGAAATCGGTTTTTTTTGTCGTTTCCTGACATAATATGTATTATGTTTATAGGGGAAAGTTGTTCAGTTTCAAGGTCTGCATGCTCCCTTTTGGTATTCGGAGGGCTGTCCTTACACCCTGTATAATAAGTAGTAAAAATTATATAAGGAAGGCTATGTTTCCTTTATTTTAGAGCATTCATAATCAAAATCATTACAATTTAGGTAATTTTTAGACAATTTACAGACAATTTGCCAAAAAATAGTACACAGTAAAACGTTGAATGTCAGAAAAATGGAGTTTATTCCATCGACAAGAGTCTAATTAAGTACAAAATATTAAATACTCTTCGAAGTATAAATTACACAATTTTAGAATATTCCCAGTTGATGGAGCGATGCCATGCGTTACTAGCACTAAATTACACTTAAATAATTTCGGCAAGGCTTGTTGATCCCCGGTAGAGGCGTCGCTAATAGTGATAGCCCTAGTCACAGGTTCAAATCCGGCGCTGCAGTTTTGCAAATTCACTGAAAAGTGTTCTAACTCTTTGAATAAAAAATCGTTGTCTCGCACTTTATTACCATTAGTTCTATTTCGTAGACAAATTAAATTTAATGTCTAAATACAGTTTGAGCGAAAGTACCCATATCTTGTAAATAGGCTTAACTAAAACTGTTTGACTAAGTTCGTAATTCGAAAGGTCCCAAAGTATCAAGAAGTTGTGTTTATCAAAGGCAAATACAGAAATGTAAGTACTGAATTGTAAAGGGCCTGAATTAGAGTTAATTAATTTAATACTGACTTTTGTACCTAATGCCGAAACAATTATTACTAATTACTCATTTTGGGTCGTTGAACCGGCGAAGTAAGTAAGTAAGTAACTTACTGAAATTTCAGTTTAACTCTAACATTACCATTTGCTGCGTGATGTCAGCTTAGAATAGCATCACCCTATTTGTTTCCAATATAAAATAAAAAGAACTTGCCCTTTATTTAATTATGCGATAAACTATCTATTAAAATGTCTTGTTAGAAATTTGAAATATTGTGGATTAAGAGAACCAACTATGACCAGGATTGAACTAGGTATTGTAGACATTAAGTTGTTTTTTTAGTTCAACCAGATAAATAAGTCTACTTGTCTTCTTAATGCTTTTTTGGCGCCAAAAATACCCTCCCTAGTTATTTCGACGAGAAAACACTTATCATTCTGGCATGAACAAGACACGTAGCCAAAAATGCATTCTTGCCAAGTGTGGCAAGTCTGGCAATTACACCATTTTATGAAGCGTATACAAGAAGTACTTAATATTTTCTTGAGTTTGCTCAAGTATTACTTATTACAATAACACAATTTGAAACGGATTTAAGTTTTGTTTATTTTGGACTAGATTTCCGCCCAGCGATTTACCCGCTGCCACTCATTTTCCCGTGGTAATAGTTATTGGCCTATGTGTTGTTTCAAGTTATACTCTACCTGTGTTCCAAATTTCATCCAAATCGGTCAAGCCATTTGAGCGTGAAGAGGTAACAAACATACATACACACACAAACTCAGATTTATAATATTAGTACGGATTGTACAATTCCTACGTTTCTTAAGGAAGTACTTACTTACCTATAAGTCTAGAGAATTACCCTATAAAACTGTAAAAAGTGTTTCAAGTGTTTCATACACACATACAAATAACACGGTTTTATCCCTTGCGGGGTAGGCAGAGCGTTAACGGCCGTAAAATACGGTCGCTATCGTCACGCTCACGCCTGACCAACGGCACTGACAATAAGTAGTTACAGTCGGTTGTAGCACATAAGGTACCAGGGGTACTCCAAAAGAACTGAATTATTTTTATCCCCAGTTAATAAATAATGAAAATCAAAACTTTTTCTCATAAAAGAAGTCATTTTCTACTAATTCATATTCATGTTAAGAAAAAAATATTGCTGGGGACAAAAAGAATTAAATTCTTTTGGTATACCCCTGGTACCTTATGTGCTACAACCGACTGTATACCAGGCAGGCACTGAGTAGGTACACCTACCTAGTTGTTATACCTTCTACCTACCTGCTAGCGAGTGTGGTGTTCTGCTTACGCTCGGGTAATTGAGCTTTTAGCGTGTTTAGCTTGGCTTAGCTTGTTTTAGCTGAAAATTCGGGTGCAGCTTGGATAGCGTTTTCAGCGCGGCGTAGCAGAAGCTTGCTTGTTTTTAGTGAGCTGGTATAAACGGTTATTCTCTTGTTTTAAGCAAAATGTAGTACAGATTATTGTACGGTAATATTTTCTAGAGTTTGCACAACTATTACTCATCACAATAAATAATTTGAAACGGAATTTTGGATTTTATAATTGTTTTTTTGTGGTTAGTATACAGGTTAAGCTGATGAGCTTTTGACTGGCCTGATGGCGTAGCGGATAGTGCCTCCGCCTGCTACGCCGAGGGTCTAAGGTTCGCTCCACACGAGACACAAATATTTGTTAGGTAAATTTTTTTATATTTGTGTATTATATACCTTGTGATGCCGGCTTAGAATAGCATCACCCCATTTCTTTCCCGTGGGAGTCGTAAGAGGCGACTAAGGGGCTCGAGGGTGTGTATTGCAATTTTAGGCGATGGGCTGACAACCTGTCGCTATAGCGATACACAATTTTCCGAATGACCCTCAAACATTTGTCAGACGTGGTGTAAATAGCTGTTTTTTGCGGCTGTTTACTCTCTGCCTACCCCGCAAGGGATTATAGGCGTGATATGTGTATGTGTATATATTGTGTATTCAGTCTGGGTGTTTTTTATGTAATTGTATTTATTTACAAAAAAAACGTTTGTAAGTATTAATTCCAGTTATACTTAGTTCTTACGCTTAGCTTGGGGCTAGATGGCGCTATTTGAAATGTCCAGGATATTCATTTATTGCTTACGAACTACTGTCTGGTTGTTTGGTTGTTTAAATAACTATTGTTCTAAGATTTTTAAAAATAACTTAAATGCGATAGGTATACGTTTTCTGCGATTTTTCAAAGTGGTCGTTAAAAGAGTGGTTCAAATTAATAGGCTAACTAACTTTATTCATAAATTTTTTGCAATTTTAGACGATGGGCTAACAACCTGTCAGAATGGTGATACACAATTTTTTGAACGATACTCAAATTTTATTTGGCGTAGCGTAGATGTCGGTTTTCTTACGGCCGTTTACGCTCTGCCAACTCAGCAAGGGAATATAGGCGTGATATATATGTATGTATTTCATATTTTATGTCGATTTTACGAATTGTTATTCCGATATGAATATTAAAGTCATAAACCTTTCAATTTGCAAAAGCAATTGTTAACAATACCAAGAAACAGTCGACAGTCATAACAAACTGCATAAAACAATACTTTTATATGTTACGGTTCAATAATAATATAATATTTTTAACAATAGTTTTTATCGATAAGGAACAACATACATACATACATATATATCACGCCCATTATCCTTTGCGAGGTAGACAGAGCGTAAACGGACAAAAAAACGGACATTTACGCCACGTCTAACATATATTTGAGGGTATTTCGGAAAATTGTGTATCGCCATAGTGACAGGTTGTCATCCCATCGCCTAAAATTGCAATACACACCCTCAAGTCCCTTAGTCGCCTCTTACGACTCCCACGTGAAAGAAATGGGGTGATGCTATTCTAAGCCGGCATCACATGGCATTACGGATAGGGAACAAGGAATAAAGAAATACGTCAATTATTAGGCGGTTGTCACACTTGTCGTCCGTAGCTGCGTATTTTAAAGCAGCCGTCAAACGACTTGACAGACGCTTCCGTTACGCACCGTAGCCGTATTTGTATGAAAATAAGATCGGAATTAGTAATTTTCTTTCTTCTGACAGTCGCATGCGGTACCATGCGTTGAAAATATGCAGCGACGGATGACATGTAGCAGAACCGCCTTAGGTTATGTATGCATTATTTCTTTTCGTGTGGGACACCGAATCGTCAACGACCCGATGAACCCTGGTGTCAAGAGATTTTCAACCGCCAACTACTGGTAGTAGGCCTCTGACATGGTTATGCATTGAACGAAAGCTACATATTCAACAGCTACTTATGTTTTAGAAATGTAACCATAAAAAAACTATGATTCTTTTCACAATCAAATTTTTTACTGGAAAATCATCTGACTTTACAAATATCACAGTTATGAAATACAAACTTTTATTGCTCTACGAATATTTGAAAAACAAATAACATCTGTAAAAATTATAGTTTTGAAAAACAACATTTTCTTACTCAACGAATATTTGAAAAAAATAACTTCATCTGCAAAATCACATGACTTCACAAACATCACAGTTATGAAAAACAAACTTTTCTTGCTCTACGAAAATCCCAGATTTGAAAAAAGTAACTTGGATTTCCATCGATTTCTGAATCCGGGAGAACGTTCGCAAAATGCAATCGTTTACCATTCAACATTGACCTCCGCACACGTGACTTGAATACCAACGTAATATGCGGATTGCACACGCACCGGACTATATTGCGGTCCTTTAACGGGCAGAGCATGACAATTTTTTCATTGGTTTTGAAATCTATTGCGGATAGTAAGGTCACAAAATAGAGACGCCAATACTTACTTTGTGGTAAGGTTCAATTTTAGGTGGGAACATTCTTCCCATTGCCTTCTAAAGTTTTAAAGTCACCATACAAACGTGTGCCAACCATGCATGAACTACCATATTAATGATCAGCTGTGACTGCCGCAATTTGATGCCGTGACGCGCGCCACACATGAGCTGCCATACAAATGACAACTAGTGACAGCCGCAATGTGATGCGGTGACGCGTGCCATACATGAACTATCATACAAATGATCAGCATAGCAGCCGCTCTGGGCGACAATGACTCGTGTCATGCATGTCAGGTTTTTCTATGGAGTTTACAAATCTCCTTTCTTCAAATACCAGTCAATCCGATCCGGAAAAACACCGACAATTCATGCGGCGCGTGTGAGAACAGCCTTATTCAAATTTTAAGAACCAATTGCGAAATAAACTCACTTTATCATAGCATTTATTCCTAAAGTAACAGAGATTATTTTTGTAGAAAAGAAGAGATTTTTGTACGGAAGAGGAAAGGAATTTTATGTGGCATTTTTTGCAGTATGAACTAAGTTAATAGGGAAATCGGTCAAAGTAGGTAATAGGCTTTTATGATGCCTCTTTTTTATGATTGGTCGGTGAAAGTAGTTTGTGTGATTTTAGCACGGGATTTTAGATAGGTCAGTTAGGGCCAGTGAAGACTCTAAATATAAGTAATAAAATAAATAAGTAAATATCTTGGACGATTCACACAGCGCCATCTAGCCCCAAACCGAGCAAAGCTTGTACTATGGGAACTAAATAGTATATATAGGTACTTTTTTGTTAATAAATACGTATAATACATACAAAGATCCTGACTAAACACAAATATCTGAAAATAACTTAACTAATATTGGTGTGTTGTGGGGATTGAACCGACGACCCTCGGCGTAGCAGGCAGAAGTAATATCCGATACTCCATCGGGCCAGGCAATAATATAATTCATGGTGGAAACCTGGTGTCAGAGTTCTTCGACCGCCTACTACTATTTATTTATTATTATTATTAGCTTTGCCGTGTGATGCCGGCTTAGATTGCCGTGTGATGCCGGCTTAGAATAGCATCACCCCATTTCTTTCCCGTGGGAGTCGTAAGAGGCGACTAAGGGACTTGAGGGTGTGTATTGCAATTTTAAGCGATGGGCTGACAACCTGTCACTATAGTGATACACAATTTTCCGAATGACCCTCAAACATTTGTCAGACGTGGTGTAAATGGCCGTTTTTTGCGGCTGTTTACGCTCTGCCTTCCCCGCAAGGGATTATAGGCGTGATATGTGTGTGTGTATTATTAGCTGATATTTGCATACCATTAACATTAGAATTAATAGCCACAACAGTCCACTGCTGGACATGACCCAACCTCTATAAGGGGGTATCCCAACACCCACCACGCTTAGCAGGCGGAATGGCGAGCGCAGTGCAAGATGATGTGAAAGCTGCTGCCCATACCATAGAGTAGAAATCACATAGAGATGACACTCCCGCTCCAGACGCGCTCAAGGTCAATCCGTCTGGCTGTCTCTTAGAGAACAATTCAGTCGGGAGTGCGCTTCGCCGCGGAAACGTTCGTCGTGCGGATCGAATTTTCATTTTTTGTGAAAAATTTAGCAATGCCGAATTATTGTGGTGTGTATGGCTGCAAAAGTGATGCGAGGAAGACTCCGCATCTAAGTTTTTTTAATTTGCCTAAAGATGAGCCAAGGTAAGTGATGATTTTACAGTAAATACTTACTATTTTTACTTACGTAGGTACCTAGTTTCCATTTTCTAATTTAAACTACCTAGGTGCCTAAGTCATTGTTAGCTGATAATGATAAATAAGCACATTCGTATCGTATGTATGTTTTGCACCTATTTTAAAATTCTGTACCTACCTAATAACAATAAAATGGTAAGGTAAGACTTTAAAACGTGTAAATATTTTGTTCACACGGGAAAACTGTTAGCAGCGGTCGCAACCGCTTGACTGGCCGCTAGTCTGGAATAAAATTATTGGCACGTAATAGCCCCGACTTAAAGCGCGGGAGAGTGCGGGGCGTTACGGGCTGCGGGGGGAAGTAGGTATTTAAAGCGCGGCTTTTGGGGCCCAGACAAAGGAGTTTCGTTTCTATACGCAGTATTATTATCTATTCTTATGCCCATACCCAGGATAATTATTCCTTAGTCTCTTTTTATAACAACAACATCTAAAATGATCACAACCATATCAGAGGACTACTAGAAGAAGCAGGCGGTTAAAAAACATGATACCAGAGTTCATCGGGTCTTTCGTCGACTCGGTGTCTCATACGAAAAGAAGAACTCTGTATCGAATACTTAACTGTATTTACAAGCAGTAAATACATAAGCTTGATATCTATATTGGTTGGCCTACGAGTATAATTAATTCCACAGCAGAAAACCGCAAACAAAACCACATTATGAAGTTCATGCCGATGTGAAGTCAATTGCATCATAAAATATGTATATACATACATACCGAATACACATATCCCTCCTTTATTCCTTGCGGGGTAGGCATAGCGTTAACGGCCGTAAAATATAGTCGCTATCGCCACGTATGACAAATATTTGAGGGCCGTTTCAGAAAAATTGTGTATCACTATAGTGACGGGTTTTCAGTCTGTCGCCTATATTTAAATAATATGTATGTAACGTTAGAAGTATTGCTCCAAAACTTGGTACCATATTTATACTGATAATATAAAGATTAATGTTTTTTTTTTATTAACGCTTCAGTCCGCGGCTATAGATTTTGTACCATCTGCATTGGGCGTATCGCATCCCATTGATACGATAATAAGAAGAAGCCCGCGGTTTCACTCGCACATTATTATTATGTAACGAACACCGAGTCTACGAATAAACCTAGTAAAAACTTTGAAATACGTACTTCATTATTTTATTTCCTTAGATTTACCAAAGAAACAGATTTAGAAAGAGAAGTTTTCTGTATCAATCTCCAGCCCAAACCAGTAAAAAGTTCCTTAACCAAAAATACCAATTTACCACAAGACCACTTTTTCATAACGACTTTTTTTCACATACAGACTGCTTTCCCAAAATTACCAGCAAATTATCCAAAAGCACGTTGCTGGCTGAAATATAGACTGAAACTGAATTACATACCATACACATACACATATCACGCCGATAATCCCTGGCGGGGTAGGCAGAGCGTAAGTGGCGTAAAAACGACCATTTACACCACGTCTGACAAATGTTTGAGGGTTATTCGGAATATTGTGTATAGCTATAGTGACAGGTTGTCAGCCCATCGCTTAAAATTGCAATACACACCCTCGAAACCCTTAGTCGCCTCTTACGACTCCCACGGGAAAGAAATGGGGTGATGCTATGCTAAGCCGGCATCACACTGAATTAAATTGTCCAAAATGCATGCGGGTATACTAAAATTTGCACCAGGTTAGGGCCCGTCATTAACAATGTACTGTTGCTAACTTTGTTCACCTACAACACACACACACGTACTAATTTCAGGAAACTTGGTAAATATTTGTAGAATAAAACCGTGTTGCTTGCTTTAAGCTACAAAGTAACTTAATAGCAACAACGAAGAACTAAATCTAGTGTTCTACTTATAAAACGCGGCGATTTATTTTGGCATTCAATAGTCATTCTTTTAGTATAAAACACGTTTGATTCTGTTTAAGAAATAATCAAGTATGCCAAAATATCTAAATAAATCCAATAGTTTCTGTGAATAAATAGTATTTATTAAATAAAATGTCAAAACATATAAATATCTAGAACATTAGATGCTGTGAATTCTGGGCATTGAAATAATCAAATAATTCAATATCTTTAATGTAAAAGAAAATACGACTTTTTTGTTGTCAGTCAGGGATTGAACCGAAGACCCGTGGAGTAACGTGGAGCAAGAGGTTGAAAATTTGGAAGGGTTCGGTCGGTAGCTTAGTGGCAGAGCGGTGGGACGGTACTCCACAGGTCCCGGGTTCAATCCCCGGCCGACGCTAACTAATTTTAGTTTATGAAAATAATATATCACTGTAAGTGGAAAATGAACCATAGTTCGTATTTAATGTCATTTTATTTCGGCATCACACTACGAGATAAAAAGTGCGCAATGTAAGTTCTAAAAGCGTCGCCTAAAGTCAGAAGTGGGATCCACTACCCTATAAAATAGGTACGTTCCAGCCATGTTCGAGCCCGTTCAGAAACTTTACGAGTTTCGCCGAAAGCTCTAAATAAAACCCTGTGCATTACTCGTTGTTGTGACTTTTGACAGTTACGAGGTTTATGTGTTTGTTTGTCGGAAAGTTATGATTGCCGAGAAATATCTTAAAGTGTATTGGATGATTTCTTTACGGTCCACTTCTTAGACGAAATATTGGCATTTGAAGACAAAATGGAAGTCTGGTGTTCAAGTCAAGAAGGAGGCAAAGAAAAGTTTGGTATGTTGTTATTGAAAATCAGCAGTAAAGTAATCTATTAAAGGGATCAACTATTGAGTAGATATTTTGCAAAAGGGAGACATTATGCGTCTGAAGGACATAATAGGTATTATACTAAGGGACCATGTAGGGATAGTAGTTTTTTTTCTCATTTTAAGTTTTGTATTTACCAGTTTCGTTACGCCACGGCGATGTTGCCAGAATTGTGATATTTAATTTACCTGAAACAAAATGATTTAAAAATTATTTATCAATGTAAAAAAATACTAAAATCAAAGTACACTTTCCTATTTTTAAGTCGGCTTTCGAATAATTAGGTACATATTTTTTATCGATCTTCCAGCCGTTATACAGGATGTAAAAATATAAGCTACAAATATTGTAAGGGGTGTACCAGTCCATAAAACTGAAGAACTTTCCTCAAAGAACATATTATAATATAAAGGTAAAATCAGTCGAAAAAATTTGGACCTGCCATACTAATTGACAATTTTTTAATATTTCGACCTATTCCTTGAGGAAAGATATTCAGTGTCATGGGCTGGTTCATCACTCAAAATATTTACTCAGTTAATTTTCAACACCTTATATTACGTCGCTAGAGTATCTTAATATTTGACCTATCAATCTCCCCAACTAGAAAACAGAATTTCTCCAAAACAAATACCTTAATCCTCTATTTATCTTAGAACAAAAACAAATAGAAGCAATTTACAGAAATCAGCAGAGCAAAACCAAACAGCGTAGCGAAATAGTTAGCGGATGTTTGTTGGTCTGTTAGGCCGTACGCTCGCTCACGCGGTTTCACGCGCGGGACGGCCCGCGCGGGCCAGATTTGACAAAACACAAGATTGGCGCCCCGTGACGCGGCCTGCGGTCACCCGCGCCGCGGCTTCAGCAACCCGCGACATAATATAACCCGTACGAACACGACGACACTTGCCATATTAAAACTACCTAGGCACTATGCGCCTTCTAAATTTGGACGGGTAATAATGGCGGCGATGTCAGACCGCCGCGCGGATCCCGCAAGACCGCGCGCGGCCTCACGCGCGGGCTGGCCCGCGCGTGAAACCGCGTAAGCGAGCGTACGGCCTTAGACTGTTAGCAGTTTAACTGTTCAAAGGAAGGATACTGTTTAACAAAATAAGCATTGAAACTTAGCCAGAGGCGAGGGAGAATTTGCTGGACTATTTTCAGGTTGCAAAGCTTGTTCTGCTAGTTAAGGTGCTGTCAAAATCAGCTGAGCGGATTTTCACAAGCGAATTCAAAATGCAGGTTAACTTGGTCCATGTGAATTTGTCACACTCATCGTGTTATCACAAAAAAGTTAGATGCCCTTTAAGGCAGTGTTTAAAATATTTATAAATACAATTTGACGCTGTTAAAAGTTACGTCTAAAGTTATTTGTAATTAAACCCAGCAAAAGTGTTAATCTATAAAGGTTACCTAGAGAATAGTAATAAAACGAATAATATATTTGTAATATTTACATACTTGTACAAAATCAGAATTACTGTAGTAGAAATATTAAACCTATCCCATGGACTTGTTTTCTGGCAAATAAATGATTTACTACCCTTGACAGCCGCATCCGTTACCGTAAACGCACCTTAGCCGTATTTGTATGGGAATAATTTCGAAACTTGCAATTTCTTTTCGCCTGACAGACGCATGCGTTACGTTGTGTTAAAAATACGCAGCGACGGATGACAAGTGGGTGAACCACCAGTGTGTTCGTGTTTATTACCTACTGGCCGAAATTCAGGTATGTTAACACGATACAGATTATTTATTTAAGATGTAGTCACCCTGTAAATGTACCTCCAAAAAAAAACAAGCGGGTAGGTATTGCAGACGTTATCAAAGGACGTTATTGCAAAGGTGCCAAGGTATGTCTCATTCCATTGCCATACCCGCAGCAATTTCGCTTGGAATAGGAAAGGAGATATATACTTTCAATATACAAGTCCTTAGGAAAATTTGTTAATAAAGTATGTAACTACCTAACTATATAGGTAAGGCGAGTGTAGCCGTGAACGACATTGACGCCATTTCAGATAAAAAGGTTTTCTCTTTATACAAACAATCTATGAGAATGTCCGTTACCCAAATTATTATCCTTGTGTTAAATTAGAACCTGCTAACCCAATGAAATATTCGCTGTTATTAGAGTTGTCAAAAAACGGCTACTTTTGGTAATAATTCCCATAACTTAACTACAGCGAATATTTAATTCATGTAGGTTTTAATTTACTTAAGGATAATACTAAAAACTTAAAATCAATATTTAAATCGTTACATGTTTCAGAAAAGACGTGGAAAAATAATCCATAAATACTTAAAGTTTGCCGGACCATTATAACCCCACCCCATTTTTTTCCGTGGGTGTCAATGGAGTGTCACAGGCGATGGGCCTGTCACTATGGTAATACATTATTTCTGAATGACCCTCAAATGTTTGTCAAACGTGGCGTAAATTACAGTTTTACGGCTGTTGACGCTCTGCCTACTCCACAAAGGGATATATGGGCATGATATAGTGTTTATTTATTTTATTTATTTATTTCTTAACTTAATCTACTGTCCATTTCAACACCATTGGAGAAAAGCACTCGATAAACCGTCACTTATCTTTGGGTGTTTTTAGTCTTATAGCAGCCCAAAAAAGCGTAAAGCTTGAGCTAGGGCTAACTATTAAAAACGACAAAAAGAAGAAACGTCATTATTTTCGTTGGCAGTCTGTATAAGTTAGTGGCACATCGATATAACAAGCATGCAGAAATATGGATGTACCCCGTAAGTGAGAATAACAAAAAAAAAAGAAGAAAACATATAAAAGTTACATAAAAATTACATCATTGCTTACTAAAGCTGCAATTTTCATAAAGTAAAGCTGACAAATTTAATAGGTAATCGAATGTGTACGTATGTTTTCCTATTTTACCGTCAAATTCGCAATTATATAAGCCCATGGTTATTGCTATAACCATACGATACTTACTTGCGATGCGATACGAATTCATAATTATGTGTGGGAACACTAACGCCCGATCTCACCAAGTATTAAATAATCTATGTGTATAGAAAAAACAATCACTTCAAAACACCACATCTCAATTTATCAAAAAAAAAACAAACAACCTTAAAACACTGTATAAGTAAGATTTAACCGAAACACGTAAACAAACCATCAAAGAAAATGAATCTAAGGAGTCCACTGTTTTCCTAAACATGAGGTTAAGTTTAAAATGAGGACAAAACATGGTTCATTCCTGCTTCGACCAGTAGATTAGTCTTCAATATTGAACGCATTGTTGTTATCTAGAGTATGAAAAAAAATGGGGAAATTAAATACCTACATCTAAATTATTTTATTTTTTAAACTAGTAATAAGAGTTGTCAAACAAGCTACTTTTTAGAACTAAATTTGATAATTATATGAAAAACGCACTTTGTACCTTTACCGCGTGCTATTGACGATTGCGTCATAATGAAAGGTTTTAAATTATTCTTAGTTCAGTGAATTTACTCTTGCAGTTTATTAAAATCCAAGTTCCAACGGGTAAGAAATGGGGTGATTCCATTCTAAGGCAACATCACTTGGCACCGAGTTTCATATTTTATTGATTGTCCTAGACTAGGACCCAACCTTATTCTAAAAGTCATAACAGGAATGAACCGTATCGTATCTGTGACTGTAAACATTTCATCAAAAGAAGCCATGATGGATTAAACTGGAGGGCTTTTAGAAGGGCTTGGTGGACTGTTTACGTTCACGTTAACGTTACGGTGTTTAACACTTTGTAGTGGAACTATTTTCGGAAGTCTTTTAAGGTCAATGAACAATCTTTGATGTTTATTAAGTGTGGCGTAAGATTGTTTATTTTCGAGAAGATTTTTGGGACGCGCTTAGGTGATTTATGGAAACAGTTTTGATGATGGAACTAAGTAGTGTAGGGACAGTTTTAAATATCGTTTCTACGTGGATGACATTTTAAAACGGTCTTGTGGTCCCGTGGGTTGAATTGTATTGAGGTTTCAGATATAGAGAAAACCACAAAATAGAAACCACATCATACGTCAGAATATTATACTCGTCCCATGTAAATTGTATGTGTTCGACATCAAAACGCGAATCTACTTACGGTATATATAGGCGTGATATATGCATGTATGTATTCGTAGAATCTATAGCCATCTAAAGGTAGATGAAGATGTTGGCGGCCGCTGTGGGGCAGTGGTAGTGCGACTGCCTGCGATGTAAAGGTTCCGGGTTCGATTCTCGGTGGTACACTCACAAAGTTGATATATTTCACTTTGTGAATTTGTTAATGGTCAGGTTAGGACATAACAGGGTGAACCACCGAAAAAATTGGTTCTGTGCTTCGGAGGGCACGTAAAGCTTAGACAGCGGCCGTTACACAACAATGTCCGAGGCCTACTTCTATTATTAGGCGGTTAAAAACTCTGACTACAGAATTCATCCGGTCGTTGGACGACTCAGTGTCACACGAAAAGAGAAGGTAGGTGAATACGTTTTCATGTGAAAAAAGACCTTGTTTAGTATTTGTCTGGCTACAAAATAATTTGAAAATGGAACCACATACCGTTAGTGTTCATTTTTCGGGTTTTACCCACTTCCAACTACTAAATGGCGCCCTTTGAATCCCTTTGATATTGAATCGGTATCCATTAGTGACAGAACGTGGTTGGTTTAGTACATTTGTGTTTAGTAAGCAGTTAGCACAAAATAGAGGATTTACAGAAGGACGGCTCGCCCCCTTTTCGATGATTGATACCTACAGTACTCTGATAGAATTGCAACAAGATTTCGGTTTCGCCCGTAAACGTCGGCGTATAGAAGTGTGCGTGAAATATTGAAGTTTCCTTGTAGCCGTCCATCTATCTTGGGTGGCCCCGTCAATGCTTTATTTTTGCAGAATGTGACATTTTAGACGGTACTTACAGTACAGACGGTTTTTAGCCAGATGCGGATCCTCAAAAGGAGTTTACCAAAGCCATTAAATTGCGGCTGTCATAGTTTGTCATTTGAATGGCGGCTTTTGTGAACCGCAATATCGTCCAATGCGTGTGCGATTCACATGAAGAATAGTAAGGATTCTGTTCTCATTCTTCTCACTTGACAGTCGAAGGCCAGTTTGACTGCCAGAAGCTTGTGTCAGTTGTCAGTATAGCATGCCAAAAGGCGTTTGCTTATACAAGGAGTAACTAAAGGGTATTTCTTCCCTTTTTCTTTTTTTGAAAACTTGCAAAATTTTCAAGCGCGGGCAGGATTTGAACACTCACAAAACTAACCCGGTAGATGGAGCCATGCCAAGCGTTACTGGCATTAAAATACACTTGCAAAATTGGCGGGCTAGAAATGAGCTACGGTAGCCCAGATGGAAGAGGCGTCGCCACTAGTAATGCGAAAGTCGCAGGTTCAAATCCTGCCCGCGCTTGAAAATCTTGCAAGTTTTCAAAAATTGTACCTATACCTAACACGGGAAGTGTTTTAAAATTTGGTACTCGGTATTTCATCTTCTTCGTTTCGTGTGGGACACCGAGGCGACGAACAGGGCCAAATATAATCAAACTACAGACTACAATTTTACAGGTTAAATTCGATGTTCATTGCGTAGTTGGTTAGCAATTATGATTCCAGGAGTATTAACCGGCTACGCAATGTACTAAGAATTTTACCTGGAGACTTGTAGCCCGTAGTTTTATAAAATAGGGCACAGGCCGTTTGTTATACCGAAAAATTCTTGTAAAATTTGACTTTTGACCGATACTGAAATCAAGAAAGACGAGACGAAATGTACAAGCAGCTGACCAAGAGTATGTATGGTAGGTTCAAATTCCTTTTCATATTTCGACTGTTGTTCCTAGGGAAAAGGTGTTCCTTTTTACCACCCCGTACTGAGTTTTCGTCATTGGTCACTAGTTAAATAAATGAAGTCTCACTTTCTGTAGGTCAGCTGGACGAAATTTCTTAGAAGAAATAAGTTGTCCTGTTGTGTCGTCATTCTTTGTATGTTATGTCTCTTGTAATGTTTCTTATGTGCAATAAATGGTTAATAATAATTAAATTTCAACCTATACAAGGAGAAACAAAGGATTTAACAAGCCGTAAAAAGGTAAAGTTACTCACGAAACTGAACAACTTTCCCAATGAAACTTACATACATACAGACATACATAAATCACGCCTATATCCCTTATGGGGTAGGCAGAGCGTTAACGGCCGTTCAACGGATATTAACACCACGTCTGACAAAAGTTTGAGGGTCAATCAGATAACTGTGTATCACTATAGTGACAGGTTGTCAGCCCGTCGCCTAAAATTGCAATTCACACCCTCGAGTCCCTTGGTCGCCTCTTACGACACCCATGGGTAAGAAACGGATTGATGCTATTCTAAGCCGGCATCACACAGCAATGAAACTTAGGTCAAGTTATGAAGAATTGGACTTCCCATAATAAATAAACCAGCTAAAGGCTTATTTTGTAAAGAAAGTCAATATTTTTTGGTGTTCATGTTCCATGGGGAAAGTTGTTCAGTTTGATGAGTGCCTTGACCTCCTTTCGGCTTGTTATTATACCCTTTTTGTTACTTACATACAAACATAAATCACGCCTATATCCCTTAAGGGGTAGGCAGAGCGTTTACGACCGTAAAACGGATATTAACACCACGTCTGACAAAAGTATGAGGGTCAATCAGATAACTGTGTATTACTATAGTGACAGGTTGTCAGCCCGTCGCCTAAAATTGCAATACACACCCTCGAGTCCCTTAGTCGCCTCTTACGACACACATGGGTAAGAAATCGGGTGATGTCATTCTAAGCCGGCATCACACGGTTTTTATTACTTCCTGCATAATATATTCCTTACGTACCTACGGTTTCAGTTCAATTCTACAAAACAAGGAATTCAATACAAACACATCTACAGGCGCTATAGGGTGATTGTCCAGTAGCGACCTCTGCCCCTCTGTCATGTAAATGTCGTCCTAGTTAAACAATGGTCCACGATTGTCCGTGTACCCGTTCTACTGTAAATTGTTAGTAAATTGAGACTAGGTTACATGGTTTAGTTTATTAGTCTTTCTCGGAAAGCACGTGTCGTGGTTATGAAGACTAAATTGCAGATTTATTGTATATGTACATACTATATGTACTCCACCAATCTACGCAGACTGCTCTACCTAATTGTCGGTAAAAATGACGGTTCCATGGCTCGGAGGGCACGTTAAGCCGTCGTCGGTCCCAGTTACTGTCTATCTATGATAACTTCTTTTCATTGAGTTTCTTCTTCTTTATATTCATAAGGCGATCATTACCTTCACAACTATGACATCAAACAGACAGAGGCCTTTTTATTTATGGTTTCATTTGTGTATTTCGACTATGCACCTTGGGGAAAGTTGTTCCTTATCAGCAGTTTTTGGTATCGGTCACTAGTAAAATTACATTCTGTATAAATTATAAGGTGCCGTGTGATGCCGGCATAGAATAGCATCACCCCATTTCTTTCCTGTGGGAGTCGTAAGAGGCGACTGAGGGACTTAAGGGTGTGTATTAAAATTTTAGGCGATGGCCTGACAACCTATCACTATGGCGATACACAATTTTCCGAATGATACTCAAATATTATGTCAGACGTAGCGTAAATGTCCTTTTTTGCGGCCGTGTACGCTCTGCCTACCCCGCAAGGGATAATAGGCGTGATATATCTATGTATGTATAAATTATAAGGTGCAGTTTAAAAATTCCGTTACCCAGGGTTCATCGGGTCGTTCGTCCTTCGATGCAACACAAGAGTAACTGTCTAATACTAAGTCAGTCACGTTTCGCTTAAATCTAACTTGTAAATGGTACAACGGGTCGTTTTAATCTAAAGATCTGCACACGACTCGGCCTAGCCCTGTATGGCAGCAGAATAATGTATTACGTAACATTTTGATGTTGATTGTAATGTGCAAGTACAGTCAAGATCTTGTCAGGCTAGACACTCAAATGCAAATTTGAATCTTATGCACCTAGCAATAAGGCGATCTAAATTCAAAACTGTATAGCCTGTCGAAGTCTTAACTGTAGATGGTTTTTAGTCATGAATACGAACTAACTGCAAATAATTGTTTTATTCTGTATGCTAAATTGGTTGACTTCAAGAAAAAATCAAAACCATTTTGAGAATAGACTTACTTCATTTACAATATTATATTATACTTACTAGATTTCTGCCCAGCGGTTTCACCCGCTGGCACTCATTTTCCCGTGGTAATAGTTGTTTTCCCGCGGTAAAAAGTAGCCTGTGTTATTCCAAGTTATACTCTACCTGTGTCTGTATCTATGATTAACTTTTTCTCTGTACAGGCAAAGGTAGACGTTACCAAAAATTGTGACGGTCACGACCTCAAAATAAATATAAATAATGATATGAGTTACTTAGATATCAATAAAAAAGACGATCCGCCATACCGAATTGGTCAATACCTAACTACGAATTTTTACATAAAAATAAAAATAAACGATTTTCTCATTGTAAAAAAATCAAAACCAGACTTGGTAGTTGTTACCATTTATCATGCTGTATTGACGTCATCGTCATTAGTGCTACAAAAACTCTTCATCATCATTACTTTGAATTGGAATAGCTTGTACAAGCTAAAATGAATGCTATAATCGATGCTTATCCTTTAACTAAATAATTTTACTTAAATACATTTTTATTTGGAATATCAACAGTTTTTACACCGTTTTATGTTTCTAATAAACCAATGTCAGGTATTCGCAGAAGACTAACAAAATGCGATATTAAGAAAAAGAAGCATGCCATTTATCATCCTGAGCAGGTAGGTACAGCTATAATCACGCCAAACTGAGTTGAAATTATTAAGACACAACCATGTCAGAGGCCTACTACTACTAGTAGACGGTTGAAAAACTCTGAAACCGGGGTTCATCGGGTCGTTGGACGACTCGGTGTCCCACACGAAAAGAAGAAGACGATTAAGATCAGTGTAGATCAATACCTAACATTGATAATAATATGATCCGCTTTTAAATCAAGATTTACTAAATGATCTGCTGAACTCTTTTTGTGCGGTAGACTATGGGTCCCAATATCTACGTGTACGAATGATCTCTCCTTTATATGTCTTGTGAAGGGAATTGACGCCCTTTTCTTTTTTTGAAAGACCAGTAGGGACCAAAAGATTATGAGTGTGTTTCACAGCGACAAAATCAAGGGCACGTATTTTTATTTTTTATTCAACAGTAAGAAAGATTACTTTAGAAACTAATGGAATACTTACGCCTAAATCCTATACTTAGTGGTCACTTCGCATCGCACTTACCGACATTAAAAAAGTTTAACAACACAAAGTACACAGATTAACGGTACAACATTGCGTCTTCGCTGCGTAGTAACAACTCGGTTTGAACAACCACAAAACTACTACGGGTGAGCTCCTGCTCCCCACCATACAGTCTGGTGTAGATTTCATAGCCCCGGGGCTAAAATTGAAGAGTCCAGAACTATAAAAAAAAGCTGCGTAGTAACAGAACATACGATATACCAAGGACCAGTAGTTTAACTCGAGCATCTTTCCGCCTGAAACTACCTACATCCATGATGACAACAATTGGTTTCTGCGAACCCGTAATTTAGTGATGACACATTTAGGTACCATTATGCTAAAAAAGGTCATGATTTCTTCAATGAATTACATTATTATTTAATGAAGACTTGGGTTTCTAAGTATTAATTTTCCGGATATCCTGATACTCAAACAAAAACGCGCGGCGGCAGTCGTGTACGTATAGGTCAGTCGGGCGTGTGTATGTGTGAGTGCGCAAACCGGGCGTCAGTATGAAGTTAAACTACTGCTTCTTAGTATATTGTGGTTGTAATGAGTGTGAATTCAAGGCTGCGCGTGCGCCGAGAAAGGTAATTTATTTGTGTGCCAGGTGTAACGTGAGCTGTGACTTTGTTGCATGGTTTAAAAAGGGTTCGTCGGGTCGTCAGTCGACTCAACAGCGAACACAAAAATAAAACAAAAGAAAGACAAGAATGCAAGCGATTGAATGCAATATGGGAAAGAAAGAAAATACTGTTACGCAAGAGAAAAATGTTAGAGCAACTAAATCGAATAAATTAAGGAAAACTAAGGAAAATCCAAAATACAATATACCTACCTACACACATTGGCGTAATTGTTCTATTACATTGATAGAGGCCATTTTTTATTTAATTGAATATGAATGAATTGAATAAATACATACATACATACATATATCACGCCTATAATCCCTTACGGGGAAAGCAGAGCGTAAACGGCCGTAAAAAACGGACATCTACGCCACGTCTGACAAACATTTGAGGGTCATTTGGAATATTGTGTACCACCATAGTGACAGGTTGTCAGCCGATCGCCTAAATTTGCAATACACACCCTCAAGTCCCTTAGTCGCCTCTTACGACACCCACGGAAAAGCAATGGGGTGATGCTATTCTAAGCCGGCATCACACGGCCAATAAATAAGTGCTTCAAAATGTTTTGCGCGGGATGCGAGAGGTTTCAGACGTAATTTTTATTTCTTATTTTTCTAAATTGATTTTTCGTCGTTATTGTTGTGTTAGTATGGTGAAATTAACTTAATAATGTGTCGGCAGTAAAGAACAATGTAGTACATGCATACATACATACATATATCACGCCTATACTCCCTTACGGGGTATGCAGAGCATAAACGGCCGTAAAAAACGGACATCTACGCCACGTCTGACAAACATTTGAGGGTCATTTGGAATATTGTGTATCACCATAGTGACAGGTTGTCAGTCGATCGCCTAAATTTGCAATACACACCCTCGAGTCCCTTAGTCGCTTCTTACGACTTCCACGGAAAAGTAATGGGGTGATGCTATTCTAAGCCGGCATAACACGGCAATGTAGTCAAGTAAATAAAGGGAATTGTTCGATTCGTCTTGATATTCCCTTTTCTGCGAGCATTGGAACGCGAGGTCACTATCGCGTTCCCATTATTAGGTTTTAGGTTAAGACTAACTGAAGACGAGGCTGTATGGTTTTAATACCTTTGCCTGTCTAATGGACAAATAGACAAAAAGAAAACTAAGTGCTTCAACGTCATAGTTCAACTTACGTTTGTCTAGCTGTCAATAACTTTACATGTTATTATGATGAATAGACTGCTAAGCCGATTACAAATAGTCTAATAAGGTCAGTATATGTACTAATGTTTAATGTTCTGTTAGAATGGTGTTGTTTAGTTATGTGAGTTGTTAAGTAACATTCAATGTATTGAATAAGTAAATACCTAATTATTGGCTCAGCCCTTCCAGTGACAAAAAGGAATTAGAATTTTACTTAAGGCTAATACTAGAAACTTGGGCAACGGACATTCCGATAGATTGTTTGCATAAAGTGTTTTTTTTTTTTTTGTGAAGTGGCGTCACTGTCGAGGTCGTTGACGGCTACACTCGCCTTAATTGAAGTAGGAGAGATCTAATTTAATGTTCATATTTTGACCAACGTTCCATGGGGAAAAATGTTCAGTTCAAGCGTCGGTAGTCCAGTCGGTAACGGCGTCAGCAGTACTGTTACCATACCGAAAGTAGTAGGTTCGAGCCCTGCCTGTGTTACAATTTTGAAAGTTCCCAATAAATGTATACTTAGCACGTTGAAGTGTTTTTAATGTAGTATTCTATCTTAATTATTCAGTTCACATCAAAGTAAAAAACTAAGTCCTGAACCAGTTTCGCCATTACCAATAAAAATAAACGATTCCACACATTCATCTCCGGCCCTTAAAAGCATTTTTCCAACAAAAAACAAATAAATGCAGTGACCTACAAACGAAGAAGAGTCATTATTCAAATAACACGTCAAAAACTAGATCACATTCCCGTTACAAATAAGAACAACACCCATTCAACACTCAGCAAAAAGCGAGAAAGAAGGTAGTATCATATTAAGTCAGTAACAAACACAGACCAATTATCTGAAGACACTGCTTCGTGGCTGAAAATTCAGGCGCACGTGAAGTGAACAGTTCATGAGTTGCATGCTAATATTATAAAAATTTGCAAAATATGTGGAACGTCACTATGTTATTTACCATATTTTAAGCATGTATAATTTATTTTTCACTCAATTAGCAGTACTGCATACTTCCAAATTGGACCTCCCATACAAACTGACTTAGTCAGATTTTGTATGTAAAGTCCGTGCTCTTTTCTATATTTTTACCATATTTCCTGGGGCTAGTTGTACAGATTCATAGGTGATTTCGCCCCGTAAAATATTTGCCCCACATTGTATATTTTCGCAAGCAAGTACGAAAGAATAAAGCGAGTTAAACAAATAAAATCTAGCAGAGTTAATTAAAAATCCCGTCCACGAAAATTTACCTATGTGTCAAAAGAGCAGAATTATAAAATACTGTTAAAACTAATACAGAAGACATTCCTTTATAGGTCTGACGGTGGGCAAAGGTTGTCGTCATTTCTTTGCTGCAAAAGGTGTCTTCTGAACCTCCATTCACCGCTTCATTACAGAAAGCGGCGTCTAAAAATCAACTGTCATTTGAAAAAACTGATACAAAAATCATTTCTTCAATGTCTGACGGTGTGCAAAGACTGTCGTCATTTCTTTAGTAAAAAAGTGTTTTCTGCGCCTGGAACTCCATTCCCCGCTTGAGCAGAAAGCAGCGTCTACAAATCAACTGTCATTGAAAAAGAAAAGAAAAACAAAGTGCACATGTCTAGACGAGTCAAGGCCAGGGTTGGCGAACTGGGAACAAGTTCGGACAGGTGGGAAATCCAGATGCAAGGTGTTCGGAACATCTGCCACATGAAAGTAATGTGTTGCAAAAAGCGCAAAATGTTGTTACGTAGAGAGTTGGACGAATGTTTAACTTCTTTGAGGTTGTTAATTGTTGAGTGGCCGGTCTTGATTGCCTTTACGAAAGTAAAAATAAATAATACATGGCTTGTTGCTACCTAATTTGTTTTTACGGAACAGATGGCAAATAAGCGTGTTCTGTTTGTCGTTCCTTAAATACATCACTTTTAGATACAGGCCCGCTTACTTTTTACAAATCACGATAAAATAATTTTAAACGGATTTAAGTTGGGTTAATTTTGAATTTTACAATTCCTACGTTTCGAGCTCTGTACAGAGCAATTAATGTGAAGGAGTAGGAATTGTAAAATTTAAAATAAACACAACTTAAATCTGTTTAAATTGTTTTATTTTTATGAGTTGAATGCGTTGAGTTGAATTTGAATAGTTGTGCAAACTCAAGAAAATGATATTTCAGACAAATCGTTTCACGTGATCGTTGGTAGGTAAACCCACACACATATATCACGCCTTCATCCCTTGCGGGGTACGTCTGACAAATATTTGAGAGCCTTTTTAGATTAGAAAAATGTTGATCACTATAGTAAAAGGTTGTCAGCCTGTCGCCTATAATTGTAATACACATGAAATCCTCGAACCCCTTAGTCGCATCTTACGACTCCCCCGAGAAAGAAATGGGATGATGCTATTCTATGCCGGCACTAGGTAAGTAACAACTCTCTAACTAAACCTTCAAAATACTTAGTATGAAATGCTACAAAACCTTTTACATTAAGATTTCATGTAACAAGCCTCTACTTAACTCTCAAGAGTCTTATTTTTTGAGGCGAGTGTAGCCGTGAACGGCCATGACAGTGGCGCCATTATACAAAAAAAAATCTTTATACAAACAATCTATCAGAATGTTCGTTGCTCAAGTTTTTAGTATTATCTTTAAGAAAAATTTGATTCTACAAACTCAATGAAATATTCGTTGTTTTTAAATTTATGGCTACTATCAAAAGTGTCCGTTTTTAGGCACTTTTTGCCATAACTTTAAGTACAAATAATATGTCATTGAGTTTGCAGGTTCTCATTTTACTGAAGGATAATACTAAAAACTTGGGCAACAGCCATTCTGATAGATTGTTTATTTATTGAGATTTTTTTGTGAAGTGGCGGGCCAGTGTCGCGGCCGTTTACGGCTACACTTGCCTTAAAGATCACTCCATTTTCTTCAACGACTTTTATTCCACTCTTCAATTAAATTTAACGAAAAAAGATTTCTC
Organism: Tuta absoluta; assembly: GCA_027580185.1. Classification (NCBI taxonomy): domain Eukaryota; kingdom Metazoa; phylum Arthropoda; class Insecta; order Lepidoptera; family Gelechiidae; genus Tuta; species Tuta absoluta. The sequence continues at coordinate 1,644,008 of JAQAHW010000038.1, forward strand.
AAAAATTTTAGGAGAAATACGTTCCAGTTAAATTCGAAACATATTTTACAAATTTTAATCTGCAAGATTCTGCTTTCCTTAAAAATATTTGAATCAAATATAGTTTTAGAGGGCAAATAGCTTTTTGCGCTTTGGAAATCAATTAAAAAGAGTACCTAAGCTTTCATAACATTTATTTTATTACCATTCTAAAGTACTGTACTTTGCCTAAAAATTACACATCCTCTGAGTCTCTCAAAGGTTGACTGGAAGAGATCCCTTTGTGAGTTAACTCCGCTTTTGTGCGTCTTGTTTTATTCTATTCTTTTCTGTTATTGTAAATTTGGTTTGTCGTACAATAAAGTTAATACATACATTAATATGCAAAATATTCTAACTGACTCGTTGGCTTTAGTTCAAAAAACATAAAGTTCAATTACGCATGTTTTTTAGGTTGATTAAAACACATCCCGAGTGCGACACTTGATCACAACACACAATTTACGAAGTTGATATTATCACCTTGTTAATTTTTCCCAGTCTGCTTAGGACATGGCAGGCTGAGCCACCTGATTGTCCGTAAAGAATAATGGTTCCGTGCTTCGGAGGGGCACGTTAAGCCGTCGGTCCCGGTTTATCTTTATGATAACTTAGACGGCGGTCGTTACACAAACATGTCAGAGACGTAATAGTAAGTATTAGGCGGTTGAAAAACTGACGATAGTGATCATCGTTACGTTTGTCAACTCGATGTCCCACACGAAAGAGAGGTACAAAGGCCACGATTGCTTGGATTGATATGTATTGTTGGAAAACAGATTGAGATGACTAGTCAGCTATTTTAAGCCAATAAGTCGGTAGTCGGAAAAGACAAGAGCATAATAGGTGCATCTCAGTAGCTATTAACACTTGAAAAAAATATCCTGGTCAATTCACGTAGCGCCATCTAGCCCCAAAATAAGCATAGCTTGTATTAATACTTATATACTTTTTTTTGGAAATAAATACATATTATACATAGAAACATCCAGACTAAACAAAAATATCTGAAAATGACTTAACAAATATTTGTGTCTTGTGGGTTTCGAACCCACGACCCTCGGCATAGCAGACAGGGGTACCACAGGGGGTACTATCCGCTACACCATCGACCCAGTCGAGACTTCCTTACCTAATTCAACATAGATCTTGTAACAACAGGCATTTATTCTACTCGAATAATTAAAGCCAAATCACGACGCCATGTTTTTCATCAATAAGCCGAAATTTATAACCGGTGCATATAATAAACCGAAGTTTATGTGTGTAACCAGCCCTGTTACCGTTTATTGCCCCTGATATACGTAAACTTCGTTTAAGAGCCGGTTGCACTAAATTTTACTGAAAACGTAAAAATACTTAAAAGGTTCAGGAGTGGCGGCAAGGCATTGGAAAGCGCAGAGTGGGACATTCTCTCAAGAAACGTATAAATACCTGGTGCATATAAGTGGAGTTTATGAGTGTAACCAATCTGGTCCTGTTTATTGCCCCTGATATAGAGCTGTCGTAAACGTCGGTAGCGCTAAAATAACTGAGCTTGATTGAATGGGAGCGAATAATTTAAAAGGACTATAAAAATATAATAATTTAAAAAATATTAATGAATGATAAATTATACTTTATTTAAATGTAAAATTACATAGGCTAAATATAAAATAGAAATAAACTACAGATAACTTTAATAAAATAAACTTTAGAAATAAAAGTAGTTAAGTGTAGTTTTAAAAGTAAGAAATAGTGCACACGTTTACATTTTAAAAATATGATTTTTACCACCTTACTTTTTTAGCCGCTCATCATTTTGCGGAAATCAGACAGAACATCTCTCATTGAAATATAATTTTTCGTTTGACTATGCCAGCAACTACTGTCATAGCTAGTAAATGAATTTCAAAAGAAGGAACTAATATAACATTTTTTATTCGAATATAATTATTATAAAATAATTACCTTATATTCATTAAATGTCGCCTATCGAGTATAAAAAAGTTAGTTATAGTTAAGTTATTCACTCATCCAGGTTAACTCTTAATAAGGTAATTGCTACAAAACACGTAAAAAACGTAACTACAATAGGCAATTTATAATAATACAAAAAAATGCTGCCATTTTAATAAACTGATCATTAAATTGCCGTCTGACTGACAAGATAATTGCTTAGTTAGTGTCTAGTTAAGCCTTGATTTAATCCTTGTTTATGTTAATCGGGTGTTTGCGTAACCCGGCCTTAAGTTGTCAATGCCTGAGACCTCCCATCAGACTGGAAATTTTTAGTGATTGTTGAAATTGTTCAAATTAATAGAAATTTAATTGTTTAAGTATGTAGATTGTGTTTGATATCGTAAAAGTGGTAACAAAATTTACGATTTTGGAATATTGATTTTGTTCTCTAAGCACCTTGTTTAATTTTGAAAGGGAATTACGATTAACACACAAAGGTAATAAAATTTATGGTTTGGAATATTAATTTAAGTACCTTATTATAAGGCAGCGATTGCACTTGCAGAATTCAGTCACATAATGTTGAATAGATTTATTTTTTGAAAAGTTGCAAAATTTTCAAGCGCGGGCAGGGTTTAAACCTCCCACTTTAGTCATTACTAGTGACGACGCCACTTCCATCTGGGCTACCGCAGCTCGTTTCTTGCCTGCCAATTTTGCAAGTGTATTTAATGATAGTAACGCGTGGCACGGCTCCATCTACCGGGTTAGTTTTGCAACAAACACCTACCTAGATTATTTTTTATAATCAATAATATATTTTGGTATGATATCGAAACTGACACAGACTGGGAACAAATTCACGAAGTGGTAAATACCAACTTGCGGAAGGCTCCAATAGCTGTTACCCAGCACTTCTAGGCATTTTTTTGGGGGGTTTTTCCTGGTCAGGGGGTCCTGTTAATTATACGCACGTAAATAACACGCTTTGAAAATCTTGACTTCAACCTTAACGACGACACCATAAAATGGCTTAAAGGACTAGTTATAGATTTGTAATTTATTGTTACTTGTAATTTATTGTTACTTATAATTTTATGTTACTTGTGTACCATTGCCATACGATTAAATAAATAAATCAACTTTGTGAGTGGCCCAACAAGAGTCGAACCCAGAACCTGTGCGTCGCAGGCAGTCGCACTACCAATGTACCACATCGACAACCATATGACAGTTGTATTAACTACTAGTCTATTATAATGACTCAAATCGTATTATATCACTACACATGTAGTTTTTGAAGATTATAGTGTTTTCTACCATATAAAATTAATAAGTATATCTTCTCTATAATTTTTCAGTTATACACATGCTGAGGATGTTTTTTTTTTCTATTACAAATAATTTGGATAGGCTGCATTAAAACAAAATGTCAATATGATATAAAACCTGGCACTCACTTCCCCCTTCATTACAAAGGTGAGCACGCACCGTATGCAGTGAAATGGAGCGGGCCTTTAAGGTGAGTGCACACTGACAGGTGGATTCATAGCACGCTATGCGGCGTCCAGCGGCGCGTTGATGTACTGTGTAAACAATGCTTTATTTACTCTAGGGCTGGCAGAATTTTATTGTATTTATGACATTTTTATAATAATTTGTCTAGAAAATTTGGAGTAATGATAATAATAAATACTTAGAGCTATGAAAAATAATAGACTACTTCGCATTGACAACTTTCTCCATTTTCTACTTCAGTTAAAAAACCTATTACCTAATGCTAAGGGTAGTAGATTCTGTGTGGAGAATAGGCGTGGAAATTGAGGGCTCGTCTGTGCCTCAGTATGAGAAATGTCATAGCAACCTATGAAAATATGATTATTAAACTTTTTGCCCACGTCTATTATCTTCCCACACAGACTAGCAATTATACAAACCGTTTTTTGAATCTAAACCAAATAAAATATTGTAACCAAATTCCTGTTTATTTACCTGAAACAAAAAATTAAATGTATTTATTATGGATAAATAAACGAAAATTGTTAGACAAACAAAGCAACCTTATATTTAAAGCCTTCGGAATATTTTTACCTACTTATATCTAGGTCTACATTCCACGACTCATTCCATAAGGTTTCGCAAAACGTGAAGTGGTAAACCTAGATCTATCTACAACACTTAACAATATACATTAAACAATAACAAAGACAAAACAAAAGTGTCAAGTGTCAACCCTACTCCACCGTGACTAAGAATAATAAATCATTTCCTATTTTCACCAGCCCTAAGGGCTTTTGCACATAGGGTTTTTAGGGAAAATTGTACCACGTTGGGGAACATTTGGATTTGAAAGAGAGAATTTAGATGGATTGGATTGTGTGCCTACATTTTTCGTTTAAACATTGTTTGATTATATTATTTTGAAATAGGTATACCATTTCCTTTTGTACATTTGACAGTGTACAAAATAAAAATTATACGTTAGTTCATTTGGTTTCTAGGTGTTGGTCCCGAAAGGTATTTTAGAATTTATTATTTTTTAAGACACAAGCCGTGTACATATTACAAGAAAGTTAGATGCGCATTATAAAAGCTGTGTTATTTATTTTTCCATACGATTTGCCGTTGTCATCCTACTTGGACACTGTTTTACTTTTTTGTAATAAAACCGAAGCAGTTTGTTATACGTTAAGATTTTGTACGTCTGCTTACCTCGAAACCTTGTAAGCGTATTTTTATTATAGCAGGAAAGTATTTTAATTGTAATGTAAGTTAAGAATAATTTAAGTAAAGTAGAAATGTTTTTTTTTTGGGTTTTTAATTTTTAAAAGTAATTTAGTAATCAAAGTAACTCTCGTGTACACATGCCTTAAGTTCAAAGTTCCATCAGCATCCCCAAGAGATGTCGGCAACTTAAACTTCGGTTAAGTTAGTTAAGTAGTGCTAAGTGAAGAGAATAGTCCGTTTTAAACTAAGTTATTTTAAGGATGAGTGTTGGTTGAACTAGCGCTACGGTAGAATTCCACTTAGTATAGTAACAAAACAATATAAAAACGACGTGTTTGACAAAACAATATAAAATTTATTGTTTGAATTGTAATAAAATGAAATATAATAACAATTACCTATATCTTTATTCTATTCTCACATTATGATACAAATAAAGTTCTTTTGCTTGATTGACGAGGAAAATTTTAAAACTAAATTTAAAACATTCGCGGTTGTTAACACTATTCATAGTTACCTATAATTTTAACGGGTTCTTACCGACGAATTATTTTTAATGCGAGTTCCCGATATTTCGACGCTGTTGCAAGCGTCATGATCACGGGTAAACTAAATGAGGTTAATGAGGATAATTTTACAAATATATATATATTGTAATATTGTTTAGTAACATATTGAACCATTTTTCAGTATAACTAGATGAAAATTGTGAATCTTTAATTTAATATTTTACTGCTGCTATATATTTTAAATAATCTTGCTTTTTTGATCATATTTTTGGCCTAAGACTTAGTTAGTTAATGTAGATAGCCGCCTAAAGGATTCATGCCACTATTTAAGTTACCAGGCGCTAGTTCCACTCATATCACCCAACTTATTTTAAGCTTTTAGTTCGAAGCAATCTGGTTTTAGTCGTAGTCCGTAATAGTAGGAAGTGTTGATGGGAACATGACAAAAATCTATTAAACAATTAAGTTTATTGACGAAAATATATAGACTTGTTTGGAGGAAAGTTAAAATACACCTACTAATGTAAGTATGGAGCGCTAAGGCGGGTATAGATGTTGACAGACTATATCGGTTTCACCCACTGCCACTCATTTTCCCGCGGTAATAGTTGTAGTCCGGCGGTAAATTGTGCCCTATGTGTTATTCCGGGTAATACTCGTCCTGTGTTTCAAATTTCATCCAAGTCGGTCAAGTCGGTGAAGAGGTAACAAACATATATACATACACACACACAAACTCTCAGGTTTATAATATTAGTACGGATACTGAAAGCTTAGGTAGAGCCGTGTGATGCCGGCTTAGAATAGCATCACCCCCTATCTACCCGTGGGTGTCGTAAAAAATAACAACGGGATGTATCCAGGGAATGGGCAGCAGCGTTCCCTGTGAAAGCAATATCTTGCACTGCACTCGCCAATCCGCCTGCCAGGCGTGGTGAATAGGTATGGATATGCCAGGCCCATGTCCAGGCGTGGACTGTTGTGGCTGTTATAGTTAGTTCGGTGGAAAACATATATGAGAAAAAAAATGACACATAAATGTGTAAAGGTAGCCGTTCGAAGCGAGCGTCAGTGACGCCGCGTCAGAACGACAGATAGCTGATTGGCCAATGCCACGTCCGTGACGTCACATACGCCAACGTCAGCCAATCAGCTATCTGTCGCTCTGACGCGGCGTCACTGACGCTCAGTACGAAAGCGCAGCTTAAGGGACAGTCCTATGAATAAAAAAGGGTGCATGCAGATGACATGACATTGAATAACTTTCCCTTGGAAAAATATGTCAAGAAACGGCAAAAAAAATTTACCTCCCAATACAAAATCAAGATCAGCTGAGTTTTAGTATGGAAAGTCAATATGTTTTAGTTTCCTGAAATATATTCCTATGTTAAGTTGTGGTCTGACTGCACCAAATTAGTATTCGGAGGGCTGTCCCTTACACCCTGTATAGTATTTCGAGTAGTCAACCCTGTATCAACAAACAGTAGTTGTCCATAAAGTTATTAACAATAAATAGTATAGATTGATCCCTTAAATTGATGCCTAGGCTTAAAGAAGTACTATTAATTTTATTTTACCGTGGGATGCCGGCTTAGAATAGCATCACCACATTTCTTTCCCGTCTGTTAGCAGTTTGCTTGTGCGCGCGAACGAATGAATGATCGCGAGCAGGCTGATAGCAGGCGAGCGCCGGACTGTCACTTTGACAGATAGAAAAGAAAAAACGTGTGTGTGTGCTAACGTCTGTCGTGGTGTAACATTGTAATGGATTTAATACAATAAATCAACTGGAATATAAAATTGGAGTGTTTCACTGAAGGAACCTGCAGGTTTGCTAATAGTCAGAAGTGGTAAGAACGTTGAAGAAACTTCTCAGGTATGTAATTGTAATTTTATTTTTGTTTGACTTACTCTGCTAACCGGATGAAATCAAATCAAGTAATGTATATATATAGCTCTTGTCTTTTCTATGGTGTAAACATAGTGGAAAACTATGTATCTTCGTCATCATGAACTAGGTTAGATTGCTTGATATTTTATTTATGTCATGCCAAATTGCCAATACGACGATTGTTCGCCATCTACCCACAACAAGCAACGCCATCTATGGTAGACACAGCGAACTATTTGCTTTTGTCTTTATTTACACTCGTGCGCAACCTTGTGCTTATCTGCACTCGTGCATATCGATACTTGATAATATCTTCACCCGTGCATATCGATACTTGAGCATATCTTCACCTGTGCGAGCAATAAAATTGAATATGTCACTTAGATGTAATATGCAATGACGCAGGTTGATAGATTTATTAGTTTACAGGTTAGTTGAGGGTGGTAATTTCAGAGTACCTGATAGTTGGTGTTGCAGTATAGCTACTATAAATTTATCATACTACATTTGCGCAGCAGTTATGTGGTGCTGTGTATCATTTAATAATAATATAAAAAAAAAAAAAAATGTTTTATTCACTTCAAAATGTTATTGTCATGACATGTGCTTTTATTTCAGTGACAAATATATAACTAGATAGTAATAACATTTATAATCAACTACCTTCATAAAGCTGTAATAACAATATTAAGAATGAACGTGACATTTAATGATAAAAACATGCTTCCAGTCTACTAATTGTATTTTTTTTTGCTTTCTTTTGTCTCTTCCCCACTAATTATTTTCTGTGCCTTACCTAAACTAACAATTTTCCTTGCTGATCGGATAATAGTCTTCACCATTTATACTACTCTTTGGACAACCCGCTAAATACGTAGATCTTCACTAAGCCATACCAGAATGTCTGATAGATCGGCATATACTCCACCGTTACGCTATGAGCATAGGGTCCCGAGACGATCCAGGAGTCACTATCGTTCAAAAAAGTCTAAGCGTGAACGTTCAGTTACGGCTAAAAAGGTACCTAGAAGGTACATTAAACGAAGAGAGACGTACCGTAGTCGATCTCGACGTAAATCAACTAAGGAATTAGATAGTAGTAGTAGTTCGAGTACCGAAAGTTCGTCTCCTTCTCCAAAACGGCGACGCCGTAGTAGGAACTTCTCAAGGCGAACTACAAGCCGTCAATGTTCTACCTCGACTACGATTTCTTCAAGTGAGTCTTCCATCGCAAACATGGATACGGACTCCTTATCGAATGACTCAAAAGACAAAAGGCGACCAAAGGAAAAAGTACGTCGCAAAGATACCCGCGGAAGGAGGCGTAGGTCTCGTTCTAAATCAGGACCTACAAAGAAAAAGCGACCTCGACGGGGATCTGATAATGACGTTGCAACTAGTTACGGATTTTTCAAGCATTTTGCAAAATTTCTACATGATAAGTCCAAAAACATACCATTTGAAGGTGCCCAGAATATCATACCAGAATTTGACCCAGACGCAAACGCACAGTCCGCCGCTGATTGGATAAGAAAGGTCAATGAGACTGCAAAAATTTACAGTTGGAGTGAAAAGCAGATAGTGTATTATGCGATACCTAAACTATCAGGCTACGCTAAAAAGTGGTATCAGGGGCGTCATACTGTAAATCTAACATGGCGTCAATGGCAAAGAAAAATCTTAAAGACTTTTCCTGATGATAGGAACTATGCCGAGAGACTAAACGAGATGTTAGAACGGAAAAGCAGGAGAGAAGAATCACTAGAAGAATACTATCATGATAAAGCTAGGTTGGTCAAAATGTGTGGGATCAGAGGTAGAAATGCAGTCGACTGCATTATAAATGGCATATTCGATCACAACATAAGATTAAATGCGCAGGGTTCTAGCTTTAAAAGACCCTCTCAACTACTAACTTTTCTGCGTCGCATCTCAAAGAAAGTTGTTCTTTTAAATAAACGGAATCCGCAAAGTATGAGAACACAGACCCAAACAAATGATGCTAGGGACAATAGTAGCGGCCGCTCAAATAGTTTTGCTGCCGCAGCTACGACTGCTTTAAAGCCAGAATTCAGTAATAGTAAATTTAGAAATACGCGACGCTGTTTTAATTGCTCAGAGCAAGGTCATACGGTACAAACCTGTCCAAAACCAATCAAGCGTTGTGAAAAATGTTTCCGATTGGGACATGATACATCCAATTGTGTTAGAGGTGGTTCCCAATTAAAACAACTACAATCAGACACAAAAAATTCAGGGAGTGATAAAACAGACACTAAAAGAATCTTGCAAATTTCTAAGGGTGAGAAAGAAGACGGTAAGTTCTTTAAGACAGTTAAATTAAATGGTCATCAGAGAACAGGATACATTGACTTTGGTAGTCAGTGTACTCTTATTAAGCAAAAAGTAGCAATTGAAGAAAATTTAAATTTAGATAAATCTAATCTTCCACTTTTAAAAGGTTTTGGCTTAAATCGTGTTTTGCCTCTTGGTCGGGTTAGAGTCAGTATTGAAGTAGATGCAGTTAAAGCGGATGTGGATGCTTACGTCGTTACTGATAACCTCATAAAAGTTGATGTATTCATTGGACAAACCTTAACAGAACTTCCCTTTGTATCGGCCTACAAAACGGATAAACAACTTACACTTTATTGTGATGAGTCTAATGCAGAGCGCTTACAAGTACTTATAGCCTCTAAAATTAACTTTGTCGGTTTGCAATCGGTACAAGTTAAACTTGAGGATGAAAAATACACGGGCGTTCTGTTTGTTCTTGGATGTGTCTGTTTAAAAGAAGGAAGTCAGTATTGCCTCTTACAAGGAGTATACAAATTCGCTAATGGACAGGGAGAAATACTATTAATAAATATCGGTAATGGGTCTTTGACGATTAACGAAAACCAACTTATATCACGGGCTGTAAAATTAAACAATAATTTATTTGAGGATGACTTACAGAAAATTCAGGTTAATTCAATTATCCACGAAAATTTACAAAACACAAATTCTGACATCGGAGACGCCAAAGCCCCAATAACGATGGATATGATGAATGTTGGACCTAAAATTACAGTTGAGGAGAAAGATAAGCTTTTAGCACTCCTCAATAAATATAGAAATTGTTTTGCTTTGAATTTGAAAGAATTGGGTTTGACCAATATTTGTGAAATGACAATACGCTTAAATGATGAAACCCCGGTAGCATATAAGCCATACAGACTTCCTTATAGTGAAAGAGCCGTGGTTAGACAGATGGTGGGTGAACTCTTAACCAACGATATTATCAGAGAATCTTATTCTCCTTATGCGAGTCCTATAGTCCTGGTGAAGAAGGCTAATAAAGAGTACCGACTTTGCGTTGACTATAGGGCTCTTAACAAAAAGACAGTTAAAGACAGTTACCCGATGCCAGTCATCGATGACCAGCTCGATCGGTTAAGTGGTAAGTCACTTTTCACTAGCCTGGATCTGGCCTCAGGCTACTACCAAATACCTGTTTCGGAAACATCACGTCATCTCACTGCTTTTGTAACGCCTGACGGGCATTACGAGTACACAAGAATGCCCTTCGGCCTCGTTAACGCGCCCGCCGTTTTCCAAAATATGATAAATAAAGCTTTAGGGAATAGGCGTTTTGAATTAGCGATACCATATTTGGACGACTTACTCAGTACGGCTACATCATTTTTAGACGGATTTCTCAAGCTGGAGCAAATTTTGCAATTACTTCTAGATGCTGGATTAACACTTAATCTAAAAAAGTGCTCCTTTTTCCAATCAGAAGTAGATTACTTAGGCTACGAAATTTCAGAATCAGGATTAAGGCCAGGCAACAAAAAAATTCAGGCAGTGTCCGAGTTTCCTACACCTGCCAATGTGCATCAAGTGCGGCAATTTGTAGGACTAGCAAGTTTTTTCCGTCGGTTTGTGTACAATTTTGCCACAATTGCCAAACCACTTACAAAGTTGACAAAGAACGATGTTCCGTGGTGTTGGGGTGTCGAGCAAGATAATGCATTCAAAGAATTGAAGTCAAAGTTGATTAATAGACCGGTTCTCGCTCTATACAACCCGGAATTTGAAACCGAAGTTCATTGCGACGCGAGTAAAGTCGGCGTGGGTGGCGTGTTACTTCAGAGGGCAAACCCAACTGATCCAATGCGTCCTGTCGCCTACTACAGTCGACAAACGACCAAAGAAGAGGCCTTTTGGCATTCGCATGAGTTGGAGACCATGGCAGTTGTGTTTTCATTAAAGAAATTTCGTATATATTTAATCGGAATAGAGTTCAAAGTCATTACCGACTGCAATGCATTGAGGACAACGCTTACAAAAAGGGACTTGCTGCCAAAGGTTGCTAGATGGTGGTTAATGCTACAAGAGTTTAATTTCTCCATAGAATATAGACCAGGCCAGAGTATGCAGCATGTTGATGCCCTAAGCCGTAACCCAGTCCTACCTGCAATCGGTGATGACGCTGAAGAATTTGACATTATGAGCATCTCTACGAATGATTGGCTTCACTCAGTGCAGATGTCAGACCCTCGTCTGAAACACATTAAATCTGTTTTAGAAACTGGTGAAGAGGAGATCAAAGATATAAGAAATAACTATATTTTACGGGATGACAAACTTTATAGGCGTGTAGGGCGTGGGCAAAAATGGGTGGTTCCACATGGGGCTAGGTGGCGTATTTGTCAGCTGAATCATGACGAAGCGGGCCATTTTTCATTAGATAAAACATTAGAAAAGATTTCTGCTGATTATTGGTTCCCGAAAATGAAACGCTTCGTTAAAAAATATGTGTCGTCATGCATAAACTGTGCTTACAATAAAGAGGCTTCGGGGAAAAAGACGGGCTACCTGCACCCTATACCCAAAACCTCCACCATCTTCCACACAATGCACATGGACCATCTAGGACCATTTATAAAAAGCAAACAAGGAAACACTTACATTTTAGCAATAATAGATGGTTTTAGTAAATTCATATTTATTAGAGCGGTTCGTAATACAAAGTCAAAGACTACAATTAGAGTACTAAGAGATATTTTTGCGAACTTTGGATGTCCCAAAATCCTTATATCGGATCAAGGTACAAGCTTCACTTCCAATGAGTTCAAGACTTTTGTCTTGTCCGTTGGCATAAAGCATGTTCTTAATGCTGTCGCAACGCCCCGAGCCAACGGGCAAATCGAAAGGTACAATAGAACTATTTTGAACTCATTGGCTGCAATGAATCATGATCACGACGAAAAGGACTGGGATACTAATATACCTACACTACAGTGGTCTCTTAACAACACTGTTAATAAAGGAACCGGTAAGTCTCCAGCGGAAGTAGTTTTTGGACAACGAATGACTGGACCAAGTGAAAATATCTTAAAATCCGCATTACCAGAACAAGAAGAACAACATACAGATGAGATAAGAAAAGCTGTAGACGAGAATATTAAAGAGAAACAAAAAAAGATGAAAGAAACATTTGACAAGACGAGGGCACCTACAAGGTTTTTCAAAGAAGGCGATCTTGTTATGATTCCCAATCATAACCCGGAAAAGGGCAAGAGCAAAAAGCTTGCTCCAAGATTTCGTGGTCCCTTCAAGATAACTTCAGTTCTAGGGAATGATAGATATGAAGTGACAAATATTGAGGGATATGCAATGAAAAAGTATAAAAACATCTATCCAGCCGATCAATTAAAAGCTTGGATTACGTTTCAATCCACTCCTCCAGTAAGCGGGGACAGTGAGAGTAGTGATGAGGGAAACTGCAACTAAATAAATATTATATGAACCTTTTATCCTAATATCCTATCCTTAACGTTTTCAGCTTAGATATGAGATGAATGAAGGAAGGAACTATATGACTACCGGCAATCACTGGAATTACGACCGACAGTATGATGATGATGACAAAAGTTTGCCATATATGCGGAAAATGTCTCCTCAACTCCCAGCAGGCCGTGTCCCCAGGGTGGCAAACGGTAGCGAGTGATGGCTTAATGACAGACCATGCCCCGAAGGTTGCAAATGACAGCGAATGATGATTTGATAGCAGACCGTGTCCCGAGGGTGGCAAACGGCAGCGAGTGACCATTTGATAGCAGACCGTGTCCCGAGGGTGGCAAACGGCAGCTAATTCGTAAATTAAGGACGGATAAGGTATTCCGAAAGTAGCAATATAGATGCCAGTGAGCTGTGGTTCAAAAATTAAATACTTATGCATAAAAGTTTAAATCCAGTGAATGTTGGTAAGAATTAAGTACAACGGAACAGTTATGATAATTAATAAGATAAAAGTTATAATTATGTTAATAAATAATTACTTTATATATTTATGATTCAAAAATGTACCTTAATACTAATCAGCTCGAAATAATAATACTCATTATTTTAATTTATTATATTATTGTTAGTATATAGAGTGATAATGTAACTTTTGTAAGGATTTCTAATTAATTAATATTTTGTTATGAATACTTCGCATAATTTGGAGTAGGTATGAGGGACCATACTCAGCTTTGAATGGCCGAGCGTTGATTAGGAATAGGGGCATTCCTGTAGCAGAATGGCCGTCTGTTAGCAGTTTGCTTGTGCGCGCGAACGAATGAATGATCGCGAGCAGGCTGATAGCAGGCGAGCGCCGGACTGTCACTTTGACAGATAGAAAAGAAAAAACGTGTGTGTGTGCTAACGTCTGTCGTGGTGTAACATTGTAATGGATTTAATACAATAAATCAACTGGAATATAAAATTGGAGTGTTTCACTGAAGGAACCTGCAGGTTTGCTAATACGTGGGAGTCGTAAGAGGTGACTAAGGGACTCGAGGGTGTGTATTGCAATTCTAGGCGATGGGCTGACAACCTGTCTCTATGGAGATACACAATTTTCCGAATGACCCTCAAGTATGTCAGACGTGGCGTAATGTACCTTTTATTGCGGCTGTTTACGCTCTGCCTACCCCGCAAGGGATAATTGACGTGATATGTGTTTGCTTATTAATTTTATGAGCTGAAAGTAACCACAGGTTACATTAACAGACATAACAGTCCACTGCTGGACATGGGCCTCACGGGTAGAATTGGGGTGAAGTTATTCTAAGCCGGCATCACACGGCTTATTACACAAATGTTCAATACCAAAAATTAAAAACAATGACACTAAATAAAAAGCGATTTTCGTAAAAAACAGACAATGGTGTGAACCAAGGTTTAATTGATGACATCTTTTGATTAAAATGTCTTCATTGTCTGTGACAAGACAACCGAGAAAAAAAAACAAGAAGGGTTCCAAATTCAAAAGAAAATCAGTTAGACTTTCGGCAACGTGATTTCGAATTTCGAATATTAAACTACCCTTTTTCTTTACATTATTCAATAGATTTGTTATGCAAAACCCAAAACTCTATTCGGATCAGTCCTTTTTTAAATAAAAAATGAAATAAAAATTCATATAACCGTCAAGGAAACGAATTTAAAAAGTTGCGGATCTAGGTAACTTTGTGATGGAAGGCAAATCTGCCTGAGGGTAGAATGAAACTTTTATAATACTTAATAGCTCTTTTCCTTGCAAATGGTCAACTGTAAAAAAATGGCGGATATTTTAAGACTCAGCGTAGAAATATTCGTCTAAAGTGAGTTAGATAACTTTTTATCGCATTAACTTTTCACCCCGAGGGGCTTGCTTAAAGTCGAATTCTGCGTTTAATTCTGTCGTACATCTTCGATCGATTTCGTAGAAATTTGTCCAGCCGCTTACGTGCTGTGTAAAGCCCCTAAGCAGTGCCTTTATTTTTTTATCCCACCCGATACCGGTTTTCTATAAGGACAATACAAAACTGTTATAAAAAAAGAAAATTGCGTTATACAAATTTATTTTTTTACAATGACGGAGCATGACGTCAATAAGTGATAATACTATCCTACATTGAATAAAGTTATTTCATTCATTTCATTTCTCCGGTTTTGTTGACAAAAGGAGAAATCGCATAGAAAAACTGCATTTATTGCCACTCGACGCCGCTTAGCTGTGCAGCTGCCACATGCTGTCAAAAACCGCAATATCAAGCGCAACGTGTGAAAACCAACAATCTTTGAAGAAGATTCTATATGGTTATATTATTCAAGTGGCCGATACTGAAAACATAGAGCGGACTGGTGATAAGGAACAACTTTTCTCATGGAACAAAGGTCGATATATGACAAATTATTTTGAGCTTCCATAGTAACCGCAATAAGGTGCTATTCCGAACCGAGCAGCCGACGGCCGACGGCCGACAGCATATGCCGCGGCATGTGCAGTCGGCCGCTCGGTTCAGATAGTATCCCATACAAACCCATACGAACCAGTAGTGCCGCGACGGCCAAGGTCGGCCGCCGCGGCATATCATATGCTGTCGGCCGTCGGCCGCTCGGTTCGGAATAGTACCTTTAAGGACTGCACATGTCGCGGCGGCCGACGTCGGCCGCTCGGTTCGGATAGTATCCCATACAAATCCATACGAACCAGTAGTAAATATGCTGTCGGCCGTCGGCCGCTCAGTTTGGAACAGCACCTTTAAGCTGATCGGTAATTTTGTGTGGGAGGTTTGACACATGTTCCTCAGGGAAAGTTGTTCCTTATCACCTGTCTTGAGTTTTCGTTTACGGTCACTAGTAAAATTTCACCCTATATTATGCTTATCCCACACCCGCCATAGGTATAGGGTGTTGTTTTATTATCATCTAGCGGCCCGCCCAGATTATATAGGTAACCGATTTCCTTCATAAATCATACATTAAAGCCTTCCTCTTGAATCACTCTATCTTTAAAAAAAACACCCAGATCCGTTGGGTGATTTTGAAGATTTAAGCATACTTACAAACTGACATAGGGACAGACACGGAAAGCGACTTTACTTTATACTTGTCTTGTCTAGCCCACACCATCCCACTGCTGGGCAAAGGCCTCCCTCTTCTCCTTCCATCCATCTCTATTTTGGGCTTCCGCATGCCAGTTTCTTGAGAAATTGTCCAACTCGTCGCGCCATCTACGACGGGGTCTACTTTATACTATATGCAGTGATATTCGCAATTGGACCGAAACCGACAGATGGTTGCGGCAGATAGCGGAACAGCCTGTATCACCCAGATTGCCGGTTTTTTTTACCACATCACGACCAACAATATTGGATGGAGTATTGGACACGTTGTGTCAATTAACGAGCTTGTATTTATTTATGTAGGCATGTCTTATTGTATTTTATTTTATAAAACTTTATTGCACATACATAGAAATGGCGGACCTAATGCCTCGCAGTATTTTCTACCTTTGGGTAAGCAGAGTGCTCGAAGTATAATGGGTTGACTTGATTACGGAACAAAGTTTCTGCACATTGAATGCATCTATTACTTGAGCCATGCTTGGTACAAATAACAATTTTAATAGGTAACTATGGCTAAGTAGATAGATAGGCATACAATTTCTGACGTCTATAAGAGTAAAACAGTAATCTACTTTCATTCTTCAATACCTGCGAAGTATAAATAATCACAACAAAATCATCTAGGTAAGGCAACCACCATAATTTTTCCAAAACCAAAAGGAGCGGGAACTTCTGCAACCACTTAAAATTTCGAATTTGGAATTCAAGCTGGAACTACATTAAAATGCATTACCAAATGTAAAGCAGATAAGCTCTAAAATGGAGCTTAAAAATGGAAAATCTAGATTTTCCCGGCCATCTGTCTGGGGACGTCTGGGGGATTACCATAGGAATTAGCATACCGCGAGGCACCTGGGTGTACCAGCTATTTGTCGTCGTAGGAAATAATTAATTTCAACTGGTCCGGTAATGGGGCGTTTCCGACGCCATGTTGAATTATTTATATTTGCTTTATGTAGCAATCGAAGGCTTGAGAAAGTCCTTTTAATACCTCCGAAAAATAAAATTGTACTTTACTATTTTGGAGATCTCGCAAAATTGCACCGCAGGCAGGGTTTGAACCTGCGACTTGCGGTATTATTAGTAACGACGCTTTTACCGACTGGGCTACCGCGGGTCAGCTACCGACTCACTTGCATAATTTCGCTAAAGGTAGCTGAGCCGCGGTAGCTCAGTCGGTAGAGGCATTGCCTCTAGTGATAGCGAAAGTCGCAGCAGCGGTGAAAAATTTAGTACAGAATTCAGTTCTCTTACTCTCATTTAGGAATTTAAGTCCGCAATGTCTTGTAGGTTGAATCTAAGCAAAGAAAAATATCTCTAAGTGACAATATTAGGTTTATAGGACGGTGTACCGAAAAATTTGGTGGCAAGATCAGACTATGAAACTGAACAACTTTTAGTATGGAGCCTCTCCTGGGAAACGAAATAATATTTTTTCCAAAAAAAAAAACAGTTACTAGAACAGCCTCCATAGAATAAGTTGTTCAGTTGCATGGTCTGATCATGCAGGCAAAGTTTTCGGTACACCGCTCATTTACTGTATTTATCAGAAAGTAAAGCGAGTATTACTTTTAAGAGAGAAATAAGCTTCAATAAGTAGATGATCGCATTCAACAAAACATTCTAAAGTAAATGAAAGCGGTGACCTGAAACTTAGAAGATCTTGTTTTTGAAATCTTATTTACCGTTTCAGTGCTTTCAGAAATGTATTGAGGGTAGTATGTTTCAGAACGGAACTGTAAACTGAATGTGCTAGAAAGTAGTGCAGTTAAATAGTGAACCAGTTTTTACATGTATACATATAACGCCTTTATGCCTTGCGGGATAGGCAGAGCGTTAACGGCCGTAAAATAGGGTCGCTATTTTGAAAATATTTGATGGACGTTTTAGAAAAATCATGTATTACTATAGTGACTACTTTTTAGGATGTTAAAAACAGCATACTTTCTGCATTGATTACTAGCCAAGTCATTTTAAATACATACATACATACATACATACATATATCACGCCTATAATCCCTTGCGGGGTAGGCAGAGCGTAAATGGCCGCAAAAACGGACATTTACGCCACGTCTGACAAATATTTGAGGGACATTCTGAAAATTGTGTATCGCCATAGTGACAGGTTGTCAGCCCATCGCCTAAAATTGCAATACACACCCTCTGAGTCCCTTATTCGCCTCTTACGACTCCCACGGGTAAGAAATGGGGTGATGCTATTCTAAGCTGGCATCACACGGCATTTTAAATTAGGTCAAACAAACTGTTTTTACCTATCGACCTAGCTCTTGAGGAATTTGATTGGTTTCATAGACCGGTTAAACTTTACCCTTGAAATATTTACAGTACTTTTTTAACTCCTTGTACTTATTTTGAAGAAAATTTACTGTGTCAGTATGTCGTGTATGTCTGTCATGGTAAAGGCCCGATTCCTAGGAGTTTGGCAAAAAATCGGAATACGGCAAAATCGTGACTTCATTAAAGGGTGACATTGTATTAGAAGAAAGATAGAAAATATTTATAAACTTAAGTAAGTATGACATGTAGTAAAATAACTAAAACCATTCTAATCCATGATACCATAATTTTAAATGTAGTACCGTTAAGTCTATGGGTTTTATGACCTGAAATAAAGATATTTTATTTTTATTTTATTTTTATTTATTTATTTTATTAAGCCGTGTGATGCCGGCTAAGAATAGCATCACCCCTTTTCTTTCCCGTGGGTGTCGTAAAAGGCGATGAAGGGACTAGAGGGTGTGTTTTGCAATTTTAGGCGATGGGCTGACAACCAGTCACTATGGCGATACACAATTTTCCGATTGACCCTCAAATAATTGTCTGACGTGGCGTAAATGTCCGTTTTTTGCGGTAGTTTACGCTCTGCCTATCCCGCAAGGGATTATAGGCGTGATATGTGTATGTATGAGTAGTATTATCACTTATTGACGTAATGATCCGTCATTTTAAAAGAAATTTGTATAACACAATTTGCCTTTTTTTTTACAATTTTGTAGTGTCCTAATTAGAAAACCGGCTCAGTTTGAAGTACTTTTTTTACCCCTTGTACATATTTTGAACGAAATTGAATGTGTCAGTATGTCGTGTATATCGGTCATGGTAAAAGCCCGATTTCTAGGAGAAGCCGCAATATGGCAAAATCAAGACATTTTTTGCCATCGTTCTAAACAGATCTAGAAATTTAGACCTAGGATTTTTTTAAACCAGTTTAGAAATAAAGCCAGAATTATAGGAATTAGTTCGAATTTTTGGATTTTTTTAGGAAGATAGGTAGTAGAATGAAGTCTACGCTTTAGCTATACTCGGCTTTTGGCCAAATCACTAGGATTTCATCCGAATTTCTTTAATGTATATACAGGGTGTTAGGGACAGCCCTCCAGACCATGAAACTGAACACCTTCCCATAAATAAATATTTCAGGAGATGCAATATTTTTTTGGCTTTTCATAGTAAATGCAGTCAGTTGTTTGTGATTTTTTTGTCGTTACCTGACATATATTTCTAGGTGAAAGTTGTTCAGTTCATGGCCTGCATGCACCCTATCAGTATTCGGAGAGCTGTCCCTTAGACTCCGATATGTATATTATGTCGCAGTAATTCTCTCGATGTTCTTGTTTGTTATCAGTAGCTCAGCTGAATTCGCTCTTCTCCATTTTGAATTAGCTAAAAACTCAATTAGATTTTCTCAATTTAAAATCAGACAAATACTTACCTACAGCTTATGCAGACGATATTCTACAGCTGGTATATTTACAGCTACTATATAATAACTACTTATTTATTACCAAGTATGTAGGTATAATAAATAGTAACGTTGATAAGGAATTGTCAAGTATGCTTCATGTAGTCACGTCCGAGTGCATGCCATATCAGCTGCTAAGAATCTGTGCTGGGCTAGGAAATTATATTTTTGTTATAAGCGGTTCAATCACTTGTCGTCGGTAGTGCTGTTTTTTAACGCACCGTAACGCATGCGCTTGTCAGACAAAAGGAAATTGCGAATTCCAATCTTATTCCCATTAAAATACAGCTACGGTGCGTAACGAACATTTCTGTAAATCCACCGTAGCCGTATTTGTATGGGAATAGGATCAGAATTCGCAATTTCCTTTCGTCTGACAAGACGCATGCGTTACAGAGGGTTAGAATACGCAGCGACGGACGACAATTTGGAGAACCGCTTATGAAATCTGACCCGCTGCCAGCCGACAAATTACATGCCGTGTGATTAACCTGGCCAGCCCCGTGGCAGTGCTTTGATTTTTATTTTTTTATCCCACCCGAGCCGGTTTTCTATTAGGACATTACAAAATTGTAATAAAAAAAAGAAAATTGTGTGATACAAATTTCTTTTTTTTACAATGACGGTTCATGACGTCAATAAGTGATAATATGATAATACTATCCTACATTGAATAAAGAATTTCAATTTCAATTTGACTTCCTGGCCACACCGCGTTAGGTTTATCAAGATGTGATCGCTATTCTAGATCAGCTCGCTCCCTCGTACTGGAGGAGAAAGTAACTGTCTTGTAAATGTCAAACTAGGTGTTTTGTAAAGGAAGCTGGCGTTGGTTTACCTAAGTTTGAAATACCGCATGTTACATAATAACTAAAAGAGCCGAATGGGTGTGGAAGGGTCCGTTGTAGAGAGTCAACAGAAGATATAACAACACAAATTTTACCATACATTATAAGTATTCAAAAACTTCATAACTTTTATTTCCAAGTAAATTCACAATGAATACTTTCAGAATGTCAAATAAATACATCTAATACTTTCTTGAGTTTGCACTTTTATTACCTGTGACTATTACTCATCACAATAAATCAATTTTAAACGGAATTGTAAAGAATTGTAAGATCCAAAATAATTGTTTTATTGTGATAAAAAAAATGTAATTGATTCTGTTTTGATATTCAATCACTTCCTCTTTATAATTGAGATATCAAACTGTACTTTACATTCTAATTCACTCAGAGGTGTAAACCATACAACATAACAGGCAACTTGATACACATTTTCCCATACTTACAAAATATATCATCGTCAGCATTATATTGCCATTGTATAGTGGTTATTCTTACAAATTGTATAAAAAACTAGTATAAGTTGAGCTCGTTAAAATTGTAAATTGAGCTGTTTCCGCTTGTAAGCCATAGACACCATAATAACAAGGTTATACCATTCTTTTTAAATGTAACTCTAGCTGTCACAATCACTGCACTATCTTGAGAAATAAAATTATAAAAATTATGGATGTGGAGAAAATTATAGACATGTTGTGATATACGGGGTGTAAGGGATGGTGTCCCGAAAACTTTGCAATCATGATCAGACCATGAAACTGAACAACTTTTTCCATGGAAGCTATGTTGGTAAACGAGAAAAATTTTTCGACCTCCCATACAAAATTCCCGATCAGCTGACTGACTTTCTATGGAAAGTCGAAAAAAAAATTTCGTTTCCCAACATAGGCTCCAAAGTAAAAGTTGTGCAGTTTCATGGTCTGATCATGCCTGCAAAGTTTTCGGTACACCGTCCCTTACACCCTGTATATTGCTCGTGTTGTAGCGACAATACCAAGGTTATTCTAGGATTTCATGTCATGGCTTAAACTTTTATTTTGTAGTTATATGCAGGCACCTAAATACATACATCAGCCTATAGCAGTCCACGTAGGCCTCCCGTCAGGCAACTACATTTAAAGTAATTTTTCATTTAATTAATTGAAGCAAAGATAAACTTATCATACCACAGAAATGCCATTCATCTCCCAATCTTAAGTCAATATAATAGGAGTAGGCGAAACATGCTTTTCGGTAGATACTTATAGTATAACATATTCATATTTTTATTGATTGTAAACACAATAAAAGCAAAACTAAGTTTACTTCCTGTCGCTAAGAAATTTTTAATTTATTGTCGAAAATAAGTGGTAATAACTTCATGAAAAAAAAGTAGGCCTAAATTAAGTTTATTTCACTTGATTGCTATATATATCCAAATACGATTAGAAAAATCGCATTTACTAATTCCACATGTATATGTATATATAGGTATAAATATACAATACCCCTATATATAGGGCTAGTGTAGTGATAATGAACAACTTTCCCCAAGGAACATAGGTTGAATTATGACAAAAATAGTAAGTAACTCAAATTAGCTGATCGGCATATTCGTATGAGAGGTCAAATTTTTTATCTTTTTTAGACTTAGGATCCTTGGGAAAAGTTGTTCCTTATCACCAGCCCGTCTTGAGTTTTCGTTGTCGGTCACTAGTAAAATTACACCGTATATTTAGATGCGCTTACTTACATTTTAAATTAAAGAGCTAACTACAAAGATAAGTGTACGTTGGTAGATAACTTAATTCGTGGCTCGCATGTTTTTGAGGCATCGTTAAGTTTATTGTTCAGTTGGAGCAATAACTATAAGGTATTCTTTTGTTACAGTAAGGCCATCCCAATAAGCCATATTTGACAGCTGTCAGATACTACAAAAGATGTAAACAGAAGAAAATGTACCCCCCGCCGTAGCATTTGCACGAATCTGACAGGTGTCAAATATGGATTATTGGGGTGGCCTTACTGTAATTTCATTATTTTATATTTAGAACGCCGTAACATTTGCACGAATCTGACAGCTGTCAAATATGGATTATTGGGGTGGCCTTACTGTATTTTTTATTTTTATTTAACACTAGCGGCCCGTCCCGGCTTCGCACGGGTGGACAATTATTTTTTACATAAATGCACTTTAAATTTTACACCCTTTTTTCACATTGGAGGTTTTTTATTATATATTTTTTATCCTTACCTACAGCTACTATTATATACACTTAGGTATTTATTATCTCAAAATATTTTTTAGAGTTCAGTACCCAAAGGGTAATAACGAAAACCCTATTACTGAGGCTCGGCTGTCCGTCTGTTTGTCCGTCCGTCCGTCCTACAGTTACGAAGCTGTACCTCCTGTACCGTTATACCTAGACAGTTGCAATTTTTACAGATGTTGTATTTCTGTTGCTGCTATAACAACAAATACAAATTTTATAGTGTTTGAAAAAATCATCTATGTTTGTATTATGGAACTAAAATATTACTTTTCTCAGTTTTCGGAGTAGAATAAATGTTAAACTACTGAAGCTAGAGAGATAAAACTTGGACTTGAAGTTATTTATGTAATGAAGCAACTAACAAAGATAAAATTCCGTTTTTTAAAATCCCACAGGGGATGAACAGGGGGTTAAAAGTTTGTATGAAAGTTCGTTGTCTTAAGTGTGATCCGTTTCAAAATTTGTGATTAGACTTAGGACTTAAAATAATTAAACACGTGTTTCAGCATATTTAAAATTTTAACCCTTAATAGGGTCAAAAGAGGGTTAAAAGTTTGTATGAAAGTTCGTTTTTTGAAATGAATGTGATCTGTTTCAAAATTTGTGATAAGACTAATAACTTAAAATAATTAAACACGTGTTTCAGCATTTTTGAAATTTTAACCCTTAAATGGGTGAAAAAGGGGTTAAAAGTTTGTATGAAAGTTTTTTATCTTAAATGTGATCTGTTTCAAAATTTCTGATAACACTCATAACTTAAAATAATTAAATACGTGTTTCAGTATTTTTGAAATTTTACTCCATAAAGGTGTCAAAAGGGTGTCATAAGTTTCCTGCCAGTTGGGCTACCCGTTTTCCCATGGGAATGTGACGATTTCCCGGAATAAATTATACTTATAAACCTTCCTCTCAAGTTACTCTATCTAATAAAAAAAACCGCATCAAAATCCGTTGGGTAATTCTAAAGATAGAAGGAGACACCAAACGGGAAGCGACTTTATTTTATACTATGTAGTGAAGTGATGTACATTGTAGATACTATGTATTATATTATTCGTGCATAGCTTAATTAGTCGTCAATGCGAAGTTTAATTGCGGAATTAAAGTTAAAAAAAAAACAGTAAATGCTATCGCAATCACCTCAAGCTACTCACTTAAATGACGATCGATGTGGCTCAGTAGTAGTGCGACTGGCAGCGACGCAAAGTATCCGGGTTCAAATTCTGGTCGGCCACTCACAAAGTTGATATTATCACTTTGTGTTAAAAAAACAGTCTGTTTAGACTGAACCACTTGATTGCCAATAACAAGTGGTGCCGTGCTTCGGAGGGCACGTTAAGACATCGGCCCGGTTCAACCATGTCAGAGGCCTGCCTAGTAGTAGGCGGTTGAAGAACTCTGACAGCAAGGTTTATCGGGTCGTTTGTCGATTCGGTGTCCGACACGAAAAGAAGAAGACCCATTTATATAAGGGATCAATTTAAACTGATTTACTTAACATTTTCTACTTATAACCAGTATAAGTTGATCAGTTAAATTTGTAACTCGAAAACTGGTGTTACTACCTGCTAGCATTAAGTTATTTTCCTCGTAGTAACAAAAAAGTGGAATGAACGTAGAAAACAAAAAAAAAGTTATAAGCTTCCACCTGTCTCAGTGTCAACAGGGATATAAACAAACACCTCTGTAGTGAAATAGTGATGTGCTTTGGCATACTATCGATATCGAAGAAATAAATACGTCACTAACCCAACCAACAACTGACTGGCGGGCGTATAATATGATCTGTCGACCTCCGTGAAGAAGGCTGCCCAAAGCAGCCGAAACGTAGAGGGATAAACTCTCTACCAAATAAAAACAAGTAAATCGCGTAAACCCACATCAACAACGTTTAGTACTTATGAAAATTTTAAGGAAATACGGAGGTAAATTTAAAAACAAATACATGTACCTGAGTATTGTTTATTGATCGAAACAACAAATGAATAATTTCAGTACTTATATCTGTTTTGCTCCAAAATTACAAATGTTATGATTATATTATACGGTAAAATTTTACTAGTGACCGACAGCGAAAACTCAAGACGGGCCGGTGATAAGGAACAACTTTCCCTAAGAAACATGGGTCTAAATAAGCAAAAAAAATTAGACCTCTTGTACAAAATTGCCTAACAGCTGATATGATTTACTATAGAATCTCAAAATATTTTTGCCATGTCTCAACCTATGTTCCTGGGGGAAAGTTGTTCTTTATCACTAGCTCACCTTGCGATTTTGCTATCGACCACTAGTAAAATTTCACCCTATATAGATGCCGGTAGTTACATAATCAATTTAAGGTTTCAAACTCTGACGCCGGGGTTCATTCATCGAGTTTTTTGTCGACTCGGTGACCCACACAATAATGAAGATGACGACGCACCAGAGAATGCGGTTTTTATCGATATCGTTTTAAATGGACAGATATACATCACTACAACACTTTTTTCACGAAAGTCTTTATCGCACATTTCCGCGTGCATGTGTGTCGGCAAAAACCGGCTAAAGTACACAAAAAACCGGTAGAATTACACATTTTGGACTCAACTTTAGTCATAAAGATACTTTATCGCCCTTCTCATCTTGAGGTGAAGATAACGTTGGAAATTCGTGTTAACATTACTTTTGGCGGTTACTTTTGAAGGGCAAATACTAAAAAGCAAGTAAGTGGAATTATTTTGTTTTAAGGTTCAAGTGGCTCTCATACAGTCACCGTTTCACCGTTCTAGAAACAAAGACGAATCCCACACTATGGCGGGCTGTCGGATGCGTCTGTCAAACATCTTGGTAAAATCGCAGCGTTACAATGTGCCACGGTATCTGTTTTGTGTATGGGAATCCGACATTTCCTTTCGTCTGACAGACAAATGCGTCAAAATAGCCAACTTCTTCTTCGTTTTGAGTGGGACACCGAGTCGTCCAACGACTTGGTGAACCCTGGTGTCAGAGTTCTTCAACCGCATTCTACCAGCAGGTAGGCTTCTGACATGGTTGTGTAACGACCGCCGTCTAAGTAATCATAGACAGCAATCTGAACCGACGGCTTAACGTGCCTTCCGAAACACGGAACCAGCTGTCTTCTCGAACAATCAGGTGGTTCAGCCAACAATGTCTTCACCAGACTGAAAACAAATTCACAAAGTAATAAATATCAACTTTATGAGTGCACCACCGAGAACCGAACCCGGAACCTTTGCGTCACCACATCGACCGTCATAGTGGGAGAACCACCATAGTCACAAAATTATCCATCTATTGAAACTTGCCTCTAAGCGCCGTTCAGAAATCATATTCAAAGCTAAATCCATTCCATTTACAAACGTATCACAACACCTAGATCTAAAACGTTCAACATTACACACCCGGATATTAGCCTGAATAGTACCAACTACATAGTCATATAATAGGTACCACATCAATCAAACGGACAGACGGACAAAGATCGCATTGAATCGCGGTCGCTGCACTGAACAGAACGAGCTATTTGATGCAGCGGATGAAACACAGACGGTGCGATGTTGTCAGGTGGATTTTGTCAGTTAATGCAGGATAGCAGGAGCATAATATACAAGGTGGCCTGAATAGTGACGTCCAAAGACAAAAATTGAATCACGCCTATGTATGTCTCGCGATTTTTCGTAGTTTCTGATGTAAAATTGTTTAGTTTGATAATATCGGGCAATGGGCATTGGCAGCAAACGGCGTTCCCTCTTATTGCTTGCACTGCGGTGGCTTACTGCCAAGCATGGTGAGTCAGTGTTGCAAATATTCCCCAATAAGGGAGGCCCATGTTCAGCATTGGACTGTTGGAGCTATTGATGATGATGATATTGAAAAAGGATTAGTATTGACAAGGATGCTTGCTTATCGTGTAGGAAATTGTCGAATTAGCGTCACTTCTCATTAGTCTGCTAAATCAGCCTATTAGCTCAGTTGTTGTTCCAGTCTGCCTAGAAGGCGTGTTAAACTGGGGTTTATCGGTTCGTACAAATAGACAAGACGGCTGTGTGTGTGCCTATCTATGTTAACAATCCCCTGCGTTTTATCCACGAAAATTAAACAGAAACTCTGTCTGTTTGCTGCGCTTCACGTTTAAACCACTCAGCCGATTCGAATGAAATTTGGCACAAATATAAATAAGACAGTAAGAAAGGACAGTGTACTTCTTACCGCAGGAAAATAGACAAAATCAGACACGAATCACGGTCACCACCCGACCTGCTAGTAGCTCAATAATTTGCCTTTATCCTTTCTGCCTGAAAGCCTATCTTTTATTTATCCTTGAAGCCCGTGTGTAGACCTCATAATGAACTTTCAAGTGCCCTGAAATTAGCTCTCCTTGTCTAATGGGTACCGTCTCGTTCTAATGAAAAGCCCTTTATAAGTGAGTGTGGAGAAATTTTATACTTCGTTATACTGGTACAAACGTTACTTTGTACGTAATTGGTTTGGCCTTGAAGATTTTTTGTTGTAAGTTTTTATAAAGAGATCGTTAAAGTTTTCAAAATATTTTTAATTTTACTTTGTAACCGTGGTTTAATTACAAAATTGAATATGTAGCCAAGAAAAGGTTTGACTTTCGATCTTTTTAAGGTTTCGGTTGGATAATCCCTTGTTTATTACAAGTCTAATAAATTGTTTTGAATTCGACACACTTGGGTGTAGGGTGCACCCAACTGTGTCAAATTATATATAACTATCATCAAACTGTAAAACACCCTATTTTAAATACATAGACCATCCCTTTGACCTCCCAACGATTGAAAAACAACGACACAAAGAATTCTTACAAAACTTCATCATTTCAATCACTTCCTCTATAGTTGACTGTGTCTTCTAAAACCCTAAGTGCTAATAGATTGACAGCTAAAACCATTATCTAAGTAACACCGCCATATAATAAAATAAACATTAGTCAATTTGCACCTAGCCAGGGCAGGATTCTTAAAACGCTGATGTCAGAAATGTTCTGGGTAAAATACCTTGTCATAGAATAACTCGTATATTAGAAACAGACTCGACAGGTCAAAACTACCTATTGTTAAAGGTCGAATGCTTTTTATTTTCAATAAGCAATTTTGCCATCTGTCAGACCCATACTACAAGACATGCCAACAAAAAAAACCGAACGTCAAAGCATTGGCATGATTTTGACAACAGCCAAATTGGCATAATGGATTGACGCGAATATACCTTTTTAAACAATATTTTGTATGAAAAGCCGATGTGATGTCACTATACACTATGGATGCTGCCAAAATAGAAACTTATAAATTGTTTCTCAGATTAATAAATTTAATCCTGCATATTTGAAAAATAATGAATGAACTATTCTACTTTTGAACATTTATTTAAACATTCAGGTCTCGTATTTTATTAAATTCCGTATGCACAATCCTATAGCTCCGTAGAGTGAAAACACAAAGGGTCATTGGGTCGTTTGTCGACTTAGTGTCCCACACGAGAGAAGACGTGTTAGTTAGTTAGTTTCAAGGTTACAACAGACAACACAACCAGTGAACATAACAGAAGACCTTTGATTTTATGTTCTTCAAATTACATGGTACTAGGTAATACACATACATGCATACACATATCAAGTCTTTATCCCTTGCGAGGTAGACAGATGGTTAACGGTCGTGAAATACCTTCGCATCGCCATGTCTGACAAATATTTGAGGGCCGTTTCATGAAACCCTCGAGTCCCTTAGTCGCCTCTTACAGCAAATACACCGTTCGATATACTAGGTACTAGAATCTCGTCAACGGTCGCATCACGCTCGCATTGTTTGTAACTAGCCATGTAAAGTAAATCCGCAAAGAGATGAACGCAGTGACTCTTGCATACTTTAGCTGGTTAGGACACTTAATCTTTGAACCTAAGTTACTATAACTCGTTTGTAGCAAGCTACGGCGTGGCTAGCTAGATATTTGTGTGTCAAGAGCGTTTTATGCTATTTCGAGGCGCGCCATGAAATGTTTGTCGCATCTAAAGGCGTATTTTTGAAACGGTAAGAATTCGTGTGATGTCGGCTTCGAAATTATCACCCCGTTTCTTCCCCGTAAGTGTCGTAAGAGGCGACTAAGGTACTCGATGGTTACAAGTGTATTGCAATTTTAGGTGATGGGCTTACAATCTGTCACTATAGCGGTACACAATTTTCTGAATTACTCTCAAATGTTTGTCAAACGTGCCGTAAATGTTTGTTTATTTTGTTGGCCGTTTACGCTCTGCCTACTCCGAAAGGGATATAGGCGTGATGAATGTACCTATGTAAAAATTTGTATTTGCATGACCAGTATACGATAATCTTATCACGCGTACAGGAGTTATAAACACACTTGACATTAATGAATTCGATGAATAGAACTTGTCTGTGATAGACGTATTAGTCTGGCGCATTCGAAATCGGATTTCTATTGATTCAAAAATACGTCCACTGACTGGTGGCTGCCATTTTGTTTTTATTTTCCATTTCTGTCGTAAATCAAGTCGAACAAACAAACAACGTTACGGCTAAGTGTTTTGTGAAATATAGGCTGGAAATTGGGGTATAGAAATTATAGTAAATGTTATTCTATGGGTAAGTACAAACAATAGGTATACAGGGTTATTTTTTATTCACCCCGGAAATTTTACAGGGAGATTCTACTCATGATTTTGAATAACTTTTACTATGGGGTCACCTGCGAAATCGCGAAAAAAAAACAGTTGTTCCATACATTTTGTTCGAGTAGGTATGAATTTTTCTATGGAGCAGCTGTGTTTTTTTTCGCGATTTCGCAGGTGACCCCATAATAAAAGTTGTTCAGAATTATGAGTAGAATCACCCTGTAAAATTTCCGGGGTGAATAAAAAATAACCCTGTATAGAGTGAAATTTTACTAGTGACTGATAGCGAAATCTAAGAACGGGTTGCTGATAAGTAACAACTTTCGCCAAGAAACATGGGTTGAAATTTGAAAAAAGATCCCATATAAAAAGAACCGCACTTTCTCATCACCTGCAGTTGCCTTGCAGAGAATGCTACCTAGCATTAAGGCCGCCTTGTTGTAATGTTTATTTTTTGTGTTTTTAATTGTTGTATTTCTGTTTCTGTGCAATACAGAATTGTGCTATGTTGTTGTTATCCATGTTTTCTTGATAAAACGTAGGTAACACGGCTCATTGCACAATAATGTATTAATAAAAAGCCAATCCCCTACACCAACACGATCAATCATAGCATAGCACAACATAATTTGCTATCGTGGCCAAGTGATGGATAAGGCTAGGCTTGTCGTGAATGGTGTCGATTCTTGCGAACGCATTCCTTTGCCATTTTAACCAACTACAAAAATAAGGGTGAGTTAAGGTCTCATCTGCCCCGGTACAGCATATGTACCAGTTCTTTTTTTAATGATGGGTTTGCTCTTGACTCTAGTCTAGGTCATAGGACAGAGACAGAGTCTAAAATGGAGCGAGCTCACCCAGAAGAAGCCTGTTAGGGCACTGGCACTCCCACACACTGACGGAACGCAGCAAGCTACTTGGCGCCAGACTTCTTTTTCAGACTTATTTTGAACAATAGTGGGTACATTAGGGATAATTTAACATATTATCATTTTCCAAAGACTTCTTAATTTTTTAATAACTATCAATTTGACATTTGAGACTGAGACTTGAGTGTCCTAAAATAGGCGCAAACATAACACATTGAGGCAAACAGAAGCACACCTAACGATTTAAATTTAAAACATTAAAGCGCTTTTGAAACTACGAATCTACAGCTTGACGACCGATGTGGCGCAGAGGTATTGCAACTGCCTGCGACGCAAAGGTTCCGGGTTCGATTCTCGGTGGGACACTCACAAAATTGATATTTATCACATTGTGAATTTGTTCCCGGTCTGGTTAAGACATTGCAGGGGGAACCACCTGATTGTCCGAAAAAGAAATGGTTCCGTGCTTCGGAGGGCACGTTAAGCCGTCGGTCCCGGTTGCTGTTTATGATTACTTAGACGGCGGTCGTTACACAACCATGTCAGAGGCCTACTACTTGTAGCAGGCGGTTGAAAAACGCTGACATCAGGGTTCATCGGGTCGTTGGACGACTTAGTTAGACAGCTTAGGAACGAAAACGCAAGAATCGACACCATTGTTGTGATAGATCATGCTAGGCCTGCTAGCCGTCAACCTGTCATCTGGGACCGTTGCATTCTAGATTCTGTTGATATGGCTAAAGAGTTATAGCTTTGATCTTACAAATTATCTAGATATTTTTAGTCAGATTTGTAGAGTATGTTAGGAAAACTAAACAAATTACAAACGCACTGGACAATATTGCGGTTTACGACAGCCGCAATTTGATGCGGGGACGTATACCATGATATGCGGTTTTTGTGTTTGGGATTTCGTAAACACCTTTCGTTAGAAAACAGTGTCTGGAATACCGGAAAACCAAGCGATGTGTGTGGAAACCGCATTACATTTAATTGAGGAAGAAACCTACCTTCGTAAGATTTTCAACACTTATTTATTAGAAAATAATAGATTATAATAATAAAAAATAAACATGATATATAAATTATTTATAATTAAATTAATTCATACTGTTGACTAACTGTTACTAATTTTATATAATGCCATGTTATGCCGGCTTAGAATAGCATCACCCCATTTATTTCCCCATGGGTGTCGTAAGAGGAGACTAAGAGACTCAAGAGTTACATGTGTATTCCAATTTTCGGCGATGGGCTGACAACCTATCACTATGATGATACACAATTTTTTAAATGACTGTCAAATGCTCTGCCTTCCCCGCAAAGGATATAGGCGTGATAAATTAGGTATGAATAATATGGATGAACATTTGAAATAAAATATGTCTTTGTTATTAATTTAAAAGGTTTCGATAGAAACCTCTCATTAGCAGAGAAATCACATCTTATTTATTCTTATGCCTAATTAAACATTTTAAGGCTATTACCAAAAAGAACCTTTCAAAATATTATTCTGCCGAATTTTAATATAATCAGCTCATTTTGATCTTAATTATAAAAGTAACGCTCATTACCCAGCTTATTTAACTAACTGCCTCTTAAAAAAGCTTTCGAGATTTTAACCTTTAAAAAAAACGAAGGAAAATCTAAGGCGGGGAACATTTTACACAAAAACATAGAATAGAATAGAATAGAATAGAATAGAATAGAATAGAATAGAATAGAAAAACATTTATTCAAAAAACTGCGACACTTTACACAGCAAAGTACATAAGAAAAAAAGTTAATAAAAACGAAAAAACACAATCTAACAATTTAAAACATAGGCACTCTGATATGCAACGTGGCGCAATAATGAAAAGGTCAGCGACTCAGCAAAAATGCCTATCCCATAAGAGATAGACTGCTGTTTACTGTTACTGTTAACATACGCATATGATTTAACGTCATATTTCTGGATCTGGTTTTTGACAGGAGTTTATGAAATCCCTAGAAACACCGCATCAACTTGCGGCTTACATTGGCAGTCATTCATTCAGGCTGTCAAAAACAGCAAAATTCTGTGACATGAGTGCATTCCTTCTAAACTTAGTGTAAAAAAAACTATGGTTACGGTCTTACCCCAGCGGCTAAACGGATGTCTGTCTTTCCCCACTTTACCTTCTCTCAACTTCAAAAGTTGTACCATTGTTATGAACTTGTTAAAAAGTAAGTTTTTTTATAAGATCGCATAAAAAAAACGTCTTTAGGGTCGCTTAAGGCACTGTTACTACGGAGTTTGTTGCTTTGTCATCTTAAGTAGCTTCATAATTTTACTTTAATAAAACTGGGAAAGTCTAGGTAACTACTCAGCTTATTACGTTTATTAATAATGGTAATTTTTGCATCAGATCCGTGTGATGCCGGCTTAGAATAGCATTACCCCATTTCTTTCCTGCGAGTGTCGTAACAGGCGACTAAAGGACTCGAGGGTTTCATGTGTATTACAATCTTAGGCAACAGGCTTACAACCTGTCACTATAGAGGTACACAAGCGAAATATGTATGTATGTTTTCCGTGTGATGCCGGCTTAGAATAGCATCACCCCATTTCTTACCCATGGGTGTCGTAAGAGGCGACTAAGGGAATGGAGGGTTAGATGTGTTTTGCAATTTTAGGCGATGGGCTGACAACCTGTCACTATAGTGATACACAGTTATCTGATTGACCCTCAAATTTTTGTCAGACATGGTGTTAATGTCCGTTTTGCGGCCGTTAGCACTCTGCCTACCCCGTAAGGGATATAGGCGTGATTTATGTATGTATGTATGTAGGTATGTATGTAAGAGAAAGTGGATCTTAATTGTATGTTGTTAGGCATACATACATAAATCACGCCTATATCCGTTACGGGGTAGGCAGAGCGTTGACGACCATAAAACGGATATTAACACCATGTTTGACAAAAGTTTGAGGGTGACTCAGATAACTGTGTATCACGATTGTGACAGATTGTCAGCCCATCGCCTAAAATTGCAATACACACCTTAGAGTCCCTTAGTCGCCTTTTACGACACCCATGGGTAAGAAATGGGGTGATGCTATTCTAAGCCGGCATCACACGGCATGTTGTAAGGCATGTAACATACAATACTCATGTCTTTATTTGTAGTGTTGATATGATCAATTACGGATCATTTATCATAGTTCGTTATCATAGTTTCCCGTGTGATGCCGGCTTAGAATAGCATCACCCCATTTCTTACCCGTGGGTGTCGTAAGAAGCGACTAAGGGACTCGAGGGTGTGTATTGCAATTTTAGGCGATGGGCTGACAACCTGTCACTATAGCGATACACAGTTTTCCAAATGACCCTCGACTCGAACGTTTGTCAGACGTGGCGTAAATGTCCGCTTTTTACGGTTGTTTACGCTCTGCCTACCTCGCAAGGGATTAAAGGGGTGATATATGTATGTGTGTGTATTTTATTAGTACTACACGTCAAAAAGGCACAATATAATGTTTACTCTATTAGATTACTAGAATTTCCGACAAAAAGTTGTGTACAGCCCTTCATATGAAAGTTTGGCGGGAATTCCCACAGGGTGATAGAGTTGGACTTCGGTAATATTTCCTTTTTTTTCGTATCCGAAAATTAGATCCGATATAATAAATGCAGTAAACAGTTAAAGACACAATTGGTTTTCCAACACTACAATAGAACCTCGCCAAAACTACTAAATATTTAAACATTTTAAGTTTTGAAAGGTTTCACCCGCTGGTACTCGTTTTCCCGTGGGAATGTTACCTTTTCCTGGCGTAAATAATACATAAAAACCTTAAATTACTCTTAAAAAAAACCGCATCAAATTCCGAAGCGTACTTTTAAAGAGACAACACCCTCCCGGGACACCACTATAGGACACGGAAAACGATTTTATTTCTGCTGATTCCTGACAAGGTTCTTTCGTCATCGTCACGGTCCATAAAAAGCTGTTAAACGTGAAAGAAAGAAAACACAAGTGAAGTGATAGGGTGAAATTTTTTATTGGCCGACAGCCGATGTGGCGCAGTGATAGTGCGACTGCCTTCTACGCAAAGGTTGCGGGTTCGATTCTCGGTGGGACACTCACGAAGTTGATATTTATCATTTTGTGAATTTGTTCCCGGTCTCGTTAGGACATTGCAGGGTGAAACAACTGATTGTCCGAAAATAAATGGTTCCGTACTTCGGAGGGCACGTTAAGCCGTCGGTCCCGGTTGCGGTCTATGATTACTTAGATGGCGGT
This sequence comes from Tuta absoluta, assembly GCA_027580185.1. Lineage (NCBI taxonomy): Eukaryota > Metazoa > Arthropoda > Insecta > Lepidoptera > Gelechiidae > Tuta > Tuta absoluta. Next base: position 1,678,676 of record JAQAHW010000038.1, read on the forward strand.
CGTAACACAATCATGTCAGAGGCCTACTAGTGGTAGTAGGCGATTGAAAAACTCTGACAGGTTCATCGGGTCGTTGGACGACTCGGTGTCCCACACGAAAAGAGAGAGAGATTGGCCGACAGCGAAAACTAATGACGGGCTGGTGATAAGGATCAATTTTCCCAATGGAACATAATTAAGTAAGGTCGAAATTCTTATGAAAAAATATTTTGCGTTTCCGTAGTAACTCAAATCAGCTGATCGGCAATTTGTATGGGAGGTCCAAATCCACACTAATCCACACTAATATTATAAATGCGAAAGTAACTCTGTCTGTCTGTCTGTCTGTCTGCTACGCTTTCACGGCCAAACCGCTGAACCGATCTTCATGAAACTTGGCACAGAGATTGCTAGCATACCGAGAATGGACATAGGCTACTTTTTATCACCATTCGAGGGTCTGGAGTATAGATGTAGACCACCAGATGTACCACCAGGAGCCCAGCTAAACTATTAGAGATACAGGCATGGTTCCTAAACAAAAGTTGTACAGTATGATGGGCTGCTTCTTTTCACAAGGACATTGAGGATCTGGAGTACCTAATGTAGACCACCAGGTGTACTATCAGGAGCCCAGCCAAACTATTAGAGATACAGACATGGTTCCAAAACAAAAGTTGTTCAGTATGATGGGCCGCTTCTTGACACAAGGACATTGGGGCTCTGGAGTACCTTATGTAGACCACCAGGTGTACCACCAGGAGCCCAGCTAAACTATTAGAGATACATGCATGGTTATTAAACAAAAGTTGTTCAGTATGATGATCCGCTTCTTTTCACAAGGACATGGAGGATCTGGAGTACAGATGTAGACCACCAGGTGTACCATCAGGAGCCCAGATAAACTATTAGAGATACAGGCATGGTTCCAAAACAAAAGTTGTTCAGTATGATGGGCAGCTTCTTTTCACAAGGACATTGGGAATCTGGAGTACCTTATGTAGACCACCAGGTGTACCACCACGAGCCCAGCTAAACTATAAGAGATACAGGCATGGTTCCAAAACAAAAGTTGTACAGTATGATGGGCTGCTTCTTTTCACAAGGACATTGAGGATCTGGAGTACCTAATGTAGACCACCAGGTGTACTATCAGGAGCCCAGCTAAACTATTAGAGATACAGGCATGGTTCCAAAACAAAAGTTGTACAGTATGATGGGCTGCTTCTTTTCACAAGGACATTGAGGATCTGGAGTACCTTATGTAGACCACCAGGTGTACCACCAGGAGCCCAGATAAACTATTAGAGATACAGGCATGGTTCCAAAACAAAAGTTGTTCAGTATGATGGGCAGCTTCTTTTCACAAGGACATTGGGAATCTGGAGTACCTAATGTAGACCACCAGGTGTACTATCAGGAGCCCAGCTAATTTATTAGAGATACAGGCATGGTTCCAAAACAAAAGTTGTTCAGTATGATGAGCCGCTTCTTTTCACAAGGACATGGAGGATCTGGAGTACCTTATGTAGACCACCAGGTGTACCACCAGGAGCCCAGATAAACTATTAGAGATACAGGCATGGTTCCAAAACAAAAGTTGTTCAGTATGATGGCAGCTTCTTTTCACAAGAACATTGGGAATCTGGAGTACCTTATGTAGACCACCAGGTGTACCATCAGGAGCCCAGCTAAACCATTAGAGATACAGGCATGGTTCTGAAACAAAAGTTGTTCAGTATGATGAGCCACTTCTTTTCACAAGGACATTGGGGATCTGGAGTACCTTATGTAGACCATCAGGTGTACCACCAGGAGCCTAGCTAAACTATTAGAGATACATGCCTGGGTATTAAACAAAAGTTGTTCAGTATGATGGGCCGCTTAATTAACACAAGGTCATTGGGGTTCTGGAGTACCTTATGTAGACCACCAGGTGTACCACCAGGAGCCCAGATAAACTATTAGAGATACAGGCATGGTTCCAAAACAAAAGTTGTACAGTATGATGGGCTGCTTCTTTTCACAAGGACATTGAGGATCTGGAGTACCTAATGTAGACCACCAGGTGTACTATCAGGAGCCCAGCCAAACTATTAGAGATACAGACATGGTTCCAAAACAAAAGTTGTTCAGTATGATGGGCCGCTTCTTGACACAAGGACATTAGGGATCTGGAGTACCTTATGTAGACCACCAGGTGTACCACCAGGAGCCCAGCTAAACTATTAGAGATACATGCATGGTTATTAAACAAAAGTTGTTCAGTATGATGATCCGCTTCTTTTCACAAGGACATGGAGGATCTGGAGTACAGATGTAGACCACCAGGTGTACCACCAGGAGCCCAGATAAACTATTAGAGATACAGGCATGGTTCCAAAATAAAAGTTGTTCAGTATGATGGGCTGCTTCTTTTCACAAGGATATTGAGGATCTGGAGTACCTAATGTAGACAACCAGGTGTACTATCAGGAGCCCAGCTAATTTATTAGAGATACAGGCATGGTTCCAAAACAAAAGTTGTTCAGTATGATGAGCCGCTTCTTTTTACAAGGACATGGAGGATCAGGAGTACCTTATGTAGACCACCAGGTGTACCACCAGGAGCCCAGATAAACTATTAGAGATACAGGCATGGTTCCAAAACAAAAGTTGTTCAGTATGATGGGCAGCTTCTTTTCACAAGAACATTGGGAATCTGGAGTACCTTATGTAGACCACCAGGTGTACCATCAGGAGCCCAGCTAAACCATTAGAGATACAGGCATGGTTCTAAAACAAAAGTTGTTCAGTATGATGAGCCACTTCTTTTCACAAGGACATTGGGGATCTGGAGTACCTTATGTAGACCATCAGGTGTACCACCAGGAGCCTAGCTAAACTATTAGAGATACATGCATGGTTATTAAACAAAAGTTGTTCAGTATGATGGGCCGCTTAATTTACACAAGGACATTGGGGCTCTGGAGTACCTTATGTAGACCACCAGGTGTACCACCAGGAGCCCAGATAAACTATTAGAGATACAGGCATGGTTCCAAAACAAAAGTTGTTCAGTATGATGGGCAGCATCTTTTCACAAGGACATGGAGGATCTGGAGTACCTTATGTAGACCACCAGGTGTACCACCACGAGCCCAGCTAAACTATAAAAGATACAGGCATGGTTCCAAAACAAAAGTTGTACAGTATGATGGGCTGCTTCTTTTCACAAGGACATTGAGGATCCGGAGTACCTAATGTAGACCACCAGGTGTACTATCAGGAGCCCAGCTAAACTATTAGAGATACAGGCATGATTCCAAAACAAAAGTTGTACAGTATGATGGGCTGCTTCTTTTCACAAGGACATTGAGGATCTGGAGTACCTAATGTAGACCACCAGGTGTACCATCAGGAGCCCAGCTAAACTATTAGAGATACAGGCATGGTTCTAAAACAAAAGTTGTTCAGTATGATGAGCCGCTTCTTTTCACAAGGACATGGCGGATCTGGAGTACCTTATGTAGACCACCAGGTGGACCACCAGGAGCCCAGATAAACTATTAGAGATACAGGCATGGTTCCAAAACAAAAGTTGTTCAGTATGATGGGCAGCTTCTTTTTACAAGGACATTGGGAATCTGGAGTACCTTATGTAGACCACCAGGTGTACCACCACGAGCCCAGCTAAACTATAAGAGATACATGCATGGTTATTAAACAAAAAATGTTCAGTATGATGAGCCGCTTCTTTTTACAAGGACATTGAGGATCTGGAGTACCTTATGTAGACCACCAGGTGTACAATCAGGAGCCCAGCTAAACTATTAGAGATACAGGCATGGTTCTAAAACAAAACAGTAGAAATAAGAACTGTTCTTATATCACTGTCACACTTACTATGAATAAACATACCTACTTTAGAACTTCTGCCGAAAAAAACTATCTAACGCGGACGAAGTCGCGGGTAAAAGCTAGTTTATAGATATTTCGACCTAATGTTCCGTGGACAAAGTTGATCCATATTACCATCCCGATCTGAGTTTTCTCTATCGGTCACTAGACCCTTAACCAAGATTATATAAATTCCGCAATCAATTACTATTACGTATCGTTGTCGTAGTCTTCAATTACTGAAGGTCGTGTCCGATTATAATTCCTTATTCTGGAACTATTACGTATAGTTGACCTGTATTTTGTAATTGTAACAAACCGCCGAAATCACATCGCTAAAACAAAAAGAGTAACAGAAAACAGTTCAGACGAAGTTGTTGGATACCCCTTTTGAATTTTCGATAAGTTGTAACTGTGTGAGTGAGGGAGTTCCCGATGTAACCTCTAGGTACGACTTTTGATATTTCCACTACAATAATTGTTGGTCTTTGTATAGAGCATTTTGGGACAGTTTGGGTGAATAAAGTTCTGACTGATATGCTATGTTGCTCAGAAATTGTTATTAAAAAAAAACTTTGTTTCAGGTCATAAACCCATCGACTTAAAAGTGGTACATTTAACATTACGGTATCTAAGATTCGATTAGTTTAAAATGGTTTTAGTTATTTTACTACATGTCTCACTTTGTTGCCTGTATGCCTGAGACTATCATTGGGCTAAAATAAAACACATGACGTCGTTTGTGCCATTCTTTCTTCGTTTGTGCCTTTCTTTGAGTCCTTATGTGTGCTGGTATTTGGCCTTTTTTGTGACATATATTTAGCTAAATCTTGTCTGAAAAAACCTGATTGTCTGAAAAGAAAAGGTTCCGTGCTTCGGAGGACACGTTAAGCCGTCGTCGGTCCCGATTGCTGTCTATGATTACTTAGTTGGCAGACGTTATACAACCATTTTAGAGGCCTACTAGTGTGCGGTTGAAAAACTCTGACACCAGGGTTCATCGGGTCGTTGGACGACTCTGTGTCCCACTTGAAAAGAAGAAGAAGGATCTAAATCTTTGCTGGTATCGGTTGGATTCACTCCGATCCATTCGTTCCAGAAAAACAGATGTAGGTCATACACATTTAACATCTTCGAGTCAATTCTTATACAATTTCCGGATGGAAGCCATTATTATTCCCAAAACAATGTCGCAGGAGAATTTATAGTTTTTGCTGTTGGCAGTTAGGAGACTAAATGTTTGGATAGGATCCGGGATATTATAAGGAAGAATATATTTCATGTCGCGTCATATTTTTTAAGAATAAAGTATGTGGCTGAAGCTTGGCCTTTATACGTTGCGAAGTTCGAACACTTCGTTACATTTTCTCTTGATTTTTAGAAAGCTAAAAAATCTTTATCAAAGGTCCTCAAAATTATACAATAACATATACTTTGCAACGTTATTAAAGCGACTATTCTGCGAAGAACAAAGATCGTTTTCAAACCATTTATTTAGCATTGAAATACCTGGAACCAAAAACCGCAGACCACAGAAATATCTACTCTATAAATTATAGCTATAACGTAATCATCCATTATGCTTTCGACATACCATCAAAGGCTATTCGAAGGTCATTCGAAATCTACCTGCTTCAAATTGAACCATTAAAACCTTTATGGCTTTCGAAATAAGGCATTCGAATTGAAAGTACGAACTGTTTCAGAATCTTTACGTATGTACTGAGAAATAGATGCGTCATTTTGCACTTCACTTCATAATTGACTCTCATTCATCGTTTGTGTGTCATTGCGATTGGCTGTATCAGAAAATGATTTTGCATTGGAATAGTTGACCCTTAAAATAGCCGCGTGATGCCGACTTAGAATAGCATCAGCCCATTTCTTACCCATGGGTGTCGTAAGATGCGACTAAAGGACTCGAGGGTTAGATTTGTATTGCAATTTTAGGCCTGACAACCTGTCACTATAGTGATACACAGTTATCTGATTGACCCTCAAACTTTTGTCAGACGTGGTGTTAATATCCGTTTTATAGCCGTTAAAGCTCTGCCTGCCCCGTAAGGGATATAGGCGAGATTTATGTATGTTGTAAAAAGTGGCTAACGGCCTATGTTTCTTGGGGAAAGTTTTCCAGTTTTATGGACTGGTTCATTCCTTGAAAGGAACGCAGTACTTTTCCTTACACCCTGTATATGTTTACCCCCTCCGTGTTTACCCCATACGAAAAAATCTCGATCACCTTATCTCCCTACTGCAGACACTGACTAAGTAGTAGCCTTAAGGGCGGGGCAGACCGGCTCCGTATGCGTTCCGTATCCAGCTCTCGTCCGTAGTCACGCACGAACTGATGACGTTGTAATGTATAGGATTGTATGAGATACGGCACACCGCTTGCGTTGCGTATCCGTTCCGTGCTGCACGCAAGCGGTGTGCCGTATCTCATACAGTCCCATACATTACAACGTCATCAGTTCGTGCGTGAACTACGGACGAGAGCTGGATACGGAGCCGGTGTGCCCCGCCCTTTACTCCATATTATCCTACCAACAAAACGATCCACTATCAAGAAGACAAGACCACACACTAAGTAGGGTAAACTCTCCTATTTAGTAGTGCGAATGCCTGCGGCGCAAAGGTTGCGGGTTCGATTCTCGGTGAGGCACTCCCAAAGTTGATATTTATCACTTTGTGAATTTGTTCCTAGTCTGTTTAGAACATTGCAGGCTGAACCATCTGATTGTCCTAAAAAAATGGTTCCGTGCTTCGGAAGGTATGGTAAGCCGTGTCAGTAAATTTTTTTAAGATGATTTCTGTCACCAGGATTCATCGGGTCGTTGGAGACCTATTTGTTTTTTTCTCTGTGCTACTATGAGATCTCGAAAGTTAATCAGCTTAGAAAAAAATTGTATCAGTAAGAAAAAACTAGGTGTAGTACTTTTTTTTTTTTTTTTTTTTTATTAATGATGGGTTTGCTCTTGACTCTAGTCTAGGTCATAGGACAGAGACAGAGTCTAAGATGGAGCGAGCTCACCCAGAAGAAGCCTGTTAAGGCACTGGCGCTCCCACACACTGACGGAACGCAGCAATCTACTTGGCGCCAGACTTCGGTGGGATGGTGGTCGCGAGCCAGGCGGCCCCTTGCGGAGCCTTCCACCGCTTAGTGGGATCGTTCAGCCGGACTTATCCACAGGCAAGCCTGTGTTGCCGTTGCCCGGGGTGGACCGCTAGGAGGTAGATCCCATACCACCCCACTGAGTACTGAGTTTAAAAAGAAGTTATAACTTAATAAGTAATCTAAGTACTCTAATCAAATCTAAAAGTAAGAAGATTCAAATAAATCAAAATGACGAGGATGTCATTGTTTACTCAACAACGTACCATTCAAGACTATACCCAGTACCTCTAAACCAGTTCTTTAAAGGTCGGTTATACTGTTTGCGTACTTCTAAGCTAACTTTCACTTCAAACCTCGCAGTATTTAGATATAAAAGATAGCTCCGTTTATATTCTGAATACCAGATTTTAATAGTGCAATGCAAAAGTATGCCGTGTAATGCCGGCTAGCATCACCCCATTTCTTTCCCGCGGCTATATATTAGGCTTGCATGCGTACCTATTGCAATTTTAGGCGATGGGCTGACAATCCGTCATTATAACGATACACAATTTTATGAATTACCCTCAAATGTTTGCGTATATGTTCGTTTTTACGGCCGGGCGGCCGTTTACGCTCTGCCTTCACCGCAAGGGACATAGGCGTGATAATATGTATGTATGCATAATAGTTTTAAGCATGGTGTTATTTTATTCGTTGTATCAAAATAAATGATGATGTAACTACTAACAAAGACTTCAATTCAGACAAATTTCTTAATTAAATCTTAGCTCATAAATCATATATATAATCATACCTATTGGCTGTGTGAATGAACAACCCCTTACCTAAGGATGAAATGGACTTTATCCTCACTTAGACATTGGCTGAAATTGTCCAATGTTGACAGAGGCCATTTAAAAAAAGAATTGAATTGAAATGGACTTTACCTAGCTAACCTACCTGTGCGTTTGCGATCCTAAAAACCAATTTTAAAGACAAAAGTCTAGCATGTACTATGGTTTATTATGCACTCACAATGCTATATTATTTTCATAAATGAATGTAAGAAATTGAAGAAAATGTTAGCACCCGCCGGGACTTGAACCCACCCACGGTGCCAGGGCGCGAAAATGTTATCAATTTCTTATTTTAATTTATGAAAAACAAAATCTAGAAACTAGCCATATTTAAAAAGATATGACCTAAAGATCTCACAATGTGATTTTATCCGGTTACTAACTTTATTATATCACGATTTCTTGCCTTGACATTATGAAGATGACATCAAAGTCTACCATATTTAGGTTACAAGATAAGCCATTTCAATTATCCAAGGCAAATTACAAAGTTGCAAGTCGTAGAATGTACGTACATTTATATTTTACGGTAGTTCATACATTTTTTGTAGGTCAATAATGTTTTTAAACATTTTTAGTGATTTTAATTTAAACTGAGGCCAGTTCAAAATATAGTTGCAATAATAAAGTCCCTTTGCATGCACTTCCAAGCAATTTGTAAAGTGGGTCTAGGTACTTACGTACTTTTTTTTTCAATCCTAGCTGCAGCTTTAGCAATTTAAGAAAGCCCAGTATTTTAATTAAGTATTACAAATTTCCTTTAATGTAGGTCTTTGGCGAATTCCATACTATGCGGACTGACGAATTTAGTCAAATCAGCACACCATGTGATCCGTTTTAGTATGGGAATAAAACAAAAATTATCGAGAACATTTTTCCTGTGGGCTATAATATTGGAAAATGATGCAAGTTCCATCTTTATTTTTTTTTATTATTTCTCGAATTATCGAACAGTACGTGAGAGATTTTATCGAGTTTCATTAGTACTGTATGTACACAATCAAAATGGCTGGAAGGATTAAGGATTTTTGCTTATCTTTCACTCAAAGTTTAATGGGAAGCCCTCATTCTTTATCCACGAACAAACGCTTCCCCGCTTATCCCTTTATGTTATAGGAAAAGTTTATTCTCTTACGAAAAAGTTACTTCTTTGTAATTTAATAAAGATTTTTTATTTACCTGCTACTGGTGATAATTTCCGCATGACGCACCATCTCGATTTCCACTGAAACAAAAATAAGAGTTAAAGTTTATTTCTTCAAACAATTCATTGGCTGAATGGAAAGCAAATCCTTTGCTTTTAAATTAAAACAAATAATGTCAATTTTGACATTGAATTTAATCATTCAAACGTCCATTTCAACAGCATACGTGTGATAAAAGAGTGTAGGCAATTGCTTATACCTAGTAAACAGCTTTATAGCACTTATAAGCAACATTCCACAAGATACTTATAGTTCTACTCTATTCTAACTAATTTGTTCTGATATCAAACCGATGAATCAACCTGTTGTCATATTCATAAACATTTTGCAGCGATCTTGTGGTTGCGGCACTCCCGCTACAATCGAGCGACAGCGCGCCGCGTCAATGCGCCCGCCAGGTGCGGTACCGGCTTCCTATTGGCGCGCGCTTGCCGCCCGTCTGCCGCCATTTTGAATTCAGTGTGACGCCGCTTGCGGTCGAGAGTGCACGTCGGTTTGCCGCGCAAAATTACTAGCTCAAACCGGTCCTGTTTTACTAGTAACGTATTACTCAGATGCACAGAAGTTACTAAAGGAGTTTCGTGAGTGGAAAGAGCAAAGGTAAGTGGTTTTTTTCCGCATTGAACTGACGCTGCAAACGACGAGCGTGTTTTGAAGTTGATATGAAGCGAGCGCGGCGCGGTCTCGCTATGTTGTCGGACCGCTCTTGCAGGCTAGTTGAAATTCAAGGTCGCGCGGTTTGTGTTACTCGCTCACTCGCTATCAAACAGAATAAACTTTGCTAGATCGGTAAGTTTAGAGAGGATTGTCGATGAAGACACGATCTAAGTATATTGTAGTGTTCTTAGTAATTTAATAGGGATGTTTTGTTTATTTTCTTTAAAAGTAGATCAACTCGGAAACTATAAAACATCGCGGAACATACGGCGAGTGATTCAAATACCTACCCCTTAATATAAGATTAAAATATCGTCTTTGTACGTCAATATACGGGTCAGGCTTCCGTCAGACAGACAGACGAAGTACGAAGAAAAATCTTCTTGGAAACTTTTTGTCTAACATCTTTAATATTAGCCTATGATTACTTAGACGGCGGACGTAACACAACCATGTCAGAGGCCTACTAGTGGTAGTAGGCAGTTGAGAAACTCTGACACCAGGGTTCATCGGGTCGTTGGACGACTCGGTATCCCACACGAAAAGAGAAGAATATTAGCCGCGGCTCAGATGCCCTACAGATACATATTACATACATAAATCACGCATATTTCCCTTACGGGGTAGGCAGAGCGTTAAAGGCCGTAAAACTTATTTTTTTTAATAAATCAGATAACTGTGTATCGCAATAGTGATAGGTTGTCAGCCCATCGCCTAAAATTGCAATACACATAACCTTCGAATCCCTTAGTCGCCTCTTAAGACACCCATGGGTAAGAAATAGGGTGATGCTATTCCGACATCACGCGGTAAAATCGTTTAAATATATTGTAGGTAGGTGTGCACTATACTTACACATCAAGTATGCATATAACATGACGAGCAAATATGCGAGACAGTCGTCGATTCTTTGTTTGTTTGATGTAGGTACATTCACGTTGAGCTTTTTTAAAATTTAAATGAATAAGTACTTTTCTTTCAGACTACTTCCCAAGAATGCGTATGTCGGAAGGTCAGATCGAGCTCATAGAAGCTGTGAAGAAACGTCCCCTCATCTACAGTCGCTATCACCCGCAGTTCTCAGATAGGAAGCTGAAGCTGGGCCTCTGGTATGAGGTCTGCGGCGAGATATTGCCGGGATGGAGCGAGTTCTCCAGCGGGAAAAAGGGGGAAATGGGTAAGAGGAGTTTGTTAACTGAGTCGACAACGCAGGTTGGCCGCTGTAGAGAAAACATGGCGAAGTGGGGCTTCATCGACAAAACGCAAGTGCTCTGCGACTGTGGAGCCCCATCGCAATCTATGGCGCACCTAACATCATGCCCTGTTTTGCCAGTCTCTTGCAGCAAAGACGATCTGAACTTGGCTAATGAGAATGCCATTGCGGTCGCCAAATACTGGCAGTCCAAAATATGACTATGATCCATAGACACGATGAAGAAGAACGACTTGATTAAACTGATCAGTCTTTTTTTACGGAAGATCAGCCTGCATTTGTTAAGCATTGAACCAGAGACATCCGGATTCTTCGACCAAACTCGAACCGCTTAGCCACAGGTGCTGTTTATGTCGACGACATTGTAAGGGTTGCGGGAAGCAGGATTCAGTCGCCCCTAAGTAGCGATCGATGGGAACTCTGTCCAGCAGTGGACGTCACAAGGTTGTTAATGGTGATGATTTCATTTTGTATCAATACCAAGGGCCCTACGAAGCACGAATATGAAAAAAACTAAACAAACAAACAACTACTAGACCCCGGTGGTTTTTAACATCACGATAAAGCTATAAAACTTAAAATCTATCAGATTATTTCCTGTCAGCCTAGTTCCATAGCCCAATTAAAACAGTCGATTATCTATGGATTGGATTACAAATTTACTTATGAATATCAATTGCTACAAAGTGGTTTATTAACATTTTAGTCATTCTAGCCTGTTTCTGATTTTATAAAAAAATATTTATTGTTTTAGTTTGCGAGATCCAACGACAATGGAAAACTCTCAGGGACGGCTTTTCCAGAGAACTAGCATTCCAAAGACGGGACCGACTGAAAAAAGAGAGAGGTGAATACGTAAGAAAAAGAAAAATCTACGGATACTTCAAACCACTAAAATTCCTGCTCAAACAGAAACGTAAACCTGCTGACGAAGAAAATGGCGAAGAACAAGGAGAAGAAGATGAAATGGATTACGATTCAGGGTCTAACGATGCTGACACAGATGGCAACACCAGAGAAGAATTTGAAAACATACAAAGTCATTCATTCAAGACTGAACCTGGTACCTCTTATTACGTTGACGTAGGTGAGTTGCCGCCCGAACCAGTTCTATCAAAAGGTTTTGACACTACCAAAACCGTTCCAATAGAAACTGACAAAGCTAATGATGAAGACGACGATAAGTTATTCTGTCTATCATTAATTCCTAGTTTCAAAAAGATGACGGAGAAACAGAAATACGATGCAAGGATTGGTATAATGCAGGTTCTTAGTGAAGTGAGATTTAGAAATAACGAGGAAAATCCGCCGCCACCTGTTTAAGTTTTAGAATATATGATTTTTAAATAACTTATAGTATTAGGGTCAGTTTATTGAAATAAAAGGTCATATTTGTTTACTATTAATTTTGATTGTCCCCTAACTAAGCAGCATCTCTTTACTTACTTCTACAAGTTTTTTTATTAGGCAAAGTTAGTTTTAACTGTGAAACAAGACGACTTATTGCATGCATAATGACATCAATAACTTTAAGTTCATTAACTTAGCGCTGTTTTGAAAAGTATAGAAGATATCTACGTCCGTCATGTTAAAAAAATTACAGTGGGTTCTTCATTTCTATTAAATTTTGCCGCCATTGTTATCGTCGCCTTATTTTGTCAGATAACGCGTATTCTGCGAAAAATTATAAGACAAGATACGACTTAGATATCTGCTATCCTTTTCTTAACCTATTTGAAGGAAAGTGACAGTTTGAACTGAAACCATTGCATAATGTATACGTCTGTATGTGAATCCGACACGCGCAATGTTGGAGATCGGATGAACGCACTCGTGTCATTGCTTACAATCCGACGCCGTTTTCACAATATTTTATTTTCGTTGACACCCTGATAGATTGCTGCGGTGTATTGGAGCGAGACATTTCTATTTATACGTTTTCACGCACACCACTTCATTTTGCCGGTCCGGTTTTATTGACTAAAGGAGGTGGTATGGCACACGATACCGCATCGCCGTGCGGCTGTCACAGACTGCCATTTGCATGCTGGCTGTCAAACCCGCAATTGTGCAGAAGTGCACTTATGCTATCTATTAGAATTTTTGTAGGACTAAAATGAAGTTGCCGGATGATGCCGTTTTAGAATACATAGCATCTCTAAGCTCGTATTTTTTAGTCATTGTTACGCCATCAAAGCTCAATTGTCATTCAATTGCCATTATTATTATTTTTTCTTTAAACCGTTAGCGGAGTACGAAACGGTCAAAACTATCCAACTGTCACTCTACCGAACCACAACTGAGACGTACTTTGGTTTATTATGCACACAGATGATTTTTATAAATGAAAATAAGAAATTGAAAAAAACTTATAATAGATATCGCTTGTACGTCGCTTCGAGACTAGTACCAAGAGATTGGCAAGGGGGTCAGTCGGGGCGCCGGTAGCTCAGTTGGCAGAGCAGTGGGATGGTACCACACGGTCCCGGGTTCAAGTCCCGGCAATTTCTTTCCAATTATTATTTTCATTTGCACAACTTTCCCTGGTATGGGTTTCGTTCAAGTTTTTTCAAGTTATCTTTACATGTTTAGTCAGGATAAAATACATATAACCTACAATTTTCAGAATATAAAAAAGTAGATTAAACTCTTCAAACATTTTTCAACACTGTTTCCAACAGTTATTTTAAACAAATTACACTCTACAAAAAAAAAAACTAAATTGATTTCAAAAGTTATTCTCTTCTTCTTCTGGTAAGGATAAGTTTATATTTAGAACTAAAAATATCGATTTAACGTGACCATACAGCACAGCATACACCCTTATACTTATACATTAAAGGGCTGACGTAGAAAAAGCGTCACGTAACACTGATGAAAGAAAAACTCTTGATTACAAATGTTAGATTGCTATTGTAACACTCAGTTACGAATGCGATAACGAATAGAGAACCGTCTGTTCAACGTGAAATCGATTTTGATAAGGCATTTGATTAGTTTGGTGTAATATTACATTTTGTGATGTGTGACTGTAACTAAGGGGTTTTTTCTACTATGACCGACGTATTTTTAATGCCTCCGGCTGTCAGAAGAATAGAAATTTCCGCGATTCTATAAAGGTGTTTGACAGAAGTATCCGTCAAACAGTGGCTATTTAATGCAATGTTGTATATTAAGATAGAAGAAAAAATATATATTTTATTTAAATAATAGCAAATTATATTTAGCAAAAACATTTTGCGTTCAAACGTAATCGGTGTACTGTTCAACACTTGCTCGAGCCAATATTATTTTCGTTATATCAACTCTATTATTTATTACATTTATGATATTTGGTCGTATAACCGATCTGTCAGATTTGACAATACCTATCCTTATTAACTTTAGTTAATAATTCTAAACATGACTGCATCGGTTATTGTTACGGATATTTATTTAAATCATATATCCGATATTTCCGGTTACGGTCACAGAGTTCCAAAAACATCCTTAAATTATATACTAAGCCTGGAGTATACAGCCTTTCATCAGGATTCGTTAGTCAAAAGTTCTCTCGGAAAACAAAATGAATTGGTAAGTACTACAGTACGTAGGTACTTATTCGGATTTGGGTAAATTGAAATAACCCATCGTTCGTTCACCTTTTCACGATAGGTATGCAAATTTCTTACCAAACGTGCAATTACCTTATCCAAATTGCGATTATTTTTTATGTTACCATTCAGCAATAAAAGATCGAGAATAACACCAAGTGAAAATTTGTTTGTACTGAGACGACTCTGTAGAAGATACAGTATGGACAGGGCCATAAAAACACGAAATAATGTAAACATTTAAAATAAATAAATATGCAAAGTGCCCAGCATTGGGACGCTATAGGCTAAAATAATAATAATAATAATACCAAGTTGGTATTAAAAAAGGCGGCTGTATGGCGTAAACGAAAGATTGTGCCCTACGGCGTACCCTAGGGGAGGCCTACGTCCAATTGTGGACTGCAATAGGCTGATGTATGTATGTGTAAGTACACCAAGTAGGTAACTAAATGACCATTTATATGTTTTTCAGGTTCTTTCTAGACAACTGCAGAAATTTCGGGGATTTTTAATTGCATCAAAAATTACTTACAACGAAAAGTCTTTGCTGTTATATACGAACAATCCCAAATTCATCGACTGAAGTATACGCGGGTGTGTTTCGATTAGTCTTAAGATAGTTCTCTTTACAGGTTTTCCTATTGTCCGAGCCGATTATATTTGCCGAATGATGCCGGCTTAGAATAGCATCACCTTATTTCTTACCCATGGGTGTCGTAAGAGGCGACTAAGGGACTCAAGGGTAAGATGTGTATTGCAATTTTAGGCGATGGGCTGACAACCTGTCACTATAGTGATACACAGTTATCTGATTGACCCTCAAACTGTTGTCAGTCGTGGTGTTAATATCCGTTTTACGGCCGTTAACGCTCTGCCTACCACGTAAGGGATATATGCGTGATTTATGTATGTATTGTCCAAGAATATCCATTCCATAGCAATTCGTACTTTCGTAGCTCCAGTGCGCAAATAAACCGTGTCAAGCCGCGGGAGCTGGCAACTTTTAATTAACACGATGACTCGCATTCTGCTCTCGCGGGTATTGGCAACACTGACACAAGCGGCATCGGAAAGATTGGCAACACTGGATATATTGGCAGCCTGAGTTGGCAGCTATTTAGCTGACTTAGAGCAAGGTTTATTTCAGAGGGATATAGAACCAGAATGACGCCATGAAAAACTTGTCGTAATAAGACTTGACGCGTGATTTAATTATAACACAACTGAATAAGAACAGCTCGCTATTAGGAACAGAGTGAAATATGAACTTTTTAAATTGGTTAACAAAAGTTCTCTTATTATATTAACAGCCACAACAGTCCACTGCTGGACATGGGCTCTCCCCAGTCGGGATGTGATCCCATACACACCACGCTTGGCAAGCGGATTGGCGTACGCAGTGCAAATGCTGCATTTACAGAGAACGCTGCCGCCCATTCTACGGATGATTATCCCGTAGTCGCTCTTACGACACATGACACCCACTCGTAGAATTGGCGGATGCTTTTCTAAGCCAGCATCACACGGCAATATACGAGTATTCTTCTCTCAATATCTACATTTAATGTTCTAGTGCACAACATCATGACGTCAATAAGTGATAATACTATCCTACATTGAATAAAGTAAGTTCATTTTCATATTTCATTTTCATTGTGATGAGTTTTGTAGGGTTTTATTCTGGTCGCTCGGTTTCGTTTGAAACGTTTCCTTCTCTGAGGCTATGAAAGAATTGGCGTAGACGGCTTGAGGTTATGTTTTTTTGTAATGTTTGTAATTTGTTCAGTTGTAAGCCAATAGTACTTTTTATTCATATTTATTTAAAAACATAGATTAATCAAATTATCTTTTACGTATGAAACCGATGATGACCTAAAACGATCTCCTTTGAATGTAAGGATACAATTTTGAGGAGGCTAAAGTTCTAAATTGGTACTATATTCAGCCTTTTTACCACCAAAAACTGACTGTGACCCGAAGGACAACCTCATTCGCCAAATCATTGTTTGCCTTTAAAAGTAAAAAATAAAAGAAAATAAGACGAAACTAGATTCATTAAATCTACATTAGTTAAGTGGCTAAACTCAGATACATACATACATACATAAATCACGCCCATATCCCTTACGGGGTAGGCAGAAAGTTAACGGCCGTAAAACGATATTAACATTACGTTTGACAAAAGTTTGAGGGTCAATCGGATAACTGTATATCACTTTTGTGACAGTTTGTCAACCCATCGCCTAAAATTGCAATACACATCTAACCCTCGAGTCCCTTAGTCGCATCTTACGACACCCATGGGTAAGAAATAAGGTGATGCTATTCTAAGCCGGCATCATTCGGCAAATATAATCGGCTCGGACAATAGGAAAACCTGTAAAGAGAACTATCTTAAGACTAATCGAAACACACCCGCGTATACTTCAGTCGATGAATTTGGGATTGTTCGTATATAACAGCAAAGATTCTACGGATGATTATCCCGTAGTCGCTCTTACGACACATGACACCCACTCGTAGAATTGGCGGATGCTTTTCTAAGCCAGCATCACACGGCAATATACGAGTATTCTTCTCTCAATATCTACATTTAATGTTCTAGTGCACAACATCATGACGTCAATAAGTGATAATACTATCCTACATTGAATAAAGTAAGTTCATTTTCATATTTCATTTTCATTGTGATGAGTTTTGTAGGGTTTTATTCTGGTCGCTCGGTTTCGTTTGAAACGTTTCCTTCTCTGAGGCTATGAAAGAATTGGCGTAGACGGCTTGAGGTTATGTTTTTTTGTAATGTTTGTAATTTGTTCAGTTGTAAGCCAATAGTACTTTTTATTCATATTTATTTAAAAACATAGATTAATCAAATTATCTTTTACGTATGAAACCGATGATGACCTAAAACGATCTCCTTTGAATGTAAGGATACAATTTTGAGGAGGCTAAAGTTCTAAATTGGTACTATATTCAGCCTTTTTACCACCAAAAACTGACTGTGACCCGAAGGACAACCTCATTCGCCAAATCATTGTTTGCCTTTAAAAGTAAAAAATAAAAGAAAATAAGACGAAACTAGATTCATTAAATCTACATTAGTTAAGTGGCTAAACTCAGATACATACATACATACATAAATCACGCCCATATCCCTTACGGGGTAGGCAGAAAGTTAACGGCCGTAAAACGATATTAACATTACGTTTGACAAAAGTTTGAGGGTCAATCGGATAACTGTATATCACTTTTGTGACAGTTTGTCAGCCCATCGCCTAAAATTGCAATACACATCTAACCCTCGAGTCCCTTAGTCGCATCTTACGACACCCAAGGGTAAGAAATGGGGTAATACTATTCTAAACCGACATCACACGGCCAATCATTGTTTTGCCTATAAAATTTACAAGACGACACGGTATTTTTTCAGTCTTATCTACATTAGCTAAGTGGCTAAACTCAGGTAAATGCTCGTAAAGAGCAAAAACCTTCTAAATCACTCTAGACGTTTTATTGTCAACAGATAATCTTTAAAAGATACGTCTTCTGCGCTTCAACGAGCAAATACTTTTATTTTCATGTAAGCATGAAAATTCTTCATTACGTGGATGCTGTAATTTATCGTTACATAGTTGGTTTTACTTCGCAATTTACATTGATGAACACGCGAAATACTGTATCAATCAAACTAATCTAGTTTTAATTGCCAGTAATAGTAGGTGGGTAAGATTTTGTATTGGTTTGATTGAGTTATGTCCAAGATCGACTGACCAAATTGAGATTTGTAATAAAAATTACAGTAATGATTAATAGTATAATGTAGGTTTTCGGTTAGTTGGAATCGAGTGTACATTTAACCAAATTGTGTTAGAGATTATACGAAAGTATAGGTAGTATAATTAGATGACCTAACATAAACCAGCCACAACAGTCCACTGCTGGACATGGGCCTCCCCTATTTGGGGGTATTGCCATACTCACCACGCTTGGCAGGTGGATTGGCGAGCGCAGTGCCAGATGTTACATTCACAGGGAACGCTGCTGCCCTAAATTTATCCCTTAGTCGCTTTTTACGACACCCATTATTGGGGTGATGCTATTCTAAGCGGGCATCACACAGCATAGTTGAGCTTTCAACGATAAGGCCGCCTTTACGTATCTTTAGTTTAAGTTTTCCTGTTTTGTTTTGTTTTTGAATCACTACAAAATATAAAGTATAGTCGCTTTCCGCGTCTGTCCCTATGTCTGTTTGTATGTATGCTTAACTTTTCATAACCAACTAACGGATCTGCATGTTTTTTTTAAAGATGAAGGTTTTTATGTATGATTTATGTCGGGAGAAGACCTGTTTCCGGTGGGAAATCGGCTAGCAGCGGGTGAAAGCGCTGGACGGGCCGCTAGTGTACAATAAAGTTTTACTTAGTTACTTACTAAAGTAGATATCAATTCATCTGTATGCTAGCGACAGCAGCCCAACACAAAATTACAATTGAAAAGCATAATGGTGATTTACATAAAATGAACAGACCAAAATAGGACGTGTACTTTGCGCTCAAACAATAACATCAAACAGCAGATCGGAAGTTAGTATGAGTCATTGGGCAATGTTTTCAATTCAATAGTTATCAGCTATGAGTAACGATAGTAATGAGAATTTGACTATCACTGCTTATCAAAATATGCACCATTGTGTGGGAGCGGCGCCATTATTAGGTACAATACGGAATGTATAGCATCACCCCACTTCTTTCCCGTGGGTGTCGTAAAAGGCGACGAAAGAACTCGAGGGTATGTATTGCAATTCTACGGGTTGTCAGACCTGTCACTATGGCGATACACAATTTTCCGAATGACTTTCAACTTTTTGTCAGACGTGGCGTAAATATCCGTTTTTTGTGGCCATTTACGCTCTGCCTACCCCGCAAGAGATAGAGGCGTGATATATGTATGTATGTACGGAATGTAAAAATAATAGCTGCAAATATTTAAGAGATGTAGCAGTCTATTGAACAACTTTTTCCAAGAAACTTAGGTCGAAATATGGTAAAAATATTAGGACCTCCCATACAAATTGAACCGGTCGGCAGGAATATTTAGTATGGGAGGTCCAAATTTATTTTTACATTTCGAACTATGTTCCTAGGGGAAAGTTGTTCAGTTTCATGGGTATGGGTACCCATTTTACTATTTACATCTAATATTTTTACATCCTAGTTACTCGAGCGTTTATTTGTCAACTTTTAATAAATGGGCAAATCTAAGTTTTCTCTTTGAATCGGGAACAGAAATTGGTCAAATTTGTGACTGATAAAAAAATATATAAAAATTTGTTTGCCGTGTCAATGCAGTAACCACTAGACTGTCGTCGTGTTATGATGACATGATGTATTTTAATCTAATCTGTATACAATTTCGCCGGCCAATGCGGCGCAGTGGTAGTTCCGGAAAGGTGCCGGATTCGATTCCCGGTGGAGCACTCACAAACTTGATATTTATCAATTTGCAAATGTGTTCCCAGTCTGGTTAGTATATTGAAGGCTGAACCATCTGAACGTCCGAAAAAGAAAGATCTTTCCGTTCTTCGGAGGGCACGTTAAGCTTATCTATGATTACTTAGACGGCGATCATTACACAACAATGTCAGAGGCCTACTAATTGGTAGTCTTGTCTTGTATTGGTAGTAGGTTGTTGAATAACTGACACCAGGATTCATTTGGTCGTTGGACGATTCGGCATTCCACGCGAAAAGAAGAATTGCGCTGGATAGCTGCGAAAACTGAATAAGGCTAACCGAGGATCGTGCTCAGTGGTTAGCAATTAGAGAGTTCTAAGCATTGAACTAATATAGCACACACACGAACACATCACGCCTATTAACCCTTTCGGGGTAGGCAGAGGCAAAAAAAACGCACATTTACGCCACGTCTGACAAATATTTGAGGGTCATAATATTTTCTTGAGTTTGCACAACTATTACTCATCACAATAAAACAATTTTAAACGGATTTAAGTTGTGTTTATTTTGGATTTTACAATTCCTACGTTTCGAGCTCTTTACAGAGCCCGTGGTCACGGATGACTAAGGTGTTAGACGTCATTATTTAGAATTGAAATTATTTTTGTTGTTCTACCGCCATCTATTTCTTAATTGCCTAGCGTAACGTCCTGGTTCCACACAAAATGCTGAAACCGTATCTTGTGTAGTAGGTCTTACAGTATGTTGGATCTGGTTCTTCTGCTGTGTAATCAGCGGAGTCCAAGTTGATGAGATTCCCCATCCAGTATCTCTGTTGAAATTCGGATGTTTTTGAATTTCTATGGCTTCCCGTACTTTCCTAGGAATGAATCTCTTCTCTCTCGCTAGGATTGCAGCCTTATCAAATCTGACATAATGGGTGGGGTTATCCATGATATGTTCACACACTGCAGACTGCCTGTCACGACTGTTTTTTACATCAGCAATATGTTCTTTTAGACGTGTAGATACATTTCTCTTTGTTTCTCCTATGTATGAGAGTCCACAGTCACAGTCAAGTTTATAAACACCAGGGTCTTGGAGAGGGATGTTGCATTTGACTGATCTGATGTACTGGCTGATCTTCCTCGGCGGCTTGAAAATGGTTTTGATTGAAGCTCGCTTCAGAATTCTACCGATCTTATCAGTTACTCCCTTCAAGTATGGTAAGTACGCTGGTTGTCGTTCGACTGTGGATGGTTTGGCACGGTTTCTGTGACGTTGACGGGGTGGCTTCAGGTTATTTTCATGGAGTACTCGTCTCACATGCTTGAGCTCATCGTCTAGGTGTTGGGAGTCACAGATACCGCGTGCTCTCTGAAACAAAGAGGTACCAACGGCAGCTAATTGGCTCGGATGATGGTGGGAGTTACCATTTAGGTACCTATCTGTGTGGGTTGGCTTTCTATAAACGGAATGACTGATTGTACCATTTGTGTTTTTAAAAATCCAAAATAAACACAACTTAAATCCGTTTAAAATTGTTTTATTTGAGGGTCATTCGGAAAATTGTGTATCGCCATAGTGACAGGTTGTCACGCAATTGTCGCCTCTTACGACTCCCACGGGAAAGAAATGGGGTGATAATAGCCGGCATCACACGGTGTAATCTAATCCGGCATCACACGGTGGTGATATAATATAGACTGATGACGTATTAATTTCAGCATGTGATGTTTACCAATCAGTGGGCTTCAGTATCGCGTCACAAAGCGGGGCCTTGATTGGCCGATGCACGTCATTGAGAGAACCGACGTCAAACATCGGTCTACATAGCTTGAATGCAGCTGAATAATCACTTGAAGCTGTATAGAGGCTGTCAGTATTCTGTTACTATTGCAGATGGTGATAGGAGATTGGTAATAGATACGAGTATGAGTACATTTTTGCAAAATAAACAGTATGGCGGCGGTTCTTCCACTTATCGTCCGTCGCTGCGTATTTTTAACGGACCGTATGCGTCTGTCAATTCGTTTGACAGATGCAACCGTAAACGTACTGTACCTACCCGTATTTGTATGATACTAGGATCGGGATTCGCACATTCTTTGCGTTTGACAGTGGTGCGTTTAAAATACGCAGTGACGGACGACAAGTGGGAGAACCGCCTATTTTATTTATCATCATCATAAATCACGCCTATATCCCTTACGGGGTAGGCAGAGAGTTAACGGCCGTAAAACGGATATAACCGCCACACCTGACAAAAGTTTGAGGGTCAATCAGATAACTGTGTATCAATATAGCCTAACCTAACCCTCGAGTACCTTAGTCGCCTATTACGACACCCATGGGTAAGATATGGGGTGAAGCCATTCAAAGCCGGCATCACACGGCCGTATTTTATTTATATTCAGAAATTAAGCGGAATTTTAAAAGGATTTCTTCTTATGACAAACACGACTATTTTGTGATATCAGACAGCAGTAACAATTTTTTTTGTTCAAATTTGTTAGGTTGTACCCTTGTACCTATATAAAAATTGTTTCAGTCAAGATCAGGCTGGGTCAGACAATTCAAACTTTGGACCGTTCTTATACCACGTGCATAGACTTGCATTGGCAGTTTTAGTGTCTAACCGCACGTGAGCTTGACTGTACTTACTGTATTACCAATATTGACCATAATATTTCTTTGTCAACCAGTCACTATGGCGATACACAATTTTCCGAATGACCCTCAAACATTTGTCAGACGTAGCGTAAATGTCCGTTTTTCGCGGCTGTTTGCGCTCTGCTTACCCCGCAAGGGATTATAGCGTGATATGTGTATGTATGTATGTATATTTCTTTGAATTAGAACTACCGTTTCCCCCTATCTTCTATTATCGATTAACGTTATCTAGGTAATATTATAATGTCAATATGCATACGGTCAGATAAGCGGTGTACTTTAGTTGCCGATAATAATGCTACTTCTATAGCAACTATTGGTATACGTAGGATTCGGAATGAAAACTGTCATAGATATTTTTCCCATGGAAGACAGTCATTTTATACTGTTTGATTGATGATATAATGTTCATTGTGGATTTAGCTTGACCATTCAGCTTGTTTCTTATTGAATCTTACCACCACTTTAAGCTATTTTTAACAATATTATAACTTAACATAATTTTCGTCACTTTCACAAAGTATTTTCATTAAAATATGCTTAGAATAGGATCACGCCGTTTCATACCCAAGGGTGTCGTAAGAGGCGACTAAGGGACTCGAGGGTTATATGTCTATTACAATTTTAGGCGATGGGCTGACAACCTGTCACTATAGTGATTCACAGTTATCTGATTGACCCTCAAACTTTTGTCAGATGTGGTGTTAATATCGTTTTTACGGCCGTTAAGGCTCTGCCTACCCCGTAAGGGATATAGGCGTGATTTATGTATGTATGTATGTATTATCTTTATTACTTACTAAACGTCAAAGCATTTTTTTTTGTAAAAACTTACGAGATCACTCACTAACAGCTTACCAAGACAATAGCACACAAAAATCCTCGCAAGCACTTTTTGAGCAATAGGGTGGTGGAGGCATGGAATAAACTACCAGAAAATGTGTTGTCTGCAGAAAACACAAACCAATTTGACAATCGATTGGACAGATCAAAATATATAAAGAAATCCAAACAAGAGGACAGTAAGATACAGGCATAATCAGTTACTACGACGGCTGCCTGTTTAAAGTTAATAATAAAATACTAATTGAGAACACACACAGTCTGTTATAATATTTTATCGGTTTTTAAGATCGACACAAAACTGTCGTAGAATAGATAACTTCATGATAAGGAAGCAATAGATTATGAGTATGCGGTTTATGCTGCCAATAAGTCGGTCGGACTCATTTTGCTGTCAGAAACTTGCTTTTGGATGTAGGTTGAAATTCGAAAAAAAATATATTTAAAGTCTTATGTATCGCCAAATACCTAAAATCGCGTTATAAGTCAAACGCTTGGAAAATTTAGGAATTGAATTGAAAGAAAAACTATTAGTGTTATCGATTGATTTTCATGTAACATTTTTGGTTGAAAAGAATTGCACTGATTGATTGGGTCTTTCTCTTTGACTCAGCTGCAAAGAAAGGGGCAGTCGCTTCACCCTACTTAGCGCCTTAAGCCCGGTTTACATTGTCTTAGTGTTTAGTCGAGTGCATTAGTACAAGTTGAAAGGCAAGTTCAATTCAAGTAGAACTGTACTAAAATGTACTAAAGCAAGTAGCGTATACACGTTTCAACTAAAGTACTATCCTAAAGGTGCTATTCCGAGCATCGCGATCGATCGCGGCCGCGCGCGGCCCACGACAGTCGTCAGCCGCGGCGACAATAGTCGGAGTATGAGAGTGTATGGTACCGCTTCCGAGCTCAGCGATAGACGCGCGCGGCTGACGACTGTCGTCGGCCGCGCGCGGCCGTGCGTGACTTCTAACCAGACTCTCTAGTCGGAGTTGTTCATCCGTCCGCTCTTGTCGTGTGTTTATACCGATATTATAAAATGGTCGAAGTGCTAATTGATATTCTTGAAGAAGAAGGGGAGGATGACGAGCTTTTATTGCTTTACTATGAAAGCTTAAATAGAGAACCAATCGACCCTATCTGCAAAAGCAGAAATGAAGAAGGTTTCTACCAAATATTGATTAAAAAGCATTTAAAATGTAATGAAAAAAAGTTTCGGAATTTTTGCAGACTGAATAAAAAGCAATTCAATTTTGTCTTATCGTTAATTAAGGAAGAAATGAAGCCAAAAAGTAAGTATTCGCAAATATTTCTCTTCTTCTTCTAAAAACCAGTTAATTCATTAAAGGCCTTGTGTAAATAAGAAAAAAAAGAAGAGAAATATTTGCGAATACTTACTGCAGTGTTAAGAATAACTTTTCCTCTAGGCATATTGATTTTTGACATGTTTTTGGCTTCATTTCTTCCTCTTCAAAATAGTAACATTTATTTATCAGTCTTATTAATCACATAAAAATAATTAACACAAGAACTTAGATAGGGTCGATTGGTCCTCTATTTAAGCTTTCATAGTAAAGCAATAAAAGCTCGACATCCTCCCCTTCTTCTTCAAGAATATCAATTAGCACTTCGACCATTATTATAATTTCGGTATAAACACACGACAAGAGCGGACGGATGAACAACTCCGACTAGAGAGTCTGGTCTGAAGTCACGCACGGCCGCGCGCGGCCGACGACAGTCGTCAGCCGCGCGCGTCTATCGCTGAGCTCGGAAGCGGTACCATACACTCTCATACTCCGACTATTGTCGCCGCGGCTGACGACTGTCGTGGGCCGCGCGCGGCCGCGATCGATCGCGATGCTCGGAATAGCACCTTAAAGCACTCTACTAAACACTAAGATAATGTAAACCGGGCTTTATACCATATAGTAACTCGCTTGTCATTCAAATAAATACTCGAAGCACTTCGAAGTTTGATTGTCTAACAACTGCCTTCTGTACCCAAGCATGCACTTTGAAGCACGGAGTATAAGTTTAAACATACATACATATATCACGCCTATACTCCCTTGCTGGGTAGACAGAGCATAAATGGCCGAATAAACGGTCATTTACGCCACGTCTGACAATCATTTGAGGGCCATTCGGAAAATTGTGTATCGCCATAGTGACAGGTTGTCAGCCCATCGTTGCTTCCCTGGAGTCCCTTAGTTGCTTCTTACGACACCCACGAAAAAGAAATAGGGAGATGCTATTCTAAGCATCACACGGGAGAATAAGTTTAAACAAGATAAAGTGTTCTCTCACCTTCTTTCCATCGCGGAACTTGACGGTCCCCTCGATGATGGAGGTGGCGGGACTCGAATCCGCCATCTTTGATGCTCACGTCAAGTCCGACCGGCACACGCGCATGGCTCACTGACACATTGTCACACTGCACTTGCACTCACTATACCTGAAAAAAGAAAAAATATATTATTGGTCACAAAAATAATTAACAATGAGACAAGACACAACAAAAATAATAATATTAATAATATAATTGTTATAAGAATTGAATGGATATGTTTAGGAAAACAAGGATTTTCTGGAGTGTCTGAAATAATAACTAAAGGCCTGCCTAGAGGTTTCTTTTTCCCGAAGTAAAAAGATGCTGGTGTTTCATAAGGCTGATCGAAAACTACTCTTCCTTCTAAAAATCATTTTTTTCTTTTTATATAGCATGTACACTTACATACTGCAAGTGTGCAATATTTTTTTTATTGTTATTTATTACATGAAGTTTATTTTGCAACTGGCTGCAATCTGCATAATATATACAGAAATATTAATATTATATTTTAGAGTTACGTTTCGCATTCTGCTTCTATGCAGATACAAAACGTACTTAACTTTAAATGAGATGCAATTCCCTATCAGTACTTTAAGCGCCTTACAGTTTTGTTTACCCCAACTTGGAACCCACAGACGGATGTGTGAACATGCTCTCAGTTGCGCTGGAAGAAGTTTCACGAATACTTAAGTATCTTTCGTTACGGCTCCGTACAAATTTGTGCTTAAACTTGCTTAAGCATTCCTTGCTTAACTGAAGTTCGTCGGATTAAGTTAGGTTAAAGGGATGCTCGGTAAGTTTTTACCACAGACTCGAGAATCTGAGACTCTGTTAAGTGGTTCCAATCAAGTCTGCTCGTCTTACAAACTAAGTTGGATTTGAGCTGAACACAACTTCATTAGAAACTAACAGTGTTATTACAAAAATAAACATAAAAATATTATTACACTGTCTAAACGCGTGTTCATCTTGTTTGTAGTAATACCGTAGATTACGATAAACAGCTTAAAGACAAAACAAAACCAATTTTAAAAATTACGTTTAGATACTTGATAAATAAAGACTCGAGTCTGATTCGGACTCTACATTGAAAAAAAAGTTTTACGCCAATGAATCAATAAGGTTTGAAGCCGAAAAATATAATTTACATTCCAAAGCTACATTAAAAATATATATTTATATTTATTTTGTCCCGTTTTATCACTTTTTTCAATACCATCAGGTTGGCTGGAAGAGATCTCTAATATAAATAAAGTGTATAAATTTTAAGTTTAAACTGTGAATTTATGCAATAAAGAATATATATAATAGCCTTGCCTCAGTATCCTTACAATAATTAAGTCTGTGGTATGTAGACTTACATGTTGTTTCGTATGAGATATTTGAATACTTAATTGAATCACATGCTGTTGTGTTATTGTGATTCAATTGGGAACACAATCTGTTGCATGAAGCTTAAATTAATTCGGTAGAGGCTTAATTGAACCACTGTAAACAGAAACAAGTACTATAAGCAGCACTTCGACTATTTCAAGGGATTTACATAATATACTGGAAATCCAAACAAAATATTTATTTATTTGATACTAGCGGCCCACCCAGCGGTTTCACCAGCTGCTCACCGTTTTCCCGCGGGAAAAGCCCTTTTCCGGCATTAAATATACGTAAAAAGCTTTCTTTTGAATCACTCTATCTACTACAGAAAACCGCATCAAAATCCGCTGCGTACTTTTAAAGATCTAAGCATACATAGATCATACAGGGACACGGAAAGCGACTTTATTTTATACTATTCGTCGGTCGAATCATGAAAGGGCGTAACCAACAAAATGGCGATTTTTAGTTTTATACACCACGGCATTGAAAAATATGCATATTTTAATGTCACGAGAGGACTTATCGGAATTCCTGTCCTAGAAGACTGCACGAACAATCACGAAGAGACTTAACTACTGTTTCATACTTCAATTATTTTTCACGAATAGGCGACTGCAGTTACGACTCTTCGTGATATTATTTATACACGCAAAATGCGAGTTTGAATTCAGTTACGCCAATTAAGATACGATAAGATAAGAAAGCTTTTTATTTCCTTACTAAATAACTTTAACAGTTAGTGTAGTTTTGTTAGATTAATCTCAAAATCTTAGTCTATGTTAGTTTTAGCATTAATAACTAGTATATCTTTTTATTCATTTACTAGATTTCCGCCCAGCAGGGTCACCCGCTGCCTCTCATTTTCCCGTGGTAATAGTTGTTTTCTCGCTGTAAAAAGTAGTTTATGGTTATACTTTACCTGTGTTCCAAATTTCATCTAAATCGGTCAAACTGTTTGAGCTTGAAGAGGTAACAAATATACATACACACATAAACTCTCAGATTTATAATATTAGTACGGATTTTATTTGTAAGGTCCGCTTTTAACGGTGAAAGCCTCCTCCAAACTCTTCAACTCTTCTCTATTTTGTGCAGTTCTTGACCACAGGTTTCCTACAACGTAAACAATGTCGTCACACCATCTTTTGTTCGGCCTACCTCTTCTTCGGGACTTGTCATTTCAAGTTGTTACAACTTTGTACCATCTATGATCATGCACTCTTTGGGTGTGACCTGTCCATCTCCATTTCATCTGAAGTACAAGCTTGCCAACATCCTTGGCTTTAGTTTTTTTCCTTATAAGGTGATGTCTTACTCTATCTTTTAGTCTGATATTCATATAGCTTCCTTCTACCTCTTTGACACACTCTTATTTGGTTCAACGTTGTTTGTGTTAATGGCCAGGTTTGGCAAGCGTAAGTGAGGTGAGGCAAGGTGTTAAACAAATTTCCATGGCTTGTTTTTAGCTCTACAGGAAGAAGTAACTATAACTCATAACTACCTCGAATGGTGTAACTGTCACATCGGTTCCAGAGATTCTCGCTGAAATTGAAATCTGTATGCCTCGCATGCGCAGAAACCTCCACCTGATGCGACCACAGACCCCAGAGCTCCACTCTCTCGCCACTTTATAGACGATCTCGGGCGTGAATGTAGACGAAATCGGGGCGGCTCTTATACAGCTTAAGAATAGGAAGGCTCCCGATGAAGACGGAGTAGCTTCTGAGTTACTTAAGGCTGGTGGAAAACCTGTCCTTGAGGAGCTAAAAAGGCTATTCAACTCTGTTATAGCCAATGGGACAACCCCCAAGGCGTGAAGCAGAGTTGTTGTGGCATTGTTTTTCAAGAAAGGAGACAAAACGCTCCTCAAAAACTACAGGCCAATCACACTTCTGAGCGACGTTTATAAGCTGTTCTCAAGAGTCATTACAAATCGTTTGGAATTAAGATTTGACGCCTTCCAGCCACCGGAACATGCCGGGTTTCGTAAAGGCTTCAGTGCTGTGGACCAAATCCATACTGTACGGCAGGTAATACAGAAGTTAGAAGAGTATAACCAACCACTGTGTATGGCCTTTGAGGACTACAAAAAAGCCTTCGACTCCATCGAAACCTGGGCTGTTTTGGAGTCCATGCAGCGGTGCCAAGTGGATTGGCGATAAGTGGAGGTGCTAAGAAGTCTCTATCAAATGGCAACAATGTCCGTCCAAGTACAAAACCATAAAACAGGATCCATCAAACTACTCCGTGTAAGACAGGGTGACGTTATATCCATGAAACTCTTTACCAATTCGCTGGAGGATATCTTTAAAACTTTGCAGTGGGATTGACTAGACATCAACGTCAACGGCAAATATCTCACACATCTCCGCTTTGCCGACGATATAGTAATAATGGCTGAATCGCTGCAGGATCTGCAAAAAATGCTGACCAGTCTCAACGTCGCCTCGAGACGTGTTGGACTCGGGATGAACTTGGACAAGAAGAAAGTCATGTTCAATCAACACATCATCCCCGAGCCGGTCTCCGTCAAAGGTATAGCCCTTGAAGTTGTCCAGAAGTATGTGTACCTTGGTAGTAGCATTATATTATCTGTGACCTTGGGCAAACTTTGCAGCTGGGTAGATATAACTTTAAGGCTGAAATCACCAGAAGAGTGCAGCTGGGCTGGGCAGCATTTGCGAAGTTGCGTCATATTTTGGAATCACCCTTGCCACAATGCCACACGACCAAGGTGTTCGATAAGTGCGTCCTGCCAATCATGATCTATGGAGCCGAAACGTGGAACCTGACATTAAAACTGGCCCACCGGTTACATGTCACTCAGAGAGCTATGGAAAGGTCTATACTCGGTATCTCTATAATGAACAAAATTTGAAATGAGACTATCCGCAAAAAAATCAAAGTTACGGACAAAGTCTGGAAGTGTAGCAAACTGAAGTGGCAGTGGGCTGGGGCACATTTGTCGTGGAACTGACGGACGGTGGAGTAAATGGGTTCTCGAGTGGAGGCCACGCCTCAGCAAGCGTAGTGTTGGACGACATCCTGCCAGATGGACCGAGGCCTTAAAAATGGGGGCTGGTAGCGACTGGATGGCGAAAACGGGAGATCCTGCCCTATGGAGTACCCTGGGGGAGGCCTACGTCCAGCAGTGGACTGTAATAGGCTGATGTATGTATGTAATAAAGAATATATGCATATCTCTTTGAGAGATGTTCAGACTGATTTATTTGATTATAAGTGTCTAACTGTATGTTAAAATATATAATAATCCATACATTTTATTTTTATGTTTTTTTTAGACTGATTTATTTGATTATAACTGTATGCATATCTCTTTGAGAGATGTTCAGACTGATTCATTTGATTATAAGTGTCTTATTGTATATTCAAATATATAATATTTCATACATTATGTTCAAAAAATGGACACAAGTGATAATTATAACAAAATGTTACATCACGAAAAGGCGTAAGTGGATCTTCTGTGAAAAAAAGTAAAATATCTCATTAATTAATAAAGTTACCGGAAATCTATTAATAACTGGCTATAAAGGATTAAATTTGCTATGAAATAATTTAATTACCTTCTAAATAAATATTAAGATAACTTTTGTATGACCGTCAAACTGGTCGCTGATTTCTTTAATTTGCTCTCCTGAAAAGTTATAAAAAAACAGTTACGCCCTTTTATGATTCAACCGACGTATTTAGTGATTAGCAAAATTCACAGCACATAAACAGATATAATTATACAACTCAAAAGTATATTGCCGTGTGATGCCGGCTTAGAATAGCATCACCCCATTTCTTTCCCTCGACTAAGGGACACAACTACCCGAATGACCCTCAAATATTTGTCAAGACGTGGCGTAAATGTCCGTTTTTTGCGCTCTGCCTATCCCGCAAGGGATTTTAGGCGCGATGTGGGTGTGTGTGTGTATTAAAAGAATACATAGCCAATAATGAATTTCGACTCTTAACAAAAATTGGTGGCTTTAGAATAGAAATAAAAAATTTCATTATTGATATCGAAACCAAATAATCGTTTCACAATTAATAAATAAACACTAAAGATTGATACTTTATACGTGTGGGTTGACGTGGTGCAAATAGTACTTAGGTACTAGTCCCGACAACTATTAAATTATTATTCTCATTAAATATACGAACAACTCTTCACCATAATCATGTAATTAAAATTAATCGTTTGATATATTTTCATTTCATATTATTTGAGTTTAATAAATGACATCACATCCCCAAGAAGAACAAACGTCCATATTAAACTAATAGGTATGATAAATGTGAATGTTTGTATGTTTATTTGTTCGATTGATACTTCTTCAAGCAAAAACTACTGAACCGATTGTAATGAAAATTGGCACACATATAGCAGGTAACATGTTAACACCACTTATGCGGACAACGCCGCGGGTAACAGCTAGTAAAACTATAAGTTCTATTAGATCCTTAGGTGGTTCTGTTCTTTTAATTGTCGTCCGTAGCTGTGTGTTTTTAACGCACCGTAACGCATACGTCTGTCAGACGAAAGGGAATTGCGAATTCTCATTATTTCCGTACAAATACGGCTGCGGTGCGTTTACGGATGCGTCTGTCAAACAACTTGGCCGTAAATTTTGAATGAAATGAAGAGTTTGTGAAATTTGGGTTGGCAGAGTAAGGGCGTGTACATTCAGAAGCTTGAGTTCTAATATTTATTTATTTTTACAGAAAGAAAGGCATATATGCTTTCGTCTTGGCGATATTTTACATGAAAATGATTTAACAAAAACTATGTCGTTTTATAAAGTAGAAATCATCAATTACAGAGTATTATATCAATGTTCGATTCTCGGTAGGACACTCACAAAGTTGATATTTATCACTTTGTGAATTTGTTCCCGGTCTGGTTAGGACATTGCAGGGTGAACCACCTGATTGTCCGAAAAGAAATGGTTCCGTGCTTCGGAGAGCTTGTTAAACCGTCGGTCCCGGTTGCTGTCTATGATAACTTAGACGGCGGTCGTAACTCGTAACACAACCATGTCAGAGGCCTTGTACTAGTAGAAGGCGGTTGAAAAACTCTGACACCAGGGTTCATCGTGTCGTTGGATGACTCGGTGTCCTACACGAAAAGAGAGAGAGAGTGCTATACCGGCTGTAACAACATAACAAATAAAACCCTAAATGATTTAATATCCATTTTAAATCTCATGGGTCCCAAAAGGGCCCCTTGTTTACTTAAAAGGCCCTATTGACCGAACCAAAGTTTCAAATTAAAAAACTTTCGTAAATCGATACTTTCTGGAATAATGAGGATTGAATAAATAATTCTATTGGCTGAATAACTTGGGGTAAGGAAAGGTTTCAGAGGTAACTTTATAACTAACAAAATGAAGCCGTGAAAAACTTGTCGCCAGCACACCAAATGTACAGAAACACAAAATATTGACTACAAATTTTTTAAAACACTTCCCGTGTTAAGTATAGAATTTTTAGAAAACTTGCAAAATATTCTACCGCTGGCAGGATTTGAACCTGCAACTTTCGCCGCCAGGGCTACCGCGGCTCGTCCCTTGCATTAATGGCGAAAGTTGCAGGTAACCTACCCACGGTAGCAAATTTTGCAAGTTATCTAAAAACACAAAATATGATACCGATAGTCCGGTTTTAGTGGTCCAAAGACAAATTCTAGATTCTGTACGATAGATAGATACTAATACGGCTTTTTTATTTTTTTTATTGACAGATGAAACTTTAATTGTGTTACATAAAAATACAATAGTCAACTTATTAACTAAAAATGCCACTCCAGGACGTTCCCGGTCCAAAGGTGCCCATCACACTACTGGCATTACCACGCTGGATGGCAATCGCTAGCCTTTGGACAAGGAACGAACCAGAGCGGGGGTCATGACCCCTCTCCTTCAGCCGACGCCCAATCTGCCTAACAAACTTGTACATACTTATAAAATCCAAGCTGAAAATATAAATGTTTAACATTCGTTGAAAAAAAAATGGACCTTGTTATATTCTTGAAGCATGTTCTATGCCGACTGATAGAGAATTTGACATAAATCACGCCTATATCCCTTACGGGGTAGGCGTTAACGGCCGTAAAACGGATATTAAAACCACGTCTGACAATAGTTTGAGGTTCAATCAGATGACTGTGTTTCACTATACTGAAAGGTTGTCACAATTTTATAAAGAATATAATTATAATTTGTTTTGACTACCTTTCATTTCACTACTTTACATTATGCACAGCTTTTTATTTGCAAGTTGCGATTTTAAGTAAACTAGCTGGCGGCGTGGAGGGTAAAGTTGTCGAATGCCTTTGAGGGATCTAAAAAGTTATAATTACACTTTCTGTGGGTTTTTGAAATAGTTCCTGTTGGGTAAAATAACCAGTGAGTAAAATTTGCAAAAGTTTTTTAGCGTGGCAAATCCACTGGCATCACATCTCGTGAATTGAGACGTATTTCGCCATTGTAAAAGTTGTCTGTTCAAAGCAAACTTATCATAAAAACTTTCGTTGCTCCGAATTTTTCTTTAACCTAACGGGTCACTCCCGTCCATACAAACGCCCAAAAAAATACCCCACCCAGCCCCTGAGGCCCAAAAAAAAGTAAGCCCCATGTGGTCCATTCTCTGTCCGCTCGTAAAGGCGCGTTTCAATAAAAACTGCGGAATTGCCCTCCTGTCGGCGATAAATGTGGACGCAGAATCGCCCAGGATTTACACAGATTAAATAATTTGTGTAAACAGTGAACGTATTGAGTTCTACAGGAGGTTTTATCAGGTCAATATTTTACTAAATTTCTCTCCCGTGGGTGTCGTAAGAGGCGACTAAGGGACTCGAGGGTTACATGTGTATTGCAATTTTACGCGATGGGCTGACAACCTGTCACTATGTTTGTGAGACGTGGCGTAAATTTATGTTATTACAGCCTTTTGCACTCTGCCTACATGTATGTATGTAATCTTTAAATAGATAACATTTTTACCTACCTAAGGAATTAAAAAAATGGGCTCTAACACGATAACTATGATTTTATCGGTCAACCGCCGAAGTTCTAATTTATGCCGCATTCCATACTCTAAGTATGATATCTAAACAAAATGATTTTACTGCTAATTTTATTATATATTTTTTTTGCTTTCATTACATTTTTATTGCTTAGTTTTTAAGGAATTTATTTATAAAAACTATAGTAGCCCTATAAATTATTCATATTATAATCAAACAGCTACACCCTGTATCAAAAGAGTAACCCCCAGTATCAATTCAATGCATTTATAGCACTAGAGGGTGCTACTAATCTTCTATTCCTATTTATTATTGCTGAATGGAACATTTGCTAAAATCACACATTCCATACAATTCCGAGATACAAAAGACTTATTCTATGAAACTGGGATCGATATTTATTCTATACTTATTGGAATATGCAATGCTTAGTGGCGCCTACATAATTTTGATCGATTTGTTATAATGAAAATGAAATTACTTTATTCAATGTAGTATATGATCCGTCATTGAAAATAATTAAATTTTTGAAAACTTGCAAAATTTTCAAGCGCGGGCAGGATTTTGCAAGTTTTCAAAAATTGTATACCCAACACGGGAAGTGTTTTAAAATTTGGTACTCAATAAATAAATTATAAAACACAATTTTCTTTTTTTTATTACAAATTGTATTGTCCTAATATAAAACCGACTCGAGAAATTTATTACTACAACCAGTCGTTTTAATTAAAGTGCATTTGAAACCAAAATCTATTCTTTCTAAGGCCTTGTTCTGCTAAAAAGTTCGTCACTTTCATGAGCGCTGCGCCGGAAAGACACAGCCCATCATTCTGCATTTAATTTTTCTCGTGATTTTACGGTTTTTTGACATACAAACTAGAGAAATACCCTTACAATGCCTAACTCGGCAAGTTTTACTAGAAAACTGATGTATCTAGCCGCCTAAACTTTTACAATTTTGGTCCTATCTTGAATCTGATGACACATGTTTCCAGTTTGATGGCGCTAGTTAGCGCAGAATAACCACGTAATGGACATTACGAATATTGGAATTGATTCTGATTAATCATGATAAATTGTGTTCGTTGATTAGAGAAACATCTGTGCCGAGATTAATTAATGAGTTATGAAATTGATTTATTTGTTTGTTGCGATGCTGTTATACAACAATTTACATGAGAAATTAATTTCAATTGTATAAAGTAAATATTTTATATTTTATTTATCAACTGCAATTTTTATATATAGCCATTTTTGGTCTATACATATTTTTTCCAAAATTACCTAGGGTAGCTTAGGGGCTAGTAAGATTCTTAATTTAAAGTTGGAGCACTTTTGGGAAGGTTTTTTGGGGTTTTCTTCCTGTTCAGAAATCAATATTTCCTGTTGAAAATATTGACTTTAATTAAAAACAAATATCGTTTTCAGATGGTGGTGGCGTAAAGTTACCTGCCGGGCCAGACCCCGCCCGAGCAAGTTTTCTATTAGGTCATTACAAAATAGTTATAAAAAAGAGAAAATTGCGGGCTACATTTTTTTTGCAATGACGGATCATGACGTCAATAAGTGAGAATACTATCCTACATTGAATAGTTTAATTTCAATTAATAAATGGCCACTGCAAGGAAAAAGATAAGGGATGCAATTTGGGCATGTAATATGTGATAAGTCGGCTGTTATAACAATAATGAAGTTTAATACAATAATTTGATGCATTTGCCGTGTGATGCCGGCTTAGAATAGCATCACCCCATTTCTTTTCCTTGGGAGTCGTAAGAGGCGACTAAGGGGCTCGAGGGTGTGTATTGCAATTTTAGGCTATGGGCTGACAACCTGTCACTATGGCGATACACAATTTTCCGCATGACCCTCAAATATTTGTCAGACATGGCGTAAATGACCGCTTTTGCGGCTGTTTGCGCTCTACCCACCCCGCAAGGGATTATAGGCGTTATATTATGTGTATGTATGTATGATACAACTGAATGTGACCTAAGTTAATTTACTAGTCGGCCACTTTTCGGGCTCATTTAAGGCCGATTTGTCGGTAGTTGGCGAAAACCATAGTCGGTGCATCACTAATTGTAATACATCCATAATCTTCTTAAGTCTACTGCTGTAAATTGCCATCCAACGTTCATAAATTGGGTGATGCTATTCTAATCCGGCACCGTATGGGCTAAACGGTCATCTTAATAAACCTAAGTATAAAGAATCACTAGGTATGTGCCTACGTCATAATATGTACGACCTCAAAATCAAGCCGTTTTACCAATATTTTTTAATCGTACAATTCAATTACGGTAATTCGAAAGACACTATCGAATTACAAAGCCAAACGCAGCTGCCAACGTAACTACAAAGCACTTACAAAGAAACAGAAAGAAACTACAAAGAAATCCCGGCAATATTGTTAATTTTGCACCCACTTTAAAGGACAAAGAATATCTATTGTGCAGATGTGCTACATCTGTCTGTGATGACGTCAGGAAGATACCTTCAAATGGTCAGGGAGCTCAGGGGTGCCTGCCACGCTTCAGAAAAGGATTTTAAGGATTTTTTGGAAAGTATCTATATCATTTTGATAAAGATGAGTAGCATGAATGAAATCAATTAATTTTTCTTTAGAATTCTGATTTTGTACCGAGAAAGTGGCACGGGATTTAATTTTTCACTTGACTGAATCCTTGAAACGAGCTGTTTTTTAAAAGAATGTAAAACATAGACTTCGTTTAATTTTATCTTACGAAAAAACATATGGCAGTGAGTGACCCGAGCGTTTAGTTCACGACAATGGCATCCTCCACATATAAATTTAATTTTTTTTACAAAACATTAGATTTTATTTACACAAAAGTATATAAGTATAAAGGGACAAATAACAATTAATACTACGCTAAACTAGACTAAATTTAAGCTTAAAAAAAAGTCGTCTAGTGCGCCTCCATTAGACATGGTACCCAGTACGCTAGCAGCGTTGACTAATCAGACCATTGCCAAGGCAGATAATGAAAACATAACATTGTGCTTATGACAGGTAGGTTGAGACAATCGTCTTGCACTGCACTCGCCTACCTTCCCTGCGTTACTTTACTTGGAGACTCCCTCGGGCCAACAATAAAGTCATCTACATACATAACCTACCTTGCAGGATTAATCAAACCATTGCAAAGGCGGAGAATGAAACAATAATATTGTGTCTGAGAGAGGACAGGTGTGTTCGAGACAATCACCCGTGGGTACTACCGGTACCCACTACGGGTTCTGCATAGTGCTTCCAGTGACAAAAGCCTCAGTTCTTAGGTTATTCCTATCTCTTTCTGAAATAAGAAAAAGAAATGAGACTGAAAATCTGCAGTGGCAATTTTTTCCTACCGAATTTTTATCTTATTTTGCTTGAAGATATTATTTCGCAGTAAATCAGCGATTACACGTCCGTATTTTATCAGGCCTGATTCGGCATACACTACCGGTTATCTTGAATTTATTGTATGTCATTTATAATAACCAACAATCAACAATACATATACATATCACGCCTATAATCCCTTGCGGGGTAGGCAGAGCGTAAACGGACGCAAAAACGGACATTTGTGCCACGTCTGACAAATGATTGAGGGTTATTCGGAAAATTGTGTATCGCCATAGTGACAGGTTGTCAGCCCATCGCCTTAAATTGCAATACACACCCTCGAGTCCCTAAGTCGCCTCTTACGACTCGCACGAAAAAGAAATAAGGTGATGCTATTCTAAGCCGGCATCACACGGCAAACCAACAATGGAGTGCTGAATTTGGCCTGATAAGTCGGAATGTCTATCCACATAAACTTGACTGGCTGACTGGCAAAGTGTAACCTATGCATGTTTTTAATGATGCTTTTAAGTAAATTTTGTCTACTAATCTAGTTATAAGACCACTAGCTTTTACCCGCGACTTCGTCCGCGTTAGATAGTTTTTTTAGGTAGAAGTTCTAAAGTAGGTATGTGTATTCATAGTAAGTGTGACAGTGATATTAGAACAGTTCTTATCTCTACTGTTTAAAGATGACTTGCTTGCTTCTGTTGTTAAAGGGACAATTCAAAATTTGCTATCCGGCCTGAGAAATCAATATTTATAACCATTGAATACAAAAGTCAGTAGATATCAGAGTACTTACTCCAGAGGTGCCGATTTGAGCACACTAAAATAGTCAGCATAAGTAGATAAGACAGATAAAAAGGTAATTTAAGTTACTGTAATACATTTTTATACCTCTATACCACATTTTTTGTTTTTCTGTCCTCGGTAAAGAAGGCAATGTCCTTTCTCAACTTATTCCCATCACACTGAACAACTTCTGTTCTGGAACCATTTCTGTATCTCGAATAGTTTAGGTGGGCTCCTGATGGTAGACCTGGTGTTCTACATAAGGTACTCCAGATCCTCAATGTCCTTGTTAAAAGAAGCGGCCCATCATACTGAACAACTTTTGTATTGGAATGATGCCTGTATCTCTGATAGTTTAGCTGGGCTCCTGGTGGTACACCTGGTGGTCTACATAAGGTACTCCAGATCCCCAATGTCCTTGTGAAAAGAAGCGGCCCATCATACTGGACAACTTTTGTTTTGGAACCATGCCTGTATCTCTAATAGTTTAGCTGGGCTCTTGGTGGTACACCTGGTGGATAGGGTACCCCAGATCCTCAATGTCCTTGTGAAAAGAAGCGACCCATCATACCGAACAACTTTTGTTTTGGAACCATGCCCGTATCTCTAATAGTTTAGCTGGGCTCCTGGTAGTACACCTGGTGGTCTACATAAGGTACTCCAGAGCCCCAATGTCCTTGTGAAAAGAATTGGCCCATCATACTGAACAACTTTTGTTTTGGAACCATTTCTGTATCTCTAATAGTTTAGCTGGGCTGCTGATGGTAGACCTGGTGGTCTACATAGGGTATTCCAGATCCTTAATGTCCTTGTAAAAGAAGCGGCCCATCATACTGAACAACTTTTGTTTTGGTACCATGCCTGTATCTCTAATAGTTTAGCTGGGTTCCTGGTGGTACACCTGGTGGTCTACATAAGGTACTCCAGATCCCCAGTGTCCTTGTGAAAAGAATTGGCCTATCATACTGAACAACTTTTGTTTTGAAACCATTTCTGTATCTCTAATAGTTTAGCTGGGCTCCTGGTGGTACACCTGGTGGTCTACATAAGGTACTCCAGAGCCCCAATGTCCTTGTGAAAAGAATTGGCCCATCATACTGAACAACTTTTGTTTTGGAACCATTTCTGTATCTCCAATAGTTTAGGTGGGCTGCTGATGGTAGACCTGGTGGTCTACTTAGGGTATTCCAGATCCTCAATGGCCTTGTGAAAAGAGGCGGCCCATCATACTGAACAACTTTTGTTTTGGAACCATGCCTGTATTTCTAATAGTTTAGGGGGGCTGCTGATGGTAGACCTGGTGGTCTACATAGGGTACACCAGATCCTCAATGTCCTTGTGAAAAGAAGCGGTCCATCATACTGAAAAACTTTAGTTTTGGAACCATGCCCGTATCTCTAATAGTTTAGCTAGGCTCCTGGTGGTATACCTGGTGGTCTACATCTATACTCCTGACCCTCGAATGGTGATAAAAAGTAGCCTATGTCCGTTCTCGGTATGCTAGCAATCTCTGTGCCAAGTTTCATGAAAATCGGTTCAGCGGTTTGGCCGTGAAAGCGTAGCAGACAGACAGACAGACAGACAGAGTTACTTTCGCATTTATAATATTAGTGTGGAAGTGTGGATTGTTGCTAACCAAATATGGACTAAATATGTTGTCTGATCAATAAAAAATAATAATAATAACAAAAAAACGGCCAAGTGCGAGTCGAACTCGCGCACGAAGGGTTCCGTACCATTATCTATAACAAAAAAACATGTGTATTGTATGGCAGCCTCCATAAATATTTATTTTATATTTTTTTTTAGTATTTGTTGTTGTAGCAGCAACAGAAATACAACATCTGTAAAAATTTCAACTGTCTTGTCAAAAACAAGTTTTTTTTTGTATGGGAGCCCCCTAAAGTATTGACTTTATTAAAATTTTTAGCATTTGTTGTTAAAGCAGCAACAGAAATACATCATCTGTGAAAATTTCAACTCTCTCTCTCTTCTCGTGTGGGACACCGAGTCATCCAACGACCCGATGAACCCTGGTGTCAGAGTTTTTCAACCGCCTACTACCACAAGTAGGCCTCTGACATGGTTGTGTTACGACCACCGTCTAAGTAATCATAGACAGCAACCGGGACCGACGGCTTAACGTGCCCTCCGAAGCACGGAACCATTTCTTTCATCCTGCAATGTCCTAACCAGACCGGGAACAAATTCACATAGAGATAAATACCAACTTTTGTGAGTGTCCCACCGAGAATCGAACCCGGAACCTTTGCGTCGCAGGCAGTCGCACTACCACTGCGCCACATCGGTCGTCGTTAAAATTTCAACTGTCTAGTTATAACGGTTCAGGAGATACAGCCTCGTAACTGTAGGACGGACGGACGGATAGACAAACGGACAGCCGAGCCACAGTAATAGGGTTTCCGTTATTACCCTTTGGGTACGGAACCCTAAAAAACCGCCTTGTAGGATTAGGATATCATCAGTGAATGTCAAGCAAGCAACAAGGAAAGTTCCCAATTCGCAAAAACCAAGCTACAAAATTATAAATTACCGAAATGAAACCCATACAAAAACGCATCCGCCATATGTTTGAGTAGCGGATCGAATTATATACGGTCAGCTGGCTTCCTAGTGCAAGATTTACTCAATTTTCAGCCTTATTACAAAGTAGGTAAGAGTTTATGTGGTATATGTACCGTAAATCGTTTTGTACGGCAGTAGAAAGATTTGCACGGTGTAGTAATATAAATTATTAAGTTCTCCCGTTTGACGTCCGTCGCTTCGTTTACTGTCAGTCAATCGACTTGATAAACGTGTTTGTATTGGAATAAGATCAGAACTCGCAAATACCATTCGTCTGACAGACGCATGCGTCACGGTGCGTTAAAATACGCAAGGACGGACGACAAGTAAGAGAACCGCCTATGTACTTATGATATCAGAAGTGGGATACTCGTACAACAAATCCCTGACCTTTAAAATTGTGCTTTTCTTCCTGAACCGGAGGATTAAAAGCATACAATAACTTATTTATCTAGCTATCTAGCGCTGGAAAAGTTATTTGACATTTGAACATAATAATTTTAGTCTTTTGTCAGATGTGGTATTAATATCCGTTTTACGGCCGTTAACGCTCTGCCTACCCCGTAAGGGATATAGGCGTGATTTATGTATGTATGTAATTTTAGTCATCATAGATTATTTCTTCAAACTCATTATGTTTTGGTCGCTGCATTATGAAAACTCAAAATACGGTCGCAGAGTTCACATCAAAATTAATTAAATCGTTGTCCAAATCTCCTGGAAACTGTTGTCATGTCAATGAAGAAAAATGCAATTCATTATCCGTTTTGTTTTAAAACATGCCAGAGTAATTACGTCCAATATAAATCACATATCTACACTGTTGGACAGACAGACATGCGTAAATCAATCGCTTTGGGTTTCAATAGCGATAAGAGTATTAATTGAAAACAAATAAATGAATTACCTGGACGTTGCACACAACGCCATCTAGCCCCAAACTAAGCAAATATTTTGGACCTATGTCGCCTCTTACGATGCCCACGGGAAAGAAATGAGGACATGGTTATCGAAACCAGCTTACACGCGGCAATTAATTAATAAATTAATCAAATTGACCCTATGGCTGAAACATTTTGTATAAGAGATCCCTTTTTTCCAATTTGGACCTATTTTCTTCAGGAAAAGTTGTTTCAGTTTCATACGCTGTTTAACCCGTTGAAATAAGTATGTGCAGTAATTTTTTACAACTTATTGTAACAGAGGTCAGGCTTTGTTCATTTTCTTCTTTTCATAATAATAATGTCCACTACAACCTTCCTATAGCGAGACTATCGAAAAAGTTACATAAAAAAACCTTTATCGCGGTTCACGGCTGAACGGACTGAAAGTCTTTGTCGTGGCTGGCCATTTTAGTGCCGTGAGGTGAAAAACAACAAAATACCTAAGCAATACAGGGTGTAAATTAAAACGTGTGCCATAGCCCACCTCGGTTTCAGTATCGATAAAAGTTGCCGTTAAAAATATTTTGAAAAACCTGTAAATTATTTTGTTAGTCTTTTTTCGTCGTGTGACGGGCGCCAAAACAACTTTTCTTGTCCTTGTCAAATTGGAGCTTAAACGCTCCTAGGCTGAGTTAGACATTGGTACAAACAAGCATACACATATCATGCCTTTATACCTTGCAGGGTGGGCAGTGCGTTCAAGGCCGTTAAAATACGGTCGCTATCGCCTCGTCTGAGTGTTAAGCGTTTGAATAAAACTAGTGTCATGACAAAAAGAAAAAGTCTATCAATACTAAAACTACCCTTATGCTGTGGTACGCATTTAAATGAACACTCTGTATTTCGATCTCCTTTGCGTAATTCTAAAGATGTTTAGTTTCATATTTTTTACATCCTATATGCACTGTTTCAAACGATCGGTCAATTTTAACTACCGACACCTAAATTACATTTGGCTAAATTTTAATAGCTCTTGTCTAAAATTAAAGTGCACTTCACTGAGAGATACCTAACTGTTCCGAATAATAATACGGCATTCCGTTCAATACAAAATAAACTTTCCTGCAAGGAAATAGAAGCTATTCTTTGTTTGTGCTGTTAGTGTGTGGGTTAATAATAATGTTTACAATGCAGTCTGTCTGTCATATTAATATAATTTGCAATATATGTAAACTGTTACTTCTGTTGTTTATAGACAGACTCCAATATGTTTTACTAGAAAGTAATATTTTTTTGATTTCAGTAAGTGTTTATTAAAGTAAAGCATTTTGATAAAGGGTTAAAATATTTAAATTTTTTGATGTGGAAAAGCCACTGGATTCACATTTTGTCAATTGAGACGTATTACACTATATTGTCTGGTTAGTTAAGTCAAGTAGTTGTAAGGTTATGTTATGTAAGGTGAATTGGCATTACACCGAGGGAGAGTGCACAACACGGAGATCCTAGTCTTACGAGCCATGGAGCTTGATCCCACATACATATAAATACGCCTATACTCCCTTGCGGGGTAGGCAGAGTGTAAACGGCCGCATAAAACGGGAATTTACGCCACGTCTGACAAACATTTAAGGGGCATCCGGAAAATTGTGTAAAGCCATAGTGACAGGTTGTCAGCCCAATCGCCTAAAATCGGAATACACACCCTCGAGTCCCTTAGTCGCCTCTTACTACTCCAACGGGCAAGAAAGAGGGTGATGCTATTCTATGCCGGCATCACACGGCGAATTGATTCCACCTAAATGGAAAGTTTATAACAACTCAAACATCAGATTTCTAATGTTTTCTAAAATGCTGTAAATGAACACAAAAACATTAAAAATTACCCGCATTCCTAGAATACCTATGTTTTGCAGCATTCTGTGGTACGAAACATAATAATAATTATTATCATTCGTGTCTCGCCTCGTTATTATTACAATGGCTGTTTTTAATAGACCGATTTGGCAACACCGCCCGTCCTGTGGGACCACTCTTTGCCGGTATAGGTTTTAATGTTCATGAGTTTTGTATTGCAGCGATTAAAAGTTACGTTTCGCAGAGTTGGTATTACTGAATACACAAATAAATAAATAATAAATATCTTGGAAATTTCAGACAGCGCCATCTAGTCCCGAACTTAGCAAAGCTTGTACCAAGGGAACTAAATAGCTGATAAAATACATGGAATCATATTTTTTTGGTATATATCATACATAGAATACAACCAAACTCAACACAAATTTGACAGAACCCACAAACCTCGTAGCAGGCAGGGTTAACTATCCAGTACACGATCAAGTCAGTCACA
Organism: Tuta absoluta; assembly: GCA_027580185.1. Classification (NCBI taxonomy): domain Eukaryota; kingdom Metazoa; phylum Arthropoda; class Insecta; order Lepidoptera; family Gelechiidae; genus Tuta; species Tuta absoluta. The sequence continues at coordinate 1,722,842 of JAQAHW010000038.1, forward strand.
AAGGGCAATGATATTTTGACGGTTTTCGATATTCTGGTTTGAGTTAAGAAGACATCAGTTTGAGGCTTGATCCCAACATTCCCGATCAAAAACTTATTACGACAATAATCGATATATTTTTATTTATTACCTACAAGTTTCACGTTGACTAAGTTTTCGGCTTTAAACGTAGTCGGTCGCATCGAATCTACTGTTTTCAGTTTTTGTAGCTACTGTTGACTTAAATCAGCAGTCGTGTGGGCGGAAATCAGTCAGTAAGTATTTTATTCAATTACTTACTGCAAAAGTTTCTTACGCTTCGGTAAGCAGATGGAATGGACCGATGACTTAGAACAGGCGACTGGATGGCGAAAACGAGGGATCGTGCCCTATGGCGTACCCTGGGGGAGGCCTACGTCCAGCAGTAGACTGCAATAGACTGGTATGTACTGCAAAAGTCATTTTCAAATCAATTACCTTTCAACACAGAAACCTTTAAAAGATTGACGGTGTACAATCCACTGTGCAAAGAATCTCTTACAAATCAAAGGGATTGTTTTGCGTTTGTTAGCGACAAATTGTAAAAAAACTACGTTGTATGATTGAAGAAGAATAAAGATTGTTGCATGTAAAATAATACTTGTTTTTGTGTGTCCCACATTGAGTTGACGAACGACCTGATGAACCCTGGTGTCAGAGCTTTTAAACCGCCAACTACTAGTAGTAGGCCTCTGACATGGTTGTGTATCGACCGCCGTCTAGTAATCATAGACAGCAACCGGGACCGACGGCTTAACGTGCCTTCTGAACAATCAGGTGGTTCAGCCTGCAATCTTCAGACTGGAAACATATTCACAAAGTAATTGTATCAACTTTGGGTGTTCCACCAGAATTCGAACGCAGAACCTTTGCCCGGCAGCAGGCAGCACTACCACTGCGCCACATCAGCCATTATTATTGGTGTAGCATATTAACAATAACATTCCAACATTTTTTTTTATACCTTGCATAATGTTCAAGCGCGGGTAGTTTGCAAGTTTTCCAAATATTGTATACCTAACACGAAAAGTGTTTTAAAATTTGGTATCCAACCAATAATTTGTTATGAATTTCCTGCACCGATTCTAGAAAGTTCTGAATGTGCAGTTTATTGACATTACGCGTATTTTTTGTAATTTTCAAGCAAATTCACGCTGAATACCAATAATTGTAGCAGCTTAGCCTACCAAAAAGTATTCGACAAAATCATTCTTGATTCAATTAAAGACGCATTCTACTAATCGGTATTTTATAATAGCTTGCGCAGAATTTCGCTTTCACATAGCGTCACGTAGACAAAGAACAGTAATGTATGATGATTGCCAAAATGATCGTTGATCAGCAAGAATGACATTTTCTGCATTCGTTTCTGCTACAATAATTGGTTGGACTGTTGTTTTGACCATATTGAAATTAAACAAATATAGAGGTACTCAAAATAAGACGGTTTGTTTGTTCTATATTGAAACCTTACTGAGAGATGACATGAAGCAAAAGGCTGTAAACTTCGATGTAAACAAAGATTTAACAGCTGATAGAGGTGAAAGGAAGAAAAATATATGTTGCCAACCACAAATAAATTGGGATAAGGGCAGGCAGATGATAAGCAATCTATACCTACTTGTGCGCCTCCAAAGATATTTTAGATGGTTTCTTCTCATGATGCTTTTATATATTTAGCGATAATTATGTGTTGGATCATTTGGAATCTGAGGGTACGGCTGCGCCTCCGCCAAGTCAAGAATAAAAGGATGTTACGGCGGCGGCGGCGTTGTCTGTGCCGCTTTGTACTAGACTTGACCGGGGCACAACCGTGCCGCCAAGTGATCCGACTTATCATTATATCTAAAATTTAAAAAAGGAGATCATGAGAAGAATAACATCTTGAGTATTTGTAGAAGGGCAGAAGCAGTTCTTTCTACTCTCCCAATGACTTTTTAATGACAAATATATATTTATTTTCAAAATTTCTTTCGTACAGTTAGTGTTGTGGATATGACGGATCATTTGATTCATTTTTAAACCAAATACATGTCAGCCATTTTGTACCTAAAGGACTCAGAACATAGCATGTTTTGACTACAAAAAAAAAAGTAATTTCATTTTGCTTTAAACGCGTACTTCGCTGAAATGTTTTAATGCATGCAATGTATTTTTGAAATCGTCTCATGTAGCCCTTTCATTTTATACCCCAAACGAAAAGTACTAGAACAATTATTTATCTTCAGCCATAAAAAAAACGAAAGTCCGCCATCTTGAAATCTGGTTGAACGAATTTTCATTTCCTTGGATGAAATTATTCACAATAGTCTCGAGTAGCACTGAGCAAAGCGCATAAATTTTGTCAGCAAAAAACATTTGTACACTATTGATAGAGCATAGAAGTCGTATTGAACCCAAGTACCGTCCTGGATTCACCCGAAAACAGAGATTTTGTCTTGATCTAAGTCCGCCTTAAACGGGGACAGTGGAATCAGCCTTACGCAGATACATGCATTTCTCAATATTACTTTTTGCATAATCTGGGTTACTAAATGCACGTTATTTAGATTTCTCCACCAATTCACCTACAGTAGAAACCTAACTAATGTTGTTTCAAGAAAATTGGTTTTTTCGTCATGGTGTACGTTTGCCATGAGTTATCATTGTGTTTGTTCAGGAAGCGATCATGGTGTGGACTTAGGACCCGCTTCTTAATAGGGACTTTATTTTTTTTATGTTTTGGGAATTTTCTCAAATCTAAGGGCCGACCTGTCTTCAGTAACTTTTGAAATTTATTGTATCCAATTTGCTGTATGATGCCGGTCGTAAAAAGCGACAAAGAGGTAAATATTCATCCAGAGAATGGGCAGCAGCATTCCTTGTGAATGCAAATTCTTGCACTGCGATCGCGTGGCGAGTATGATAACACCTCTTCATAAGTGCTAGGACATTGGGGAAGGTCAATGACCAGCAGTGGTCAGTTGTGGCTGATTGTCCGAAAGTTGATATTACCCACATATTACCTGTGATGATAACTTCAATTACGAAATTACTGCTTAGGATCGAGAAACCTCACCAAAACAGATATTTTAATAACCATAAAATTAGTCGCAATACAACCAACCTATCCGCATTTCGTTTAATACCATGCTGCTGTAAGAAATTTCTTATTAGAGGTCAGCAGTGCCTGTAGCAAGGTAAAAAAAAAAACATTTTTTTTCCAACAAAATCGTCTGTTTCTGTGCGCCGTCGCCGTGACCGACCGATTATCGCGGCAATATCAACTCTTGCGCATGCGACAGATTTCGTCACGAACGACACGACAGTCCTACTGTTCTGTTATGAAACTTTGGATAACATTGTTAGTGCAATAGGAAGCGTATGGTAATTTTGTGATGTTTATTAGAACGTAGATAATATTTTGTACAGATTTCAATACGCGATTAAAAACGCACGGTTTAAAAAGGTGATTGTAGGTAAGGAAGTCACTACCGTCGGTTTGTGTTCACACTGAGGAGACTAAGTCAACTGACGCTGCCTTTATCAGCCTATCATAGCTACGTATCATCGGTTTTCAGATACGGTCTGATACTACGGGGAAACTCAGTGGATGTAGAGAAGGCTTTTAAAGTTCAGAAAAACAGAATTCGGACGATTCGCAATGCAAAATTTGATGCTAGTGTAAACCACTAATAAAAAAAAAATCCCACTGCCGTGTTTATATATTAAAGACCTTTGTATTTTTGTAAATGACAGGCCAAATTATTGAAAAAAAAATTAAAGCGAAATTTGCGTAGAGAAGATATCACATAATTAATATGTTGTACCAACCTCCTGACCGTACTGCCATTTATAAGAAAAATGTGTACAACAAGAGTGTAATAATCTGCCGGAGGATATAAAACCACTGACCGGAACTAGCTTCAAGACAAAACTGACAAATTGGCCAATTGGACAATTGTTTTATAGTGTTAATGAATTATGAATTTAAAATTATTCTTCGATATCAGTTATTATTTATTTAATATTAAAGTCGATTAGGCATTTTAAATTATTATACATACTTTAATAAAAACCTAACGATTGGCACGCTTGCATGCGAGCTGAACATAATGTGCTTACTATTAATAAGATCTTTTGTAACTATGTTCATGCAAATAAACTTTCAAATTTCTTGTTTCTCGACGTAGGAACTATTTTATACCTACATCCTTTGTTTATGGTTGTATCTATACCCGAGTAAAATACACATCTAATGAGGTTCTCCCACTAAACGGACTAACGGACGTATTTTTAACACGTTTTCTGTGTAGCTCCAAATTAGTGATAGACCCCTCACGTGCAAATTATGTCGTAGGCGCATTGGAATTTTGGTACTTGAATTTATTATGGCCCAAAAATATATTCTTGTTTTTTTTCATATTTTCATAGTCCATACGTGTATGCCAGTTATAATTCTTAAACTCACACGTGCGGTTTTTGACAAGCCTATAATTACACAAAGGAGCATGACCCATATAAGTCGCACTCACGCCTCATTCAAATCTCGGAATGCCACACATATGGGTCATACACAGTGAACGTGTTAATGTAGGTATCCGTCTGACGAAAGGGAATTTCGATTTCCCATATAAAAAACGGATATCATGGCACGTAGTGCTTTTATTGTCACTTCGTACCTAATCTATTAAAGTCACTACAGAGTTATTTTTTAGTTTGAAAGAAAAATACAAATCCGTAAAAATATTATTCGTATAACCGCGCAAAACCAACTTACTTTCTAATAACGGGTAGTTTTAAAAAATTGCAACGAAATTATCCGATTAAAAGTGGTTTATGAGTTCAGTTACCTTTTGTGTTTGTTGTTATACCTACCTACATACGATACGAACACTTGCGAAGATTACTTTCACAAAATGTAAACGGAATTTACTTGTAAATCGGTATGTTAAGCTTAGCTGGAAGACATAAAGTAAGAAAACCATTTAAAAATATTTTTGTCTTATTTAAAACATTCATATTTAGTAAAAAAAGATAAACTTATTAAAAAAAAAACTAAATTACCTTCATCTGACCTGTGTGACGTCATACTGACCAAGAATGAAACGAATCTCTTTCATAATCTCCTTCAAGATAACATAAATCCTAGTAAATTAATGTAAACAAAGTCTGATTTCATAGAAGTTTATAGAGTTGTTCGTTGCAATGATTGGTCCCAAATGACATCATCAAAAAATTATAAAATGATTAAAAAATTCACGAATAATCAAATAAACAAAAACCAAATTAGTTTCTAAAATGTTTTACTCTTCCAGAAAAAATATTTATATTACGCCTACAGAATTGTAAGTACTACCTAAATGCATAAATCACGCCTATATCCCCTACGGGGCAGGCAGAGCGTTAACGGCCGTAAAACGGATATTAAAACCATGTCTGACAAAAGTTTGATGGTCAATCAGATAACTGCGTATCACTATAATGACAGGTTGTCAGCCCATCGCCTAAAATTGCAATACACATGTAATCTTCGAGACTATGTCGAGACCCTTAGTCGCCTCTTACGAAACCTATGCGTAAGAAATAGGGTGATGCCATTCTAAGCCGGCATCACACGGCAGTAAGTACTTGTGGTTGGTATAAAGGTGATCAACTTACATAATGATTAATATCAACTATCAACATAAAAAACACAAGCCACTGAACTACAAACCATTTAAGTGCCTAATGTACTCATATTTTTTGTTATAACAGAGTCCATTTAACTCTTCTCGACTTCTGTACCTACCTATTATAACCACCTTCCTTTTTAAATTTAAAACGTCTAACCCGATGAACCCTGGTGTGAGTTTTTTAACCGTCTCCTACTACTAATAGGCCTCTAACAGGGTTGTGTAACGACCGCCGCCTAATTAATTGTAGTTAGCTACCGGGACCGACAGCGTAACGTGGCTTTAGAAACCATCTTTCTTTTCGAACAATCAGGTGGTCCGACGATATTGTCAAGCTAACATGACGGCACTGGACAAGGCTGGCACAGGACCGTGAGGATTGGCGCTGAAGAGAGGAGGCCTATACCCTGCAGTGGGTGGATGTGAACTGAGGATGATGATCATGAGGTGGTTCGACCTGCAATTTCCTAACCAGCCGGATACCATCCATACCTGGTTGCCATTCCACCAATTCGGACTAAGCGCTTCCAGTCATCATTTATAATGCGCACAGCTAAAGAGTGGAACTCACTACCTGCGTCTGTGTTTTCAAACGCATAGAACCCTTATCTCTTCAAAGTAAGAGTGAACAGGCTTCTCTTATTTTTTTTTATTTATTTATTAAACTTTATTGCACAGAAAGTACAAAAGGTAAGCTCTTCTTTTTCTTCTGGGTGAGCTCGCTCCATCTTAGACTCTGTTTCTGTCCTTTGACCTAGACTAGAGTCAAGAGCAAACCCATCCTTAAAAAAAACTGGGAACAAATTCACAAAGTGATAACATCAATGCAACTACTGCGCCACATTGGGCAACATGGTCTATTTAATCTTCTTCGAAGTCTTCGACTTCTGTACCCACTCTCACCCTTCCATTCCTTTTAACTTATCAACTCATTCTAGACCTTCCGAATGACCCTAAATTTTTGTCAGAAGTGGCGTAAATGACCGTTTTGGCGGACGTTTACGCTCTGCCTATATATCCCGCAAGGAATTATAAGCGTGATATATGTGTCATTCTAGATTTTTACAAAATAATTGGAAGATTAGACTACTAGTAATTGTAAAAAGTAGTTAAAATCAAAAAGTTATTATAGTTTTCAATCAATTCCCCGTCTATATCAATATTTACAAATAACATGTGCGTGTGATGCCGGCTTAGAAAAGCATCACCCCATTTCTTTCCTGCGGGTATCGTAAGAGGTGACTACGGGTCTCGAGGGTTTCATGTGCGAATTTTAGGCGACAAGCTAACAACCAGTCATTAAAGTGGTACACGATTTTTCTGTGACGGCCCTCAAATGTTTGTCAGACATGGCGATAGCGATGATTTTTTGCGGCTGTTAATGCCCTGCCTACCCCGAAAGGCATAAAGACGTGATATATATCTAACAAAATAAATAAGGTGCTTGACACACAGCTGTAGCACATTGCAAATCTTTCCATCACAACACAACGTATCGATTATAAACATGTAGTACGAATCAATTCTGCATGTGTGTCTGTTTAGCCACATTGACGTCATAATCTGACCTTTCTGACTTTCATCAATACACGTCAATGGTGAACGACCTCTTCAAGTGAGAACTTGAAATGTGAGCTGATGTGAATTTGATGATGGGAATCTTGTGTTTAGAGATAACGAGATTGTTTCTACGGTTTCTTAAGTATTATATCAAGTAACAGTAGGTTTATACGTAAAGAGATTCTTATTAGATCTCGGCGCACGGTCGTGCCCACGCCAAGACGAGTCAAGCGACACGCGCGGGGACTATCTATCCTGCTACTATTTAATATACAATAAGTATGTATTACAAAATTTGGAAATAAATCATGTCATGTCAACATAACAAACAATTTCCAAATAATATGAGAAATATCTACCAGGACATATCATGATCAAACTCGCAAGGTCAATTTTAATATAATGATGATTATAAGGTGATTAATCAAAAAGTAATTTAACCAGTTAAAATTAAAAAACGATATTTTAAAAGCAAATGCAATTATTCAAAATACAACAAACCTTCAAAACCGGCTAAACACCAAATAAATTATATAATTAAATGTTAATGATAAACAAATATCAAGCAAATATTTAAATAACTTAAGTCATGAACTGGAATGAGTAATAAATTAATTTGATAGACTATTTATTAATTATCTAGCTAAACTCCAAACTCGTTAAACGGTCGACCTTGAGCAATTTAGGTGTGGTCAAATGCAACTGGAATAAATAAGTTAATTATGCATAAACAAGTGACAAATATTTAAATTAGTTTGGTGTATTTATGACTTTAGAATAGGTTTTAATGCTTAGACTAAATTCAATCTGTAATGAATTTAGTCGTTGGGTATTAGTTGCAAAACTAACCCGGTAGTTAGAGCTGTGTGTGCTTCGCGTTAATGGCATTAAGATTCGCGAGCAAGGGACGAGCTGCGGTAGCCCAGATGGAAGAGGCGTCGCCACTAGTGATGGCGAAAGTCGCAGGTTCAAATCCTGCCCACGCTTGAAAATTTTGCAGGTTTTCAAGAATATAATGTAATTTCGTAGATGGGCTTTGCAGGCCTATTGGCGATCGCAGTACAGGGTGTAGCATTGCAATCATAGTGCAACTGCCGATTCCCTGCGTTCATATTTTAGTTGCTTTTCACGATATTGACGGGTATAAATGGGGTGATACTATTCTAAGCCGGCATCACATGGCTACTAAGAATAATCTAAACACGGTTTACTTATAACGTCTCGATGTGGAAAATAGCTGGTATTTATCGTGACGTCGTAGTTCAAGCTTTAATTAAATCATTATTTAATTTGTATAATTATATCAAGGATATTTATCTTTTGATATCCTCTCTAGGTATTGTTATTTAATAGAGGAATTGAATGAATGAGGCTGTAAATGTTTGTATGTATTGTGGAGTTAGTTAAATATAGATTTATTGATAAGGTAATTAAATCTCATAAAAAAAATATCTAACGAATAAACGGAAAGCTACATGTTGTTTGCCGAGAATAATGCAAGAGCCAAGTTTTTCCTTTAATTAATAAAAAATCATGTCATATTTTCAAACATTATGCACCTACAAAACTCATCAACCATGGAAAAAACTACTCTGTATCATAATGATGGAAATCGCATTCAAATATTAAAAGATCAGCAAAATTGTGAAATATAGGATGAAATTATAGAGTGGCTGATAGCGAAAACTCAAGACGGACTGGTGATAAGGAACTACTTTCCCCAAGAAACATAGGCCAAAATACGAAAAAGAATTGGCCCTTCCATACAAAATTGCTGATCAGCTGACTTGAGTACCCAGGAACCTCTAAATATTTTTGTCATAATTTCAACGTATGTTCCTTTGGGAAAGTTGTTCTTTATCACCAGCTCGTCTCGAGGTAAAATTTCACCCTACATATTTTATTCAAAAGTAGTATGCAACGTCAGTTGTTCTATACATATTCCTTCAATGATGACGTCATCCGGTTTGAGTTTGCAAAAAGGAGTCCTTTCGACTGGACACCTACTTTTCGGGGTACATCTGTCCCAGTCACTGACGGGCTTGAGCTTCTAGGCATGGAGTTGACATCAAATCTAAACTTCGGCGCGACCATCGAGTACAAGGCTCAGACGGCGGCTAAAAAGCTGGGCGTCCTGAATAGAGTGAAGCGATACTTTACGCCTGGACAGCTTTTAACTCTTTACAAAGCACAAGTCCGATCCTGCATGGAGTATTGCAGTCACCTTTGGGATGGCTCAGCCAAATACCAACTTGCCGCTCTTGACTCGGTGGAACGCAGGGCCAAGAGGCTCATAGGCGACATAAAACTGGTGGACACCAAGCTACATAGCCTGGCACATCGCCGCAAGGTTGCCTGCTTGTCGGTATTTTATAGATTGTACTTCGGAGAGTGTGCTCAAGAGCTTCACGACCTTGTTCCACCAGCTCCCTTCTACCATCGGACATCCAGACGCACCGCCGGATACCATCCGTACCTGGTAGCCATTCCACCAATTCGGACTAAGCGCTTCCAGTCATCATTTATAATGCGCACTGCTAAAGAGTGGAACTCACTTCCTGCGTCTGTGTTTCCAAAAGCATACAACCCTAATCTCTTCAAAGTAAGAGTGAACAGGCTTCTTCTGGGTGAGCTCGCTCCATCTTAGACTCTGTCTCTGTCCTATGACCTAGACTAGAGTCAAGAGCAAACCCATCATTAATAAAAAAAAAAAAAAAAAAAAAAAAAGGACAGAAGGAACAACTTAATAACACGAATCTATCGATTACTTGCAATTTGGCCTAACGAATCGATGACTTTGCGGAATATTTTATGCGAAAATATTCCAATAAACGAGTTTTATGATTTATGGTTGAAGCTGTAAAAAATGTTCTAAGAATATTGAGCATAAAACTAGGAAGGTCATAATAAAAATATACGAACGTGGACTAGAATTTAAAAGTTGATGATAAGTTATATACGATGATGCAGCGTTGTGCTGTGTGTTGGGATAAGAAGCCATATTGATAAATGCAATATAATTTTATAATATTTTCTTGAGTTTGGACAACTATTACTCATCGCAATAAAACAATTTTAAACGGATTTAAGTTGTGTTTTTTTTTCGAAACGTAGCAATTGTAAAATCCAAAATAAACAAAAATTAAATCCGTTTCAAATTGTTTTATTGCAATGTAATTTTATTTCAATTACTTTCGCTTGAAATAGCGTCCCAGAAAAAGCGTCTAAGGGGCTCGAGGGTTTCATGTGTATAACAATTTTAGTCGAAAGGCTGACAACCTGTCACTATAAGTACATGATTTTTCTGAAAAGGCTCTCAAATATTTGTCAGATGTGGCGGAAGCGACCGTATTTTACGGCCGTCAACGCTTTGTCTACCCAGCAAGGGATAAAGCCGTGGTATGTGTGTGTGTGTGAGTGTAATAAAATACATTCATACAGAAGCAATCATCTAATTTGTTCATTCTGCGTATCAAGTTGAGATCATTAAGTCTGACATACATCTATCAATCATTCAGTCAACCATCAGGTAGGATTGCAAAACTAAAACAACAAAGCACGGTCAGATTTGGCTGATTGTTATGCAACGAAATATCCGGGACGAACGGATTTTGGTAATCTGTTGATCTAAAAGGTAAAAAGTAAAAAAATATATTATTACGAAATAATGTATGTGTACGAGCTAGGTCAAGAGTACCCTTAACCGATGAGCATGTATGAAAATATTGATGCACGTTGAAGAAGCAAAAGAGGTGTGTCAGGATCGTAGCAAGTGGAAAGATGTAGTCTCTGCCTACCTCTATGGGAAGAGGCGTGATTAAATGTATGTACGGTATGTACAATGTATGTACCTACTGGTGGGATCTTTTAATTGGCTATAAGTTTATTTTTGTTGTATTTAACTACTGTTATTATTCAAGCTGTAAGTATCCCAAAGAAACCAAAAATAAAATAATGTATGTATGTATGTATGTATGTATGTACGAGCTATCAAAGGACTAATGTTACGTACATTTATTAGGTTTGCCTTCAGATGTTGTCGGAATTAAGCTTAACATTTGTTGAAAACTGTAGCTCGGTGAAATAGTTAAGTGCCACCACTACAGACTGGCTTACTAGAGGCTTCTGGGCGCCGGGCCAAATTGTCACAATTTCAAAGCACCGACAAGATTAACTTGGCCTCTCAACAATTACACTTCTTGGGTGAAAAATTGCTGCTTCTACAAAATAGGTACTTTAAGATGCGGAATTACACAGAGTGCGTACTCTTGAGAAAATACGTCACACACGGCAGTGCCACCGCCAAGTCAAATAAACAATCAAGCGCATTTCTAGGTATCAGAATCTGTAAGTATTTGTTTTTTAATGGGAACGTCAAATGTAGGTGAAAACGTTAATTTCAAGTTATTTGATGTATATTAGTACAATTTAATAAAGCGCTCAATGGAAATCCAAATCCCTGATAGGTATATCTAATATTTAGTATCTCAATTTAACTTTAAAAAGTCTAGTAGGTACTGGAAACCCAAATGCCTTATAGGTATTATCTAGTTTTTCAATTAAACTTCAAAAAGTCTAGAACATTTAAGAACAGCTTTATCCCACGCTGTTCAAGTTTCGTAAAAAGCTCAAAAAACCAAATAGCCCGCCGCAAAAGCGCGAGTCATCGCACGAAAAGAAGGCTTCATTGAAGATCTTTTTGTTATCTTTTTTTTTATATTCAAAACTGGTTTGAACAGGTTTAGACAGGAAGATGCAAAAAACGTAGACGGTGGACGAGTTCTAGTGATAATTAAAGCTTGTAATAAATAATAAGCGTTAAATGTAAATCATGGTGATATACCTACCTTCTCAAGTGTTTTTTTACTTCAAAAAGAATATCAAAATGTTATATTTGATTTGAATTCTATTCGATCATTATATGAAATAAATCCATCAGTCAACGCAAAATAATGTAGGTACAAACATATTTCATTTATAGAATAATAATACAAATCTACAACAAAATGCACAAAAGGCTAGTAGAATAATAATTGCTTAAACGTTATTTAAGTAAGTATTCGTAAAATCCACAGACAATGCTAGAACTAGGTACTATCTTTATAACAATACGAAAAAAAAAATTAAATATAAGGTATTATTTTGCTTTTGATACCAAAGAATTCATTTTATTGAATATACTTACTTTAGTAATAGCTGAACGACCATGACAAGTATTTTTATGACGTCACACCTAAGCACTTTTTTTATCAGTTATCACTTATATCAGTAAAATTTGTTTTGTAAAGTCTATTGGTTACTTAATACTTATATAGTGTGATTTTTGCTTACATAATATTATAATGATTGATTAGAAGGCGACGTTCTCTTGCAAAAAATATTCGTTATCATTCTATTTTTTTTTTCCATGTCTTACCTACTTATGCTTAACCTTGTATTGTGGGTCATTGATCTCGATAGTAAAAAAATATATTCATGTAAGTGCGAATTGTACAATATATTGTTGAAATTCGACCTTCGTAAATTATCCCAATCCGTTTGACACGGGAATTTTTAATTGCAAATCACGCGCCAAGTTCCCCGAAGTGAGAACGCAAAGTCAATCTCTAACCTTACATTTTCTAAGAATCGTACGGCGTTGAAAAATAATAGGTATTGAGGAAAAGTAACAATAGGCAGTTGTTTTGTTACTACTTGAAAAATGGTACATTAAGTGTTGAAGGTCTTATTAAGTAAGAATAATAATATTTGCAAGTTTTATTTATATAATGTTGTTCTGTTTATCAAGAACTTAAATAGGCAGTGGATCTATCTTAGCAAAGCCGTAGAATTAACTTACTCTGCATTAGAAAGCAGCAGTTACTCTTTTGAAATGCGATCTACGAGATGATTATACAAATTAATGTTACTATTCCAATTCAAGATCACAAGATTTCAAACGTTTATTGCATAAATCAGTATACATAGATGTAAGTAATACAATGTCACACAATGTGCGAACACTATATATCCGTATAATGACACCCTGTTAGGGCACAGCAACATTATGAGAGAGAGCCTTAATTAATTATATCTAAAAATCTTATAGCTAATGTAATACATAATAACAAATATTTTGTATATTATAACACTCTTAGTCATCAGAATGGATATTTACAAAGACAAAGAGAAAAGAAGAAGAGTAGCAAGAATCTATGACAAAGTAAAATACTCAGGCGCTTCTGTGAAGAGAGCGTTTGTCCAATGACAGAACTTAAGTTGCTAAGTTGCGTTTCTAGGTAGAGCTATTTATTGATAAAAGAGCCAATGTGCCAATTGTAAACCAGTCATAGAATAATTTGCTTAAAAAATTAAAAATATCACGTGTTTGCGCCTTTATTAATAAACAATAATATATATTAATAAAGTTGTTTTATTTATTGATGAATATTTTGGCATAACCTACAAAAAACTTACTTAAATAATATTTCTTTTTTTTTTGTTTAACATCGAAAGGAGCTATTTTGGAACTGGTATGTCCAGTTTACTTATTATTATTAGTGTTAAGAATAGATAAACTTGTCACATCAATCAATCAATTTATTATTTAATCATACTTTTAATAATGTAACAAGGTAAAACCAATCTACTTGGGTTGTTGGTATGATGAGTATTTCCCGGAACTAAAGACAGGTCCAGTTCCACTAGAAATACTTTAGACATCAATGATGAAACAGGAATGCAACCGGAGACCTGAGACAGAACATCTTGTGCCCTAAATTCCGATAGTTTCAGTGGTCATAACTACTAAAACACTTGTGTTGTCAATTTAGCTACAAGAACAATCTGTCAGTTCAGCTGATACAAGTGCCAAAATATCTCTCTGCTAAACGATAACGGCTATTCCAGCCTTTTTACCACTTACTGATGTCATCACTGGCTCTAAATTTTAATAAAATTTCTGAAAAGTTATTTAAAAGAAAATAGATATTATTAAATACAATATTTCCATGTTTTACTTTGTTCATTTCATAATTCTAGTTAAACTTAAGGTATTTTTATTTAGATTATTTACATTTGAGGTCAAGATCGTGTCATGATTTTGTTATTGAGAAATATCTGTTTGAGTTTTATAGCTTTGATAGTAAAATAAAAAAATGTATAATGTATTTGCGTATATTATTATCTAGCCCACGTAGCTAGGTATGTTCTACAATGTAGTGCAAATACGTGATCTTTATACACAACGAAACTGTAAAACTACCGTTTCTGGTCCGGCATCTCTGCACGGCGAACGCCCCTTGACAAAAAGCCTTATCTAAAATCATCATTTTCTACTTTTTATGCGCCATTTTGTATTTTTTACGTCTCGTGTTTTACACGAGCGAGCACGGCACCTGGTAAAAAATCTTTTCGTGATAAACTGGCTAGAGCTGTGGAGTAATACCGTGAAAATGAAAACGGCTATAATTTTTTTACATTAGTATGATGGAAAGTATGAGTATAGGCAATAGGTAAGCAGACAAGTAAATGGACATTTTATTCAAATATATTCTAAGAACCATTTTATTGATATAAATAGTAAATTATTAACTTCTTCTTCAACCCGTTGTCACCCAATGCTGAGTGTAGGTCTCCTATTATTTTTCTCAAATCTATGTAATCTTATTTTTCCTTTTCTAGAATACGTCAAGTTCATTATGGTATGTGTTCAAATATTTACAAATTTGTATTTTTAATGACAGTAATAGGATAATACTACTCATTACATAAAACAATGTAGATAGGTACCTTCTTGGCTCTTTGTTTAGAATGCAAAGACACCTAGCCGCTTATGATATACATTTACCTACCCGTTTGTATTGTTTTATATTCAAGGTTAAGTTGAACTATGTCCGGTTGTCTGAAAGACGGAATAACATTTCATTTTTTTTGTACGATGCGAATCTATCAATACAATCCTAACAAAAGATTGTGAAAGTGGCAAAAACGATTTATAAGATCCATTGTTGCTCAGCCAAAAAGGTTTCGCTTCGTGATGTTCACATTTTAGGTTACAGCGAGTGTTGAAAGTTTGTCATAATAAACAACAAAAATAACCTCCATCACAGCCAAGGATTCCAACTGTGTAAATGCAGAAACCACAAACTACCCGCAATTATTTATACAAGTGGTCAGAATTAGAATTGATTGTCGAGAAGCCTTGCGTGCAACACAACTACAAATTAAAACCGCCTGATATGCGGGTATTTGCTTATTTCCTACTACTATTACTGCACCTAACTGTCACTGTGTCTATTTTCTAGAATCCAATGCTAAATGTAAGAATTTTGTAGACCCGTGATTTCCCGCCATTTACTAAACGTGAAGAATAATAATAGGATTCGTTTAAATATTTAAAGTTTAAGCATATTCTTTATCTCTGTGTCATAACAAAATTCAAAGAATTCATAGGTTAGTTTATAATTGATATGTCACGTAATTTTTGCATTTCGCAGAACGAAACATGTTCTGCATAAAGCACTCAAATATATTTTGTCTAAGGCGGCAACATGCAAAAAGGTACAAAAAATAAAAAGCAATGCTATAACTAGTCGCTAAAGGTGTCAAATAAAAGATAAGGATAAGAAATATAACTATCGACACCAGCCACGTCGTGCCCCGCAATTCTATGTAATAGAGATAAGAAAAAAAAGTACAAACCGTAAAGAATCCGTTCACTTCAAAACGGCACTACCTGAGACCATAAACATTCCAAAATCACACTTAAAACTTTGTTTTGCACAACACAATCCACTCCAATATTCGCACAAAAGTGACTAAAATGCACAGTATTACCACAAAACTTGCAAAATCACATCAAAAGTAATTAGTAGCGTTCTTTTACGAAAGTTTCGGCACAAATTTGAATCGCACTGACACAACCTCCCCGTATGGTGGCTCGTCGCGGACTGACGCGCCTGCAAGTGCGAGTGAAAGGCATGGATAAACTTGAGTATGTACGGTATGCGTGTGAAAGAGATGGGCAATAATAAGACTGAAGTTTTTGCAAATCGGATTGTATGACCGAGAATGACCACATGGCACGCATTTGGCTCAAAGAACCATCATTGCACAAATTGAGTTGCCGCGTTTTTGTTAGGGCCACGTGTTTTAAGTCCTGTTTTGTTTGTTAAAAAAAAACGAAAGAAACCTCTTTGGAGAAGAGTTTTTTGTTCACAAAATGTTTTCTTTAGAGTATATTATCAAGTGCCTTAATGTGTTAGTTTATAAATACTTTTAATAGTCAAATAAAAAAGATTGTTAGTAAGGTAGGGTTGGTACTTCTACTTATTTGTCACTAAAAGATTAGGCCTGTCTGTAACACTTATTTATCTGATCTGATCTGCCAATAGTGGGTATCACTTTACTGTTTAAATTGATATCTCTTATTTATATGTATAAAATTGTTCAATATGTTTTTATTTTACATGTATTTGGATATAACGATATCATAAAAAACAAATATGTAATTAATACATAAACAAAACATTTCCGAAATTTTGTCAAACCTGCTTTATGCAAATGACTTGGCTCACGCGCTGCAGTGCCCAAATATTTTCGCGTCTCCATTTCGAGTTTCCATTTTCAAAATTATTCCGCGCATAAACTAAACAGGCTGACCATAGGCTGACATATTATCAGCCAGCATGAGGATAATATTGCCATGCATGGTGAGTATGGTAATATTTCCCATTATAGGGAGGCCCATATACAATACAATACAAATATATTTATTTCGCATCACATCTTAGGCACAACAATCAATAAATTCAATACAAATATACACTATGCGCTATGAGCTGAAATGGGTATAGGCAGGCACTGCACACTGCTGGATATAAGCTTACCCCTAGTCAAAAATGGGTGTTCTTAAATATTTCATTTCATAGAAAGTAAGTAAGTAAGAATAGTAGGAACAAAATTAAATCAATGATTATACCTACATTTTAATATCAAATAACACATTTTGACATGCCCATGTCCAGCAGTGGACTGTTAATGTTATGTTAAAGATGATAAAATAAATAAAGAAAAATAGAAAAAGGGCCTTAGTTAGTCCAGTTTATCCGAAGCAAGGAAAAAAGTGCAAAAAAATGTTCCATGAATATTATAAGGGTGGGAAATGGTGGAATGGAAAACTGCTGAAAAAGTTTCTATGTCAGTTTTTATTTCGTTTTCTTTTTGCCCCTAGAGTGGAGTTGTATATTTTACCGCAATTTAGCCGTCCTGTTTTCCTATAGTACAGCTACTTACTTATTAATACTCAAAAAGTAAAAACATTTTAGGGTTTCAAAAATACGTCTAATTTTATTTTATCATACTAAGATAATTGAAAGATTTCGTACATACATATATCACGCCCATATCCCTCCTGGGGTAGGCAGAGCGTA
Source organism: Tuta absoluta (assembly GCA_027580185.1). NCBI lineage: Eukaryota > Metazoa > Arthropoda > Insecta > Lepidoptera > Gelechiidae > Tuta > Tuta absoluta. The sequence continues at coordinate 1,740,486 of JAQAHW010000038.1, forward strand.
AACGGCCTTAGCGGCCATTTATGCCACGTCTCACCAACATTTGAGTGACATTCAGAAATTTGTGTATCACCATAGTGACAGGTTATCAGTCTATCGCTTCAAATTGATAACCGCTCATTTCGTAAACCTACCGATATTATTAGCTTAAATAAAACTTTAGTGAACAAGTGGAGCCCCCGAGTAACATTCTAGAAAAAACAACACTTTTATCCCTTTTTATTTAAATAATTTAAAACTGCTCATTCTAAAAGGTCGTAAGTGCATGATGACGTCAGAATACGATTATAAAAATGGTATCACTACAATTCTTAAAAATAATAAAATATAATCGCAATACTGATGATTGAAAGATGATTGACAGCGACATTACCATACATTGCCAGGGTTGCCAACCGTACAATACAAGGTTCCTCGTACGAATACGAAACTATGGTCTCCCATACGACACGCGAGGACAAGTATTCACTTCTGTACGAGGTTTTGGAATTTTTATAATTTTGCTTGCAAATGCTGAAACGATTGCAAACGATTTTACGTATTGAAATGTTTTGATTAAATTGGATGGAAAAGAAGTCTAAAGGCGGAAACATACTATCTGATGCATCCATCAGCCGCGGCTTAAGACAGTGTGCACGGAGTGTCCGCGGACGAAATTCGTCTATGGTCGCGGTCGCGATGATGACGTCGAGCAACGAGTAGGACGAAATTCTTTATTTAACTGTGGCCACATTGTATTGTCTACCAAGAAATTAGATAAAAAGAAGCGTTTACGTGTTTACGTCCTACTCTAGAGTCTAAAAGGCCAGTGCACATTGTCTATGGCATCCGACCGGCTAGATATCTTATTTAGACTGTGCGCGAATTAGATAGTTTGCAGTTTCACATAAATTACTACCCAGATTAAAATAAGTCGCGGCTGACGGATATTTCCGCCTTAATTAGGAAGTAAAAAACGTTGCAGAATGGGAGGGTGGAAGGGAAAAGAGAAAGACGAAGACGCACAAACTTTACTCAAATTAAGAAACGGAGAGTCTAGAGTCGTGACTAACGTAACTTTAGCAGAGTCGTGTAGTACTAAGAGGTCAAAACCCCAGCAGGAAAGACACAAGTGTGGGAATACCACACTGCTGGACATGGGCCTCCCCCTATAAGGGGTTATTTGCCATACTCAGATTACAACCGGTGCGTCGACGCGCGTGCTTCATTAGTGTAGACGTACAAGCCACAGTCTGCGCTAGCCTTAAGTGATTCAGTACGAAAAAAATATCCCAGTTGGCAACCCAGCCAACTATGTACTTTGACGTTATTGACAGGTTTGGCGCTCATGATGCGCTTTTTTTTGTTAATTTACGTCTACAAACGGATGTGTTTTTTTTGCAGGATAATCATCGTATTGTGACGTCACAAGCACGATTTCAGAAAATTGATAATTTTTTCCTAGATTTTCAACATAAAAATTTGAAACTTTTTCACTATGAATCTGCAATCAGAAATCTCCGAAATGGTCATAGAAAAAGTGGATATTATGAAATTTGAGCGCTCGCCCCTGGTACTCCCGAGTCCCTTAGTCGCTTTTTACGACACCAACGAGAAAGTAATGGGGTGAAGCTATTCTTATATTCCTATTTTAATATATTAAAATTTAGATACCTACCATAATAATCACTTTTCCTTCTAAATTTGAATAATCACTATAGGTTGTACCTTGTACCCACAGAGCATTGAAACGTCATGCGCTGTCACCCCTAGCACGCGATTTCTTTGGTCTGTGGCTGACTAGCAAAACAGTTTGAAACCGTGCATCGTAGGATGTGTTTAGCTTCTATGTCTCAGCAGATAGGCGGGTTGGCGAGTGCAGTATAATAGATTTGATTTTTAGGGAATGCTTCTGTCAATATCTAGGTAGGTAACGCTACTGCCAATTATCTTTTAGTCTCTTATAATGATGCTATTCTAAATCGGCATCACATGTAAAGTTATTCGCAGGTAGTGTAAATATAGGTACTTACTTCTTCTCGTGACGTCACGCTACTCAAAAGAACAATGTCTAACTACCGTCAAAGGAGTGCAACCTTTTGCAACAAAGGTTTCTGCTTGAGCCACGGCGATAGGCGATAGCGGTGAACTCTATAAGCGATAGCGGGTAACTCAAATGTAAAAAAGAATGTCTATCTGCAGTCAAAACAGTTCAACCTTTTGCAACAAAGTTTTCTGCGTGTGCCACAGTGATAAGCGATGATGGTTAACTTAATAAGCGATAGCGGTTAACTCAAGTATTCTAGAAAATGTCGTCAGAGAAGTTTCTTTTGCAACAAAGTTCTCCGATAACGCCAAAGTAATTAGGCTATAGCGGTTAACTGAAGATTAGAACTGGGATTCCGACAACAACAACGCTCAGACCATAAGACTGATAGATGGCGTCAAATATTTACTGGGGAGTCTAATTATTGTTATTTTCAAGTGGGACGCCGAATCGTCCCAAACGAGGCAATGAAAGAGTTTGATTGAAAGAATGAAAGAAATGGAAATAATATTTGCATTGCTAGAAGCACTTATTTCTGCGATTTTTTGAAAGCTCACACTTAACCAGCTCTTCAAGCAACCGACGCCCCCGCCGGTGGGGGATCGGCCAATTGGGCTGGTTGTTTAAACCACACAAATTTCTCCGGGTTAGCCCTAGCTCCCAACCAAATAGTCAGGCGTAGATTCAAAACCCCGAGGCTAAAATTGCAGAGTTCAGCGCTAAAAAGCAATAAAAAAATTAGTAATATATCGCTAGCAATAAATAAGTACTAAGGGTCCGAAAAAGGAACGCCAGCAAGGTTACGCTGAAGAAAACAGTTCACTAATTCTATTACCTTGCACGTTGAGAAACCCCCAGATGCTTAACGCCATGATGCGCTTTTCTGTAAAAAATACATTATTATACTAGATTACGAGACTAATTCCGGAAAATCGGTGATTGTCACATCAACATCTAACTAGGTATCTAACCGTAACGCCATCGTTTATAACATGGCCCAAACCCTACCGACGGAGAGAGTGCGCTGCTTTTTGCTCCGGCTTTTGAACGTTACTTGACTTCAGGGAGCCATCTAGCTGGTCTAGGTAGATCTGTGACGGTACTAAATGATTTTATTTTTTGCGGGGTAGGCATAGCGTCATAAGGTCAACTTAGCTAGTCTTCATGTAGTTAATTTGTGGTTATACTGCAGTCTTTTCCTGGATACAGAGAAATCCTTTTCTGGCGAAAACAATTTGACAATAGTTCGATATTCTTCGGATACCGGCGATACCTATTGACGTTTGCTGTCGTTTCGTTGAAAGCTGCCGCTGACAGGTCGAATGCGGCCGTCAACACAGTGCTGTATTCATAGACTTATAATATACCACTTAGTATTCTCTGTCTACGGCTGTATTGGTGGTATATCCAACGTGAGTATTATTCTAAGTCTATGGTGCTGTACGTCTGTAAGCAACCTCAACGTTTTGTTACATTTATTTTCTCGATGACAGCAGGTAGCCAATATGAAACTGAATGAACGTGAAAAGGACAAAAAAATTATGAACCTGACAGCTGTCGTAAAGCAATTATGTGCTTGGAAGAATAGTTAACTTTTCCCACCACTGCTGGTGTCAGATATCAACTGCGTGTGTCTAACAGCTTAGAGACCAACGTGAGAAGGTATTACTCTAAGTCTATGTGAGAGACAAAAAGGACAATGAAATCTTAGCAATGTTGTCACAGCTCAAGATAACCTGGTAAGGACCGCGGAACGATGTGGCAACTTCTACAGTTAGTGCGTTTAACTAGAAAATACTACAGACTACATGCACTATTGAAAAGACTGGTTGAAAAGATGTTCCCGAAAGTTGCTCTTTGAGATAGCTCCAAAGTTCCTTTTGGTATGGAAGTCTTTTGAAGATTACAACTTTTATTAAATACTAGTGAAAGAGGAACAGTCTTTGTGAAAGGAAGGTTTTCTCCTCTTGGATATTTTTATTATTAGTTTAGTGTTGGCAGAGTTACTGGAGTCACAACTCTTTCATAGAATCGTATTTAGCTTTCTGACCTATGTTTCAGGATCCGAAGCTGTTTAGTTCGATTCTCGGAAAGATCAAGAGCACACAAAATTTATATTTGTCATTTTTACTTCTTCTTCTTCTTTTCGAGTGGGACACCGAGTCGTCCAACGACTCGATGAACCCTGGTGTCAGAGTTTTTTAACCGCCTACTACCAGTAATAGGCCTCTGACATGGTTGGTAACGACCGCCGTCTAAGTTATCATAGACAGCAACCGGGACCGACGGCTTAACGTGCCCTCCGAAGCACGGAACCAGGTGTCTTTTCGAACAATCAGGTGGTTCAGCCTGCAATGTCCTAACCAGACTGGGAACAAAATCACAAAGTGATAAATATCAACTTTGTGAGTGCCCCACCGGGAATCGAACCCGGAACCTTTGCGTCGCAGGCAGTCGCACTACCACTGCGCCACATCGGCCATTTTATTATACTTTATAATATTGATGCCAGTTTGGAAAATACATTGCAAGCTGAACCACGTAATTGTCCGTAACGTAAGACATTATACCGTGCTTTGGAGGGCCTTCCGCGACAGCAATTCTGCATTTACCTGCGGCTGGCAATGGCCCAATAAGATATGGCTTGAAACAGGGATGTTATTCAAAGCTTATATCGTTGGAACTTTCAGTTCCACTTCAGTGATATAATGACGTAAACAACACATAAAAAACGGGGGAGGCCAAGACACAAAACAAGTTAGCCATAAACAGTACATTTGGAGGTTATAAATTGCCTGTGACCCCCCTCTTGGAGAGGACATGCCAAACTTAGGTGTATTTTCGATGATAGTTTTACGCTTTACGGTATAATATATTTATTTCTCATTAAAATAATTTTATTCACTTACCTATGAGAAATAAATGATTTTTCGTAATAGGGTAGTTTACCTTGCTAGAGTATTGTCGCGAACAATAGATATACCTATAGCTGCATCGACATTTGAAAGCTTCTGATCTCATCTAAGATTGACAGAGTTACGAAGGTTTTTTAACGTATACACTTTCAAGTAAGTAGTATTGGATTGGTAAAACTTTCGTTTAACACCTAAGTTTAAGGTTACCGTGTCAAGTGTTGCTAAGTCGTGCTAAGTACTATGTGGGAGGGCCTACGGAGACAACTTAGCGAAGGACCTTTGACTTCGTTGATCTTGAAGTCTTGCTTGGCGATAGTTTATTTGAAAAGGTAGGTATTTTCGTACATCCATACATACATATTTCACGCCTATAATCGTAGGTAGGCAGAGCGCAAATGGCCGCAAAACGGTCATTTACCGTTCGGAAAGTTGTGTATCGCCATAGTGACAGGTTGTCAGCCGATCGCCTAAAATTGCAATACACACCCTCGAGTCCCTTAGTCGCCTCTTACGACTCCCACGGGAAAGAAATGGGGTAATGCTATTCTAAGCTAGCTTCACACGGCGTACTTTCACAAGGTACTTTCTTTGTTTTATTGGTATAGTGGTGGTAGAACCACTAGCGTCACAACTCTTTGCACTGCGCTCGCCTTTTCGTCTACCAAACGTGGTAAGTATGGCAAACCAAATCTAATATTAATATCACCATCATCATCAGTGTGTCGGCCATTTTAGCGCCGTGTGAGTAGACGCATTATATGGTGCTTATATTCTTACAGCGTCTGACACACCTCTTATCATCTTCTTGTCATGTGGCACACCGAGTCGTTGAACGACCCGATGAACCCTGGTGCCAAGAGTTTTTATAAGCATTTGATATGGTTATGTAACGACTGACATCTAAGTAAGTAGGTAATCATAGACAGCAGAAATTGGGACCAACGGAAGATTTGTTTCCGAAGTACGGAAGCTATCCTGGACAGCAACCGGGGGCTAACAGACTCTTATGATGATGATGAACATTAAAACCTCAACACAAAACCTTGTTATTAAAAACTAGCGGCCTGCCCAGCGGTGTCACCCGCTGCTATCCGTTTTCCCGCGGGAATAAAACATTTTGACATAGCCTATATCAGGGATAATGTAGGATTCTAAGTGTAACAGATTTTTTAAATTCGATCTAGTAGTTTTGGAGCCTATATTCAATTCAATTCAAACAAACTAATCTTTCATCTTTATTATTTTAGGGAAAAATAATTGAAACAGCGTCTAAATTCGCGTCTAACTTTTTTGCTTAGAGGGTACTATATATTCTAAACCTAAACTTTTTTGTAATAGTCTAAACTGAAATTCATACTCAATATCAACAGCGATTTTTTCCTACATTCATATACGATTTGACGTTGTCAAACAATTTAAACACGGTGTAACTTTTGTAATAACACAAAAACTTTATGATTTAGCGTCACCTTAAAAAATGCACGTGAAATGCATAATTTCTCACAAAATGGCCGCCATTTTAGCATCACGTGAGTGGGCTTTAACGCATTCAATGGTGCTTATGTGCTCACAACGGCCGACGCACGTCTCTCCAGCCTTGTGTGCATAAAGGTAGGTATTACCTGGTAGATACAGCTTAGTTACAGGATTTTCAGATTTACACGTACTAGTGCGTACTGAGTAACGTGAGTTATCCTTTTCGAAAGTTAACCTATGATGGAAAGTGACAGCGCTAATTTAAGGTAGGTTAAAAAGTTCAGAAAACATATTTCCCGAATTTGAGGCCAGTGTTCGTTAATAATGTTTCTAAACTTGAAAAAAAAAACTAGTCAAAAGAGACAAATGGTGTAGAAATTAACTTAGTGAAAACTGTGACACTGTATGTATGTATTAACTTTATTGTACCACAAAACAAATTTACATTATCAGTTAAGATTGGAATAAAACAAGAGGCACAAAGGCGGACTTATCTCACAAAGGGATCTCTTCCAGTCAACCTTTGAGAGACTTAGAGGAAGTACACCAGTTCCACAGTGACTAAGAGGATTACATAATATGTAATCCTCTGAGTCACTGTGGAACTGGTGTACTTCTACTAAATCGAAAATGAGTACAGTTAAAAGTTTTGGTGTCACGTGTACCCACAAGCAGTGAGTCTGTCATTCTTTCGCTTCCTTATCTGAAAAACAGAAAAACTTAACTCTCACTTCATCTACTTGTCGAAAGTGTAAAATTGGTCAGCAATCGCTAGAATTACAATATTTACCATAGAATTAAAAAGTATACACATACATACATACACATATCACGCCTATAATTCCTTGCGGGTAGGCAGATGTCAGCAATCGCTAGAATTACAATATTTACCATAGAATTAAAAAGTATACATACATGCATACACATATCACGCCTATAATCCCTTGCGGGGTAGGTAGAGCATAAATGGCCGCATAAAACGGAAATTTACGCCACGTCTGACAAACATTTGAGGGTCATCCGGAAAATCGTGTATCGCCATAGTGACAGGTTACTTAAATTTACTTTTTTCACTCTAGGAAATTCTGAACGCGAATCATAAATTGTATCAATGAGAGTTGTTATCTAGAAAAACATATCATAAAACTCCTGTTCACAACGCTGAACATTGTTATGGGTTTTTAAGCCACCCTAAAACAACCCCTCATATAAAACTATCAAATACCGACTTCCCCCACAGATGATGGTGTGACGTTATCAGCTGTAAGATATATGACGTCACTATCTTTCTTGTTTGACATAAAACTATCGTTGTGTTTGATGCCACCCAGTATGTAAATACATAAAAGTTTTTTTTTTTTATATTCAGTATAGTTCAGTCTAGCCCGCAAAGTCTAAAGGCATGATTTGAGTTCTTGATGATGCCATAACTGCCTTTTGATTAGCCCATTTCTACCCGTAGGTGTCGTAAAAAGCGACCAAGATATGTATTGGGAATGGGCAGGAGAAATCCATGTAAAATACAAACCTTGTATTGCACTCGCCTATCCGCCTGCCAAGGATGAGTACGGCAAAAGCCCCCATTAGGGTAGGACCATGTCCGGTCATGTATGATGTAAGGCACAAATTAACTATATATGTAGACTAGCTAATGTAAGGTATGAGATAAAAACGATCAGACTAAATCACCACAGTTACGTTTCTACATGTTATAGAATATTAACTGCAAATATTGCAAGGGGTGAACCAACCCATGAAACTAAACAACGTTTCCCAAAGATATAGGACGAAATATGAAAAAGTATCTACCATACAAAATATTCGATCCGTAAATTTGTATGGGAGGTCCAACTGTTTTTCATATTTAGACCTATGATCCTTAGGGAAAGTTGTTTAGTTTCATAGGCTGGTTCATCGCTTAAAATATTTGCAGCTAATATTTTTACAACCTTTTTTGTTTGAAAACTTGCACAATTTTCCAGCGCGGGCAGGATTTGAACCTGCGGCTTTCGTCATTACTAGTGACGACGCTTCTTCCATCTGAGCTATCGCAGCTCGTTCCTTGCACGTCAATTTTGCAAGTGTACGAGTATTTTAATGCCAGTAACGCGTGGCACGGCTCCATCTTTACAACCTGTTTATTTTTGATTCAGTAATTTCGTTGCAAGTGTGTCGTCTGCAGCGGTCGCTTTTGGTGTCCCATTTTTGCAGACTTGTTTAATAATATATAGTATAATAAAAGTGCTACTTCTATTAAATAAACAAACTATAAAACCAAACTAAGTTTACCAAAAATCTCGAGTTACCTAATGACAACCTCTGAACTATCATTTGCACCCGACCCCAGAATCATTAAACCTAATTACGGTTGCACTATTTATCAAATCGGACCCCAGGTGGTAGTTCCTGGTGGTAATAAATTGTTTTGTTACCCTAATTATAGGGTACATCATTGGGGAGGCAACCCTGTTACCAAATTGTTATATAACCTCTGTGACTTGCATTTATATTTCTGCTTTAAAAGGATGTTATTGCTCGTTAGTACGAACAAATTAAGCAATGTATAGCTTCTTGAATGGCAGGAAGTTATAGTTTTTTAGTAGGAACGTATACAATTTTTTAAATTGTAGGTTATAATTACAAGCGTGTTAAAATTACTTACTTTGGCGCGTGGCTTCTAACAGATGGTCAACAAGTTTAATGATCTGGAACAGTAAGTTGGTATTCTGAATATGCATTTCCCTTATATGATTTAATGGTAAGAACCATGAAATAATAATAAGTACTGAGACAATATTCCAAGGAGCAGTAGTTTATTTCGAGCATCTTTCCGTCTGAAACTACATACATTTGCTAGGGTTATTTGCCCTTGTCTCCGTGGGTTTGGTATTATCACTTTGAGAATTTGTTTCCAGTCTGGTTAGAACATTGCAGGCTGAACTATTTGCTTTTTCGTTAGAAATATATGGTTCCGTGCTTTGGAGGGCACGTTAAGCCGCCGGTCTTGGTAACTGTCTATGATTACTCGTTACAACCATGTCAGATACCTACTAGTGGGAGGAGGCGGTTGAAAAACTCATTAAACACCAGGGCCCATCAGGTCGTCCGTCGACTCGGTGTCCCACGCGAAATGAATGACGGTAAGTACTATCAGCAGCACCTAAAATGGGTAGGTGTAGGTGCTTCTGATAGTGCATATTTGCTTTTCAACAAGTGTCAACAGCAACTACTAAGAAATGCAGAATAAACAGACCGACAGCCGACTACCCATGTAGATGAATTATGCAGTGTAGTTCCTCACAATCTCACATTAAATCGATCAGGACTCGGATTAAACCATTGAAAGGAATCCATGGAGACGGCGTTAACGATAACACTTTTATTGCGTGGAGAAAATCTGGTTTCCATCATAGTGTTCCTCTTAGGGCTGCCGCAGACTAAACGTACATTATTGCGAGAGCCACTAAGAGCACTGTTCATAGATATCCGAAAGTGAACCGAATGTAATGGGGACTTTTCTACTGGCAGTTCTTGGGCTTTTCTATAACGTCATACCAGCCAGATGGTGTTGTGCATAGTTGATATTTTGTATAGAGGAAGTTTTGCCTTAAAGCTTCTATGGAAAGATTTTTTCAGTTAAACAGAGCTTCATCTAAGTGCACTTGAAGATTGGCAAGAAAATTTCCCATTGCGATTGTAGGTGACATTGCCTAGAATGACAGACGCCACCGCTTGTCGCCGAGCAACTATGAGAACTGTTTATCATTCCAACCAATGTCACCTTTATTTCAATTACGGACGGTTAATTTTCGGATTGTTTGATTCGGTCGCAAAAACGTACGTCTAGTCTGCGGCGGCCCTTATTTGCCTCAAAGGAAAACCACCGGCTTTGAAAACTGTATAACACTTGGTTTCTTTTCACGTTTCCAGCAACCTTGGCCAGCAACAGATCTTGGCTTGCCCGATGGCGTAGCAGATAGTTACGCCGAGGCTACCCCACAACTGACTTTATCCCTTGTGATTGCGTAATATGTATGTGTGTAAAATAAAAATACGCAGCGATGGACGACAACTGGCAGAACCGCCTTACGATGATGTTTTGTCGTATACCATTTACGCGTTATCATGGCAATAGCGTACATTGACACGACCGGTCCCAAAAACAACATTTTTAGGCGATAATTATCGCTCTCCATACAAACTATCGCTAGAATTCACATCGCTAAAGTATCATAATTTCGGGTATTCCCCCGGCACAACCCGGCGTCATTCCACAACCATGTATATCCAAAATTTTCAAAAATGAGTGTACTTGTAGCCAATTCGAAAAGTTGTTTTTTTAACTACTTATTACTTTTATATGTCGATAATTTTCGCTAACTTTTGAAATGAGTTCAATTCTATAACATACGTTTTAAAATATTGCCCAAAATGTATTCTCTATTATAGGTATAATACCGTAAAATAAAAATTATACTGGGTTGCAATTATAATTCGAGCAAATAAGAAACCAAAAAGCTTTACAAAATACATTTTTACCATAAATAAATATAAAACAAAATTAAGTATTAGACCGGGTCTATCGCGATAGTATTTAGGTAAATATTAGTAATTTACCTGTGTCCCGACGTTTCAACACAGTTTCGTGTATTGTGGTCGCGGGTTGACTGATATTTAATTACTAATATTTACCTAAATACTATCGCGATAGACCCGGTCTAATACTCAAAATGAGTGAAAAAAATCGCGAGTGCTTAAAAAGTTATAAAACAAAATTGTTGACACTAAAACTAAAATTTTTGAGTTACGTTGTTTTGTAATGAGCCCCTAGCTGGCCAGAGGTGCGGTCCCGCAGGCTCAATTTTGTTTTCATTTTGATCGATCGTCGTGAAGTGCGCTTGCGTTCGTTCGTGTTTGGAAGTCTTTCTTGCTGTTTCTCGGTGTTTTGGTTATTGTTTGTTTGTTTGTTTATTTTTGTTACATTACTTGTTAGCCAGTCACGTTTTGTTATTGTAGCGCGGCTCAAATTATACCCATGCATTTGCGTACTACCCAGATGTGTGTGAATAAACCTTTGGGCTTGGAAAAATTAATTTTCTCAAATTCAATTAGATTTTTTGGTTTTTTCCTTTTTTATTTGTTTCACATTTTTAAATTTTTTACATTTTGGTCACTTAGAATCAAATAATAAATAATAAAAGACTAAACAAATAAAATAATTACTACAGACGTGTTTCAGCGTTTTCTAATTTCAACCCACAAGGGGTAAACAGGGACTTGAAGTTTGTATGAAAATTCGCGTTTTGTATGAAAATACAGTTCATACATCAGAATAACACACACATCATAGGCTACTTTTAACCACGAGAAAATAATTAATTTTCATGGCAATTTAAAGCAGACGAAAACTAGTAGAATTACTTACAATAATGATCTAAAATATGGTCACAAATAAAAATGTTTCTGATCCCTGCAGTGACCTTGCCCTAAGCTCATGTACTCTAGCGATATTCATGTCGCTAACTTTTTCAAGGAAATACGATGTATCGCTATCGCAAATGAGAGTACAGTGGTAGTTAAGGTCAATGCACGCTATCGCCATGATACAAAAAAAACAGTATAGCAACGGCAGCGAAAGTATTAATCTTACGTATTCCGTCCGCGAGGTCACTCGCTACCAGCATACTGATCAGGCATTCTTCTAGTTACCGATGCTATGTGATTATGTTGTGCTTTAAGTCTATCAGGATATCCTCCTTGACATTACAGAAAATTGTCCTGGTTAAATGAAAATAGGAAATTAAAAAATGATAGCGTCGGCCAAGGATTGAACCCGAGACCATCCCACCCGCTCTGCCACATAGCTGTCGGCGCTCCGACTGAACACTTCCAAATTTTCAACCTCTTTATGATACTCGTATTGGTCCCGGCTTCAATCCCGGCCGACGCTAACATTCTTTCAATTTCTTATTTTCTTTATAGGCATAATCATAGAGTAGAAATCACATAGAGATGACACTCCCGCTCCAGACGCGCTCAAGGTCAATCCGTCTGGCTGTCTCTTAGCGAACAATTCAGTCGGGAGTGCGCTTCGCCGCGGAAACGTTCGTCGTGCGGGTCGAATTTTAATTTTTTGTGAAAAATTTAGCAATGCTAAATTATTGTGGTGTGTATGGCTGCAAAAGTGATGCGAGGAAAACTCCGCATCTAAGTTTTTTTAACTTGCCTAAAGATGAGATTAAAGAGTGATGAAATACCTAGGTAGTAGGTACCTACCATTCGTTATTATACGTAATTGTTGTGTGTACTCCTATTTTTACTTACGTAGGTACCTAGTTTCCATTTTCTAATTTAAACTACCTAGGTGCCTAAGTCATTGTTAGCTGATAATGATAAATAAGCACATTCGTATCGTAGGTATGTTTTGCACCTATTTTAAAATTCTGTACCTACCTATATAAAATGGTAAGGTAAGACTTTAAAACGGGTAAATATTTTGTTCCCACGGGAAAACTGTTAGCAGCGGTCGCAACCGCTTGACTGGCCGCTAGTCTGGAATAAACTTATTGGCACGTGACAGCCCCGACTTAAAGCGCGGGAGAGTGCGGGGCGTTACGGGCTGCGGGGGGAAGTAGGTATTTAAAGAGCGGCTTTTGGAGCCCAGACAAAGGAGTTTCGTTTCTATACGCAGTATTATTATCTATTCTTATGGCATAATTTAAGCACCCGGTGGGTGACTCAAGGGTGATATGTGTATTGCAATTTTAGGCGATGGGCTGATAACCTGTCACTATGGCAAAACACAATATTCTGATTAACCCTCAAAATGTTTAGTAGACTTGGTGTATATGATTATTTTGACGTTCTGCCTACCCGCAAGGGATTAAAAGCGTGATATATATGTGTATGAATGTGTTTCTTGAGAAACATGTGAACTTTCTTTTTTCAATACAACGCATTCGTAGAAGTTCTATAGAAATAAAAATAGTGAAAATATCAGCTTAGAAAACCTACCTTAGAGTTCATCGAGTCTTTCATCGATAGAGAAAAAACGGTAAAATTACTATTCAAAATCATGAAACAACACATTGAAAACTTCTCCATACCCACGCAAAAATGCGCAATATCGGAAAAAACCGTACCGCACTGAAATCGTTCAATAAATAACACGCGTCAATATTAGCGAGCCACGATTTACGGTCCGCCCCCGCCGACCGTAATTTGCTATATTACTTGTATACTTACCTAGGGGCGCTGACCGTGTTATACTTACATACACATATCACGCCTATTATCCCTTACGGGGTAGGCAGAGCGTAAACGGCCGCAAAAATGGCCATTTACCCCACGCCTGACAAATATTTGAGGGTCATTCGGAAAATTGTGTATCGCCATAGTGACAGGTTGTCAGCCCATCGCCTAAAATTGCAATACACACCCTCGAGTCCCTTAGTCGCCTTTTACTACTCCCACGGGAAAGAAATGGGGTGATGCTATTCTATGCCGGCATCACACGGCAAATTCTAAGCCGGCATCACCGTGTTATGGTCGAATTATATTGAACGGCTCGGCCGCTGCGGCGAAAAAGCCGCCAGGACATTTGTCGCGAATTTTCAATAATTCTTCTTCTCCTTCTTTTCGTGTGGGACACCAAGTCAATGAACGACCCGATGAACCCTGGTCTCAGAGTTTTTCACGCCTACTACTAGCAGGAGGCCTTTGTCATGGTTGTGTAACATGGTTGTCTAAGTAATCATAGACAGCAACCGGGACCGACAGGTGCCCTCCGAAGCAAGGAACCATCTTTCTTACAGACAGTCAGGTGGTTCAGCCTACAATGTCCTAACCAGACTAAGAACAAATTCACTAAGAGTTAAATATTATCTTAGTGAGTGCCCCAACCAGTAATAGAACCCGGAACCTTTGCGCTGCAGGCAGTCGCACTATTGCTGCGCCACATCGGCCATCATACGAATCGTACTGCGCGTATCATAGATTAATTTACTCAATTAATTTGTATAATTTGTTGCGAACATGTCTTTGTACTCTCGTGAGAAAAGGCTGCTTTCGCGCCTCAGCGGGCAAACCGCTTAATATGATCCTCTCTTGTTTCTAGGGAGTGTCACGAAAGAGGAATCGAGGGTGTGTATTGTAATTTTAGGCGATGGGCTGACAACTGGTCACTATGGCGATACACAATTTTCCGGGTGACCCTCAAATGTTTGTAAGACGTGGCGTAAATGTCCGTTCTATGCGGCCGTTTACGCTCTGCCTACCCCGCAAAGGATTATAGGCGTGATATGTGTGTGTGTGTGTGTGTGTGTGTGTGTGTGTGTGTGTGTGTGTGTGTCACGAAAGAAGGAATAACCTACAGTCAAGGTCATGTCTGGTCAAACAATTGACTCGAACGGCTAATGTAAGTTTTACGCGCGCGGAATAAGAACGGTCCAAAATCCAAACTGTCTAACGTAGTCTATTCTTGACAAACGCATTCATAAGGGTATATAGTAAGTGTCTTGGGCGCTGCGGCTCGAAAGTGGCCAGGCGTTTTCTCGTGAGATTACAAAGACATGTTCGCAACAAATTATACAAATAAATTGAGTAAATTAATGTTTGATACGCTGTATAATTCATTGCAATGCCGTGTGATGCCGGCTTAGAATAGCATCACCCCATTTCTTGCCCATGGGCGTCG
Source organism: Tuta absoluta (assembly GCA_027580185.1). Lineage (NCBI taxonomy): Eukaryota > Metazoa > Arthropoda > Insecta > Lepidoptera > Gelechiidae > Tuta > Tuta absoluta. Next base: position 1,755,595 of record JAQAHW010000038.1, read on the forward strand.
TGAGTGGCGACTAAGGGACTCGAGGGTGAGTATTGCAGTTTTAGGCGATGGGCTGGCCACCTGTCACTATAGTGATACACAATTTTCCGGTTGACCCTCAAATGTTTGTCAGACGTGGCGTAAGTGTCCGTTTTATGCTCTGCCTTCCCCGTAAGGGATTATAGAAGTGATATGTGTATGTATGTATGAATAATTCGTTGCCAAAATTTCTTGCAAATTCGTGACAAACGTCCTGGCCAATATAATTCGACCCTTAGAGATTATTGTGTTTTCATTTCTTGAGGAACACCTAGTTGACCAACGATTGTTAAAAAACTCTGACACCAAGGTTCGTCGGGTCGTTCGTCGACTTGATATCCCACACGAAAATAAGATAACACCCTCTATCTAGATTCCTATGCCATGCTAAGTCTGTTTGTGAAGTACTTCTACGTACAAGTTTAGACGGATGTTCTGAGGACCACCGTACTATGTACTTGGATTTGGTTGAAAGTTTTCCGAACAACTTTAGTCGAATTATATGCGGTGTATCTAGAATAATGTACGGTTTTGTAAATATTTAGGACTAGATTTCTGCCCAGCAATTTCATCATAAAATTAAAAATTTAATATACCTATAGAACGTATTTATGTACAATGCGATGTCTATTGGTTTATGTTTCAGGTTTTTTTTAATCCTTTTCAATCCGCGGTTTCTCATTTTCCCGTGGTAATAGTTGTTTTTCCGTGGGCAAAAGTGGCCTATGTGTTGTTCCGGGTTATACTCTACCTGTGTTCCAAATTTCATCCAAATCGGTCAAGCCGTTTGAGCGTGAAGAGGTAACAAACATTCATACACACACAAACTTTCAGATTTATAATATTAGTATTGATTAAATATTATAGGGAGAAATCTTACTAGTGACTGATAGTGGAAACTCAAGACGGGCTGCTGATGAGGAACTACTTTCCCCAAAGAACATAGGCCAAAATACCAAAAAAAACTGGCTCACCTATACAAAATTGAGTGATTTTAAAAACACAATTTTTTTTGTCATGTTTCAACCTATGTTCCTTGGGGAAAGTTGTTCCTTATCACCAGCCCGTCTTGCGATTTCGCTATCTATCACTAGTAAAAGTTCACCCTTTGTATCAATGCGTATTAATTATTATTTGCCCTGTGGCATCTTTTATATCAACCACTGGCAGAAATATGGTGATGCTATTCAAATCCACATGGGAGACAGCATTATAGATAATTTTTTTGTAACCGACTGTACAAAAATAGTGTCCTACAAGAAAAGACTTTTCTTGCAGGACACTATGTATATCCCTGGTGCCTATGTTATGAAACTAGAGGCTACAAGTCTACAGGTGAAATTCTTAGTACACTGCGCAGCGGGTTCATATTCCTGGTATCAGTGGCTAACCGACTACGCAATAAGCATCGAATATCACCTGTAAAATTAGAGCCTGTAGTTTAAGAAAAACGGGTACTGGTGTTCGAGTTTTTTAACCGTCTAGTAGTAGTAGTAGGCCTCTGACATGGTTGTGTAACGACCGCCGTCTAAGAAATCATAGACAGCAACCGGGACCGACGGCTTCAAGTTCCCTCCGAAGCATGGAACCATCTTTCTTACGGACAATCAAGTGATTCAGCCTGTAATATCCTAACCAGACTGGAGACAAACTCACAAAGTGATGAATGTCGTCTGTGAGTGCCCCAACGAGAATCGAACCCGGAACCTTTGCGTCGCAGGCAGTCACACTACCACAGCGCCACATCAACCGTCAATTGTTTTGAACTGTCGATAGTTTGTTTCGGAGTTCGAGCACAAAATAGAGAATGTACAGAAGGATCACTCGGCCCTTTTTTTCGATTATTTCCGCTTTCGGCAAGGGTTGCCACAGTTTTCCTACCGATTTTATTCAATGGAGTAGGTACCTAAACATACAGGGAGTAACAGAAAGGCTATATCAAGCCGAAAGGTGCTCATGAAACTGAACAACTTTCCCCATTTCCCCACTTTGACCTCCTTTCGGCTTGATATACCCTTTCTGTTACTCCCTGTACATTACGTAGGTATACCACCCAAATAGCACAATTATTATGAAATGGGGAATGACGAGTAGAGGTAGATATTATCTGCTCTGGGGCTGTTGAGACTGAGCATCACCCCATTTCTTTCCCGTGGGAGTCGTAAAAGGCAACTAGGGGACTTGAGGGTGTGTATTGCAATTTTCCCACCTCTCACTATGGCGATACACAATTTTCCGAATGACCCTCAAATTTTTGTCAGACGTGGCGTAAATATCCGTTTTGCAGCCGTTTACGCTCTGCGTACCCCGTAAGGGATAATAGACGTGATATATGTATGTATGTACAGCAAAAATTAAAAGTTGCCTTTATTTAAGTAGAAACACAAATCACATTATAAAAAAATATACTGATTAGAGTTATTAATCTGGTTTGTTCTTTTATGAAAGCAAGTTTTTATTTAACTTGGTACAAAATATTATAGGAACATTGTACAAATCACATCGTAAACTAATAAACCTTTTTGTCATCTATTTATATTTGTGTGAAGCCATTTTGCAAGTCCGCATCAAACGCGGTTGACACTCGACTACAAGTGTGTTTGGATTGGTTTGGATTTCCTTGTAAACGGCGGCGTGTCATATTGTGGAGAGTTTCGTGACGTTTGCTTGAAGTGAGCTCTCTGTATTCGGCGCGCAGCCGCCAATACTTGCTTTGTGGTTCGAGTCTCAAGAGTGCTTCAATGTTCAGTTGGTAATAGCTGTTTTGTTTCGACTTTCGTTACTGGTTCGACGTTTGTTTGGACAAATGTTTTGTTACTTGTATGAATAATTGAAAACAGATTGAGCTGATTTTTGTGAAATATTTTAATAACTCAGTAAAATTTGAAATGTAAGAGTAATAGACTTACAACAAGTCGTTTGACAGACGCATTAATAAACGCACCGTAGCTGTATTTACATACATACATACATTAATCACGCCTATATCCCTTACGGGGTAAGCAGAGCGTTAATGGCCGTAAAACGGATATTAACACCACGTCTGACAAAAGTTTGAGGGTCAATCAGATAACTGTGCATCACTTTAGTGACAGGTTGTCAGCCCATCGCCTAAAATTGCAGTACACATCTAAACCTCGAGTCCCTTAGTCGCCTTTTAAAACACCCATAGGTAAGAAATGGGGTGATGCTATTCTAAACAGCATCACACGGCATTTCGTAGCTGTATTTGTATGGGAAAAAGATCGAAATTCACAATAAACTACCTTTCATATGACATACGCATGCGAGAAAAAGTGAGAGAACAACCCCTGCTGTTTGTTGTCCAAAGATATGTTATTATTATAAATTAAAAAAAATCTCTATAAGTAGTATAGCTAGCTACGTAAACAGTTTGTCTAGCTATGTTTATTATTTCTTTATTAACTCACAGTCAATACTCAAATTTAGTCTAACAAAAATACACAAACCTTACTCCATTCGAAAACATCTCACTTTTGCCCATTTGAAAGCATTCTAAATTTAAATCAATTGTCTAATGGGGAATTCTAAAATTAAACGACGATAAACGATAATGCATCCTGCGCGTGTTCTATTTTCAAACGCATTGTGTGTGTGCGCAGTGTAATTTGTGTTTCCGCTGCAACTGGGGTTGGCAGTGCATAGGGTGTTGTTATAGTACTGCGTTCCTTCCAAAAGTGTCGAATGCGATACTGGATCACGAATCTTTGTATCCCGATATCATGGAAAAACTAAACTCCTTGGCTCGAATGTTCTTATACCCCAATAATGGTATCCCGAATTCACGCAATCACGAATGTCGCTGCACAGAAACTATGTTAACCCGTATCATACATACCCGGACCAATGTAAGCACGAAACTTACAACACCAAAGTCACACAGCACAAAAAAAATTAGTGTCATACCAAGATGGAGTAGTGGTGACCCGGCAGCGCACTTTTCGGATAGCAGCGACAAAAACCGGGCCGCCACGCCTTCGCTGGCGGGGGCGCGGAGGTCCCTTATTTGTACCTTTTTTTGAATTACCGGCATGTATCGGGTTGATTCAGTCCGATCCTTTCTTCCTAGAACAATTCATAAGCCTAGTCTCACCCTACCGTGTGATGCCGGCTTAGAATAGCATCACTCCATTTCTTACCCGTGGGAGTCGTAAGAGGCGACGAAGGGACTCGAGGGTGTGTATAGCAATTTTAGGCGATGGGCTGACAACTTGTCACTATGGTGATACACAATTATTTCAAACGATTGTCAGACGTGGCGTAAATGTCCGTTTTTATACAGCCGTTTACGTTCTGCCTACCCCGTAAGGGATATAGGCATGATATATGTATGTATGTATTAATAAGCCTAGTCTCACCGTAAGGGTGTGACCGCTGGTTTTTTGAACAACCATACTATTTACTTAGGTCTAGGTAGGTCTCCTTACCAAGTCAACCAACGTAAGTAAAGGCGCTCCCGGGGTCAGAATTGTATTTACACAACCAAAAGAAAACTAAACCAAACTTGGAAAAAGCTATTGCAGTTCCAATTCGGAGTTTATTTCATCATTTAAGTTGTTAAAAGTAGACCAAGTCTCTCGAAAGGACAAAACAAAAAACAGCTGCCCAATAACCCCAACTATTAATATCCAATACGAAACGCAGATCAATAGAAAAATTCTCACACAAAACATATAATAAACTAGGTTTGCCCCCCGACTTCTAACGAGGGGCGCAAGAGTTATTAGGCGCACGTGTCGACAATATCCGTTGTTTTTGTCTGTCTGTCTGTCAATCATGATTGGTGACGTGAAGTGGGCAAGGGTGATCGGGCACGACAGAAATTAAGCCATAATGGCGCATTTCTCTAACTGAAAATGTTTGCAGATGTCATTGGTTTATTTGGGTAAATAAAATTGTATTCTGTCATTAACTTAGTTTTTCTCTTGTAACGAAATTTCTCATACGAGTACAGATAATCTTAAGTAGGTACGGTGGTGTTATTATTTATTCATAAGATACTACTGTGATTGTGATGCCATGTGATGCCGGCTTAGAATAATATCACCCCATTTCCATCCCGTGAAAGTCGTAGGAGGCGACAAAGGGACTCGAGGGTGTGTATTGCAATTTTAGGCGATGGGCAGACAACCTATCACTATGGCGATACACAATTTTCCGAATGACCCTTATATCTGTCAGACGTGGCGTAAACGGCGGCGTTTTTTGCGGCCGTTTACGCTCTGCCTAACCCGCAAGGGATTATAGGCGTGATTTATGTGTATGTACTACTGTGATTGTACCATTGCCCTTTGTAGTCAACAAAGCACAACAAACACTTTATCGCTGACATTTCACTGTCAGGTTGTCAATTTATCAAAAGCACCCAGGTTCGTTAGTGTCAATTTCGAGTCATGACCAGTAAGACAAGTCAAAATGGAAAATATATATGAACCACTCTGCACTCAGCAGTGTTCCCCCTATTTGAATACCATTTTCTGATTGTCACGATTTGACGTCGAGTGGGTAAAATGTAAAGAACAAAATAATTATGTAAAACATGTGTTTCACCTAAACACACAAACTCGCGGATTTTTTATAATATTAGTATAGGTAAACCTTATTTTAATTTTGATGTAGTTCTATTTTTACGCTGAACTGGTAAAGGAATACGAAAGACGAAAAGTATATACAACTCATACACGAGTTGTCGTAAGACACTCATGAGACCCTTGATTACACCTCTTATTATTATTAATTGCTTCATCCTATACCAGAATTTGTCAGCTTAAAAAGTGTCAAAACTACGAATAGATTTTAATAAACATTGTCTTTCGGGTTAACTCAATGGTTAACTTATATCCTCCAACTTAGACATTGGCGGAATTGTCCTATACAGATTTGGATAACGGCCATAATTTAAAAAGTGAAGTCGTTCTCTTTTGAGAGTACTTTTATTATTAGGGGGGCAATAGAGTCGTAAGTTGTTTTTTTGTAACGCCATCTATCAAAATTTGCTGATAACAAGCTAAAGGAGATTAGGGTACACATGAAACTGAACAACTGGCTTACCTAGTATTCCATTATACAGGGTGTAAGGGACAGCCCTCCGAATACTCATATGTTTTCAGACCATGAAACTGAACATAAAAAAATATTTCAGGAATTGTCAATTTTATTTTGAGTTTCCATAGTAAATGCAGTAAGCTGATTGTGATTTTGTATGGGAGGTCGTTTTTTTGTCGTTTCCTGACATAAATATGTTAGAAACGAGGAAAGTTGTTCAGTTTCATGGTCTGAATACACCCTATCAGTATTCGGAGGGCTGTCCCTTACACCCCGTATATTTTACTATAACTACTGAAGATAGGATTTAGAATAAAAGTTATATTATAAAATCTTTATTGACTGGGGTTGACTTATAATTTGCACTAACACATCGCTATCGAGTTCTAGAAACTTACAGCGACATCTGTCGTAAATTGTTGTTAATATTTTTATACGACTCAATGACCCACACGAAAAAAAAATAGCTATGGCATATGAATAAATCCTGACCAAGTATTGCATAATTTATATTAAATTTAAATACTACTGAAATAAAGATTAAAAATATTGTTATAAAGCTTTATTGACTAGGCTCTGTTTATAGTTTACACTTTTTAAACGCTATCGAGATACAGAAACATACAGTGACATTTGACGTTAGTAATAAATAGACGTTGTGGCGCCATCTACATACCTTGGCTATAAGTAGAAATTAGAACATTCTCCATTGAAAATAAACTAGTGCCAAGTAGACAGCTGTCAACACCGCAGTAATCTTGAGCATAGAGTATAAAATCTTGAGGTTATGTAAAAAATAAAATTTTGCACGACGATAAAATTTTGTACATAGTTCCGCGCTAAAGTATCTAAATAATTATATTATGTCTGCCAAGTAAGTATTTTGAAAACATTCATGTAAGATAGCGTAGGTTACCGTGAGTTTTTTTTTGGCTTTGATATCTTTTAGTCAAATAAAGCCAACATAAACATTTTCATGCAAAATGCCGCCAAGACGGGAGTACAATTACATTATTAGTAGACCAGCCAAGGGATAAAGGCGAGATATAAATGTATGTTTGTATGTAGAGCCAATAGCTACAATAGATCTGCAAAGGTCGCAGTGGCTGTTGGTCTCTCAGGACCAACCCATAGAGGTACTCCTCAAATAATAATAATGTAGAGCAAAGCTTTTGAATCTACTCGCCCTAAAGTAATGCCATCTCAATAAGCCATTTTTGCAGCAGTCATCTCCATACTAAAAGTGATGAGAAATTTGGAAAATGGACCCTCTGCTCTAAGATTGTCACGAATCTGGCAGCTGTTAAATATGAATTATTTGTATGGCCGTACTGTAAATCCACCAACTCAAATTTCACAAGTTCTACATCTTAGTAAAAATGTATGGCTTGGCCGTTTTGTAAAATGTTAAAGTATTTATTCCCTTAATGACGGAACACAGCAAGTTGTTTAGATCTCGACTTCGATGGAAGGCTAGTCGCAAGCCTTCACTTCTTCAGCCACTTCAGTTCACATCTGGACATGGGCCAGTTGTGAACTCCACGCTTGGAACCCGGATTAGCGAGCAAAAGTGTTGTATTCATAGAGAACGCAGCCTTTTACCTGAATGAATCTCTTGAGTTGAGTCGCCTTTACGACACCAACACGGGTAGATTGGGGTGAGGCTATTACACGGTACCTTACGGCCTACAATGTAACTTCAATAGGACATTGAAATCAAGAAAAACCTCTGGCGCCGTAACCCGAGGTAAACCGCTAGTGTTACTCAGGGATGTTGCCTCCTGTGATTGAAACTTTCACACAGACAAAAACTAACAAGAGCAACTCATTCTGAATTATAACATTGTATTACTTACTATACAAGATTAAGTCGATATAATAATTTAATATCTTTCCTCTTTATAAATAAGTGTAGATAGTGCAGGTATACAGGCTGTAAGGGATGATGTTCCGAAAACTTTGCAGGCATGATCAGACCACGAAACTGAACAACTTTTACTATGGAGACTTTGTTGGAATGTGAAAAATATATATGAGTTTGTATATAAAGATAGTCAGCTGATTAGGAATTTTGAATTAAAAGTCCATCTTTTTATCTATTATCAACATGGCATCCATAGTAAAAGTTGTTCAGTCCCGTGGTCTGCGTATGCCTGCAAAGTTATCGGTACACCTTCTCTTACACCCCGTAGACACAGCTTCAGTGCCGTAGATGTAGATAGACTAATTGAAATTAAGAAATTGTAAAAAAAATTGCGACGGCCGGGGATTGAACCCGGAAGCTGTGGAGTACCGTCCCACCGCTCTGCCACTAAGCTACCGGCGCCCCGACCGACCACTTCAAATTTTCAACCTCTTGATACTGGTCTTTAAATAGTGAATATAATATAGCACTGTGAGTGCAAAATAAACCATAGTAGATAGACTAGTATAGATAATGGGTAACCAATATTTTCGTAGACCGAAAGACATACCCGATGACGAGAAGCCGGCAACATTTTTAGTAAAGCTGAAAAGATTCTTCAGTGTGCACTGGCGTGGCTTTCTATGTGTTCTTACCCCGGTCCTCTTCTCTGTGCTTCTGAAAGATCCTAAGGTAAATTGAGTTTAAAAACATAGGTAAAATCAGGAATATAAATAAGGGTTTGGGGTCGGTTTGCATAAAATTTCAAGTCATATTTGTATTATTAGGTACGCATATTTTATGTCATAATAATTATTCAAAGTCATAAAAACAACACGCATAACCCTTGAAGCATAAATTACCAAGTCATAATGTCGACTACATACTCCTAGAAAACATGTTCGTGGCTAGGTTCGTGGTTAGGGGTGGCCCAAGAGCCATAAATTATAAAATAGGTCAAAATAAAAGTATGACTTTCAATACTGTATGACACATAAATATTATGCCAAACCTTCGAGCAACACGGTCTTCCGTCTCGTTCCGACCCGGAAGGGAGGAGCCTTAGCCATTTTACTTCATAGAAATAGTTCTGTCGTTTTTTGCGGGGCGCGGGGGGAGAGGTAGGTAAAGCTGTCAAGTTAGTGCTTGACAATATCGATGCTTGACTATCGATGAATTTCAAAAGTGTAGGTACTAAGACGCTTGTGTTGTTTTTTTATTTATATTTAAAGCGAGTTACATAACAATAAACTTAAGTAGTCAAATCATGCCATTTTAGGCGTCCTCTAGTAATTATAAGAACCATGGCCCTACAAAACACAATCACCAACTAAAAGCTGCTTAACATTTGGTATCTAGATAATCTTCTTTTGTGTGAGACACCAAGTCGTTCAACGACCCGATGAACCCTGGTGTAGAGAGTCTTTCAACCGCTTACTACTACCTACTTGGCCTCTGACATGGTTGTGTTACGACCGCCGTCAAAGTCATCATAGACAGCAACCAGGACCGACGGCTTAACGTGCCCTTCGAAGCACGGAACCATCCCCTTTCAGACAATCAGGTGGTTCAGCCTGCAATGTCCTAACAGGTCCGGAAACAAATTCACAAAGTGAAAAATAACAACTTTGTGACTGCCCCACCCAGAATCGAACCCGGAACCTTTGCGTCGCAGGCAGTCGCATTACCACTGCACCACATCAGCCGCCATGTCTAGATGATGACATTATCGAAGGCAGTCCAGATGTGGTGTTCGAAGCCGGGCAGTCGCGTAACGCTATTATGAATGATTTTGACTTGCCGGAATCTACCTTTAACAAAATATAAAAAAATAAAGATTTTATAATAATAATAATAATAAATTTGTTTATTTTCAAAAACAACAAAAGTGCTTATAATCTCGTGGCCGGTGTTTCCAGTAAAAGCTTATCGCCTGTGTTAGGAAACACCGCTCAGTCCATGGACTTAAACCGCAGCAAACAAAATTGGAAAGAAAAGTAATAGATAAGTAAGTATGTTTATGATTTAAACAAAAGAAGGACGAAGGAAAAAGGATCAGGAAGGGGATAGAGGAAGGAAAAAGGAATGGGGAAATGATACTCATGGTGTGTAAAACTCCAGATATGCGTGAAAATGTGAACGTGTGTGTGAAATAAATGTTTGTACATAAATATGTAAATCCACATGCTTGTATTAAATGAGGAAAACCCTGAGCAGTCAGCCCTACGACATACCTGTCTTGGGATCGATATCTTAGGCATATTCCAGGATCACTGAGTGCTCAGGATTTTCTGCAGGTCGTGTGTGAGTGAAAAATGTTAGTGAAACATATAGATAGCAAGATATTGCAAAACAAAAGAAAAGAAAAGGTCCCTGAGCAGCTGGCCCTACGGCAAAACTGTCTTGGGATCGATATTTAGTTAAGTTCTAAAATCGCTAACTGCTCAGGAAGTTTTCCAGCTCTTCGTATGTCAAGAGTTCGAGCCATTTAACTATTTCTCGTTTACATATGTATAGAGGTTTAGGGTATATATTAAGTTGTTTGTTTGCGATATTATACAGAGTAGCTGACCGCCTAGAGAATTGTCTACTCGCAAAGGTTGTGTTTATTCTAGGTGGGATAGCAACACGATCATTTCTTCGTCGAGCTATCATCGTGGAAATAAAAGATAAGGTTTTGTGCTTTCTAAGAATGGTGTATGTAATATATAGTTTTCTAATGGATGCCAATTTAGTAAGTTGATAGAGACTATGCGTAGGAAATCTAAAGCTTTTAAAATACATTATCTTAAGAAGGTTTCGCTGAGTACGTTCGAGTTCGATAAATTTAGATTTTGTGGCGCCCCCCCCAGACAGTGATACAATATGTTAATATTGATTGGAATAGTGCAACATATATGTCTTTGAGAATATCTTTGTTTGTGTCGGAACGATCAGCAGAACTGCATGGCGTCAAATGTCTCAGAGTTTTAAATATCCATGAGAGCTTCCTGACTCTTTCCATCATATAGTCAATATGTGGATGCCATGAAAGTCGGCTGTCAAGTAGGATACCTAGGTATTTAGTGTGAGGGACATTTCGTATGTACGGACAATTACAGGTGTCAATAACATTGTGTTTAGTGCAGCTATGAATTTGAATGTTTATTGTTTCTTGGTCGATGTCGTAAATGTTAAAGCATATATAGTTAGTTTTATCCGCATTAAGGGTAAGCATGTTATTTGTTAACCAAACATTTATTTGTCTCAAACCATCTTCTGCTTCTTTTTTGAGAATTTCCCAATATTTACCTGAGAATACCACTGCAGTGTCATCAGCATAAGCAAACAAGGCAGCATTCCTGAGACGAATATTAACAAGATCATTAATGTATATCGCACTCTTAATAAAATAACGACCTAATCCAAAAACACAAATTTTTGGGTATTGATGAAAAACGTTTGTTGAATAAACAGAATAATTTTTAAATGGCTGTAGAATTAAAAGTAAAAGGCAAAGGATGAAACTTGAACCACTTAACTAATCCTAAGAATATGTTCTTTTAAATGCATTACAATTTACACAAATATTCAAATCCATTAATTAATAAAAGTTAATTATTTGTAACCCTTTAGAATTGCGTCATTATTTCATGAAAAATCTGAAAGAAATATTGACCTAAGTTAAAATCGGTCTTTGCTTTACCAAATCAAACATGAAGATCTCTGACTCATTTTAAATTAAGTCACTATTTTGCTAAAAAGCTAAAAGAAAATACAATTTATTTAAAAATAAGTCTATAACTTAACTTATTCTGATGTCCACTTTCCTCACGCTGCTGTCTGCTTCTTGATACGTAGCGATGGCTCGTCCTCGTGTCCAGTTGTCAGGTGTTTTATGGTAGAGTGTTGTCCACGATCTGCACGATGTTGTTGACTTTCATTGCGGCTGGATGTGGGGCTCCATCAATCCATATTAATATTGAGTATTTGGGTGAAATATACATCGGCAAGGCACTGCTACGTTCTTTGTGTGTTTTTTTCGATGAGGTCATGATTATCAAAGGGACGACAAGCGAGTCGTGTACTAGGACACTCAGTAGTACCGAAGTGATTGTGCTTTGGCTTGTTTAGGTTGATGGAGTTGTGCGTTAGAGGTTTGCTGTTGACCATAAACTTCTTTTCAGTGATCAGAGTGTGGAGTACTTCCTTTTAAAAGTGATCGCCCGGTAGTGAGCTGCACAATACTGTCTTAACACTCACTAGGCTTTTCCAGGCCCTGACATTAAGAGGCTGTGAAACACAAGCTCTTATTTTGATAGGAGCTGTCTTCTGTATTATACTGTCGATAGCTCGGTGGAGTTCTCTGGCGGTTCCTTGTAGTTCGGTGGATATTGGACCAACTTTTTTCCATGTGATGGAGTGCCAGGCCTCGTGAGCGATGCAGTGATCCCAAAAAATACACGGCGTGCGTGCTGAGCCAGATAAATAGCGTGTAGATAAGGGACTCAAAATAGACTTATATGAAAGTGCGTAATGACTTTGCTCCAGACGAGGGGGTAGGTGGTATACTATGGCAAACTGCGGTGGAGTCGTTTTACTTATTTTGCAAGAAAAGTAGCGGTAAAGCGTGAAACGCGTCGTCAGTCACAGGCACAGCCACAGATTACAATAATAAATAACAAGCTCAGCGTTGGCTTATATCATTGATGTTCGTGTAAAGGTTCGCGTGATGAAGCTGACGGTGTAACACCCGCTTGAAAAGGGGTGACACACGATTGCCGTCGATGACTGTGGTCGCCTATTCTTCTAGAGCTAGTTCTATGGTAGATGCATCATTCAGTTTCGTTTTTAATTTGATGACCCCGTCGATCCTAAATAGCAAGTAGGCGGAGTCGGGCTTCTATAAGCGGAAACGAATACTACTTCATGTGTCTTATTAGTTCGCTGATGGGCCGGGCCTACCATTATAGACAAATGACAATGCTGGTTTTGAAAAAGTTTTCGATTGACTGTAGAACGTGGTAAACTGTGGCCTTGGAAAATCGATCAGGATCGAATTGAGGAGTGTTTTGCTGAGTTAGAAATAGGTTACGTCCTTTCTCGTTCGTGTTTGGTTCAGGATGTTTCAGGTGCGGGCTTCTCGGTGGGCTATGTTGGAATAGCGAATAATGACACTAGCACTACCGATATCGTAAGTCAAAGGACAGTGGGCAAAAGTGGTCCAAGAACCTCCACCATTGAGACTTATTGGAAATGGAAGAACACACTTATCAGATTATCCGAGACAAGTATTACCGAAATCTGCACCGGGATTTCTTTTTTATAGTCACTTGAAGTTACTATAAAAATATTGTTCAAAAATGATTTTAACTGGAGCGAGCTATTTATTTTGACAGATTTCATTGATATTGCGTGTCTCTCCAATGTGCCACAATGTAAACTCCATGTAACGACACTCCACATAACGTCAAACTCCCCAAAACATTCAAATAACATGACTTTGGTTTGAAAAAAGTGGTCCAAGAACCTCCACTGTTGAGACTTATTGGAAATGGAAGTACATACTTGTCTGTGACACAAGTATATTGATATTACGTGTCAGTCGAATGTAATACAGTGTAAACTCCATGAAATGATACTCCACATAATACAAAACCTCCACTGTTGAGACACATTGGAAATAGAAGTACATACTTGTCTGTGACACATTAATATTGAGATTGCGAGTCAATCGAATGTAAACAATGTAAACTCCACATAACGTCAAACTCCCCAAAACATTAAAAAAACATAACTTTGGTTTGAAAAAAATGGTCCAAGAACCTCCACTGTTGAGACTAATTGGAAATGGGAGAACACACTTATTAGATTTTTTGAGACAAGTTTACCAAAATCTGCACCGGGTTTCTTTGTTTATAGTCACTTGAAGTTACTTTAAAAATATTGTTCAAAAATGATTTTAACTGGAGCATGCTATTTATTTTGACAGATTTTATTGATATTGCGTGTCTCTCCAATGTGCCACAATGTAAACTCCATGTAACGACACTCCACATAACGTCAGACTCCCCAAAACATTCAAATAACATGACTTTGGTTTGAAAAAAGTGGTCCAAGACCTTCTTCTGTTGAGACTTATTGGAAGTGGAAGTACATACTTGTCTGTGACACATTAATATTGATATTAGGTGTCAGTCAAATAACATGGTTTGAAAAAGTGGTCCAAGAACCTCCACTGTTGAGACTAATTGGAAATGGAAGTACATACTTGTCAGATTATTCGAGACAAGTTTTATCGAAATCGGCTGCGGATTTTTTTTTATAGTCACTTAGAGTGACCATAAAAATATTCTTAAAAATAATTTTGAGTGGAGCGTGCAATTTCTCTGGACACATTTATAGTGACATTGCGTGACTCTCGAATGTAAAACAATCTTAACTCCATGTAACGTCAAACTCCCCAAAACATTCAAATAACATGACTTTGGTTTAAAAAAAGTGGTCCAAGACCTTCCACTGTTGAGACTTATTGGAAATGGAAGTACATACTTGTCTGTGACACATTAATATAGAGATTGCGTGTCAGTCGAATGTAATACAGTGTAAACTCCATGAAATGCATTTAAATAACATGATTTTGGTTTGGAAAAAGTGGCCTCAGAACCTCTACTGTTGAGACTTAATGGATATGAAAGTATAAACTGTGTGTGCTATAACTAATACATATCTATATGATTTCGATAAAACTTGTCTTGAATAATTTGACAAGTATGTACTTCCATTTCAAATATGTCTCAACAGTGGAAGGTCTTGGACCACTTTTTTCAAACCAAAGTCATGTTATTTGAATGTTTTGGGGAATTTGACGTTATGTGGAGATTCGTTACATGGAGTTTACATTGTGGCACATTCGAGAGACACGCAATATCAATAAAATCTGTCAAAATAAATATCATGCTCCTGTTAAAATCATTTTTTAAGAATATTTTTATAGTAACTTCAAGTGACCATAAAAAAGAAATCCCGGTGCAGATTTCGGTAATACTTGTCTCGGATAATCTGATAAGTGTGTTCTTCCATTTCCAATAAGTCTCAATAGTGGAGGTTCTTGGACCAAGTTCCATACAATTTTGCCCACTGTCATTTGTCGCAAACGTTTCGAGCGTCATCGGTGACTTTGAATTTAGTTGGTATCTGTCGTTTTGTGATAATACCAACATATTGTATTACCAATATTCTGTGCGAAACGTATGGATCTCAACACCCTGCACCGTCTTTTAACAAGGTGAGCACAGTGTGACTATCTGTCTTACGGAGAACGGCTTCCGGCATGCTCTTTGATGGCGGTGGCTGCCATGCTACTTCGCACGATAATGGCGTCATGACAAGCGACGTTCTGATTTGGCCGTCTAGTCGACGAAAACGTGTTCTTAGTAGGAGATTTATTGTGTAACTGTAGTGAAGGTGGCACCTTGGTAGCGTGTCGCGTGCAAATTTTTTCAAGTTTCCCTACCCATTCAGTCTGCAATGTGACAAGATTTTAATCCATCTGTTGATCCTGTTAGTACTCACTTATTTGGCTTGTGATGTGATGGACGAGGTAAATTTGAGTGGTTTAAGAGATAAATGGCGGTATTCAATGCTTTTCTTTGTAGAACGTTCTGTAGTTAACACTTCAAACAATAGACGTGTGAGGTACGAGTAGTGATTCAAGGCGAGCTCTACGATATGCGGCTGGAGATGAGATCGAGTTGGTACACATTTAGCCTTGGTTTTATCGTCGAGTTTGAAGGCAGCAATCGAGGTGCCGATGATTCCAACTATGGTTCAATATGATTACTTTTCAGTCGGAGGATTAAATTAATGTACTAAAAATATAGGAAATTCGTTGAATTTCAAGAGTAGTAAAACGTAAAACCTATTTTTTAAATAGCTTTCGGTACAAAACCTCAAGATTAAGATAAAATGCGAAGTGAGACACCAAGTTAATACGTTAAATTATGTTATGATATCAGTCGAATACAGGTCAAATTTGAAATAATACCGAAGTCATTTCATTATTTTTGCTAAGACAAAGACTCAACAAAAAATGTTACCAGAAATTTTCATCATTAGAAATACAACAAAGACCTAATTTCAGTTAAGTAATATAAATAACAAAATTTTCAAAACGATACAGTCTTATCTCCAAATGGGTCAGTGAGCTTTACCAAAATTTTCGTAAAATACAGACCTAATTTAAAATGAGTCAAGCAAACATCGCAGGTTTTTGTAAAACAAAGACCAAACACTAAATCGGTCATTCTTTTATAAAAACTTTTCAATTACACTCGCCTCAACTTTTGATAAAACAACGGCTCATTTCGAAATCAGTCGTCTTTTCACAAAAACGTAGCATGCAGCCGCAGACGCAAGACGAAATCGGTCATTATTTGACTGAAGAGATAGGAGTCCGGGGCGGGAAAGATATAGACTCATCTTATTTTGAACCTTATTATGTAAGAGATAGGGTTGTATTTTAAAGTCTATGTTGTGGGCCCTGCTCTAATAAGTCAGTTTTTCACAAAAACTCGTTTTGGCCAAATTTTGATTTAAGTCGTTATTTTACTAAGAGTGCGATATAAGGAATAGTGTAGGCCCAAGAATGCTGCCCTGTGGCACACCGAAAGTCATATCCACATAGTCTTACTTTCTCCACACTTTCCGCACACTCTAGTTTTATAAAACTGTAGTGTGCGGAAGGACATGGAAATATTCAAAGGGACAAAGTTGTTGAATTTCCCGATGTTGAAAAGTGTCTCATAGAATGGATTAAACAAACTCTTGATAAAAATATTTCATTCACATCTATATATGAGAGATACTTCTCCCAAACCTGCATAAATGACAAACTGGTTTAGTAAAAAACCTCTATGAGCGAGAATAATATTCGGGTCCCTTGATATCTCGCTTATCCAGGTGCATATAAAACCATGATAACAATTATTTGTCTAATACATGTGATTAAATAATACCCGCCTCCTATAATATTCATCGACAAACATTATGACATGAAACGGTAACATCACTATTGTCAGCTATTGTTGCTATCGTCGAGAAGTCGGATTTATCGTGCGATCGATCTGTAATTTGTACGGGCGATCGGACCAGATGTTGCTGAAAAAATCCAACAACTATTTAAGAATTTAGTGTTTAAATGTATTAAATAGCAATTATATGTTAAGAATTTACTTACATGTGAAATGTTACACCATCTTTTTGTAAACTTGATGTTCCAGACCTCTTTTTACATTAAAAAACTAACATGTGTTCTCTTGCACGACTGGACTCGGTCTAGGAAAAAATCTGAACGGAACTGGTTTTTATAAACGTCAATGCCCATTTCGGCTTGTACTTTGACAGAGGGGAAATACTTTCTATGCCTACTCCCTTCCGGGACGGAAGGCCGTCGTTGCTCGAAGTGCCAAACAAATAGTATGACAAAAAAAATGCATACCAAGGTATGCCAAAGTATATTAGGAACTTCAACAATATGCAAAACGATGGTATCCCATAAATAAGTCGTTCGATGATTCGGTGCCCACACGAAAAGAAAGAAAGAATCCTATCATAGTTCACTGCTGGACATAGGCCTCCTCTAGGATAGGCCATGAGACACCAAAATCAATTAAGTAATTGATACTATAAGCGCCTGGACGTATGTTTTTCTCAGGGTATGCCCTATGGCACGATCTACCGTTTTCGCCATCCATTTACTACCAGCCGCCCTCTTTTGGTCAGCGGTTTATTTGGCCGGGGGGCTTTCAACGCTACATGATATGTTTACAATTTCCAGCATTTTGTTATGAGTCTGAATTGGCTCTAAGTCCCACTAACAAATTTGTCATTGTTCCAGCCGTACTGCTGGGTGGCATACGCTCTGTTAAATATGGCTGTATTCTGGGTGTCAGAAGCAATCCCTTTGCCTGTCACCGCTTTTATTCCACTTGGCATCTTCCCACTATCTAACATTATGGCTGGCCAGGAGGTTGCTAAACTCTACTGCAATGTGAGTAATCATCTTCACAATATATTTTGGTTTTGTTTTTCCTAAACTGTAAGTTATTTAAGCTTTTTGCTTTAAGTGTGTTGTATGTGCCACAGTACAATGGTGTCGTGTTTTATTGTAAATGCTTTTTTAGCTTACTCTATTGTCTACTGGTAATAACCTATTATTGGCTTTCTGTTTTTATTGTTTTTATGTATATTGCGTAAAAAAATGCCTGTTTAAACCAGCATCACACGGCAAGCTACGTGAGAGAAAACACGTCAAAAATATGACGCTTTTTCATTAATGATGGATTTTACACCAAAACACATAAAACTGTTTTGCACTGGACGTCAACGGAAAGAGAGTAGTTATGTGATAATTCCAGTATAATATTCAATTTTAAAGGGAAAGAGTTCTATAAGCTGTTTTTGTAACTACACAGAAACATACACAAAGAACACCCGAGAACAGTTATTCGTTGGAATAAAACCCGGAACCTTTGCGCCGCATATACTGCACTGCACCACAGCGGTTGTCAAGTAGTAGCAACTCAAAGTTCAAATTGTGTATTTAATTGGTTTTAGGATACAATACTGGTGTTTCTGGGAAGTTTGATGCTGGCCACCGCGATAGAGCAATCAGGGCTACACGTTCGGATGGCCCTTTGCGCGATACGAACAATCGGTTACTCGCATTACAAGTAAGTTTTCATCACTGCAAAACAAGATTGGCTACTGCAGCCACATGAGAGCACACGAGCGGGCAAACCAGCAGAGCCTCCGCTCCTGATGCAGTCGCTGCAGCCGAAATCGGCTAGGATGGACACGTTTCCATCGTCCGTTTCTTTATGCCCGTGTGGTACCTGCTGATAATACTGCCGCCTCTAGCCCGATCTGAACAGGCTAAGAACGCAGGTTGGCCGCGTTGGTAGAGAAAACATGTCGAAGTGGGGTTTTATCGACAAAACGCAAGTGTACTGCTACTGAGGAGCCCCATCGCAATCCTTGGCGCACCATACATCGTGCCCTCTTCTGCAGTTTCTGCAGCAAAGTGAAGCTGCACTTGGCGACTGAGAATGACATTGCAGTCACCAAATATTGGCAGTCAAAAATATGAACGAATGAAACGACGAAGAAAAAGAAGAAGTCCAATCAATGCGACGAAGAGCTTATGTCTGTAGCTAAATACTCGTATCTCCCACAAATGTTCAACCGTATGGTGACAGTAAATCCATCTACGATAGCATTCCCAAAAAGGGTTGACGTCAGGCAGGCAGCCGGTTGCAGAACTAAGCCAAGTCTTTATGCTTCATGATTTCGTGTAGGTAGAATGGATTGGGATAAGTGTAGGGAGATCATGATTCATTCCTTTGTATCGAGTTGACGAACGATCCGATGATACTTGGTGTCAATGTTTTTAAACCGGCAACTAAACAATTGATTTTGATGTGGTAAAGTAGCGATCGCTATCTAAGTACCTAACTAAAAAGGGTGTAAGGGATAGCCCTCCGAATACAATACAACCTGAAGATAGCAACCGAGACGGATAATTAGATGGTTCAGCCACAGATTACGCACACCTAGAGACGACATTCCCGCCTCAGACGCGCTCTAGGTTATTCCTCTATAAACCTACCGTCTGGTTGGCGCTTAGCGAACAACTCAGCTAGGATGTGCGTAATCTTTAAAGGACATCTTTTTTAGATCGATTAACATGTGTTAAACTCTATTACTCCAGATTGTTGTTCTGTAATAGCTTCGTTAGGTCAGATGGCAGTGCAGGGTTCAAGTTCTGTAGGAAGTAAAAAACTTAGTACTTGTTATTTTCAGACTGCTGTTGTCGATATCTTTTATGACTATGTTTGCTTCTATGTGGATGGTTAACACGGCAGCCACTACTATGGTAGTCCCGACCATATTTGCATTGCTCAAGGTCTTTGAAGATGTAAGTATTCTCATTTCCGATAAATAAAAACTTTTCACACAAATATTTTTTTGAAATTAAACTATTAAGCGACCGGTTTCGTTCACAAACAACATCATCAAGTAGGTTATATATGATGAAATTGTACTAGTGACCGATAGTGAAAACTCATATCGGGCTGGTGATAAGCAACAACTTTCCCCAAAGTATCAATTGTTATAAAAATTTGACCTCCCATACAAAATTGCCGATTAAATAATACTATGGAAGCTCAAAATATTTTTTGGGCTATTTCGTGCTAGTGTAAAGTTGTTGGCAATAAAAGTTGCCTTCGACTGTCAAGTGGTTATCACCAGCCCGTACTCTGTTTTCAGTATCCGTCACAAAAATTTCATTCTACATGAAATCAGCGTTTTTTTATTTTCCTATAAATGGAGTTCCATTATAAAAATTACGACACAAAGTGTATTCCCGTTTCGTAGTATCTCTATACTTTAACACCTTGATCTACAAATCTACCATAATTTTCACGTAAGTTGAAGAACCACTTACAGGACAGCTTTAGCGAGTTTAGGGAAGCTCGTATTTTTTTTTAGGGAAAATACTCTAACAAGTGAAATGTTTTTGTTTGTTTTTAGCAAGGTCTTCTGACAGTTTACGAGCAAACTCCTCAAGGGGATATGATGGCTTCTGATATCAGCGTCTGCTACTTCTGTTCTGCTGCATTCTCTTCAACTATTGGTATGAATGTCCTGTCGTATGACGCCGGCTTAGAATAGCATCACCCCATTTCTTTCCCTTTGGGAGTCGTAAGAGGCGACTAAGGAACTCGAGGGTGTGAATAGCATATGCAGGCGATAGGTTGACCACCTGTCACTATGACGATACACATTTTTCAGGATAACCCTCAAATATTTGTCCAACGTGGTGTAAATGTCCCTTTTTTGCGGCCGTTTACTTCCTGCCTATCCCACAAGGGATTATAGGCGTGATATGTGTATGTATGTATTGGTATGAATCCTTGCGTCGTCAACTTACCTGTATATGCCTTGTCGTTCTTCGTCTATTCTGTCTTCTTGTATCCTTCCTACTTCTCTTTCATCCTAAGTTTCCCTGGTAGATATATTTTAAGCCGAGTGTACCCGTGAACGACCTTGAGAGAGGCGCAACTTCACAAAAAATGTTTTCTTTTTATACAAATCATCTATCCAAATATCCGTTGCCCAAGTTTTTAGTATTATCCTTAAGGCGAGTGTACCCGTGAACGACCTGGACAGAGGCGCCACTGCACAAACAAAAATCTCTTTATACAAACAATCTATCAGAATATACGTTGCCCAAGTTATTAGTATTATCCTTATGTAAAATAAAAACCTGCAAACTCAATGAAATATTCGCTGTAAGTAAAGTTATGGCAATGAATACCAAAATAGGCCGTTTTAGGTACTTTTTTCCATAACTTTAATTGCAGCGATGATCTTATTTTACCTCGCGCAACGGATATTCTGGTATGTTTGTATAAAGAGAAAACTTTTTTTTTGTGAAGTGGCGCCACTGTCGAGGTCATTGACGGCTAATAAATTTAAATTTATTTATTTATGTATTTCAGGTGGTATGGGGACACTGATTGGTACTGGTACAAACTTAGTATTCAAAGGTCTTTTGGAAACGTAAGTCAATCTTTACTAATATTTAAAAGAAGAATATTTCTGCTCTGCGCGGCCCTTAACAAGATCTCTTTGTTACTTTTAGGGCGTTTCCTAAATGTCCTGAATACTTGTCATTCCCGCTGTTTTCCGGGTTCGCTGTGCCTTATATGCTTCTCATGGAGATGACGCTTTACCTTGGAATGATTACCATTTTCTTCGGATTTTTAAGGTAATTTTATTTTCGGATTCTCGAGTGTCATGTAGAGGGCGCAGAGTTTAATTGAAATAAGTTTTCTTTACACTAAAATCTGTACTATTTTTATTTTTCTTGCGTTTATCGAATTGTTCTAAATTTCATATTGATTTTTTGTTTACTAACATGTATGATACTGAATATAATAGCAAAACGACAAGTTTATTTTGTAGCAAATCAATTTAACACAATTAATTAGTGACGAACACAACGTGAAACGGAACCTGTGAAAAAACAATGGCAGCTACCAACCATATTAAAACGTCAAATTTTCAGTTTAGCACAGCGCCCTCTGGTTTGAACTTCAGAACATTTAACAGAACTGTCAACATAAAAACTCCCATTCCGTTGTAGTGGCCGCATAGCCACTGGAAGCGTATTGCTTGTCTTAGCATTATTTAGTATTAGGCAATCGAGCGTTCGAGCTCTAGATATGTAATTATTAGAATAAAGTAGTCAGTCTAAGTTCAACCACCAACTAAGTCGTATCATTTCTATAATAACTCCCTGTCGCCCATCCACTATTATTGGATGGCGACCCTGCCAGGTTTGGTGCCTACATCACTCGCTCAGTAGGTGGATCCATGACACGCGTTACTGGCATTGAGATATACTTGCATTATTTTGCTAATGGTAGCAGAACAGCGAGTTGGTAGAAGCGTCACTACTAGTATAGCTAGCGAGATCAGCAGGTTCGAACCCTGCCTGTGGTTTTGCAAGTCTTCTATTTTTTTATTTTTTTCATTAATGATGGGTTTGCTCTTGACTCTAGTCTAGGTCATAGGACAGAGCCAGAGTCTAAGATGGAGCGAGCTCACCCAGAAGAAGCCTGTTCACTTTTACTTTGAAGAGATTAGGGTTGTATCCAAAAATTTAAAGTGTTTTAAAAATTCTTCTGTTCTCACAGCTGGCATTCTTTAAGATTTCCTCTGCTGCGATTTGCCCGCTTACTCCCACTTTTTATTTTTAAATTAAGAACACGGCTCAATATAAAAATATATTTAAAAAGTTTACGTACTGTTTCAAATCCTTTTTAAATCAGGCCCAATAGTAAGTCGGCTCGCATCGCGAAGATATCTCCAGAGGGTAAAGCAGCGGCTAAGGAAGCCGTCGAAGCACAGACTAAATCTCTGGGCAAATTTTCTTATTATGAAAAAGTAAGTATAAGTACAGAGTGTAAAGGACTCGTGCAGTCGTGATCAGTCTCATAAATTTACCTATGGAGTCAAAAAGTGAAGGAAAAAGTGTAGTTTGATATTAAAACTGTATACGCATTGAATATATTTTGTTACTTAAGGCGAGAGTGCAGTGGCACCACTTGACAAAAAAATATTTTCTGTTTATAGAAATAATCTATCAGAATGTCTGTTGCCCATTAGAACCTGCAAACTCAATGAAATATTTGCTGCAATTAAAGTTATGGCAGAAAATGCCTAAAACTCCCATTTTTGGTATTAATTGCCATTACTTTAATAACAGCGAATATTTCATTGAGTTTGCAGGTTCTAATTTTACATAAGGATATCACTAAAAACTTGGGCAACGGACTTTTTGATAGATTGTTTGTATAAAGAGAAAGCTTCTTTTTGTGAAGTGGCGCCACTGTCGAGGTCGTTCACGGCTACACTCGCCTTAACTAAACTCTTTTAGTTTCTACAAGATGAAACAAATAATTACACACATTTTTGACCGGGGGTAAACTTTTAACCAGCAGTGTGCTGTGCCTACATCCATTTCAGCTCATGTTGTCTATTTGCACTGTATTTATTGATAGTATTATGTATTTCGTATCCCATATTATGTCCCAAATATGTGATACGAAATACATATACTGGTATTTGTAATGTTCCCAATGAAAATCAGCTGATGGGGAATTTCATATGTGAGCTCTCAAATTGCTACTCATTCCCAAACATGATTATGCTCAGGAGAAAGTTGTTCGTGGTCTGATCATGAAAAAGTTTTCGCGCAACCCTTACACATCGCATATTTTAGCGTTAGAAAGAGTAACCACTTTTTACTTTATATACACAATTCTGTAAATAAACTTCAGTATCTCAACATGAACCTCCGTTCAAGGATTTTAGACTATAATGATTGTGACTGGTTTTTAACTGAAATTTTGACATTTGAGTTTCAAAAAGATTTCATGTATTTATATACATTTTTATAAAAACATTTTTTTTTGAAAACTTGCAAAATTTTCTACCGCGAGGAGGATATGAACCGGCGAGTTTCGCCATATTCTCACCATATTTTCACATAGACACAGAGTCGTCCAACGACCCGATGAACCATCACTATTGGCTATTTCTCTTCCATATGGGCTACTCCGCGGTAGCCTAGATGGAAGAGTCGCAGGTTCAAATCCTTTCCGCGGTAGACAATTTTGCAAGTTTTCCAAAACTTGTAAACCTAACACGGGATTTGGTTTTAAATTTGGTATTCAAACTTTTTTAGTTTGGCTCAGCGCCATCTATATGTGGGCAGCACCTAGCCTAGGGAAGCGTCTTAAGGTTGTTCCTTCCTACGACCCGATTTTCTTTTTTGCGTGTGGGACTAGAAGTCTTCTAACGACTCTATGAACTCCAGTGTCTTCAGCCGCCTACCACTAGTACTAGGCCTCTGACATGGTTGTCTGACGACCGCCGTCTAAGTTATCATAGACAGCAATCAGGTCCGACGACTTAACGTGCCCTCAGAAGCACGGAACCAATATCCTTTCGGACAATCAGGTTATTTTTTATTTTAATTATACATACACGTATCACGCTTTTATCCCTTGCGGGGTTGGCAAAGCGTAAGAACCATGTCTGACAAATATATGAGGGCCGTTTCAATAAGTCGTGCATCATTAAATCATTATAGTGACAGGTTGTCAGCCTGTCGCCTTAAATTGTTATACACATAAAACCCACGAGTCCCTTAGTCGCCTCTTACGACGGGTGATGCTATTCTAAACCGGCATCACACCACACGGGTAATTTATTAATACGTATTGTTAACTTTATTTCTTTACAGAATGTGGTGATAACGTTCAGTCTTTCAATATGTTTATTCTTCACACGATCGCCTCAAATGTTCAAAGGATGGGCCGATCAAATAGTTTCATTTTATCAGGAGAAGGACAAGAAATAGTACGTATACATATTATTTTCATATAAATAAATGATTTTTTAACTGCATTAGGGCGGCTACACATAATTGCAAAGTCGCATCGCATTCGCATCAGATCTAAATGTCAAAAATGAAATGATATTTAAGATTTCTTGCCTACATAAAATATAGTTCAAAAACTGCACTGACTTATGCAAATTGTCGTATCTGTTAAATGGCTAGTACGCGAAAACAAAATGCAAAAAAGTTCAATAATGTTGTAGAATCAAATTCAAAATCAGTCAAAATTCTTGACAAATTTCACTCGCAAAAGGAATGAGCCGCCTATCGCCAAGGTATGGCAATAGTTGCAGGTTTTTACAAAATAAATAATATATATATTTTTTGCGTGTTATTGTTATCCAGATTTATTTTTTTATTTGGACTGATTCAAACCTCGATGAAAACGGTTCTTATTTACAAATACAATACAAAAATACAAAAAGTTTTATTGCCATAAATACACTTTTACAAAAGTTTAACTGTTTATCCCACACTAGGCAGAGCCTGTATCGTGGGCATCGAAATATTTACAAAAGTTTAAAAACGTATTGATTAAAAAAATGTGCCAATATAAAAATAATAGTAAAAGGAAAAAATAATAAGCAAGTATGTGTATTTAACAACATACAAATTAACAGCCACACTAGTCCAATTTTGCAAATGAGCCTCCCCCTATTGGGAGGTAATGGCATACTCATGCTTGGCAAGCAGATTGGCGAGCGCAGTGCAAGACATTGATTTCACAGGGAACGCTGCTGCCCATTCCCTGGATGAATTTATCCCTCAATCGGTTTCTACGATACCTGCGGATTGTATAAGAGGCATCACACGGATTGAACAAACATTGTCAGCAATTTTTTTATCCTTTGCCACAACAGGTGTGGTCTAACCTTAAAGAATGCTAAAATTTGTTTCTCCTATAATGCATTGTTTTTTTCAGCATTCGAGATTCAGTTGTTGCAATGGGCATGGTGTTTATCATGTTGTGGCTTCCTCAGAATATGAATGCCTTTAAGTCTTTCAAAGTTCAAAGTATGCTCATATTTTTCTATTAACATTGTCTTAACGATCGGTGGGGTCGGAAGGTTCTGGAGTGGCGGCCACGCATAAGAAAGCACAATGTGTGCCGGCCCGCCAGGTGGGTCGACGGCGACCTTATAAGGGTTGCAGGCATCCATTGAATCCATACATATGTAGGCTTGCGGGGTAGGCAGATTGTAAACGCGGTAAAAAATGAATATTTTCGCCACGTTTGACAAACATTCAGAATTTTTTACTTAGTTACAGTTAACAGTAAATAATAAAGTCCATCGCCTAAAATTGCAATACACATGTAACCCTCAGGTTCCTTAGTTGTCTCTTACTATATAAGTAAGTAATATATGATTGTTACCTGTTGTATTTACCGAATAAAATAAAATAAATAAATATAATACCTCTATATATTATACCTCTATAAAGCGAAGCCTATATAAATACCTACTTATACAGTGTGTAAGAGGCGGTGTACCGAAAACTTTGCAGGCATATTAAGACCATGAAACTTAAAAACATTTTCTGTGGAGGATATATTATATTGGTAAACTAGTAAAAATGTCCTCATCCAATACAAAGTTCCCGATTAGCTGACTGACATACATACATACACATAATTATCACGCCTATAATCCCTTAAGGGGTAGTCAGAGCCCAAACGGCCGCAAAAAACGGATATTTACGCCATGTCTGACAAATATTTGAGGGTCATTCGAAAAATTGTGTATCGGCATAGTAACAGGTTGTCAGCCCATCGCCTAAAATTGTAATACACACCCTCGAGTCCCTTAGTCGCCTTTTACAACGCCCATGGGTAAGAATTGGAGTGATACTTTTCTAAGCCGGCATCACACAGCTGACTGATTTTCTATGGAAACTCGAAATAGAAATAGTTTGCCAACATAGGCTCCATACTATAAGTTTTTCAGTTTCATGGTCTGATCATACTTGCAATTTTTTTCGTTACACCGTCTCTTACACCCTGTAAAAGTAGGTTCTGTGCTGATTGTTTGTTAAAGTCAATTCCAAACACCCTGTCAATATTCTAGGTATTTCTGAGCTGCCAAAAGGAAGGATACGCTCAGTTCTGGATTACACCAAAATGTCCGCCTCGCTGCCTTGGAGCTTCATGTTCCTTCTAGGTAACGTTATTCATTCTTTGTTTTTAGGTTAAAGAAAGCCTATGACATAATATTTTCTTGAGTTTGCACAACTCTTACTCATCACAATAAATCAATTTTAAACGGATTTAAATTGTGTTTATTTCCGATTTTACAATTCCTACGTTTAACTTAAATCCATTTGAAATAGTTTTATTGTGATAGATAAGCCTACGACATATTTTTCTGTTTACATGATACCAATGTTTTTATTAATGATGGGTTTGCTCTTGACTCTAGTCTAGGTCATAGGACAGAGACAAAGTCTACGATGGGGCGAGCTCACCCAGAAGAAGCCTGTTAAGGCACTAGCACTCCCACACACTGACGGAACGCAGCAAGCTACTTCGGTGGGATGGTGGTCGCGAGCCAGGCGGCCCCTTAGAGTATACACTTGTTTATGTATACTCTAAGGGCGGCCCCTTACGGAGCCTTCCACCGCTTAGTGGGATCGTTCAGCCGGACTTATCCACAGGCAAGCCTGTGTTGCCGTTGCCCGGGGTGGACCGCTACGAGGTAGATTCCATACCACCCCAAATACCTCGGGCCGTATTCCGCTATTTAGAAAGCGTCTCAGTACTAAGTTGTGATTCAATAGTTTTTCAGGTGGGTGGTTTATCCCAAATCAGACAATCAGCAATATTATATGGGAGGTCCAAATTGTTTATCATATTTCGGTCTATGTTCCTTAGGGAAAGTTGTTTCTTATGACCAGCCCGAGTTGCTTCCGGTCACTGGTAAAATTTCATCCTACTTATATGTTTTCGTGCAATAAAGAATATTGGTAAGTTAATGAAGTGGTTACAGCCGAAAAGGATGTTTAAAGATTAACTTGAGTTTAGAATAAATTAACATGAGCTTCAACAATTTAAATAAAACTAAGGCGTCATGAAAACTAGCCCTACCTGATGGTTTATTATTATTATTATTTAGTTTATATCTTTTGATTCTCTCCTCTCAGATATATATCTCCCTCTCCACGGGCCTTAACCAAGTGAGGAGGGGTCGCTGTAGAAGTCTGTTGTTACCGAGGTAGTAGGGAACTTCCTAACTATTCTATTGTTTTCTTGAATTCTCAGGTGGTGGTTTCGCCGTGTCGGGAGCCGCTGGGAAAAAATACTCAGACTTGAATGGAGTCATAGGTGACTTCCTGGCGAAGATGGACAAGCTTCCAAACGCGGTGCTGGTCCTCATCATCATCTTATTCACGGTCATGCTGACGAACCTGGCTTCCAATGTTGCGGTGGCAACTGTTATTGTGCCTATTTCGATGACACTGGTAAGGCATAAGATGTGAAAAAAAAGCCTAGAAAATATTTCAAGGGGTGAACCAGCCCAACTAACTGTGACAATGTTCCAGCCGACCGGTTCAATTTGTATGGAAGGTCAAATTTTTATTTCATATTTCGACCTATGTTTCTTGGAGAAAGTTGTTCAGTTATGTGGGGTGGTACATCCCCTAAATTATTTGCAGCTAATGTTTTTATATCCTGTATTGATACAAGATGGGATATCCCTTTAATGCTGATAGGGTGCATGCTTACCTTAAATAACAAATATTCTCTAGAAACATTTGTCAGGACTCTGGAAACGACCTTCGATCAACGATGGTCTGCCTCCATGGTCGGGGGATTGTTCTCAGGATGTGGAGGTCCCTTTAAATTTGTTTCTTTTTCCTTATCAAATTAGGGGATTTTGATCCATAAGGATATGCCCATCTTATTAAAAATAACGTTTGAAACCACAATTCACATAAATCCGTACTAATATTATAAATCTGAGAGTTTGTGTGAGTGTATGTATGTTTGTTACCTCTTCACGGTCAAACGGCTTGATCGATTTGGATGAAATTTGAAACACAGGTAGATTATAACCTGGAATAACTTATAAATCACTTTTTACCGCGGGAAAATAACTATTACCACGGGAAAATGAGTGGCAGCGGGTGAAACCGCTGGGCGGAAATCTAGTTACAAATAAAAGTTGTTAAAGTGTTGCTAGTTTCTTCGATATGTTATCGTTTCAGGCAACCAAAACGGGGGCAAACCCTTTGATGTACAACTTGGCTGCCGGTCTGGCTGCTTCTTTCTGCTTCTTGCTGCCAGTGGGCACGCCGCCTAACCTCATAGTGCAGAGCGCCGCGAGTGTGTCTACAAAGAAAATGGTATGTTACTATTTGCTGCGAGTGTATCTACAAAAAATGGTATGTTACTATTAGGGGCTATGAGTGTGTCTGCAAAAAATGATATGTTATTTTAAGGGGCTGCGAGTGTGTCTACAAAAATGGTTTGTTACTCTTAGTGACAGCGAGTGTGTCTACAATACTGGTATGTTACTATTAAATGGCTGCAAGTGTGTCTACAAAAAAATTGTGTATTAGTTGTAGAGGCTGCGAGTGTTTCTATAAAAGATTTTTTTTGTTACTATTAGGAGCTACAAGTGTGTCTACTAAAAAATGGTAGGTTACTTACTATTAGGGGTGTCTGAACAATAATTGGTTAAAAAACGAGGGGATAAATACGATATTTTTAATCGATTATGCAATTTGGATAAGAGTTGTTCTGAATCAGCAATGTTATGTTCCGCAATTTATCGTAGTTTGCGAGTTAATCAATGTAGCGGCATGGATTGCGCCGCACACAGAATGTGCTGACTTCACTGGATGCATGTACTACTGACAAGGCGACAACGACAACGCTGCCTGCACGCACAATGTAAACACGATACGTCATACTCGTCAAAGAAGATTAGCAAACCAGAAGTCAAGGCCTAAAACACAAAATAGATACGCGCCGCCGCCGCCAATACTTACTTTGTGTCTAAAACGCGGTAAAGAAGTTTGTCGAAGACTTAGCATAAATACAAAATTAACGTCCTACCACTTGGGCCGCGGTCCCCGAGCTGAACACCTCGCTCTGCGGGAATTCACCTTTTCCACCATGCAGCATTGAACCCACTGGCTACAACTCGTAAATCTTCCTTACAATCAACTTTACGAAATCAACTGTGAGAAATTTATTTTTAGAAATAAGTTAACCTGTTGCGTCTTGTCTCATTGTAAATTGTTCCTGTGTATGTTTTTGTGTACAATAAATGGTTAAATAACTTTAAAAGTTAATAACCTGCCAAAATTGACGAAATAGAGTGACGCAAATACAAACACAATGCCGGCCTTAAAGATGGTTGTATATTTCCTTTCAGATAAAGGCAGGTGTGGTTCCTACGATCTCGGCAATAATCCTCACATACGGCCTGTTGTACGGATGGGCGCCAGTCATCTGGAAAGACTTGAAGTTGGGCGCTAAAGACCTACCCTGGACTAATTCAACGTAAATACAAATATAAAAGCTTTTATTTGTATTTCTTACTGTAGGTACTTTACAACTTATATCTTTTTTATTTTAAATGACGAGGTATTAAAATTTAATAGTTATTGATGAAACGTTTCTTTTACTTCCCAATTTATCATTTATGCATCTTGACGATATGTAGGTATGTCACCAGTTCACAACCGTAAAATAATAAATATTACAATGTATCTTCCATATTAAAATACTTGCAAAATTTTCAATCGCAAGCAGGATTATGCAAATAATGCAAGTTTTCAAAAATTAATATTTTTTTATTGTATTATTGTATACCTAAAACGGGAAGTGTTTTTAAAAATTTGGTATTAAGATTATTATCAGTCCAAACATAGTAAAACATTAAAACTCACCCACGAATCATGATTCAATGTATTATTTTTTCAATAGTTTGTATCCGTAAGTATATTTGGAAATATTCCGATCGATTGTAATCAATGGTAGCAATCAGTAGGTAGGACTGGATGGTGAAAACGAGAGATAGTGCCCTATGGCGTACCCTGGGGGAAGCCTACGTCAAGCAGTAGACTACAATAGGCTGATGTATCTATAATGTATATTATCAAGCCAGATAAGTACATTATTCAAGGTAACTAGCTCATCTTCTTATTTGTGTCAATGGAACATAAATTTAAATTTTCGTGTTGCAGTGAGTGATGACGAGTCAGCCGGTAGAGGTAGGTAGGAGCTTAGTCTTGGAGAGTAGCTCAAGGACCAGCGCTTCGATTGACAATATTTGATGACAGCAATAGCGTTCTAAGTTGCTAGATTCAGCTCTTCCCTGCTGCATGAGACAGGCTAAGGACGGCACGACGTTAGGTGCATTGATTGCAATGGAGCTGCACATTCGCAGTGCGCTTGCGTTTTATCGATGAAACCTCATTTCATCATGATTTCTCTGCAGAGGCTAACCTGCGCGCGCAACTGGTTCGAAGATTCCCAGGTTTACCACGGTAATTCATGTCCCCGTGGCTCGTGGAAGAGTTTCTGACAGTGGAATAAACCCAGGTTGAGGTGGCCAGCGGGATTTCCATAGTTGCATAGTCTTTAGCATGTTGTGGGTCTGGCTATAGCAGCTGCACTCTTCAGGAAGCTTCTGCGGCTTGTGAAACGAGCGTGAGGCAAAGAGTAGTTGTACGATGGACGTTGATAGTCAGTTTCCTATTTAATCCTTTAAAATGTAATTGGACTTCCAATACAAAATGTTGTAACGGACCAATTAGTCTGGAAGGTGATTTTGTTGTGACTGTCGATGCACCACAGGTAGCTCAGTTGGTAGAGCAGTAAGACGGTATTTCACGGTCCCAGGTTCAAGCCCCGGAGTTTGCTAATTTTTTTTCATTTGCTTGGTATTATTTTTATGAAAATTGTATGGCAAAATACCCCAGAACGTTTTTAAAATCGTCATTAAACTATACTCACGTATATCGAGAGGAAACCACATTCTAAAAGCGCACAATAATGTGCAGATGAAGAGCCATTTCAAATCCAAACATCTATTTGGAGTATTTAAGAATTTTTTCTACACTCGTCCCATAATGTTCGAATTATGAATTCGAAAACAGTTGTACAAAGACCTGCTTTATGCATTCTGCCTATATAAATTACGGTTTAATAGAAATTACAGAAGCGTTATGACTTAATGAGAAGGCTCTTACTACGATTACATTGAGAAATGAAACGAAGTTTTATTTTTGCCAATACTCAAATCGCCATCTTCCACCGCACCTGACAGTTGTTGTTGTACGGTAATAGTTTCGGATGTTGTTCAGTTGTTTTAATAGTTTTTTTTCAGTTTTTGTTGAGATGTTGTTCAGGTGGTGTTCAGTTGTTGTTAAGTTGTTGTTCAGATGTTGTTCAGTTGTTGTTCCGATGTTGATCAGTTGTTTAGTTATTTTTTGTTCAGACTCGCCCGTTAAGTGTTAGTATAGAATTTTCGAAAATTCATATCAAGCCATATTACGTACTCGTATTGAATTTGACCATGTATCGGGCCTTGCGATTGCCGGTGCGGACGTTTAGAAAAGTGTTTAACCAAGTAAATTTTTGAGAGTGTAGATAAAATAATGTATGCAACTGCATATAATAAGGCATTAGAATGCTCGTGTCAATTTATTATCACAAACAGACACTCGCATTCTAGTGACCCTCATTATATGACAGTTGCATAAACTACAATGATCTTGTTTATTTGATTTGTTCCTAATTTGCTTATGCTTTAAGAAGCTTAGAAATATAAATCTTTAGTTAAATTAATACATAAATACACATGCACATATCACGTCTTTATCCCTTTTTGACAAATATTTGAGGGCCGTTTTAGAAAAGCATACTAACATAAAGTTTAAATAAATGATAATAAAAATCAATTTTCCTTGTCTCAATCGATTGAAGATTCACTGCGTAAACATTTAACGGTTTGAATTTCCCCTCTTATGCAACATGTCGCAGATATTTTTAAAGCCAAATAAACAAAACAACCACATTTTAGGAATGGGGATTCCAAATGAAATCCCTAATGTAAATAAACCGCCTCGTCATGTGGTCCATATGCGTCTGCGCTAGTTTTCGCGAAATATCACTAGGGACGAAGGAATTGTAAAGTTAAATTTAGAATCCATGGAGAATAACGTGGCGAAGCAAATCAGGCATACGACATTTACAAGGGTGCTTGATTGCTGACAAGGGCCCGTAAAATTTTTGATTTCTTTTCATGTGGGACGTCGCCCAACGACCCGATGAACCCTGGTGTCAAGAGTTCAACCGCCTACAACTATTTGACTAATGTTATATTATAGTTAAGTATAACGTTGTTTAGTTTTCTGCGTGATGCCGGTTCAGCATAGCATCACCTGAATTATACTCATGACATGGGTTTCTTAAAATGCAGCAGCATTCCCTGTGAATGTAACATGTACTGCGCTGGCCAATCCGCCTGTCAAGATTCAAGATTCAAGCATTTATTAGAAAAAAAAATACAAGTCAAATAATAAGTCAAGCGTGGTGAGTATAGCAATTCCTCCTAATAGGGGGAGGGCTTTGTCCAGCAGTGGACTATTATAGCTGTTAATGTATGTATCTATGTATAAGTAACTTTTGTGTCTGTATGTATGTATGAGGATCGCAGTTCATTTGTTACCATATTACTAGTTAGCAACAGTTGACCTAAGATTCCGAAAGCAGTATAGAATACCTAATAAGAAATATTTTAATAAACCGTTTTAAGCTATCGCGGTCACACATATTTGGTCATTAACTCAAAACTCGTGGTAAGAACTCCGTATCTAGACTACTTGAGTTAGAATATGATAAAGACGACCGGTGCTCTACAAAACAAACCTTAACTTGCAATTATACTTCGCAACTTCATTCTTAGCGATTTAGGTTTAACATGATGTAGTAGTTGAGCTCCAAGCTACAGCCTCGCACGGTGTTTAAAGTTAGCATGAATTTGAGTTTTATTCCTGGCAACCCTAACTAGCCCCGACCACCGCCGGCGCCGCGATCCAGGCTTCATTCTGTGTTTCCGTGCTCACAAGCTTCGCACGTCAACAGCTACCCCGTATTTCACAAGAAAATTTTCCGTTTTCTTTGTTTGATTTTCTGGTCAAATTTTTCGTGCATTTCGAAAATCATGCCGAAAACTAGTGGTAAACGCAAACGTGAGGATGATTACGAAGATATTCGCAAGGAAATTCGAAAATTGGAAGCACGTTTAACGGCTAAATCCAGGAAACGTCATTGTCGGATTATTTCATCTTCGGAGAGTGAATCAAAAGGTTAGTTTTCTTTATATTTTAATTACCTCGTGTTTATTCAAGTTATTTTTTCGTGATATTTCAATGCAGTGAAAATGTTTGTGCGTAATTATTTTTTACCAATTACCCTCAAATATAAGCTTTGCGTCGTTCATATCGAACCGATAAATTAGTGATGCGAGACGCCAACTGGGCTATCTCTATCACGAAACATAATATGATTGTGATGCGAGACGCCAACTGGGCTATCTCTGTTACGTTAATCATATTCTTTGCTCATAGGCTATCTCCTTAGGGTAAAAAGATATCTTGTGATGCGAGACGCCATCTGGGCTATCTCTGTCACCTTAATGCATGCCTTTCGTCCTACTCGAGCTAAATCTACCCGCAGTGTAAACATGCTCGTTCCGTTCGTTACAGACTCCGATAACGACACAGCTACGACGCGACCGCGTCCGTCTATTACGTTACCTGACACATCGAATCCCATAGCGGAGTCGGCTACTGCGGCGAGTTCCTCAGCCAGCACAAAAGCGCAGGTGCACGCTGCGCCAGCACCTACAGGAACACAAACCGTGTCAGATCCTGTTGCCGAACCACAAGAACCGGAGTTGGACGAAAATATACTTGCTCTCTTGGGAGATGCACCCAAGATCGATACCAATCTTGGAAATGCCACCCATAAAGATTTGGCTTTGAGATGGCAAGAAATTCTCGGTAAAGGTTTACCTAAAGAAGGAAAGGAAAAATTATTACAAGAGTATTTAATACCAAAAAATTGCGACTTACTGGTAGCACCGGAACTGAACCCGGAGGTGAAGTCGGCGCTAGCAGACGTAATGATTAGACGAGATTTTTCGCTCATGACAAAACAAAAGCAACTCGGAATGGCCATAGCCGCCATTAATCAGGCGATTGAGTTATTGATTTCCAAAGAAAATCATCACAAGATCCTGAAGCCTGTAAGTGATGCCTGTAGATTGTTATGCGACATTCACTATGAACAGACAAATACTCGTCGCGGTTTTGTCATCTCTTCCATCAACGCTGATATGAAGGAAACTCTCTCTGAGGCTAAACGAGACAAGTACTTGTTCGGCGAGAATCTTTCCGAAAAACTGAAGACTGCAAAATCGATTAAAAAATCCGGAACGGATTTGAAGCAAACAGTCAACAGAAATGACAAGTCTTCTGTTTGGAATAAAAATAATTTTTTGAAGACATCCAAGACCACAGGTCGTTTAAACTGGAAGACCCTGCCTCGGAAGACAACGGCCAAGCCCGAGACAGGCAAACCTCGCCCCAACCAGGGCCGAGCAGCAGCGGGCAGCAGCTCTCAACAAAGGGGGACGTCGTCGGCGGACCAGTCAGCGGCGAGGACGTACAGGAAGCGATAGATATAGAGGTAAAATACGCAGGTCGTCTGAGATACTTCGTTGATTATTGGTCACAGATAACTGATGATCCTGTCATCTTATCATGGTTACGGGGCTACAAAATACCTTTCACTTGCACTCCATTTCGTAATGATAATCCTCAAACTTATCCTAAATCTGAACAGGAGCATAAAGAATACATGACATGTATTAATTCCCTGTTGGAGAGTAACGCCATCTCACGATGCGCGCACGAGGAAGGCGAATTTTTGGCGAATGTGTTTATGGTCCCCAAACCAAGTAATAAGAAAAGATTCATCCTCAATTTAAAATGTTTAAACAAGTTCGTTAATCCTCAGCATTTTAAGATGGAGGATTATCGGACGGCCTCCAAACTTATAACTAATAATTGTTATATGGCTTGTTTAGATATGAAAGACGCTTACTTTTTAGTGCCAATTCATAGTGACTTCAAAAAACATCTTCGTTTCAGGTATAATGGCACCTTATACGAATTTAACTGTTTGCCCTTTGGTCTTTCCACTGCGCCTTATGTATTTACCAAGCTTTTAAAACCTATTATGGAATATTTAAGATCGCATAACATGATGTCAGTAATATTTTTGGATGACATTTTCTGTGTTGGTAAAACTTACGACGAGTGTCATGAGAACATAATGTTCACAAAAGAATTGTTAACGAGATGTGGGTTTTTGATTAATTACGAAAAAAGTTCTCTCGTACCAAAAACTACCTGCAAATTTCTAGGCTTTGTTTTTGATTCAACAAGTATGACTATTAACCTACCAGACGATAAAAGATTAAAAATAAAAACAGCATTAATTAAATTTCAAAAAATGAGTCGTTGCAAATTACGTGATTTCGCTAAGTTTATCGGATTATTGACTTCCGCTTGCCCTGCTATGCAATACGGATGGGTGTACACGAAACAGTTCGAGCGCCACAAGTACCTTAATTTACTTAAAGACCCTAGTTATGAACAAATAATTTGTTTGCCTAGTAATTTGCTCAACCCGGACATTTCATGGTGGCTAGAGCTAGAACACATCGATCACGGTTTTAATCCTCTACGATTTAACAGTTTTCAAATTGAAATATATTCTGACGCGCCACTGAGTGGCTGGGGCGTTTATAGTGAGTGTATTGAGTCACATGGGTTCTGGAAAGAAGATGAAAACCATTTACACATTAACACTCTTGAAATGAAAGCAGCCTTCTTTGCGTTACAAATTTGTGCTAAAGATTTACGTAATTGTGAAGTCTTATTGAGGATCGATAACGTAACAGCAATTTCTTGTATAAATAGAATGGGAAGCATACAATACCCTCACTTAAACGAAATAAGTAGGAACATATGGCAGTGGTGTGAAAGAAGAGGTCTGGTAGTCTTTGCTTCATATGTTAACACGAAGGATAATTATAAAGCTGATTCTCTATCACGCACTAAGTTCATAGACACTGAATGGGAGCTCTGTGATTCGGCCTTTGTAAAAATCATAGAACACTTTGGTAAGCCAGACATTGACTTATTCGCCAGCAGATCTAACGCCAAATGTTCTAGATACATCTCATGGAGGATTGATCCCGGCGCTTGGGCCGTGGATGCTTTTACCATCTCCTGGTCGAATATGTTTATGTATGCCTTTCCTCCGTTCGCCTTAATATTAAAGATGATTCAAAAGATTATTTGTGATAAAGCTGAAGGTGTAGTAGTTTTTCCGTACTGGCCGACACAAGCGTGGTTCCCCATGCTACAGAAAATTATGATTTCTGACTGTCTTCATTTTGGCCCTAATAAGAATCTATTAAAATCTCCTTTCAGATTGAGACACAGCCTGAGCAACAGTCTTATCCTGGTTGCCGTGAAATTGTCAGGCAAGCTTTATTGCGACAATGTTTGACGGCCGAATCAATAAATATTATCTTAGCTTCGCTATCAGAAAATACATACAGACAATATGATGGGTGCATAAAAGCTTGGCAAATTTATTGTAAGAATCATTCGATTGATTATATGGAAGGATCTGTGCAAGATGTCATTGATTTTTTAACTCAGGTTTATCGTAATGGCGCAAAATATGGTACAATTAATTCATACAGATCCGCGCTGTCACTATTGCTAGGATCTATGTCGGATGACGATAAAATGAAACGTTTCATGAAAGGAGTTTTTAGATTGAGACCTCCAGCCCCAAGGTATGATTCCACATGGGACACTAATATTGTGTTAAATTATTTATCACAAAAATGGCCTAACGACAGTCTCAATCTAGAAACACTTTCGAAGAAAGCTTTAGTTTTGTTAGCGTTGGTGACCGCACATCGAGTGCAGACTTTCTCATTGATCCAATTAGATAATATAACTGTTACAGAAAATACTGAAGTCACAATCAAGATTCCGGACCACATAAAAACATCCAAAGTAAATGTTTTCCAGCCCTTACTTAAAATACCATTTTTTAACGAACGACCCGAAATTTGTCCTGCTAGAGCTTTAGTTTCATACATTGAAAAAACAAGCACATTACGTATTGATTCAAAAGAAATACACTTATTTATAAGTTATAGAAAACCTCACAAAAAAGTTTCCTCACAAACAATAAGTCATTGGATTAAGGACACTTTGCAGCTTAGTGGCGTGGACACATCCGTTTTCTGTGGTCAAAGCACTCGACATGCGGCCACTTCTGCCGCAAAGAGATTAGGCGTCAATCTCGATGTGATAAGAAAAACTGCGGGTTGGTCTAACTCTTCTTCTACGTTCGCTAGATTCTATAATCGAGAGATAAAACATGATCGTAATCAGTTTGCACTATCAATATTAGCAGATAATTGTTAAATTTATTGAATGAGTACAAATTATTGTTATAATAAAGAGTAAACTTTTATTTAGTTCACATGTTATTGTATTATTTCGCTCTGAACATCCTACATCATGTTAAACCTAAATCGCTAAGAATGAAGTTGCGAAGTATAATTATTGATCAAACGAACTTACCTGTACGTGAAGTTCGATCCATAATTATATGAGCAACTTCATTCGATGCGATTTATACTATCCCACCCAAACGAAGCATTACCTTCTTCCCATCCCTCTAATAAATGTGAACTAAAATATGTAGGGGTAGCTACTTTAAACTGAATGAAGCCTGGATCGCGGCGCCGGCGGTGGTCGGGGCTAGTTAGGGTTGCCAGGAATAAAACTCAAATTCATGCTAACTTTAAACACCGTGCGAGGCTGTAGCTTGGAGCTCAACTACTACATCATGTTAAACCTAAATCGCATCGAATGAAGTTGCTCATATAATTATGGATCGAACTTCACGTACAGGTAAGTTCGTTTGATCAATAATTTGCAAAGATGCCACAATTTAAAGAGTGTTACCAGTATTCCAGTAATGGCCTATGGAGCCGAGAAGTGGAGCCTGACATTAAAACTGTACCACCGTCTTTACGTCACTCAAAGAGCTATGGAAAGGTCTATGCTCGGTATCTCTAATATAGATAAAATCCGAAATGAGATTATCCACAAAAAGACCAAAGTAACGGACTTAGTCAGGAAGTGTAACAAACTGAAGTGGCAGTAGGCTGGTCACATCTGTCGTAGAACCAACGGATAGTGGAGTAAGCGGGTTCGCGAGTAGAGGCCACGTCTCAGCAAGCATAGCGTTGTATGTACCAGATGGACCAATGACTTAAAAAAGGCGGCTGGTAGCGACTGGATGACGAAAACGAGAGACCGTGCTATGACTGCAGTAGGCTGATGTATGTATGTTTATACCAAAACTAACCGTTAATAAATCAAGTGACGAAGACATAGAACATAAGCAAAAATAAAAATTTACTGTTCGGGTAACATTCAATCCGACTTACAATTCCCTGTCTTTCAATTACATATGTCGTGCCATATGGCGGCAATGGCATACTTTTCCCGTAGCTGCGGTACTAATGAAACACCAGACACGGTTGACTGAGTTTTAATTACATAATTAATCATTGAATTCATTAAATTGAGGTGCAATTTTGTTGACTGTTTATTCTCTATGTGTAGGTACTCAATATACTTAGTAATAATAATAATAATAATAATAATTTTCTTTATTGACAGGCACAGGTCCCATTACAAATAATACAATAATACAATATTTGGAATTAAAATTAAGGCATATACTTCATATTATAATTCAATTAATATAATTGAAAATTAAAAATTATCATATTAACATATACCTACTTAATTAATACAAGACCAAAACTAAGCAGTGAGCGAGGCTTGGTAAAATAGAAACATTATAATGTTTTTAGTTATAATTATTGTTTGGTACAATTACAATTATTACTCTTGTACTGTTTGTGTGATGATGTTACAATGTATTGGCAATCTACATATGCTATTGTTGGTTAATATAGTACAAAATGACTTGCTGTGTTGATATACTGATTGAAATGTAATTGTTACTATGTCATTTTTACTTTTCATTACTCTTTCATGAAATGAATTCTTCAGCCTTCTCATGACAGCAAAAAAGTCTTTCACCCGGCTCTCAGCAAACATGCCAGACGCACTACACCGCCAGGGTAGATGTTCATATACGAGTATAAGTGATTGTATATCTGAGGTTAAGTGAATTCGTATTCGAACGAATTTGGCATAGAACAAGTCTGCCATCGAATTAAGTATTACGTTTTATCTTCGATTTTTTACTAATGATTTATAGCGAAATCTCAAATCGGGCTGGTGATAATGAACAACTTTCCCCAAGGTACATGGTTGAGATATGAAAAAAATATTTTGAGTTTCCATAGTAACTCTATTATTAAGAGAAAGTTGTTGCTTATCACCAGCCTGACATAACTTTTCACTTTCGGTCACTAGTAAAATTTCGCCCTATATAGGTTAAACAATAAACACAATTGATATTTAGTTACATAACCTTTTAAAAAAGAAGAAATCTATAGTCTTATGATAGTAGTCTCATACAATAGAGTTATCAACTTTCATATCACCCTGAAAATCAAACTCACACTTAACATTTGAAGTCTCTAATTACTAAACCACGCAACCAACGTTATTCTGGATTAAACCAGTAGGTATAGCACTTTTACAGGTTCTTTTTTAAATTGAGTCGTCCTAGTATTTAACAGACATCCGTCATTTTCACTGACTAGACTAAGTCGGAATCTATTTTTATCGTAACTTGCAATGGTTTTGTGGCTATCAAAGTAGCGGTCTTGGAAATAGAGATTCATTTACGCTGATAACAGACTGTATAATATCTATGTGCTTTTTTCCTGTAAGCAAAGGTTACATACAGGAAGGTTTTGAATTAACGTAGTTAAAAACGCTAAGCCACTAAACTGAAAAACTTGATCCAAAGAACATAGTTCAAGGTGTTAAAAATGTACCTCCCACGAAAATATCAGCTGACGGAGAAATTTTCTTGTAGTCTATCGTATGGTATCTACATGCTTACGCAAATTATATTTCTTGTAATTACATTCCCTTAACGATTTGACGGCTGATACAGATGAATGGAAGAAAAAAAAAGTGTTTCGCTGTCTCCAAATCAATTGGGACCAGGGCAGACAGATGATGATGATTAACATTCCTTTAAAATAACCTTAAATAAAGTGTATTTTTATAACTGTTTGAGCTCATAAAGAGGCGACAAACCGTTAACTGTACCTTACTGATAACCTCGATTCATCGATCATCACCAAAACTGTAATAACCCCGCTGTAGTTAAACTGTAGTAGTAAACGCTTTTCGCGAGTTTCGTGGCCGCTTGCTATGATTTCTTCCCTGTCACGTCAGCGTCAAAGAATGCAGGCAACTCCAGTCTAGAATGTAGACACCAGTCTTAAGCCATAAACTTGTGGAGCTGGTTTCTCTCTGGCGCCGGTGACGCACAACTTCTTTTACTGCAAAATTTTCTTCTATGTCTCGATAATGAACGAAATGTGGCCGTGTGATGCTGGCTTAGAATAGCATCACTCCATTTCTATCCCGTGGGTGTTGTAAGAAGCGACTAAGGGACTTGAGGGTGTGTATTACAAATTTAGGCGATAGGCTGACAACCTGTCACTTATGTGATACACAATATTTCAAATGATCCTCAAATGATTGTCAGACGTGGCGTAAATGTCCGTTTTTTTACAGCCGTTTACGCTCTACCTACCCCGTCAGAGATCATAGGCGTGATATATGTATGTATGTATGTCTCGATAAACACCACGATTTAAAAATGAAATGAAGAGTGATTCACTTCATCATCTGCTTATTGTTTGAGGTACTTGGTTATTAGTTTCATTATAAAAATTCCCCAATTTTGTAAAAAAAAAATAGTATATTAGGTATATAAAGTAAGTATTAAGTAGATGGTTTGTTTGGTCTAAATACCTACATAATATAGGTTTTACACTCTGACACCAGGAT
The DNA here is from genome assembly GCA_027580185.1 of Tuta absoluta. Classification (NCBI taxonomy): domain Eukaryota; kingdom Metazoa; phylum Arthropoda; class Insecta; order Lepidoptera; family Gelechiidae; genus Tuta; species Tuta absoluta. Next base: position 1,797,729 of record JAQAHW010000038.1, read on the forward strand.
TCATCGGGTCGTTGGATGACTCGGTGTCCCACACGAAAAGAGAGAGACTTTGAAAGACTTCAGTGAGTAGTGACATCGTGCGTCCACATGGAGTACTGGCGAATCTTTTACCAGTTCATGTTGATAGTAACTATTTTTTAGATATCACTGCAAAAAAGTATTACCAAAAAAAGTGTGCTCAAGAGCTTCACGACCTTGTTCCACCAGCTCCCTTCTACCATCGGACATCCAGATGCACCGCCGGATGCCATCCATACCTGGTTGCTATTCCACCAATTCGGACTAAGCGCTTCCAGTCATCATTTATAATGCGCACTGCTAAAGAGTGGAACTCGTAGTGAGTAGTGACATCGTGCGTCCACATGGAGTACTGGCGAATCTTTTACCAGTTCATGTTGATAGTAACTATTTTTTAGATATCACTGCAAAAAAGTATTACCAAAAAAAGTGTGCTCAAGAGCTTCACGACCTTGTTCCACCAGCTCCCTTCTACCATCGGACATCCAGATGCACCGCCGGATGCCATCCATACCTGGTTGCTATTCCACCAATTCGGACTAAGCGCTTCCAGTCATCATTTATAATGCGCACTGCTAAAGAGTGGAACTCACTACCTGCGTCTGTGTTTCCAAACGCATACAACCCTAATATCTTCAAAGTAAGAGTGAACAGGCTTCTTCTGGGTGAGCTCGCTCCATCTTAGACTCTGTCTCTGTCCTATGACCTAGACTAGAGTCAAGAACAAACCCATCATAAAAAAACTGTAAAACTTAATTAAGCTCCTCATATCCTAAAATAATGAAATGGAATTTGTGCAAGCAGAATAGGATAACCCACCATATGTTCAATTTGGGAGACCATGACCCCGTGACAATGACACATCCTCTCCATGTGTTTATAACCCACATTTATAATCGTCCTGTCATTCATAATAATATGATATTTTTCTATCGCCATGACTATAATAGAAAAATATTTATAATTAACTCCTCTTCTTTGTAAGAAATTACGCAGTTTACGTTTAATCTTTCAGTTGTTTAGATAGTCGTAGCCGTGTGATGCCGGCTTAGAATAGCATCACCCCATTTCTTTCCCGCGGGAGTCGTAAGAGGTGACTGAGGGACTGACAACCTTTCACCATGGCGGTACACAATTTTCAGTTTAACCCTCAATTATTTGTCAGACGTGGCATAAATGTCCGTTTCTTGCGGTCGTTTAAGCTCTGCCTACCCCGCAAGGGATTGTGGGCGTGATATGTGTATGTATGTTTGTATGTGTTTAGATAGTAAAAAATATATCATTACATCATATAAGTGTAGATAGTTATCAGTGTGTTTGCAATCTGGTATGAAACTTGGCGTACGCACTATTGTGCGCTGTGATTTTTAATAAATGTATTTGTTACATGTTACCATAAAATCACAAACAACGCAATATTATAATACATAACTGGTAATAACGTCATGAACCCGTCAAGGGGTGAACCACAGAGTACTAATAAGTATTGGATGAACTATCTTATGAAACTGAAAAGAGGAACATAGATAGCCAAATAAAAATATATAACTTTCAGACAAATTGGTCCGATACAAAATTTTGTATTGGAAGTCCAATTACATTTTAAAGGATTAAGACTATCCACATCCATCGTACAACTACTAGCCCAGTATGGCTAGCTTTTGAGGTTTCAAAAATATTAAAGTTGTTCATTTTTGGCTTATAGTTTCTGGACCATTGGCCCAACCTTATTTATTATTTTGTGTCATTTTAGGTATATGCTAACATACCTTAGTATGCAGTGGAGAAAATACACTCAAACTGGGTTTGTACACTGTATTAACTGTCACATTGACAGTACTCATAGATTTAATTGTGTAAGTTTAATAATAAACACTCAAAAATTTAATTTAATAAAATAAATGAACTACCATACATTGAATCGGAAATTTATGCAAGCGTCAAAAATGACACAAAATGTAATATATGCTTTACAGACACACATAACGCAATCGTACAAAAAATAAACGACTTTAGAATTATTATAAGTTTTACCCCCAAATAATGCCAGCCGTATCGGACTATACTCTTTGCCTCACGCTCGTTTCACGAGCCGTAGAAGTTTCCTGAAGAGTGCAGCTGTTATAGCCAGACCCACAACATGCTAAAGAACAACTATGGAAATCCCGCTGGCCCCTTCACCTGGGCTTATTCCACTGTCAAAAATTCTTCCACGAACCACCGGGACATGAATTACCGTGGTAAACCTGGAAATCTTCGAACCAGTTGCGAACGCAACAACATGTTTCATCTGCAGAGAAAACATGACGAAATGGGGCTTCATCGATAAAACGCAAGCGCACTGCAAATGTGCAGCCCCATTCCAATCTATGCACCTAACGTCGTGCCGTCTTTTGCCTGTCTCATGCAGCAGGATAGAGCTGAATTTGTAACAATGCTACCTCCGGGCATCGCTCTTTTTTGTCAACACTGTCCACCACCAACTTCTATCTCATATTTCACATTTGAATTTTGAATCGCTGTCGTTCCAAGGCGCCATTTTCCAGAAGATCAGGCAGTCTAAAGTAAACTTCGGGATGGACTAGTCGTCCAGAGAACGGTGTTTTTTAAGTTATCATCATAATATACAAGCCCTCGAGCTTGCTAGTTTGTGCAAGTTTTCACTGAAGCTTTTCGGATTACCGATTTGAACCCTTAGAGGTAAGTCACTTGCCTCGGCCTTATTTAGATCCAGACCTTTGTTAAAATAGTCCGTAAACCTTGTTAATATCATTTCTAATCATTGTACATTTTCTAGGGTTCTCAACTAAACCAAGAGTTTTATTGCCTACCCTGACGATTGTCGCGGCGACGTGACAAATTTAGCAACTTAGAACGCTATTGCTGTCACCAAATATTGTCAATCGAAGCGCTGGTCCTTGAGCTAATCTCCAAGACTAAGCTCTTACCTATACCGGCTGACTCGCCATCACTCACTGCAACACGAAAATTTGAATTTATGATCCGTTGACACAAATAAGAAGATGGGCTAGTTCACCCCTTGAAGAGATCGAGACGCATGACCAGTTACCTTGTATAATCTACTTATCTGGCTTAATAACATACATTATATATACATTAGCCTATTGTAGTCTACTCTACTGCTAGACGTAGGCTTCCCCCAGGGTACGCCATAAGGCACTATCTCTCGTTTTCACCATCCAGTCGCTATCATTGATTACAATCGATCGGAATTTTTTCCAAACATACTTACGGATACAAACTATACAAAAAATAATATATTGAATCATGATTCGTGGGTAAATTTTACTGTTTTACTATATTTGGACTGAATACCAAATTTTTAAACCACATCCCGTGTAAGGTATAACATTTTTGAAAACTTGCATTTTCTTGCAAAATCCTGCCCGCGATTGAAAATTTTGCAAGTATTTTCATCGGAAAGATACATGTAATATTTGTAATTTTACGGTGGTAAACTAGTGACATACATACATATCGTCAAGATGCATAAATGATAAATTGGGAAGTAAAAGAATCGTTTCGTCAATAACTTTTAAATTTTAATACCTCGTCATTTAAAATAAGACAGTTTTTAAGTACATACAGTAAGAAATACAAGTACAAGCTTTTATATTTGTATTTACGTAGAATTAGTCCAGGGTAGGTCTTTAGCGCCCAACTTCAAGTCTTTCCAGATGACTGGCGCCCATCCGTACAACAGGCCATATGTGAGGATTATTGCCGAGATCGTAGGAACCACACCTGCCTTTATCTGAAAGGAAATAAACAACAATCTTCAAGGCTGGCATTGTGTTTGAATTTGCGTCACTCTATTACTACAATTAAGTTGATTGTAAGGAAGATTTACGAGTATTAGCCAGTAGATTCAATGCTGCATGATAGAAAAGGGAAATTCCCGCCGAGCGAGGTGTTCACCTTGGGGACTGCGGCCCAACTGGTAGGACGTCAATTTTGTATTTATGCTTAGGTATTCGACAAACTTCGTTACCGCGTTTTAGGCACAAAGTAAGTATTAGCGGCAGGGAGCCTATATGTTATATGTTATAGGCCTTGATTTCTGGTTGGCTAATCTTCTATGACGAGAATGACGTATCGTGTCGTGTTTACATTGTGCAGGTAGCGTTGTCGTTGTCGCCTCGTCAGCAGTAGATGCATCCAGCGAAGTCAGCACATTCTGTGTGCGGCGCGCGCTTCATATTTCTTTGCAATCCGCGCCGCTACATTGATTAACTCGCAAACTAGGAAAAATTGCGGAACATACATGGGGATGATGCAGATACCCCACATTCGGGCCACCCGGTTTAAAAAACGGTGTAGAAAAAATATTTTATTTACCTACGTTTATTATTTTTGTAGACACACTCGCAGTCACTAATAGTAACATACCATTTTCGTAGACACACTGGCAGCCCCTAATATTGGCATACAATATTTTTGTAGACACACTCGCAGCAAATAGTTACATACCATTTTTGTAGACACATTCGCAGCCCCTAATGGTAACATACCATTTTCTTTGTAGACACACTCGCGGCGCTCTGCACTATGAGGTTAGGCGGCGTGCCCACTGGTAACAAGAAGCAGTAGGAAGCAGACAAACCAGCAGCCAAGTTGTACATTAAAGGGTTTGCACCCGTTTTGGTTGCCTGTGAAACGATAACATATCAAAGAAACTAGCAACACTTTAAAAACTTCTATTTGTTATTTATGTGACTTGTGGTTTTAAAGGTTATTCCTAATGGGATTGGCATATCCTTATGCATCTCCTAAGGAAAAAGAAATAAAGTTTCAGGATTTTCATCCAATGGTATGGTATGGGTATGGCAGAAAAAGCATGAAAGTAGAATAAATGCAGTACAAATGAGAGCGTTAAGAAGTATGATTGACGTAAAATTGAGTGACAGGATAAGGAATAGCGTGATACGAACGACCAAGTTATCCTTGCGTCGTCGGCTGAAGAGTTGCAGAAGATGGTAACAATTATGAATGAGGCTTTGAAAAAGAAAGGAATGAAAGTGAATGTAAGTAAGACGAAATCAATGGTTTATGAAAAAGAAGAAGGTATGACGGAGTGTAACATTATGATAGAAGAAGAGAGGGTGGAGCAAGTGAAAGAGTTTGTATATTTGGGATCGAAGTTTACATCAGATGGAAAGTGTGAAAGTGATATTGAAAGGAGGGTAAATGCTGGCAACATGGTGAATGGAGCGTTGCATGCCTTTATGAACAGCCAGACAGTGTCTAATAAGGCACGTCTGGCTGTGCATAGAGGAGTGTTAGTTCCAACCCTTATGTATGGGAGTGAAAGTTGGGTATGGCAGAAAAAGCATGAAAGTAGAATAAATGCGGTAGAAATGAGAGCGCTAAGAAGTATGATTGGAGTGAAATTGAGTGACAGGATAAGGAACAGTGTGATTAGAGAACGTTGCGGTATAAAAGAAGACGTAGTGACTGGTGTAGAAAAGGGTATGCTTAGATGGTTTGGTCATGTAGAGAGGATGAATGAAAGAAGATTAACGAAACAGGTGTATATGGCAAGTGTGGATGGGAACGTCGGAAGGGGAAGACCTCGACGAACGTACCTTGATCAAATCGGGGACGTGCTTAAGAAAGGTCAGGTCAAGAGTACCCTAAACCGACGAGCATGCATGAAGAGATTGATGAATGTGGAGGAGGCGAAAGAAGTATGCCAGGAGCGTAGTAAGTGGAAGGAAGTAGTCTCTGCCTACCCCTACGGGAAAGAGGCGTGATTTATGTGTGTATGTATGTATGTTCATCCTGAGAGCCATCCCCAGACCACGGAGTCAGACCATTGTTGAACAGCTAAGTTTTACATCAAAGGATTTGCACCTGTTTTTGTTGCCTGTGAGATAATAAAATTTCAACAAACGCTATGCAAGTCGTTTTTGCTCTCGTATCAGGACGGGACTGCTAATAGCATACAAACTTTGGTCGTTTAGACAGAAAAGCTTAAAAAGGTGGCTCTTGATAAGTAAAATAGTGTATATCTTATTTAATTGTTATATTTTACTCAATTTTGAGGCGGACAAACGGAAAAAATCCATATAACCTTGCTTACAGAGGTTCCTCTTTTACGGATAGCGCATTCCTGTGGTATTTTGAAAAGCGTTTACTGGACGTGCTGCTACAGTATACGCATTGCATAGTGTTTAGTGTCACATTCCATGTACCGTTGAAATTCAATGTGACAATGATGCTATAGCAGTTGTCAATTTCCCATGTTTTGTGCCGAACCTTTGTGAACGTGTTTACAACTTTACAGGGACCTCTTAATCCTGAGATCAATCTTCAGACTGTAAACTATATTGTCGTTTCCTAAGACCTGGCATATGTTTCTAGAGAAAATTGGTTCAGTTTCATGGCCTGCGTGCAGTCTATCAGTATTCAAGGGATGTCCCTTACACCCTGTATGTATACAAGGAGTAAAAACATTAGCTGCAAATATTTTATGCGATGAATCATCTCATGAAACTGAATAACTTTCCCCAATGAATGTAGGTCGAAATATATAAACAAAAATTGGACCTTCCATACAAATTGACCCGGTCGGCTGTAACATTTTGTACGCACATAATATCACGCCTTGTTCTTGCCGGGTAGGCAGAGCGATAACGGCCGCAAAAAACGGACATTTAGATAAAGATAAATTACGTTTAATTTTAGTTACATTCAATTAGATACTTAACTAAAATACAGATAGCTATCTGAAATGTGGTTAGCTCAGCATATGTTATAAGCAGAGTGAGCTGCCTGTAACGCTCGTCTTCCGCGAAGCTGACGTGATTTACGCCACGTCTGACAAACATTTGAGGGCCATTTGGAAAATTGTGTATCGCCATAGTGACAAGTTGTCAGCCGATCGCTTTAAATTGCAATACACACCCTCGAGTCCCTTAGTCGCCTCTTGCGACTACCACGGGAAAGAAATAGAATGACGCTATACAAAGCCGGCATCACGCAGTACTTTTGTATAGGAGTTAAATTTTCCATATACCCCGTGAAATATTTGCAGTAAGTATAATATTTGCCGTGTGATGCCGGCTCAGAATAGCATCACCCCGTTTCTTACCAATGGGTGTCGTAAGAGGCGACTAAGGGACTCGAGGGTTAGACGTGTATTGCAATTTTAGGCGATGCATGGGCTGACAATTTATCACTATAGTGATACACAGTTATCTGACTGACCTCAAACTTTTGTCAGACGTGGTGTTAATATCCGTTTTACGACCGTTAACGCTCTGCCTACCCCGTAAGGGATATAGGCGTGATTTATGTATGTATAATTACTGCCTTACCAGTGTCATCGCTATAGGCACAATAACAGTTGCCGTCGCAACATTGGACGCTAGGTTCGTCAGCATGACCGTGAATAAGATGATGATGAGGACCAGCACCGCGTTCGGAAGCTTGTCCATCTTCGCCAGGAAGTCACCTATGACTCCATTCAAGTCTGAGTATTTTTTCCCAGCGGCTCCCGATACGGCGAAACCACCACCTGAGAATTCCAGATAACAATATAATAGTTAGGAAAGTCCTTACTACCACAGTAACAACAGACTTCTACAGCGACCCCTCCTCACTTGGTTTAGGCCCGTGGGGAGGGTGATATACCTCTGAAAGGAGAGAATCGAAAGGTAGAAACAAAATAATAATAATAATAATTGAGTACCAATAATAATAATAATAAAACATTTATTATTCAACGGACACCACGACACGAATCATCATCCTCAGCCCACATCCACCCACTGCAGGGTATAGGCCTCTTCTCTACAGCGCCAATCCTCACGGTCCTGTGCCAGCCTACAAAACAATATCTTATCGACACGAATACAAAACAATATCTTATCTAGCCTTTTGTAACATAACATAACTTGTTATGCACGAAGATATTGCAGAGACGTGTCTATGATGAGATGCCAATCTGTCGAATCTACAGAATTTTCTAATTCTATCTACGTGCATTGATCATCGCACGAAGCTATGACACTGCAAGGTCTTCCACAGCCAATCACCTCCAGTTTAGGCTGTTGATTCTCTTGTTTTTAGTCATTGTACATACATACATATAATCACGCCTCTCACTCCCATAGGGGTAGGCAGAGACTACATCTTTCCACTTGCTACGATCCTGACACACCTCTTTCGCTTCTTCAACATGCATCAATCTTTTCATACGTGCTCGTCGGTTTAGGATACTCTTGAATGAATGACGTTACCTAGAAGGAACATGAAGCTCCAGGGCAGCGAGGCGGACATTTTGGTGTACTCCAGAACTGAGCGAATCCTTCCTTTTGGCAGCTCAGAAACACCTAGAATATTGACAGGGTGTTTGGGAAATTGACTTAACAAACAATCAGCACAGTACAGGTCGCGCAACGAGTTATGAGCGCTGGGAAAGTTTGGGGGGAAATGCGCAGTACGTATTTTTCTATATTTAATATGCTACTGCTCATGCCCCCCACTTTCCCAGCGCTCATAACTCGTTTCGCGACCTGTACCTACTTATATAAAGTGTAAGAGACTGTGTACCGAAAAAAAATGCAAGTATGATCAGACCATGTAACTAAAAAACTTATACCATTGAGCCTATGTTGGAAAACTATTTCTTTTTCGAGTTTTCATAGAAAGTCAGTCAGCTAATCGGGAATGTAGAAATTTTTACTCGTTTACCAATATATCCTCCATAGACAATGTTTTTTAGTTTTATGGTCTGATTATGCCTGCAAAGTTTTCGGTACACCGCCTCTAACATCCTTATAAGTAGGTATTTATGTAGCGCTATATATACTATATTATAGTACATACTTATATAGCGTAGCCTTTATATTACCTGTGCTTTGGGGGAGGGTTCGGAGACGTAAAATTCGTGGCAATCCACTGCGGACCCACCATACCCCTGGCAATACCCCTGGGGGTAGGGTGGGACTGGACCATACCACCATAGTGTTGGCTGAAGAACATTTAAGATATACAATATACAGAAAAGAGCTATAAGATATTGTTCAATTTGATTTTGTCACAATTAGCGGAGTGGGAACCATTGAAGATACACTGTGATTATGAAAAAGCGGCAATGAATGCTATTTCAAAAGTATTTCCAAATTGCACGATAAAGGGATGCTATTATCACTGGGTACGAAATATTTGGAAAAATGCTGAATCTCCAAAGTACCGCATCACGAAATCAAAACCTGAAAAGAGAATCGTGGGACTTACTGTCGCTTTACCGCTTATGCCTGCCGATAAAATATTAGAAGGACTGGATTATATCAAATCAGAATGTGTGGGTTTAAAGCGGACGGACAAGTTTATAAGATATATTGAAAATTTTTGGTTAAATGTACATACACCCGACGTATTCAGCGTTTACGGTGAAAGACACCGGACGACCAATATTGTAGAGTCTTTTCATTCAAAAGTAAATAAATTACTCAATAAAAATACACTAACTTTAATGAGATTATTAAATGTTCTACACGACATTCACAAGAAAAAGATTACCTCTAATAAACGCCGACCGGAGCAAATTATGAATGATGATTTTATTACAGAAGTCCAAATGAAATTAGTGCACAACGAAGTCACCATAGGGCATGCGTTAGATCAATAAGATAAGTAATTTATTATTCGAAGCTTTGTTTGTTATGTTTATGTCTGCCTAAGAGTACGTTTATAAATTTTAAGTTTCGTTCAGTAAAGTTCCTTTGTCGTATTTATTTTATCAATTGTTTAAATCCCAACACTACTATGGTGGTATGGTTCAGTCCCACCCTACCCCCAGGGGTATTGCCAGGGGTATGGTGGGTCCGCAGTGTGGCAATCAAGCAAGTTATTTTATAATGATAAATGGTCAATCCACTGCTGGATATACACCGCCATTTTGGGTCGACTGCATCCAAATAAATAATACCTGGGCGATTCACACAGCGCCATCTAGTCCCAAACTAAACAAAGCGTGTACTATGGGAACTAAGTAGCAGATTTGAAAATTTATGTATTTTTTGTGTAAATAAATACATATTATACATAGAAACACCCAGACTTAACACAAATATCTGAAAGTGACTGCGTAGCAGGCAGGGGTACTATCCACTACGCCATCGGGCCAAATGTCGGCTTAGAATAGCATCTCCTCATTTCTGTCCGTGAGAGACAACTAAGGAACGTGAGGGTTACATGGTGTATTGCAATTTAAGTCGATGGACTTAAATTGCAATACACCTGTAACTATGTAACATTTTTTTCCGTGTGATGCCGGCTTAGAATAGCATCACCCCACTTCTTTCCTATGGGTGTCGTAAGAGTAATTTAGTAATCACCAGGTGGCAAGTTCGTTCAACAGATCAACAGCAATACGCGGTGGATCGTTGATACTACTTAAAAACGAGTTAAAATATAAAGAACGGCCTGATATCGTAAACCTCTCAGTTGAGCGAACTATTGAAATAGCCTGCGTAGAACTTGAAGATCTTGTTATAATGAGCGTATACAGCCCACCTGATGCTAAATATGAACCCTTTGAAAAAGTTATGGATGTAGCTTTAGATAAAGCAACAAAATCCAATAAAGGGATTATTGTATGTGGAGATTTCAATATAAATATTCTTGAAAATTCTAATATCAGTAATAGGTTTCTATCATTATTTTTATGTTACAACCTAGTGAATCTTATTTCGGTGCCAACGAGAATCACACCTACCTCAGCCAGGTGCATAGATAATATCTTTACCAACATTAAACCTGAAGATGCGGCTGTCATAAATAAATTAAGCTCCGACCATACGGGTCAATTAGCTTCTTTCAAAATTAACATTGAGCAGGCACCTAAACAAGATATTACGTGTGTACCGGTAAATGAAAGTAGGCTAAATCGATATAGAGAAAATATTTTGCAAAAATTACCTGAATTGCCATATAACGAAAATCCAAATAAATTATATAACGCAGTATTTAGTCTTGCCAAAAAAGAATATGACAATGTATTTAAATCTAAGAAAATTAAAGTTAACACAAAATTATCATTTAGTGACTGGGCCACAGTTGGAATTCATAGAAGCAGGCAGAAGTTATACGATCTGTATGAAGAAAGAACATATAATCAATCAAAAACTTTTGCTGATTATGTAAAACGTTACTCTAAAACTTTTAGAAACGTTTGTGCAATAGCTAAATCTAACTTCATCAAAAATAATATAAAGAATAGCACAAACGTAATCAAAACCACTTGGAAATTTGTAAATAATGAAACTGGAAAATCTAAACGTCGTAATGAAAATTAAAAACTTATGATAAACGATGAAATTAAAAATACTAATTTGGAAGTAGCTTCCGCTTTTGAACAATTTTTTACTGATATTCCAGTTTCGACTACCAAATCGTTAAACTCATGCCCTATTCTCGCTGAATCTATTCTAAAAGATAATGTAAACTATTGTGATAAATATTTTAAATTTTCTCACGTTAGTAACATTGAAATAATAAAAGTATTTAAAAGTTTAAAAATGAAAAATACTTCAGATCTCCACGGCCTCTCTGTTAAAATTATTAGTTCCATAATCGATTGCATTTCTCCATACCTAGCATGTATTTTTAATGACTGTGTAGACAGTGGCGTGTTTCCTGACTTGATGAAGCATAGTAAAGTTATTCCCTTGTTTAAAGCTGGTAGTACTACTGACCCTACTAATTTCAGACCTATATCAATACTACCAACACTAAGTAAAATTTTTGAAAAAGTTATTTTAAATCAATTGCAAGGACATTTTTATCGTAATAACTTAATGCACCTGCAGCAATTTGGTTTTACACGTGGTCGCTCTACTACTGATGCAGGTGTGGATCTCATCAATCATATAATCGAAGCCTGGGAGGAATCTCATGATGCAGTAGGTGTGTTTTGTGATTTGTCCAAGGCGTTTGATTGTGTTCATCATGATACTCTGGTCAGGAAGCTACATCACTACGGCGTAAAAGACCACGCTCTTAGTCTTTTGGAATCATATCTTAACAATAGAATCCAAAAGGTCGATGTCAACGGTGAAAGATCATCTGGATCAAAGATAAGAATGGGCGTTCCGCAGGGTTCGATTCTTGGTCCTTTTTTGTTTCTTGTATATATTAATGATCTACCATATCTAGTTAAAGAAAAACATGATATAGTTTTGTTCGCGGACGATACCTCTCTACTTTTCAGAGTAAAGAGGCAACAACTCAACTATGATGACGTGAACAAAGCTATTACCGAAGTAGTGCAAAGGTTTACAGTAAATAACCTACTATTGAATGAAAAGAAAACTAAATGTATCAAATTTGTATTACCAAATGTTAAACCAAGCTCTACAATTATTAAGGTAAAGGATGAAAAGTTGGACCTTGCGGACTCAACTGTATTTTTAGGCATAACTTTGGACGCCTCGCTCCAATGGGGGCCACATATTGAGAAATTGTCGAAGAGACTGAGTTCAGCAGCATACGCAGTTAAAAAAATAAGACATCTCACTGATGTAGACACTGCAAGACTAGTTTACTTTAGCTACTTCCATAGCTTAATGTCTTATGGCTTACTATTATGGGGCCATGCTGCGGATGTGAACAATATATTTGTTTTGCAGAAACGGGCTGTTCGTTCAATTTATAAATTGGGACCTCGAGTCTCCTTGAGACAGAAATTTAAAGAAATCAACATATTGACATTTGTGTCACAGTACATATACGAAAATCTAGTGTACGTAAAAATAAATATAGATTCTTTTAAGAAAAATTGTGACAGGCATAATTTTAACACTAGAAATAAGGAGCAACTTGCTGTGCACATGAGCAGGCTTAGTAAAGTAAGCAAAACTTTTAAGGGCAATTGTATACGCTTTTATAACAAACTTCCTAAAGGTATTCAAGACTTACCCTTAAATAAATTTAAACCAGTAATTAAACAAAAATTGTACAAGAAAGGCTATTACGAAATATCCGACTATATGCAAGATAAATCTCCATGGGTTTAACTCAAATGTATAAAGTAAATATTTTATTAGACAAGACGAAACAAGTATATTTATCTACTGCAATTTTTTGTTATTATTATAATTTTTTTTTTTTTTTTAATGTAGCCATTTTTGGGCTATACATATATATTATTCGTTATTTCCAAAATTAGCTAGGGCAGTTTAGGGCCTAGAAAGATTGTTAATTTAGAGTAGGAGCACTTCTGGGCAGGTTTTTTGGGGGGTTTTTTCCTGTTCAGGGGGTCCGGTTAATTATACGCATGTTAATAACACGCTTTGGAAATCTTGACTAAAATTTGAAACAAATGTCGTTTACAAATGGTGGTGGCGTAAAGTTACGTGCTGTGTGATTAACCTGGCCAGCCCCGAGGCAGTGCCTTTATTTTTATTTTTATTTTTTTATCCCGCCCGAGCCGGTTTTCTATTAGGACAATACAAAATTGTTATAAAAAGAAGAAAATTGCGTTATGCAAATTTCTTTTTTTTACAATGACCGATCATGACGTCAATAAGTGATAACGCTATCCTACATTGAATGAAGTTATTTCATTTTCATTTTTCATTTTCAGGCGACAAAGGGACTTGATGGTGTGTATTGCAATTTTAGGCGATGGGCTGACAACTTGTCACTATGGCGAAACTCTATTTTTCCGAATGACCCTCAAATGTTTGTCAGACGTGGCGTAAGAGTCCGTTTTTTTGCGGGCGTTTGCGCTCTGTCTACCCCGCAATGGATGAAGGCGTGATATATGTATGTAACATTTTTCTGAATGTTAGTCAAACGTGGCGAAAATATTAATGTTATACCGCGTTTACGCTCTGCCTACCCCGCAAGCCTACATATGTATGGATTCAATGGATGCCTGCAACCCTTATAAGGTCGCCGTCGACCCACCTGGCGGGCTGGCACACATTGTGCTATCTTATCTCTGGCCGCCACTCCAGAACCTTCCGACCCTTTATTAAAACAATGTTATTAGAAAAATACAAGCATACTTTTAGCTTTGAAAGACTTAAAGGCATTCATGTTCTGAGGAAGCCACAACATGATAAACACAGTGCCCATAGCAACAACTGAATCTCGAATGCTGAAAAAAACAATGCATTTTAGAAGAAATAAATAAAGGCATTATTTGAGGTTATACCACACCTGCTGTGGCAAAGGATAAAATAAATGATTTAATTTTTGACATTTAGATCTGATGCAAATGCGATACGACTTTGCAATTATATGTGGCCTAATGCAGTTAAAGAATCATTTATTTATATGAAAATAATATGTAGCCGTGTGGTGCCGGCAGAGTAGAATAGCACCACCCCATCTCTTCCCGTGGGGGTCGTAAGAAGCGACCGAGGGATAAATCCGACGCAAGCACAACGGTCCTGGAGAGGCCAACTCCACAATTAAACCCGGACTCCTGCAGCCGACCTGGCTCCGCACGTATCGACTAGTCGTTCCTGCGGATCCAGCCAGGAAGGCCGAGAGGGTGGCGCAGGTCTTGGGCAGCCCTGCGTTTTCCATAATTGCGTCCCAGGCAACGCAGTGTTTGCCTCAGACACTGTTTAAATCGTCTGTCACAGACGTGTGAGGCCAATGATGATGATGTATACGTACTACTTCTTATCCTTCTCCTGATAAAATAAAACTATTTGATCGGCCCATCCTTTGAACATTTGAGGCGATCGTGTGAAGAATAAACATATTGAAAGACTGAACGTTATCACCACATTCTGTAAAGAAAAAAGTTAACAATACTTATTAAAAAAATACCCGTGTTGTGTGATGCCGGCTTAGAAAGCATCACAATCGTCGTAAGAGGTGACTAAGGGACTCGAGGGTTTTATGTAAGTATATAACAATTTAAGGCGACAGGCTGACAACCTGTCACTATAAAGATGCACGAATTTTTGAAACTGCCTTCAAATACACGTCAGACCTTTATTTGTACCCCGCAAGGGATAAAGGCGTGATACGTGTATGACCGTATGTATAATTAATATATCCTGGGCAATTCGAACAGCACTATCCTACCTTAAACTAAGCAAAGCTTGTACTGTGTCTGTAAATTAATGCATATTATATACATGTAGGAGTAAAATCTCCGTGGAAGATGAAGTGTGAAAGAGAAAGATAAGATACGTATGAAAGGCATGAAGATAGTTAGTTGAGATGTCAGACGAATGCTAAGACGTGGTAATGATTTGTGCAATAAATAAATTTATCAAAATTAAGAGAATTGATTTGGTTTTCCTTCGCCGCTCGCCGCCCCTTCCACAACTTGGGGGCTCGTCCGGGATGAAGGCACATATACTACCTGAGCTGAAATGGGTGTAGGGACAGCACACTGCTGGTTATAAGCTTACCCCTTGTCAAAAATGGGTGTTATTAACTTATTAAATATTTCATATTATAGAAACTAAATGAGTTTAAAGGCGAGTGTGGCAGTCAACGACTTCGACAGTGGCGCCACTTCACAAATAGGCTTTCTTTTTATACAAACAATCTATCAGAAAGTCCGTTGCCCAAGTTTTTAGTAATATAAAAAGTAAAATTAGAACCTACAAACTTAATGAAATATTCGCTGTTATAAAAGTAATGACAATTAATACCAAAAGTGGCAGTTTTAGGCACTTTCTGCCATTACTTTAATTGCAGCGAATATTTTATTGAGTTTGCAGGTTTTAATGGGCAACAGACATTCTGATAGATTTTTTTGTATAAAAAGATTTTTTTTGTGAAGTGGCGCCACTGTACGCTCGCCTTAAGTAACAAAATATATTCAATGCGTATACAGTTTTAACATCAAACTACACCTTTTCCTTCACTTTTTGACATTTCGTTTCCCAACATGTCTTACTCCATAGGTAAATTTATGAGACTGATCATAACTGCACAGTTTTCGGCACGAGTCTCTTACACTCTGTATGTTAAATTATACTTACGGCCTTACTTACTTACTTACTTAATTATACGACGGCCGATGTGGCGCAGTGGCAGTGCGACTGCCTGTGGCGCAAAGGTTCCGGGTTCGATTCTCGGTGGGACACTCACAAAGTTGGTATTTATCATTTTGTGAATTTGTTTCCGGTCTGGTCAGGACATTCCAGGGTGAACCAACTGATTGTCCGAAAAGAAATGGTTCCGTGCTTCGGAGGGCACGTTAAGCCGTCGGTCCCGGTTGCTGTCTATGATTACTTAGACGGTGGTCGTAACACAACTATGTCAGAGGCCTACTAGTGGTAGTAGGCGGTTGAAAACTGTGACACCAGGGTTCATCGAGTCGTTGGAAGAGAGAAGAGAGATTATACTTACTTTTTCATAATAAGAAAATTTGCCCAGAGATTTAGTCTGTGCTTCGACGGCTTCCTTAGCCGCTGCTTTACCCTCTGGAGATATCTTCGCGATGCGAGCCGACTTACTATTGGGCCTGATTTAAAAAGGATTTAAAACAGTACGTAAACTTTATAAATATATTTTTAAATTGAGCCGTGTTCTTAATGTGAAAATAAAAAGTGGGAGTAAAGCGGGCAAATTGCAGCAAAGGAAATCTTAAAGAATGCCAGCTATGAGAACAGAAGAATTTTAAAACTCTTCAAAGTTTTGGATATAAAAATAGAGAACTTGCTAAACTGCAGGCAGGGTTCGAACCTGCTTCTTTCGCTATCACTAGTAGCGACGCCTCCACCAACTCACTGCTCAGCTACAATTAGCGAAATAATGCAAGTGTATCTAAATGTCGTGTGATGCCGGCTTAGAATAGCATCACCCCATTTCTTTCCCGTGGGAGTCGTAAGAGGCGACTAAGGGACTTGAGGGTGTGTAGGTATTGCAATTTTAGGCGATGGGCTGACAACCTGTCACTATGGCGATACACAATTATCCGATTGACCCTCAAATATTTGTCAGAGGTGGCGTAAATGTGCGGCCGTTTACGCTCTGCCTACCCCGCAAGGGATAATAGACGTGATATGTGTGTATGTATCTAAATGCCAGCAACGCGTGTCATTGATCCACCTACTGAGCGAGTGATGTAGGCACTATATAACGAAATGGGAGTTTTTCTGTTGACAGTTCTGTAAATAGTTCTGAAGTTCAAACCAGAGGGCGCTGTGCTAAACTGAAAATTTGACGTTTCAATATTGCTCGTAGCTGCCATAGTTTTGTCACGGGTTCCATTTCACGTTGTTTTCGTTACTTATTAAATGTGTTTAATTGATTTGCTTCAAAATAAATTTGTCGTTTTGCTATTATATTCAGTTTCGTATTATGTAAGTAAACAAAAAATCAATAAGAAATTTAGAATAATGCGATAAACACATGAAAAAGAATAATTTAATAGTAGTACAGATTTTTGTATAAAGAAAACATATTTCAATTAAGCTCTGCGCCCTCTATATGACACTCAAGAATCCCAAAAAAAACCATTACCTTAAAAATCCTAAGAAAATGGTAATCATTCCAAGGTAAAGCATCATCTCCATGAGAATCATATAAGGCACAGCGAACCCGGAAAACAGCGGGAATGACAAGTATTCAGGACACGCAGGAAACGCCCTAAAAATGACAAAGAAATCTTGTTAAGGGCCGCCGCAGAGCAAGAGTAGTTTTTGCAAGCAACAGCTCGGGCAATTTTGACCATAAATCCGAATTCGAATTTATGGGACTATAATTTATGTGCATGTTGTGATATGCATCCGCTTAAAACCATTCTGCTTAATCAATTTGAAATGTAAAATGTGTATTATGTCGGCTAACCTAGTATATAACTTTTTAATTACTCGCGATCACTTTCACTCATTTTAAGTAGTAGACCGGGTCTATCAATACAGTTTCATGTATTGTGGTGGCGGGGTGACTGACCCAACCCAACCCAACCCAGTCAACCCGCGACCATAATACATGAAACTGTATTGAAACGTCGGGACACAGGTAAATTACTAATATTTACCTATATACTATCGCGATAGACCCGGTTTTATATTTAAAATAACCTAGTATAATAAATGAATAAATAAAATATAAATAATGACGTAGCATTGACATTCTCCAGCCAGATGGACCAACGAAATAAAAGCTAGCTAGTGTAGCTAGCTAGGTAGTGACTGTATCACAACAGTGGGAGATCGTGTCGTATGGCGTACCTTGGAGAAGGCTTACGTCCAGCAGTGGTCTGCAATTAGCTGATGTGATGAATATTTAATACAAACACTTACAAACAATATTCTTCTTTAATATATATATAAAGAGTACTTACGTTTCCAAAAGACCTTTGAATACCAAGTTTGTACTAGTACCAATCAGGGTCCCCATACCACCTGAAATATATAATTAAATAAATAAATTTATGCCCCAATTGTGCCCAAATTTTTAAAATTATGCTTAAGGAAAATTAGAACCTGCAAACAAAATGAAATAATTTCTTCAATTAAAGTTATACCAATTGACTTTGCGGGTTCTAATTTTACTTAAGGATAATAACTTGCCTTAAGGATAAGACTTAAAACTTGGGCAACGGATATTCTGATAGATTATTTGCATAAAAAGAAAATATTGTTATGTGATGTGGTGCCACTGTCTAGGTAGTTCACGGGTACACTCGGCTTAATAGATATCTACCAGGGAAACCTAGGATAAAGGAGAAGTAGGAAGGATACAAGGAGACAGGATTAGACGAAGAACGACAAGGCATATACAAGTAAGGACACGAAAGGATTCATACCAATAGTTGAAGAGAATCCAGCAGAACAGAAGTAGCACACGCTGATATCAGAAGCCGTCATATCCCCTTGAGGCGTTTGCACGTAAACTGTCAGAAGACCTTGCTAAAAATAAACAAAAACATTTCATTTGTTTGGTAAAATTCCCTAAAATTGTAAAATACGTGCTTCGCGGAAGTCCCTAAATTCGCTAAAGCTGTCTAATTTCTGGAAGTTGTTCTTCTACTTACGTGAAAATTGTAGATTGGTAGATTAAGGTTTTAAAGTATAGAGATACTACGAAACGGATATATGACGGATACACTTTATGTCGTAATTTTCATAATTGAACTCCATATTAAAGGTAAATTAAAATAAAACGCTAGGTTCATGTAGTATGAAATTTTTGTGACGGATACTGAAAACCGAGTACGGGCTAGTGATAAGTAACAACAACTGAACAACACCTTAACATCACTTTTTTATAAAATGCTCGTGTCAAACAGACACTCGCATTCTAATGACCCCTATTATATGGCAGTTGCATAAACTACTATTGAGCTTCCATAGTAACTCAAATTATCAAATCAGCAATTTTGTATGGGAGGTCCTGATACCTTGGGGAAAGTTGTTATCACCAGCCCGATCTGAGTTTTCACTATTGGTCACTAGTACAATTTCATTATATATAAGCTGCTTGATGATGTTGTGTGTGAACGAAACCGGTCGCTTAATTCTAAAATTTCTAAAAAATATTAGTGTAAAAAGTTTTTATTAATTGAAAATGAGAATACTCACATCTTCAAAGACCTTGAGCAATGCAAATATGGTCGGGACCACCATAGTAGTGGCTGCCGTGTTAACCATCCACATAGAAGCAAACATAGTCATAACAGATATCGACAACAGCAGTCTGAAAATAACGAGTAAGTAGCTTTTTTACAGAACTTGAACCCTGCACTGCCATCTCACCGTACGAAGCCATTACAGAACATGAATCTGGAGTAATTAAGTTTAACACAAGTCAATCGTGCTAAAAGTATGTCCTTTAAAGGATTTGCACATCCTAGCTGAGTTGATCGTTAAGCGCCAGCCAGACGGTTTATATAACCATGAGCGCGTCTGGGGCGGGAATGTCGTCTCTAGGTGTGCGTGCTCTGTGGCTGAACCATCTTATTTTCCGTCTGGGTTGCTATCTACAGGTTGAAAAGGACAGCCCTCCAAATACTGATACGGTGCATTCAAACCATTAAACTGAACAACTCCACATAAAAAATATATTTCAGGGAACGTATCATTTATGTTTACTTCCGTAGTCAGCTGATTGTGACTTTTTTGACATTTCCTGACGTAAGTTTTTTCGGGAAAGTTGTTCAGGTCCATATTCTAATTGCACCCTATTTGTATTTGGAGGGCTGTCCCTTATAATCTGTTTAGTTAGGTACTTAGATGGCGATCGTTACTTTACCACATCGAAATCAACTGTTTAGTTGCCTAGTAGGAGGTTTAAAAACATTGACACCAAGTATCATCGGCCCGTTCGTCAACTCGATGTTCCACAAGATACAAATGAATGAATCATGATCTTTTAACACTTATCCTTGTCCATTGTACCTACACGAAATCATGAAGCATAAAGACTTGGCGAAGTTCTACTACCGGCTGCCTGCCTGAAGTCAACCCTCTTTGGGAATGCTATCGTAGATGGATTTACTGTCACCATACAGTTGAGCATTTCTGGCAAATATTCAGCTACAGACATAAGCTCTTCGTCACATTGATTGGACTTCTTCTTTTTCTTCATCGTGTCATTCGTTCATATTTTTGACTGCCAATATTTGGTGACTGCAATGTCATTCTCAGTCGCCAAGTACAGCTCCACTTTTCTGCAGAAACTGCAGAAGAGGGCACGATGTTAGGTGCGCCAAGGATAGCGATGGGGCTCCACAGTCACAGTGCACTTGCCCTTTGCCATGTTTTCTCTATAGCGGCCAACCTGCATTCTTAGCCTATTCAGATCGGGTTAGGTACTACACGGACATAAAGAAACGGACGATGAAAACTTGTCCATCTTAGCCGATTTCGGCTGCAGCGACTGCATCAGGAGCGGAGGCTCTGCTGGTTTGCCCGCTCGTGTGCCCTCATGTGGTTGCAGTAGCCAATCTTGTTTTGCAGTGATTAAAACTTACTTGTAATGCGAGTAACCGATTGTTCGTATCGCGCAAAGGGCCATCCGAACGTGTAGCCCTGATTGCTCTATCGCGGTGGCCAGCATCAAACTCCCCAGAAACGTCAAAATTGTGTCCTTAAAACCAATAAAATACACGAATTGAACTTTGAATTGCTACTACTTGACAACCGATGTGGTGCAGTAAAAGCGAAATTCCGGGGTTCGCTGTAGCACACAACTCACATTAAGCATAAAGCTTAAATAACTTACAGAAACAAAACCAAAATTTATTGTGAAGATGATTACTCACATTGCAGTAGAGTTTAGCAACCTCCTGGCCAGCCATAATGTTAGATAGTGGGAAGATGCCAAGTGGAATAAAAGCAGTGACAGGCAGAGGGATTGCTTCTGACACCCAGAATACAGCCATATTTAACAGAGCGTATGCCACCCAGCAGTACGGCTGGAACAATGTCAAATTTGTTAGTGGGAGTTAGGGCCAATTCATTCTCATAAAAAAATGCTGGAAATTGTAAACATATCATATAGCGCGTAGCGTTGGAAGCCCCCCGGCCAGATGAACCGCTGACCAAAAGAGGGCGGCTGGTAGTAACTGGATGGCGAAAACGGTAGATCGTGCCATAGGGCATACCCTGAGGAAATCCTTCGTCCAGCAGTGAACTATTTAGCATCAATTACTAAATTGATTTTGGTTTCTCATGACCCATCCTGGGGGAGGCCTATGTCCAGCAGTGAACTATGATAGGATTCTTTCTTTCTTTTCGTGTGGGACACCGAGTCCTCGAATGACTTATTTATGTTCTTGATTTTACCTATGTTTTGAAACTCAATTTACCTTTGGATCTTTCAAAAGCGCAGAGAAAAGCACCGGGGTAAGAACGCATAGAAAGCCACGCCAGTGCACACTGAAGAATCTCTTCAACTTTACTAAAAATGTTGCCGGCTTCTCGTCATCGGGTATGTCTTTCGGTCTACGAAAATATTGGTTACCCATTATCTATACTAGTATATCTACTATGGTTTATTTTGCACTAACAGTGCTATATTATTTTCACTAATAGAAAGTTTATTGGATTATAAAAAATTCAAACAAGGGCTAATCCGCAACAGGCATCGTCAGACATTATTCTAAAGATACAGAACAAATCAGCAACAAGCTTCGTCAAAACCTGTGACAAAAATACGTTTCAGCAACATGCTTCGTCAAAAATAACAATGCTTACTTTCAGCCACATGCGTCGTCAAATTCAATCAAGTAGCCCTCCCCGGGCCATACCCCGTCCGAAGGTGCCTAAAATACTTGCAGCATTACCCCGCTGAATTGTTATAGACAACCTTTGGGAAAGATACGAACCCGAGCGAGGATCAAAACCTTTTTCCCGCAACCGTCGACCTATCTCCGCTATAAATTTTTTGGCCTCGGACCCCCAAACGCCTGTAGTTTCCACCGCCACGGGAACAAACATGTACGAAGACTTAAGGCAAGCGTACTTGCTGTGCTTTAGCCTAGCAGCAGATTCAGCCGCACATCCCGCGGTCCGTTTTGTCCCTGACAAATGGCAGGCCGCAAACGTGCAGCAGCACGTAGAATCCCAAAGGAGACACCGACCTCTCTCCCACGGAATAAAAGTGAGACCATCAGGGCGCTTACCATCGGATCTTGAAAGACCCGAGGGTTCTAACACACATGGTATGCCTGCGGAAACAAGGGCGCGGCGAATTAAATCATTTAATGCATGGTGCCTAGACAAACGTCCCGCTGACCGGACACAGCTTAGGCCATGAAGCCCGTTCGCCTCAACCCTTGAACCACAAACACACTCATGTGGCTCACATATAGTACTGCCAAGACGCAATGCGGCAGCTACCCTCAGTGAGTCATCGTCCAAGAAAGTACCTAGTTGAGGGGAAGGCAGCGCGTGTAGCCACGCCCCTGACTCTGGACAAACTGAAGCTTTCAGGCGAGCCGAATCCAAGTCCGACGCATCATCCAATAGAAGATTCAGAGTCACCCTTGAATAGATGTCATCCCAGGTTTTCTGACGACAACGGTCCTCCGGAAGTGCTTCTCCCGGACATAAGACCTCCCAGGCAGACATGGCCTCAGTAACGAACGGTATAACAACCTCGTCACCATTAAAAGATAAAATCTGAGTGACCAGGCCCACCACCCAACCCCCTCCACACGACGCACCCCTAAACCTCCGTGACGAACAGGTAAGCCAGCCTGACACCACTGCCTTTCATCCAAGCTGACATTAAGGATGCCTTCCAGTGTCTCCTTTAATAATCCGTCCAACAAAGCAACCTCCTGAGGATATAACCAAGTAGGGGATGTTCTTACAGTATAAGTCAATTTCGGCATTGAAAAGCAGCTCCGCAAAAGAATAAGCACCACGTGTGATGAAATGTCTTTCAATTTGACAAGAATGGTTGAAAGCTCCATCTTTTTGGCTTCGAGCGTTGTTGGGACACCGCTAACGAAAATTGGCGAGCCTAGAAGGAAAAAACTATCCCCCTTCACAACCTTAATTCCGGGTGCCAAAACCTCAAACCTAGGAAGCAAAATGGTAGCGTTGGCACTGTTGGAAAAATAGATCTCACATTTGTTTGAATTAATGTCCAAACCAACCTCTTTTAATTTCGGAAATAACACTTTCAAGTCCTCCTCTACCGCAACAGCGTCGCCTCCTATCGTTTCATCATCTAAATACCACAGATTTAAAGGTGATTTTATTTCGGTTATCACCTTATGAATGGCCAAATTAAATATGAGTGGGCCTAACGGATCTCCCTGCTGGGCACCGACCTCCGAAGTTATGGAATCCTCACCATAAAAAAGAAAACTAGGAGCACTGTAACACTGGTAGAGAAAAGGATACAAAACCGGAATCCGTTCTTTTACTTCCATTAATATTTTATCTCTCTCTACACAGTTGAAAGCATTTTTCACATCCAACTTAACAATTACATTGTCACTACCGTCGCTACTCATAGCGAAAGCGCGAGTAGCATTAATGGCAGCCTCGCAGCCGAAAGCAGTTCCAAAGCCTAGCTGATGGGGGTGAAGGTAAGTAGATAATTCATCCTTCACCGCTCGACAGCCTAGCTTGGCCACTTACCGGCGCAAAACGCTGCCAACCGCAATGGGACGAACACCGCCATCCTTTTTACTAAGGGCACACAAACTGCCACCATATAAAAAAGGGCAGACCTCAACATTCAACCTGCCACTCAGCAGGAAATTGCACAGTCTAGTAAGGGACTCAAGAAGCTTTACCGAACCGTCACCAGCAGTAGGAGAAATAAGCTCCTTTAAGTGCTGCGGACGTAGACCATCAAGCCCACCCGCTGAACCACTGTAAAAAGAAGTTATTGCCTCAAAAACGTCATCTCGTGTCACAGTCAAAACAGGGTCCAGTAAACTTGGCGCCTGAGGAAGCGAAATAGGACGAAAGGGCTGCGGGTGTTTATCCCGGAGTGCGCCTAGCGTGTCATCATTATGAGGCGCAATAGAGCCATCTGACACTAGTAAGCGCACAGCGCCCCTCAAGTCCCCCTCATGCACTTTAGACTCTATACGCTGAGCAAGCGAACGACTCCGAAAGACACGATCGTCGGTGTAAATATCCTCCCTCATTAACCACCCTATCCTTAATTTTTGATGTTAGGGAACGAGGGTCTGCCGGGTCAGGCACCCCAATATATTTAAAAGAAAAAGACAGCACAGAATACCAATCTTCCACACTATTGGACTGCAGACAGTTGTCAATGACTGATTTCAGTCTCTCCGCTACTAAGCTTCTAGCTCCCTTTGGAATGTGCTTTAGCACGCGCACTTTACTTTTAAGTGACGGCAAACTACGCAAATTCGCTAATGAATCCGGCTGGGGAAGGTCAGCGGAAGACGACGGAGGAGGCGGCAAAGGCTGTGAAAGTACGTCCCTGTGCTTATACGAGATATGCACATTGAGTCCTCTTGGTACCACATATTGTTTCGTGGAGTCTGGACAGTGGGGATAGGCTGCCCTTGATTGGGTACTCATTGAAAAAAGAAAAAAGAAAAACTAAAACATAAATAATATTATTGTAAATTCTTTCATCTTACAAATAAATGTATCTTAACATAAAATAAACATGCCAAACAAATAATTGAAATCTAGTTCTTTTATACTAATTCGTAAGTTAATAAAAATCCATTCTAAATACTTAGCTAATAATTTATCAAAAAATAAAAAATAAAATGTATTAAAATGTGAGATTTGAATTATGAATCACAGTTCGTCCGCCTCAAATCGCTCCCCGTAGACCGCTAGACCAAAGTGACCGATGAAAGATGTGCGAAATTAGCGATAGCTTTCTTGTCGATCGCCTTGCGTAGACGAGATTAGTCGGAGTAGCCGAGTCACGATCAGCCGCGAATCATTCCGAGCATTACCGAGTCTTGTTTACACTTTATTTAGTCGTACGTTAGAATCTTATTTTCGAAAGGCATGTAATTAACGCGGCGACTACTTGATCAGATTCAAGGTTGAAAAAATAATTAAAGTGGATAGTAAATATAATAGGTTGGCAGCGACAGTGGAGTACAGTATTAAGTAAAAAGTAGCAGCGTTAAAATCAATATTAAGCTTTGGTTTAATAGAAACTGGCATCGAGTTTTTCTTTTGTCTACTGAATTTATGGATAAGCGAAAAATAGCCAGCAGCTAAAAATTAGAAAATAGGCATTAATAAATTGTAAAATAGAGATTTAATTTAAATTGATTTGAGGTAATAATTAATTTAATTGAGATCTTATTAACATATATTATGCGACATTTTACGAGCTGCAATTAGAACAAAAAATAGGCATACAATTAAATATTGTGTTTATATTAAATATAAAAATTGCATACAATTTACATGTTGTGATTGTGTTTCTTTTATGTCTCACTTGACTTTAAATAATTTGATTGTGTTTATATTGTTCTATTTCTTGACTCAAGATAGTTTTTATTTATTAATTAAAATAATTGTTACCTAGGTATTTCTATAGGTACTTACTTATTGAATAATGACTGGCCTTGATTTGGTGGGGCGTCCGCGTTTTCTTTTTTGCCGTATTGGGATCATTTTTGCCTCTAAAGGCGGAGTGGTCTCCACGTGTTCGAATGCACCTATTACCGGTGAATTACACAAACAAACAACAACAAGCAACAGCTAGTCCCGTGACGTTCACTCGCCGCTCGCCATTGGCTGATAGCGCGTTTCGCCTCCCGCGCTGGCGGCGGCTTTTCATAATATTATGATTTCTAAAACTACAAAATGATTCCTTAATACTTATTTAAAGTATCCGTTTTAATATTTACAGCTGCTCGTAAATAAGAGCCAGAAAGTGTTCTTTTCGATGGAAGCCTACAATAGCCTTAATATTTTATTTGTTATCGCACTTTTAATGTTATTCGCCAACCCATGATTTTTGATACCCCGCCTATAATTTCAATTACCTATTTAAATATAATACTACCTTGAAGTCGCAGCCGTTATTTAGCTTTTTATGATGCCCTTCATTTGCAGCTTATCAAATATAATTTAAAGCCAAATTATTTAAGCACTGCCCAGTTAGATTTTTAGACGCTAATAGGTGGTACCCCATTAATTTGCAAGTCGCCTTGTTAAAAATATGCGTTTTCGAAAATTTATCACTTTTATCACAATATTATTTCACAGCACTGGTTTCACTTAATTTAACGTAGTTTAATTTATATTTTTCACTGGGTTTCCTCTTCCAAAGGTTTATTTTCATTGAGAAATCTGTTCACATTTGTTTACTGCTTATAAGTCCGCATATTTTTAGTAATGATTATCACAAACGATTATCCTAAGGATTTCGCATGTATGTAACACATTCCCAAACAAACTACAATAAAAAACTCTTTTAGTTATTTTCGATCGTAATAAAATACGGAGCCTATGTTTACTACTTAACGCCCTCTGTAGTACATCTTATATATCTTATGGTGGATCATCAACTATATTATTATAACCTATACTTGTAATAAGTTGGTATATTTTCTTTTCAGATCACAGAGCACCTAACGACACGTTAGCGGCGCGCGCAACTTCTTTGGTCTGTGTTTTTTCACTAATTAAAGACGAGTATCAAGAGGTTGAAGATTTGAAGTGGTCGGTCGGGGCGCCGGTAGATCAGTGGCAGAGCAGTAGGAAGGTACACCACAGGTCCCGGGTTCAATCCCCGGTCGTCGCATTTTTTTTTCAATTTCTTATTTTAATTTTGTCTTTCTACATCTACGGCACTGAAACTGTGTCTACGGGGTGTAAGGGAAGATGTACCGAAAACTTTGCTGGCATACGCAGACCACGGGGCTAAACAACTTTTTCTATGGAGGCCATGTTGATAATAGATAAAAAGATGGACTACTAATTCAAAATTCTTAATCAGCCGACTTACTTCTTATAGAAACTCGAATATATTTATCACTTCCCAACAAAGTTTCCATGCTAAAAGGTGTTCAGTTTCGTCGTCTGATCATGCCTGCAAAGTTTTCGGAACACTGTCCCTTACAGCCTGTATACCTGCACTATCTACACTTATTTATAAAGAGGAAAGATAATAAATTATTATATCGACTTAATCTTGTATAATAAGTAAGACAGTGTTATAATTTAGAATGAGTTGCTCTTGTTAGTTTTATGTCTGTCTGAAAGCTTTAATAACAGGAGGCAACACCCCTGAGTAACACTAGCGGTTTACCTCGGGCTACGGTACCAGAGGTTTTTCTTGATTTCACTGTCCTACTGAAGCTATATTGTAGGCCGTAAGGTGCCGTGTCTTCGTGCCTACCCCAATCTACCCGAGGGTGTCGTAAAGGCGACTCAAGTCAGGAGATTAATTCAGGCAAAAGGCTTCTCTATGAATACAACACTTTTGCTCGCTAATACGAATGCCAAGCGTGGAGTTCACAACTGGCCCATGTCCAGTTGTGAACTGAAGTGGCTGAAGAAGTAAAGGCCGTCTGGCTTGCGACCACCCTTACCCTCCCACCGAAGTCCAGATCTAAACAGATTGCTGTGTTCCGTCAGTAAGGGAATGAATACTTTAACCTTTTACAAAACGGCCAAGCCGTACATTTTGACTGAGATGTAGAGCTTGAAAAATTTGAGTAGGTGGAATTACAGTACGGCGATCCAAATAAACCATATTCAACAGCCAGGGTCCATTTTCCTAATTTGTCATCACTTTTAGTATGGAGATGACTGCTGTCAAATATGGATTATTGAGATGGCATTACTTCAGGACGAGTAGACTCAAAAGCTTTACATACAAACATACATTATATAACGCCTTTATTCCTTGGCTGGCCCTACTAATTATGTAATTGTACTCCCGTCTTGGCGGCATTTTGCATGAAAATGTTTATGGTGGGTTTATTTGACCAAAAGATTTCAAAACCAAAAAATAAACTCACGGTAACCTAGCGTAATTTACCGTAAGTTTATTTTACACGAATGTTTTCAAAATACTTACTTGGCAGACATAGTATAATTATTTAGATACTTTATAGCGCAGAACGATGTTCAAATTTTATCGTCATGCAAAATTTGATTTTTTACATAACCTCAAGATTTTAAATCACAGATGAATAAGATAATGTACTGTTTTAAAGTGGTTTTAAATATACTCTTTGCCACAGATATATATAAGTCCTCTCTAAGCCAAAGATTACTGCGGTGCACAGATCTCTTATAATATATGTCCTAAATGACAGATAAGCAAGTCACCTTTATACAAAAAGCCATTGACAAAAAGCCCATACTGAATTGACCATGGATTGTGAAATTTTACAGTGATGTACCATGGACGTACATGCTACGTTAGGTTGTGTATTTAATAATGATGTGTAGTAGTCACAGTAATAGGTAGTATTTCTCAAGGGGATTTTTAATGTACAGGTATTTTAAATAAAACGAATATTTCATAATTTAATTTCTTTTTTATATTTTTTTTGTTTTACATACATACATACATATAATCACGCCTCTTTCCCGTAGGGGTAGGCAGAGACTACATCTTTCCACTTGCTACGATCCTGACACACCTCTTTCGCTTCTTCAACATGCATCAATCTTTTCATACATGCTCGTCGGTTTAGGGTACTCTTGACCTGACCTTTCTCTAGAACGTCCCCGATCTGATCCAAGTACGTGTGTCTTGGTCTTCCCCTTCCAACGTTCCCATCCACACTCGCCATATACACCTGTTTCGTTAATCTTCTTTCATTCATTCTCTCAATGTGACCAAACCATCTCAGCATTCCTTTTTCTATACCAGTCACTATGTCATCTTTTATACCGCAACGTTCTCTAATCACGCTATTCCTTATCCTGTCACTCAATTTCACTCCTATCATACTTCTTAGCGCTCTCATTTCTACCGCATTTATTCTACTTTCATGCTTTTTCTGCCATACCCAACTTTCACTCCCATACATAAGTGTTGGAACTAACACTCCTCTATGCACAGCCAGACGTGCCTTATTAGACACTGTCTGGCTGTTCATAAAAGTATGCAACGCTCCATTCACCATGTTGCCGGCATTTACCCTCCTTTCAATGTCACTTTCACACTTTCCATCTGATGTAAACTTCGATCCCAAATATACAAACTCTTTCACTTGCTCCACCCTCTCTTCTTCTATCATAATATTACACTCCGTCATACCTTCTTCTTTTTCAAAAACCATTGACTTCGTCTTACTTACATTCACTTTCATTGCTTTCTTTTTCAAAGCCTCATTCATAATGTTTACCATCTTCTGCAACTCTTCAGCCGACGACGCAAGGATAACTTGGTCATCAGCATAGAGAAGACATTTGACGAGTAACCCATTCATTCTCAGTCCATTTTCACACTCTTTCAAATCTGTCAAACAACTATCCATGAATAGGTTGAACAGCCATGGTGACGCAACACATCCCTGTCTAACACCTTTCTCGATGTTAAACAGTTCAGTGAAGGCCCCGTTAATCCTGACACAAGCACTGGAATCCTTATATAAGGATTTCAGTGCTCGTACCAAGATGCTGCTCACCCCATGCACGGATAGTGCCGACCATAATTCATTCCTCAGAACTCTATCATAGGCCTTTTCCAGATCCACGAATGTGCAAAAGACTTTTTGGTTCTTAGCCAAATACTTTTCCGCTATGCACCGCAAGGAAAAGACCTGATCCGTACATCCCATCCCCTTTCGAAATCCCGCTTGAGCATCCCAGACTTTCTCATCAGTTTCTTTCACAACTCTTTCAATCAGTATCCTTGCATACAGTTTACCGACGACACTGAGAAGGCTTATACCGCGGTAATTTTTACAGTCTAGCTGTGACCCTTTTCCTTTGTATAATGGCACTATTACAGCCTTGCACCAATCACTTGGCACTCGACCGCTTCGCCAACAAAGGTTAAAAAGGAGGTACAGCTGACTAGCTGCTACGCCTTCGCCAGCCTTCAGCATCTCAACCGATACTCTATCATACCCTGCAGCCTTACCAGATTTCATACTTTTCAGAGCTTTCATAATCTCATCCATTTCAATCTCGCTTTCGTTTTCACTGTCATCTTCTTCATGTATGTTCACCTCTTGTACTTCTTCTTTTTCAAACAAGCTTTCAAAATATTCCTTCCATCTCTTCAACACACATTCCTCACCTTTTATTATACTACCATCCTGGCTCTGAATTTGTTTTAATTACAAAAAATGTCACTTAAAACTAAACTTAAACAACTTACTCACAAAGCCCGCTCCTTGTCGATCCGGGGGCAAAGGTCCCCATAACGCTCGCCGCGTTGCCGCGTTGAATCGCCATGGCTAACCTTTGCACCAGGAAAGAACCAGAGCGGGGGTCACCTCCTCTCTCTCTTAAGCGGCTACCTAATTCGGCTATAAAAGCCTTAGCCTCATTGCACCAGCACCCGGCTGTTTCCACAGCGAACGGGACAAAATTGTAGTTTTCGCTCAAGACTGAATATTTATAATAATTTTAAAAATTATGTATTTATAATTTAAAATAATTTTATTACAGCAAACTAAACACGAAGTGAACGGCTGTCACCTCAAGCCACTATACGCCGGTTTACAAATATACATACAACAGCCTTTATCAGTCCACTGCTAGACGTTGGCCTCCCTGAGGGTACGCTAGGGCACGATCTCTGGTTTTCGCCATCCACTACATCATCCGCGTTATTGGTCCTTCTGGCTGGAGGTCATCCAACGCTACGCTTGCCGAGAGGTGGTCTACACCCAAGAACCCGCTTACTTCACCGTCCGTCGGTCCTACGACCCATTGCCACTTCAGTTTGCTACACTTCCAGACTATGTCCGTTACTTTGGTCTTTTTGCGGTTAGTCTCATTCCGGATTTTATCCATTATAGAGATACCGAGCAAAGACATTTCTAGAGTGACTTGTAGCCGGTGTGCTAGTTTTAATGTCAGGTTCCACGTCTCGGCTCCATAGATCTTGACTCGAATTTTGGGCACACTTTTAAAATAGGTTCTTTTCTACTGAATTTTTTTGAGCTTTTTTAATAATGTACTCATTTCAGAATGTTTTCTGCATTTCAATTTGGATAAAAAATATTTTTAAATGTCGATTTTTTGTCTACTCAGCTTCTTAACCACTTTGACTGTACAGGGATTCTAAAGGACAGTGGGCAAAAGTGGTCCAAGAACCTCCACCATTGAGACTTATTGGAAATGGAAGAACACACTTATCAGATTATCCGAGACAAGTATTACCGAAATCTAGACTGGGATTTTTTTTTTATAGTCACTTGAAGATACTATAAAAATATTGTTCAAAAATGATTTTAACTGGAGCGAGCTATTTATTTTGAAAGATTTTATTGATATTGCGTGTCTCTCCAATGTGCCACAATGTAAACTCCATTTAACGACACTCCACATAACGTCAAACTCCCCAAAACATTCAAATAACATGACTTTGGTTTGAAAAAAGTGGTCCAAGAACCTCCACTGTTGAGACACATTGGAAATGGAAGTACATACTTGTCTGTGACACATTAATATTGAGATTGCGAGTCAATCGAATGTAAAACAATGTAAACTCCATGTAACGACACTCCACATAACGCCAAACTCCCCAAAACATTATAATAACATAACTTTGGTTAGAAAAAAGTGGTTCAAGAACCTCCACTGTTGAGACTAATTGGAAATGGGGAGAACACACTTATCAGATTTTTCGAGACAAGTATTACCAAAATCTGCACCGGGTTTCTTTGTTTATAGTCACTTGAAGTTACTTTAAAAATATTGTTCAAAAATGATTTTAACTGGAGCATGCTATTTATTTTGGCATTATGTGGAGTGTCGTTACATGAAGTTCACACTGTATTACATGTCATTCAAAAGATACGCAATGTCAATATAAATGTGTCAAAATAAATAGCACGCTCCACTCAAAATCATTTTTTAAGAATATTTTTATGGTCACTTTAAAAAAATCCTGCTGCCGATTTCGATAAAACTTGTCTTGAATAATCTGACAAGTATGTACTTCCATTTCCAATTAGTCTCAACAGTGGAGGTTCTTGGCCCACTTTTTTCAATCCAAAGTCATGTTATTTGAATGTTTTGGGGAGTTTTGTATTATGTGGAGTGTCGTTTTATGGAGTTTACACTATATTACATTCGACTGACACCTAATATCAATATTAATATGTCACAGACAAGTATGTACTTCCACTTCCAATAAGTCTCAACAATGGAAGGTCTTGGCCAACTTTTTTCAAACCAAGGTCATGTTATTTGAATGTTTTGGGGAGTTTGACGTTATATGGAGTGGAGTGTCGTTACATGGAATTTACACTGTTTTACATTCGACTGACACGCAATATCAATATTAATGTGTCACAGACAAGTATGTACTTCCATTTCAAATAAGTCTCAACAGTGGAAGGTCTTGGACCACTTTTTTCAAACCAAAGTCATGTTATTTGAATGTTTTGGGGAGTTTGACGTTATGTGGAGTGTCGTTACATGGAGTTTGCATTGTGGCACATTCGAGAGACACGCAATATCAATAAAATCTGTCAAAATAAATATCACGCTCCTGTTAAAATCATTTTTTAAGAATATTTTTATAGTAACTTCAAGTGACTATAAAAAAAAAATCCCGGTGCAGATTTCGGTAATACTTGTCTCGGTGTTGAAGACCAGGAACGCCTACTCATTCTTGAAGAGAATTTTATTTTACATGTCGACACATTATTAAGTTTGTATCAGGCGCTCGTTTTAAAAGACACATGTGGGCCCCGCCGCCCCACTCACTTACCCTTGTACTTGTGTATTGAATAGAACGCATTTTCACATAATTTCGGATTTTCAATTTCTCCTGCTTTCCTGCGCCTATTCATGGTCCTTCGAGCCGGATGCTGTTAATTAATAACCATCAGCTGTGGTTTACGCCAGGAAAGTAAACATTTAGTGGAAATACGGAGCGACTATTACCGGCCATTGGGTGTAAAGGTTATCTTCTACAGTTAAGAGGAAAGTGGTCAAATTTTGGACATATAGTGATCAGTTTAGGATAATCTTCAATGTTTAACCCAGCACTCATAATTAAGGTAATATTTAAGCAAACGTACTGCGTCATTTTATAAGGTTAGTACCAGTGTAACCTACTTTCTTTGTTCAGAGCAACCAGTACCTATTATAGTGAATTTAGGCCTAAGTGTTTATCATTTTAGCTAAATCATAATTCAGAAAAGCTTATGCATAGGTAAGCTATCTTAATTAGCCGTTTAAATCACTTAAACCTTGTTATTTCACATATTTCATTCACATAGGTATTTTATTAGGTATTTCTGCATAGGTGCACATTTTGGTTCTAAAGACTTTTTATAAACCACAAGTCGATGTTTATCAATACTGTACAACAGGTAAACAACCACAATTAAACCTAAAACTGTCGATTTTTAATCATTTTATGTAATTAGGTATTTCATTAGGTATTTCTGCATAGGTGCACATTTTGGTGCTAAATACTTTGTCTTGAACACAAGTCAATGTTTATTGACACTGTACAACAGATAAACAACCTCAATAAAACCTAAAACTGCCTATTTTCAATCATTTTGTGTAATTAGGTATTTTGCTAGGTATTTCATCCATTGTGTTTAATTTAATTAAAAACACTATTTAGAAAGATTATGTACATGTTTACCAACGTTGTAACCTAAAAAATACATCTCAATAGATGCTCAAAATTGTTAATTTTCAAGAAATTAGTACAAATAGGTATTTCATACCTAAGTTGGCATAAAACTTCTCTTTTAGTCACAAATAGAATTTACTATTAACTAGTAGGTGATTGTTAACGTTTTGATATAATAATCCACCTCGATTTTAATTTAAAATTCCTAATTTTTCAACATTTGTGTGGAATAGGTATTCCTGTAGGTATCTTTTATTTCATTGCATATTTTGATCAAAACTATATTTATATACAACTGCAAAAGTCTTGTATTTGTTGTGACATACATAAACATTTCAATTATTTACTGAAACCTGGTAATTTTCAAAGGTTGTAATCAAGTAGGTACTTTGGAAGTTAGTCTTATTTTAGTACTTGTTCTAATCAAAATATTAGTTACATATATCTACTAATACAAGACAAACATTGTTTATTTATTATTAACGTCAAAATACAACAAGCTTAAGTATTACATTGTGTGATTTTGTTTGTATCAAAACCTAGTAAATAACTTGCATTTATATAAATTCCAGGTTGATTTCACACACACCAATATGACCGAAACTGAAAAAGAATTAAAGGGAAGGAGAGGGAATGTCAAAGGACGTCTTACCATTTTCTCCACTTATTTGGACGGCTTAAGTGATGCTACGTTAACTCCAATCGAGATAAGAGAACTGCAGTTAAGGTTAAATAAAGCTGAGAATTTGTTTGATCAATTTGATGAGGTCCAGTCAAAATTAGAGCTTTTGTCTGAAAATATTGATAGTGTCACTGCGGAACGTATCGAGTTTGAAAATCGTTATTACAAATTAATTTCTGAAGCACAAACGGTAATCGATTCTTATGAGAAAAAAGATTCTGAGTTTAGCTCTGCTGAATCGGCGTCTACCGTCAAACATACTTTTCGTAAAAACATTAAATTGCCCCCGATACAACTGCCAAAGTTCAGTGGGTGTTATGACACATGGCTCGAATTTAGGGACACATTTACTAGCTTAGTTCATTCGGATAACGAATATGATGACATTAGTAAATTTCATTATTTGCGGTATTCTCTGGAGGGGTCTGCTGCTGAGATTTTAACACGTTGACGGACAGAAAGGCCATAGCATTCGCTTTTGCACTTGGTCTAGTGACAGAACTGTTATAGCCTACAATAGTGGCGGGCACTTTCTAGCCAGAGCTGCCAAGACATTCGCTCGATTCATACAAAAATAAGAAGAGCATTTTTAAGTGTCACTGGGCAACTTTTGCCAATATTGTCAGTGTCAATTAGAGCAGTTATTACGTTTGTTAAAAGTTTTAAGTAATCCGTCTCGCCCCCCACCCCCCACAACGACAGAGCGGGTGTACCATTCGCGCATCTATGACATATTCCTCAATCGGCCGGTGAGTGTCATTTTTAGCAGACACGTCCATATGATCGTTTTGGCGCCAAATTTCAAGGACTTATAATTGATGTAAGTAGCCTGTTTTTAGATTTATAATGATGCAACAACATTTAAATATAAGTAAAAACTCAAAGACTGTCTCTCTAATTCCATTTATATATTCAAAAACACTTCAAATGGTAATAAATTAATGTAAATTTCAGTGATAAAATACGCGATCGTTTTGTGATTTGATTGTGTGTATGATATCAATAATCTTTGAAACTACTGATCGTTTTCAAAAATTCTTTTACTATTAGAAAGCTACACTATCCCTGAGTAATATGGTTTACTTATCACCACGGAAAAACATCGTTTGACAGGAAAAAGTGTAACAGTGGGGTGACTACTCGGCATCCCGCTAGTAGGTACTAAACGAGAAGTTATAAAAGCTATTTGATTGCGCTGTTTCCCAGGATACTCTTCAAGAAGAGTTCTCTTACGGGTCCTCAAGTCTTAACCATATGAAAGTAAGATCAAACGCCAACCCACGATCCTTACATTGATCATTGATATTGAAAGACGTTATCTTCCTAGGATCCTGATCGTATCAATCATTTATCTGAGCTTCCTATAGTCTCGACTAAGGATTCTACTGATCAAAAGCAAGAGTTGTTTATTCAAAACTAGATAGAAGTTGAAACATCAACGCTAACCCATGATTCTTCAGCTGTTACAGCAGTTCTGTCGCACTTAACAGTGACTACTTACTATTGTATAAGACAGAGCTGCGGTAACAGTCGAAGGCTTTAGCAGTTAGTGTCATTCTTGAATCATACGTATTGTAAAATATGCGACAGAACTGCTATAGCTTTTCATACAAAAAAGTTGTGTCAAAGTCGTGTGACTTAGTGTCCGTGAACGTGTTAAAGAAAATAGAATTTTCTGCAGAAAACTACGCCGCGGCATGGAACATTCTATGTGAGCGTTATGACAATCCACGTTTATTGACTAACAATCACGTTTCAGCATTATTTAATGTCGAAAAAATCACAAAGGAATCGTCGCACGCACTAAAAAATATGATTGATCAATTCAATAAAAATTTACGAGCATTGAAATCATTAAAAGAGCCCGTAGACAAATGGGATACGCTTCTCATTTATTTAGGTACTCAAAAATTTGATGCTATGACCTACCGTAAATGGGAAGAATACAAAAGTCAATTAGATAAAGATGAACTATTAACTTTTGAAATTTTTATTTCTTTCATTCGAAAACGTGCTGATTTCCTGGAAACGTTAGAGTTGTCGCAAAATAAACCTTCTAGCAGCAATACACTTAATAAATCGGTCATTAAATCTAAGCATACAAACAAAACTTTTATGGCACTGCCACGTACTAACAAAAAAAACAACAAGGATTCACCCGTGAAGACTTGTCCTCATTGTCAGAGTGATCAACATACATTGGCTAATTGTTCCAAATTTCTTTCTTTGAGTAATGAGTCACGGCTTAAACTGTTACCTTCTTTCAAGATTTGTTACAACTGTTTCAATACGGGACATTATGCAAATCGGTGCAATAGACCTGGGTGTAAGTTATGTAAACGCAGGCACCACACGTTAGTCCACGTGACACACGCAGAAGACTCACCTATGGATCGTACAGCATCTGCCAATGTTCAATCTGGTTCGACATCCTCGAATTCAAATGCTGGTTCGTCGACAGGCCCAGTGCAGAATATTTCTCTATCAGCCAGCGTTTCAACGTCTAATCCAGATATAGAGGGTGGTATACTATCCACCGCTTTAGTAAAGGTGTATGATTCGGAAGGTCGTGAATACATCGCGCGTGTTGCCCTCGATTGTGGGAGCACTTCCTGTCTTATGACAGAACACATGCATGAGTTGCTGAATCCGCCAACATGTCATGTAAGCAAATCTGTACAAGGTATAAACAAATCTGAGTCACTCGTCGATAAGATGTGTCTCGTTCAAATTCACTCATTAAATGGAAAATACTCAAGGAAAATTCAATGTTATGTTCTACCTTCCATTTCTGATGAAGTCCCTTGCAGTCCGATAGACTTATCGGATCTTAATATTCCTACTGACTTATGCTTGGCCGATCCCAATTTTTATATACCGGCACCTATTGATTTTATTATTGGTGTAGGCGAATTTTGGGATATGATAGGGGCGCAGCGTGTCAGCTTAGGTGAGGGCAAACCACTTCTAATCGAGACCACTTTAGGTTGGATTCTCGGGGGTAAGTTTCATGACATTCGACTGAACTCACCCATCAAGTGTAATTTTACAAAAGTGGATGACATTGATAACCAACTCACGCGATTTTGGGAGTTAGAAGAAGTTCGCCCTGTGTTATCAGATCATTCACCAGAAGAAAAGCTTTGTGAAGAGCATTTCATTAAAAACACGACACGTCTGGATGATGGCAGTTTCTGCGTCAAAATTCCCTTTAAAGAAGATCCTAGTGTATTAGGAGATTCAAGTCAACGTGCTAAACACTGTTTCACGTCCTTAGAGCGCAAGCTCGTAGGCAATTATGGTGAACTTTATAAGAACTTTATGTCAGAGTATGAAGCTCTCGGTCACATGTCAGAGATTCCTTATTCTGAATCGCGTTCAGATGCGCACTTTATATCACATCTCGGGGTGTTACGTGAAAGCAGCATCACGACAGCATTACGTGTAGTTTATCACGCTAGTTATCCTACAAGTTCAGGCATTTCTTTGAATGATATTCAAATGGTAGGGCCGACTGTGCAGGACGACCTTCTGTCAATACTACTGCGATTCAGATCTCACAGATATGTTTTGTCCGCTGACGTGGAAAAAATGTATAGAACCGTTATGGTTCATCCAAATGATCGTCACCTGCAACAAATTTATTGGCGTAATGATGCTACAGAAACCATTAAGATCTATCAGCTTAACACTGTAACTTATGGTACAGCTAGTGCACCTTTTCTTGCCACGCGGTGTTTAAAGCAGATTGGTCTAGATTGCGATGATAAGCAAGTTTCTGACATTATTATTCACGATTTTTATGTCGATGATTTGTTGACCGGTAGTGACGATTTGCAGGATCTCATGACCATTCGTGATAAAGTGGCTCATGAGCTATCATCAGCTCGCATGCATTTACGCAAATGGAAATCAAATGCTTCTCAAATGGTTTCCGAACCTACAAATTCGTCCATTGATTTGAACATTGGCAGTAGCAAGCCAAGCAAAGTATTAGGTCTGGGCTGGGATCCAAATTCCGATGAAATTACTTTCCCAATTAATACTGACACATCATCAAAAAATACTAAACGTAACATGCTGTCAGTTATATCACAGATCTTCGATCCTTTGGGTCTTTTATCTCCTTACATAATTCGCATGAAAATGCTTTTACAACGATTGTGGCTTCTCAAATTGTCTTGGGACGAAGAATTGCCTTCTGACGTCAGTCAGGAATGGGCTGAAGTCATTTCAAACTTACCGAACTTATCGGATTTACGAATTCCCAGATTTGTACTTTGCAATTCCTACGGTTGCCTAGATCTTCATGTTTTCGTTGACGCATCTGAACGTGCTTACGGAACTTGCGTATATGTGCGCAGTGGCAATGTGAGTGGTGATGTGTTAGTTCGATTATTAACAGCTAAAAGTCGGGTAGCTCCTCTGAAGCCTACTACCATTCCAAGGCTCGAGTTATGTGGTGCTCTTGCAGGTGCTCGTTTGTATAGCAAGGTTACTCGTTCACTCCGCATTCCAATAAGAAGTACAACCTTTTGGTGTGACTCAACCATTGTATTAGGTTGGCTTAAAATGCTACCTAATCGGTTGCAACCTTTTGTGCGAAATCGAGTGGGAGAAATATTGGAGACAACTGGCGACTGCGTTTGGAGATACGTGCCTACAGCTGAAAACCCAGCAGATTATGTATCCCGCGGTAAATCCGTTGATGTGATGAAATCTCTGGACTTATATTGGAATGGACCAACCTTCCTTGAACGCGACGAATCTACTTGGCCTTCAAGTCCAGTGTTAGCGTCGTCATTACCAGAAACTAGAAAAGAAATTGCACTGCATACTTCTCAAACTCAAAATACTGATAATGTCAGTTTGAT
Organism: Tuta absoluta; assembly: GCA_027580185.1. NCBI lineage: Eukaryota > Metazoa > Arthropoda > Insecta > Lepidoptera > Gelechiidae > Tuta > Tuta absoluta. Next base: position 1,837,479 of record JAQAHW010000038.1, read on the forward strand.
CGATTTTAGCCGTTTTTCAAAATACCTACGAGTTGTTCGTACTGTGGCGTACATGTTACGTTTCATTGGTATTTGTAAAAAACAACCAGTCGCTGCTAAGTACCTCACTGAGAGTGATCTTAGTGCAGCCTTAAAACTGATTATAAGAACGTCTCAGCGTCAATCATTTCCTGAGTATCAACTTTTAATCGAAAAGCGTCATTTACCTAAAAAGAGTCAGTTAATAAAATTTAACGTTTTTCTTGACGATGATATGATTATGCGCGTCGGAGGACGACTTTCAAATTCAGAATTTTCATACGACAAAAAGTATCCTATATTGTTACAGTCCACTAATCGTTTTACTAAATTACTTTTTCATTATAAGCACATTAAAATGTTGCATGCCGGACCACAATTATTGCTTTCAAGTATTCGAGAAAACTACTGGCCCATTGGCGGAAGGAATTTAGCAAAGGCTTGCTACCGACAATGTGTACGATGTTCTCGCGTAAAGGGTAAAATAGTAGCACCATTAATGGGAGATTTACCTCAGCAGCGGCTCGTTCCAGGTGGTTATCCGTTTGAAAAAGCAGTAGGTGTGGATTACGCCGGTCCCCTGTCATGCGTTAGCCGCCAAGGTCGCGGAAGTCGAATAGTTAAGGTGTATATCGCCATATTCATATGCTTTACGACTAAAGCTGTTCACCTCGAGTTAGTCGGTGATTTATCGAGCAATACTTACATGCTTGCATTGCACAGATTCACATCGCGTAGAGGAATTCCTAATGACATATATTCTGATAATGGCACTTCATTTGTTGGAGCATACAACGATTTATCAAAATTCTTAAAGGCTAATTGCAGTTCTTTGTCTGAGGCTGCTGCTAACGAAAGCATCAGTTTTCACTTTATTCCAGCTTACTCTCCCCATTTCGGCGGTCTCTGGGAGGCTGGTGTGAAATCAACCAAATCGCATTTACGAAGAGTGTTGGGCAATTGTCATCTTACGTATGAAGAGCTTAATACTACGATAGTACAGATAGAAGCGGTGTTAAATTCTAGACCACTCACGCCTCTCTCTTCTGAACCTGATGACTTCTCACCTCTTACACCCGGCCATTTCCTCATCGGCAGACCAATCACTTCACTTCCTGTTCGTGACATCAGAAACCAAACGACTCACAGTTTGAATCGATATCAACGAATCGAACAACTTCGTCAGCAATTTTGGTCTAGATGGAGCACTGAATATGTGACTGAGCTGCAGCGCAGAACAAAGTGGACGTCTCAAAACGAACCGTTGAAAGTGGACACTCTCGTCTTGATAAAAGAAGATGGTCTTCCACCATTAAAATGGAAGTTGGGCCGTATCGTCGCTGTTGTTCCTGGCGCTGACGGTATCAATCGAGTCGCTGATGTAAGGACTGCAACTGGAACCGTTCGACGGTCTTTTAGTAAGATATGCCCGTTGCCTGTTAATGTGGCTTCAGATTCTGGTTGAAAGAAGGAAGACTTTCAACGCCGGGGGGCATGTTGAAGACCAGGAACGCCTACTCATTCTTGAAGAGAATTTTATTTTACATGTCGACACATTATTAAGTTTGTATCAGGCGCTCGTTTTAAAAGACACATGTGGGCCCCGCCGCCCCACTCACTTACCCTTGTACTTGTGTATTGAATAGAACGCATTTTCACATAATTTCGGATTTTCAATTTCTCCTGCTTTCCTGCGCCTATTCACTCGGATAATCTGATAAGTGTGTTCTTCGATTTCCAATAAGTCTCAATAGTGGAGGTTCTTGGACCAAGTTCCATACAATTTTGCCCACTGTCATTTAACTTTACAGTCCCTTCGTCCCTAGAGATATTTCGCGAACACTTGCGTACACGCTTAAGGACCGTCACATGACGGGATGGTTTATTTACGTTAGGATTTCATTTGGAATCCCCATTCCTAAAATGTGATTGTTTGGTTTATTTAGCTTTAGAAATATCTGCGACATGTTGCATAAGAGGGAAAATTCAAACCGTAAATTGTTTACGCAGTAAATCTTCAATCGGTTTGAGACAAGACATCCGTGCCAAGAATTGATTTTTATTATCGATTAATTCAACTTTATGTGTTTTCTAAGACGGCCCTCAAATATTTGTCAAACATGGCGATAGCGACCGTATTTAACGCTCAGCCTAACCCTCAAGGGATGGAGGCGTGATATGTGTATTTATGTATTAATTTAAATAAAAATGTATGTTTCAAAGCTTCTTAAAGCTTAAAGCAATTTAGGAATCAATCAAATTCACGAGATAACAATTCTTAAATACTCCAAATAGGTGTGTGGAGTGGAAATGGCTCGTGTAAATTAATAGTGCGCTGGTACTTGGTCTGCACACAATTGTGCGCTTTTTTAGTGGTGGTTTCCTCTTGATATACGTGAGTATAGTTTAATACACACACACACGCACACACACACACACATATGTGTCACGCCTATAATCCCTTGCAGGGTAGGAAGAGCATAAACGGACATTCACGCCACGTGACAAATATTTGAGGGTCATCTGCAAAATTGTGTATCGCCATATTGACAGGTTGTCAGCCCATCACCTAGAATTGCAATACAAAATTATAGTTTAATGACGATTTTAAAAACGTTCTTTGGGTTATTTTGCCGTTCAATTTTCATAAAAATTACAACAAGTAATTGAAAAAATGTTAGCAACGTCCGGGGCTTGAACCCAAGAGCGTGAAATACCGTCTTACTGCTCTACCAACTGAGCTACCGGTGGTGCTTTGACAGTCACAACAAAATGTAGTTTATGCGTAGTTTTTAGACCAATATACAGATATATGACCATGATTAGGCATTTCATTTTGGTTGAGGTGAAATTTGCTTGCTTTGACGATGAAACGTAAATTTTGTTTGAACCCTAAGTAGGAAATTCTCTGATAAACACTTATGGAACGGGTATTTATGCTCCATTTGATTTAAAGATTTCGTATCCCACAAAAATTTTATACTTGAAAAATTTTTCTGGGTTTTAGTTGTATTTTCTGCATTATTATACATACACAAACACATATCATGCCTTTATACCTTGCGGGGTAGACAGAGTGTAACCGGCCGTAAAAATACGATCACTATCGCTACGTCTGGCAAATATCTAAGGACCGTTTCAGAAAAATCGAGTAATACTATAGTGACAGGTTGTCAGCCTGTCAGCCTGTCGTCTAAAATTGTGATACACATGGAACCCTTAAGTCTCTTAGTCGCCTCTTATGTCACCCCTGGGAATTAAATGGGGTGATGCTATTCTAAGCCAGCATCACAGGGCACTGCAATATTATTATGTTAGTATGTATTAAATGAGTAGGTTTTCATGCCACGCTATAGTTTACAGGTACACATACTTTAATCTACTCTAAAGACCTTCCCAGTGGTTTCAGCCGATGCTGTCATGTAGAAAAGGATTTTACCGTGGTAAAGAAATAGCTTATGTTACTCAGAAATCACTTCAATAATCGGTAATTTTCATTCGGTACCTATTTTCTGAGATTACCGATGTTTACACAAAAAACACAAAAAATATCTTTCCTCCATTATTAAGTATTCGTTATTTTACTTATTTATTTAAACAAGTAAAAATCGAATGTCAGTAGTTTTACTCCAGTCTATTATTTTCATCTCAAGACCTTGCCAACCCCTCGAGTTTTATTTATCATTAGAAAACATTGTCATTCGATACGTAATTTGTCTCTATGTGTGAAATTAGAACGGACATAACTAGGGTTCCGTAGTCGACCGTGTAGAAACCTCTATATTCAAGTATTCTTCTTATGTCGTGTAGGATTAGTGTCAGAGTTTTAATCCTTTGATGGCTATCGTTACATAAGTAAAACTCTCTTTATACGATATAATTATGTATTTATAGACTGTAATGCTGCTTCCCATCTTTCCTTTTCTATAACTTTTGTTATACGAGGAGAAAAAAAGAAAGAAGGTAAAAACCAGTCATCAAACCGTACTTTGAACTTCGGTGTAGTGAGCAAAAGATACCTTGTCATTGGCAAAATACGTCTCAACCCTGAAAGTGACGCCATTAATAAAAAAATAAAATGCTCATCGTCCTATACAAAGAACATATAATCACTTACGTTCTAAGAGTTGGTACTTTCCTTATAGCTAGTGAACCGAATTATGAACGTACTTACTACCAACTTTCCGATCATCTACTACCAACATAAAGAATCAAACTGTCACACATTTGACATTAGGGCTAGGGATTGACGCACTACATGATAAAATTCTATCGATATCGATAAATTTGCAATTACGCTCGCTTGGATACACTGAACCATAAAAATTAGACAGGTTAATGTTTTATTATTATTATTATTATAGCCTTTATTTACCAATAAAATTATTTAACAATATGAGAATTTACATGTTATATACATACAATAAATAAATTACAATGGCACACTCAAATAAATACATTATTCATTTTATTGTCTGTTTCTTTTTCCTTTATTGGTCTGCTTTTTTAGCATAGGCCTCCTCCAGATTTTTTCATAGTTTCCTGTCCTGTGCTTTCCCTATCCAGTTGCTTCCTGCTATCTTTCTGAAGTCATCTGCCCATCTTAAGTATGGTCTGCCTCGTTTTCTTGCTCCATCTCTTGGGTACCACACTGCTACATCTTTTGTCCACTTGTTTCTTGGGTCCCTTGCCATGTGGCCTGCCCATTTCCATTTCAGCTTTTTCACAGACACTGATATATCTTTTACTTTGGTTTGGTTTCTGATGTTATCTAGTCTATGTCTATCTTTCTTTTTAATGGATAGCATGCTTCTCTCCATGTCATGTTGGCATACTTTTAGATCCTGTTGGAGTTTATCAGTTAGGGCCCATGTTTGACACCCATATGTGATACATGGGAGAATACACATATCAAAGACCTTACTCTTGCAGTTCATGGGCAGATCTTGATTTTTCATTATGTCCTTCATTGACCAATAGGCTTTCCAGGCTTTTGTTTTCCGTGTTTCTATTTCTTTAGATGTTAAGTCTTTTGGTGATATTATTTGCCCGAGGTATGTGTACTCATCAACATATTCTATTCGTTTTCCATTTATTTGTATGGGTACCTTTCCTTTGTTGGTCATAGCTTTTGTTTTTCCTGTGTTCATTGTTAGTCCAACATTTGCGCTTTGTTCTGCTAGTTGTTGTAGCATCTCCTTCAATGATTCTGGGTTATCAGCAAACAGTACCAAATCGTCGGCAAATCTCAGATGGTTAAGTTTTTTGCCGTTGATATTAATTCCTTGGTCTTCCCAGTTGAGGTTCCGGAACACATATTCCAACACAGCCGAAAACAATTTTGGAGACAGGTTAATGTAATTTAATATAAATAAATAATTTTACACACTTATATTCGTTTATTTGTCTTTAATGCAATGCAATTTTTTTTCTTGTCTTCTATTTAACAACAATATCCAGTTTCATCTGGAATTACTTTCTTTCTTCTTTGAGCTACCAAATACATCCGGCGTACACATGGAACTATAGGTGAACCGTCGTACATCATTCTTTGTTACTGAAAAAAGGTATAATTTTATAAGGATACTGAAATTCAAGGATATTTTGAAGAATAGAAGACAAATATTTAGAAGGCAAAAACATAAACCACTGTCCAATTCAATATGAAATGATTTTTTTTCTTCTGAAAGCTTTCCACAGATGAATTTGTTTTCATTTAATCTCTGTATGGGTAAATACGCCAAGTCCTCATTTCCTGTTAACTCCATCCATAGCCGACATCTGAACTGAAATAACATTTGTCGATAAATTTAAGCACATCACTATTTGTTATGAGGTTTTATTTGAATATAAAAGAAAAATATACAGTATATTAACAGAAAATATGAACAACCAGACATAAAATCAACTAGAATTATATGTTATAACTGCTGCAAACTCATTAATAAGCAAATATTGAAATCTTAACGATTATTTTACCTGTCGGGTCCAGTGGGAATCTAGCCATAAATATGTCCAAACTTCTTCTTCGAACACCACAAACTTCACATTTCCGTTAAGATTTACTCCCCATGTTGTAAACACAATGCCCAAACACGACAAAACAATATAATTTATCGCAAATTCGCAACTTAACCTGCACGACAAAACCAAGACAAAACAAAATGGACGGGAGGATGAGCCACAGATTTAAGTAAAACCCAACAGGGCTACCAACAGAACCATATGTACTGTAATGTGTCTAAAATGAGTTGTTGGTATGTCTCTCAGTTCTTAGAACGATCAGAACACATTTTAATTTGGTAAGAATATTTTGTTCGTTATGTTGTTATCAGATACGTTCATAATTCCCTATAATTTCCTAAACAAAGGCAGTGTCGACGGCCTGGTCCTATAAAAATAAAAAGCGAAGAAAATGAATTGCTTTCTATTTAGTGCCACACTCATTACTTAGCTTGAATGAAACCGAAAACTATTTTTACATTTGAATCTAATATTATTTGTTATGTTGGCACGCCTGCCCGCGTTCAGCTGGACTGAATACTCAAATGTTTATCACAAGCACATCACAAGGCCGCATCCAACTACTTCCCCTTTCCAATATCGTGTCATAAACGCCGTCCCAGACACGCCCTTTCGGATGATGATGACGACATCACCGTAGCCACTGCTGCAGCCATAGCAAGTTGATCACACTTCACAAGCTCTTCAAGCAACCGACGTCCCCCATTTTAGGAACTCCAAAATTGGGTAGATTCAGTCCCATCCGCTCTTTACAGAACAACTCTTAAGCCTAATACCTCCTCCTCTTAGAGACGTTCATCCTCAATGCTGAGGGTCGTGATCTCGTCGAATAACTTTCGCCTGGATTATGTGACGCCATCTTTTTCTGTCTTCGGCGGTATTGATGGGTTTGCAAACTGCCTAACAACAACCATACAAACTTCTCCAGGTAAGCTCCAGCTCCCCACCAAATAGTCAAGTATAGATTTTAAAGACCCGGGGCTAAAATTGCAGAGACCAGCTATAAAAAAACTTTAGTTTACCAATGTTTTCATGCAAATAAATAATTTGATTATTTACTGTAGAAAGACACACGATTTGAACAGAACCCATAAAAACATCTGATCACTTTACGTTCCCAATTTTTTCAAGTCTCCCGGGTTTGTGCAGGGTTGAACGCAGATGGTGCGTAAAAGCTGTATTTTTTATAAACTGCGTAAAAAGAAACGTTATTTTGTTTAATTGCCTAGCTTTCTTCTGTTATTTTTGGGTTAAAACACTGTTTTGGTTTTCGTGGGTGGCATCGACGTATTAATTGTATATTTTTGTTGTTATTATACGTATGTACATATTACTGAGTTATATTCAAGCCTTTCTTTAATTATTTTTTTGTTTAATGCACCTGCTTTGACCCTTTCCACATGCTCTAAGGTAGACTGGGAGATAACGTCTTTAGCGTTAAGTCCGCCCGTGTACATTTTAGTGCATATAGTTAAATAAATAAATTGAAGTAAGTATATACAAGTACAAGGGGCATCCTATTGGTCAATGAATTAGTAAACACAAAGCTATTGATTTTTTTGGTTATTGATTATTATGATTAAGACAAGTAGCTACTTAGAAGTAACCTTATCACTACATAGTATGAAATAAGCCAGTCCCGTTGTATGCTTAGATCCTCAAAACTACGAAACGTATTTTGATCTCTTTTGATACAGTTTTTTGATAGATCAATTGATTCAATAGAAAGGTTTTTATGCATAATAGGTACATGCCGTAAAAAGGTCTTATTCTTGCGACAAAACGGTTACAAGTGGGTAAAATCGCTGGGCGGGCTGCTAGTGAACAAATAAAATGTATCTATTAAGTAGGTACTGCAGTTAATTGGATATTACACAACATTACGCACATGCAATTTTCAAATATTGCAAAACGCCCTACGTAGTGCAGTGGTATTGCGGCTGTCTGCTGCGCAAAGGTTCCGGATTCGATTCTCGGTGAGACACCCGCAAAGTCCACATTATCAAATACCATATTTTTAAATCACTTCCTGTGTTAGGTATACATATATTGAAAACTTGCAATATTTTCATGCGTGGGGCAGGGCCATTAGTGATGGCGAAAGTCGCAAGTTCAAATCCTGAACGCGCATAAAAATTTTGCAAGTAAAAAAAATTTACTCTTTGTGAATTTGTTTCTAGTCTGGTTAGGATAATGCCGGCCGATTATATTAGTAAGAAAGATGGTTGTGTTCTTCGAAGGGCGCGATAAGCCATCGGTCTCGGTTGCTGTCTATGATTACTGAGACAGCGGTCATTACACAACTATTTTGGAGGCTTACTAGTAATAGAAGGCAGTTGAAAAACTCGTGACACCAGGCCAGGCATCACACGGCATACATAATTAAAAACATATTTTTTAAGGTCTGTTAAAAGTAGTCTGTTCTGCTAACCGTCTTATCCCTTTGAAATACGTAGATTGTTCGTGTGTAGATGATTTATAAAACCCCTCATTTGAATCCAAATGGGTGGAGTGTCGGATTACCACGTTTAACCCGAACTTCTGTGTTATTGGCTGTTTTCATCCTTTATCCTTTGCCACAAAAAAGGCAGAGAAAAAATCGTTTGTGGATGAATGGTGAAAGTTTGTAAGCCGATCGAGGTGACTTGGTATTTGTGGAGTTTATTTATTTAATTTAAGTACTTAATTTAAACTGTTTTTGTATATTCAAGTTATCTCATTAATTGTAATTACTTTGTTTCAAGTGAATTTTGTATTGCATTGCAGCAATTTGACTGGTCATTCTTATTCTGCCGGCTTAGAATAGCATCACCCCATTTCTTACACTTGGGAGACGTAAAAGACTCGAGGGTGTGTATTGCAATTTTAGGCGCTGACAACCTATCACTATGGCGCTGCACAATTTTCCGAATGACCCTCAAATATTTGTCAGACGTGGCGTAAATGTCCGTTTTGCGGTCGTTGCGAGGATTTCAATTATACAAGTCAAGCAAAGTAATTTTCCCCGAGGCCACAGTATTATTAATAGTACTAGCGTACAGTATGGTCACTCCCTGCCTCCCCCTACAAGCGCCGCCCACCCGCGCTCGGAGGACGCTCAGACACCGGCTTGCAAGGAAAGACGCGACGACGAAGGTCATTTCATACTGCCCCGTCTGCCGCACATTGCATTCCCGATTCGCGAACGCAAAATGGTGGCAACCCTGACATGTTGTCTCACACACACAAGCATGGTCCGCGTTCACCTACGCGAGCTTAGACTGTGTGCGTAGCAACGCGTTTGATTCATAGTTTCATACATTTGAGCGCCAGTGTCCGAGGTGTGCCGAGGCTTACATAGTGCTTTTCTCAAAAAAAGGCTAGGAAATAAAAGATTGTACTTCTTATAAAAGTTAGCTAGCGACCACAACACAACGAAACAAATAAAAATTTACAATTTTCCCACCAATTGTAATTTTTTAAAATAAATTCTCCAGTAAGGCACAGTATTACGTAATATTCAGCCATACTAAATGTTTAGTTCATTCTTTTCTTTTTTAATTCTGGACAGGCAAGGGTCTTCACATCATACAGCCTCGTCTTTAGTTACCTGTTTCATACAAAATTACGTTCCGTTTCTATGCAAGTCATCGAGATAATTTTGAAATCAAATTATGTGGGTTTAGCGTATAACGAATTTATCTTAATGGACACCAGCAAAGGATTTCCATACAACTTTGCTGGCGTGATCTGAGACGTGACAAACAATGCAAAACTTCGCGGTTTCTTTTTTTGAAAGAAATGAACACATTTCCTAGCATGTTTGAGAAAAAGTTATTTTCTTCTTCTGTTAGTGTGAGGAACAGAGTCTACAATGGAATTGAAGAGGCTTGGTAACAACACTTTTGCCACTGACGTGGTTGTGTAACGACTGCCGTTTAAGTTATCATCGTCAGCAACCGAGACCAACGACGGCTAAACGGGCACGTTTAGCCGTCGTTGCACGGAACCATCTTTCTTATGGACAATCAGGTGGTTTAGCCTGCAGTGTTCAAACCAGGCTGGGAACAAACTCACATAGTGTTTGTATCAACTTTGTGAGTTCCCCACCGGGAATTGAACCCAGAACGTTTGCGCCGCTAGCACTAGCATTACCATTACGCTACATCGACCGTCAAAAAAAGCTAACGTTGAAAGTCCCTGTTGATAGTATCGTAAAGGCTTGGAATGTAGGTAGATGGAAACAAAGGTAGTTGGGCCGTGTGATACGGCTTAGAATAGCATCACCCCATTTCTTTCCCGCGTGCGTCGTAAGAGGCGACTAAGGATCTCAAGGGTTTCGTGTATACAATTTTAGGGTACAGTCGGTTGTAGCACTTATGGTACCAGGGGTACTCCAAAACAACTGAATTATTGTTGTCCCCAGCAATATTCTTTTTTTACATGAATATGTATTAATAGAAAATTACTTATTTTATGAGAATAAGTTATTTCTTTTATTAAAATATTAACAGGGGATAAAAATAATTCAGTGCTTTTGGAATAACCCTGGTACCTTATGTGCTACAACCAACTTGTACATACTGAAAACCTATCACTATAAAAAACACAATTTTTCTGAAACGGGGCTATAGCAATCGTACTTTACGGCCGTTAACGCTCTGCCTACCCTGCAAAGGACAAAGGCGTGATATGTTTATATACTTGTATGGATGCTCTACCACAAACAGCGGCTCTTTATCGTTGAGGAAGTTTTTATCATTTCGTTACACTGACACAGTTCATCAATATAAAAAAAGTTCTTCCTATTTCCAATGCCATCACTTATATATTTGTTCTGCTCATTTAACACGTCACTTTGCTGAAGTAAAAACTATAATTTGCTATAATTACTTACTTACATGCAAGTTTTTTACATAATTTATGTGGTTGATTGGCTGCAGCAACTACTAGCATACTGTAGGTGTAAATTAAACAATTAATTTTCGTAATTTGCTATATGATAAATAGCTTACTAATGCTGATAATGGTAGAGAAGCTACACACAGCTTCTCTACCATTATAGTCCGTTACAGCTGGCATTATTTGAGGGCATACATACATACATACACATATCACGCCTATTATCCCTTGCCGGGTACGCAGAGCATAAACGGCCTCAAGAAACGGACATTTACGCCACGTCTGACATATATTTGAGGGTCATTCGGAAAATTGTGTATCGCCATAGTAAAAGGTTGTCAGCACATCGCCTAAAATAGCAATACACACCCTCAAGTCCCTTATTCGCTCCTTACGACTCCTACGGGAAAGAAATGGGGTGATGCTTTTCTTTGCCGGCATCACAGGGCATACATAACTTACAAAAACTCTAAAGTAGCTTATTTTTTGTACGATTGCGTTAAAGCACCCAAAACAATTTTGTGTCATTTGTAACATAATGCGTAAATAAACGATTCAATGCTCATTTATTAAAATAACATTCGAGTGTCTTTTAACTTAATTAATAGTGTAAAATATATTAGTATTATTTAGGTGACAGTTTACATAGTGTAAAAATAAAACCCAGTTTTAATTGTTTTTACACGACTGCCCAACCAAAACAGGAGTGTAATGTTTTTAGAGTTCATGTATGTATATAGTTGTTAACCACTGAACAGATTCTAGTGGGAATTGTATCGGAAGAATCCTTACGTTATCCTGAATGACTCGATGAGGCCTAGCGTCAATAGTTTTTCAACCGCCTACTTTAAGTAGTACTGACGTGTTTGTGTAACGACTGCCATTTAAGTTATCAAAGACAGTCGTGTTTTTATTTATTATGCTTGTTATCCACTGCAATCGAAAGTAGTTAGCATAAACCTAAAATGTAAAAAATATATAAATTAGGTTCGCCTAATGGCCAATGGTCCAGTCCAGTCCAAACTATAAGCCAAAAATAAACGATATCTTTGAAACAGGAGAAGCTAGCCATACTATTATAATTCTTTGTTAGTTAACCGCTTTTCCTTTTTGGTAAAAAGTGACTGATGTTAGTCAGGAAAATTTAATTTCAGGTAAAAAAAAACAAAAAGCTTTATTGACATAAATATCGATACAGAAAGCCCTCCCAGTAAGTATTTAGATTATAGAAATATATATATATATATATATTATATATATAATATATATATATATTATATATATATATATACATCTAAGTTATATCCTAACCTAGATAATCTCAGATTAAATTAGGGAAACATACCTTTGGAGGTGCACTGTGCGTGTTTGTGTGTGTGTATGTGTGTAAAACAAATGGTAAATGCCCTCACTGCTTGCTAACTTAGTATTTCTTACTTGTAGTCATAACTAGTTTAGGTATCTCGTATCTAATAGTTTATGGAGAATGCGGTAGCAACTAATGACTAACACGTGCAAATCGGACACGTGTGAATACCTTTCAAGTGCACGCGGTGTGGTCACAGATATTAGTACCTACGTAGTACCTATCTTTGTGCTCCTACCAGTGTTCGAAACTGAAAAACTTTAACCTTTATTAAGGTTTCGTACTTCAAAAATAAAAGAACGGAATCGAAAATAAAAGACGGTCAAAAAAGTGATTTTTATTGACCGTCCGTTCGTCTGCCTGTCTGTTAAGACCGTTTATTTCGTTAAAAATAATAATAAATCCAATATATGACGTTAAACGGATCACCGGTAGTAAATGCCGGAACCTTTATTCGGCAATTGTTCAATAGAACCAAAGATTTGATGTCTTCCGCCTTCTTTTGTTTTCACAAAGCCAAAGAAGTTTCCTGCTATTTCTTTGGATTTAGCTAAATTTGTGATTTGAAATGTGTTTCCTTATTGCCTGTTACAAACGGCGTAGCTTTGTGGAGTAAAATTCTTACCAAAGAGATTGACCCTCATCTTTTCTACACTTAATTTTTAGAAAATAGGAATGATTTGATTGTTTGTTTGAAATGAATAGGCTCCAAAACTACTAGACCGATTTCCCCGAGGACTCGTCGCGGTGTGATAATTGAATGATCACGAAAAAGAAGTCGAATATTTAAATCTATTATGACAAGCTCAATAAAGTGCATTCTTTTGAAATACATACAAACATACATACATAAATCACGCCTATATCCCTTACGGGGTAAGCAGAGCGTTAACGGCCGTAAAACGGATATTAACACCACGTCTGACATAAGCTTGAGGGTCAATTAGATAATTGTGTATCACTATAGTGACAGGTTGTCAGCCCATCGCCTAAATTTGCAATACACATCCCTCGAGTCCCTTAGTCGGCTCTTACGACACCCATGGGTAAGAAATGGGGTGATGCTATTCTAACCCGGCATCACACGGCGCTTTGGTAATAGGGTGATTAAATGCTTCTAAAATTAACATCGGTTGAATTATTTTCAAGGTATTACATGTTTCTCCACTGTAAAGTCGGATAAATTTTCGAAATAATTTTATATTTTTTTGTAACCAGCCCAGCAAGAAATAAAAGAACTAAAATTCTAACAAGAATTTTTTATTCACATTACATGGAACATAGCTGTTAACACCTTAGAATTTTAATTCTAACTTCCCCTTCGTAATTAGCATAAACCGCAACGTTGCATGCATGTCAACTTAGTTTAATTACAATACTTTTCATTTCGATAACTGGGTTTTTCCCGTTGATCGCGTGCAATTTTTTTATTCCTTAGTGAAATGAAAAAGCTTCTTTAATAAAACTCAACACCACAAAACCATTTTTCATCCTTATTCAGAAGTTATAACAGTTATTGGTAGTCGACAAACGATTATAAATGTTTGCTTTGCCAATGAAACCATTTCATTCATAATGTGGTTGCGTTTTGAGCCGAAATAATGAAAAATTGATTCTAGCTGTTGGGAGTTCTGACAGGGCTTGTATTACGTGGCTTGATAGAACATTTAAGGAAATAATACTGTTATTTGTTATTTATTAGGTAATGGTAACAGTTTATAAGGATTTGTAGCAAATACCATTATCATGCTTATTTCTACGGCTAACTGCATTTGTTTCTGTCTGCAGGGCGTGTAATACAGTGATTTTACTGGCACATAATACATAAAGGCATTTCAAAATGTATTCCACCTGATCTTCTGGTCGAAGGTGCTAGTCGAAGATGTAGGAAAGAGAATCACGAGATTTAGGTGGAAGTGGACAGGACACGTGGCAAGGAAGCATGACGGACGGACGACGGTGGACAAAAGTCACAGAGCGAGCAAAAAGTCAGAGGGCAGACTATCAGCCCGGTGGTTCGATGATATCACCAAGTCGACGGGATCTCTATAGATAAATTTAGCACAAGATGGTGAAGACTGGTACAATAGAGAAAAGGCCTATACCCTGCAGTAGACTGATGATGATGGTCTTCTAACAGTTTTGAGTGATCCTTCTGTTGATACCTTCTTTATTGTATACTCATTATATATTTTATTGGACAAACACATTCAATTTCGATTTCTTATGCTATCTAATAGCAACTGAAAGCTCACAGTAGTTTTAAAAACGTAGCTATAATAGAGCCATCCCGAAGCGCGAAATTGACAGCCGAACTGGCGGTTTTAATATCGGTAATTGATGCCTTCATTGTTTCCGCAGTTTCATAAATTTTCACGGTTTAGTGAATGAATAAAAAACGTTTTGGGTAGTTCTGCAGGTCACCAGAAAAACGATTTCATCGCGCACCATTTTGATTCCTTTGTCCACGATGAATTTCTGGACCTCTTGAAAATATTGTATATTCTTCACTTTCGGTCATCCAAAATTTTATTAAGGTCTAGTAACAAAACATAACATAAATATACTTGATTGTACAAAAACAAGACATGGACATACAAATAAAAAAGAAAGAGTACAATGTAGGCGGCCTTATAGCTAAGTAGCTATTTCTACCAGGCAACCTTAGGGTAAAAGAAAGTAAATTTGATATGCGGGATAGTGCTTTTACGTATATATAAAATACATACCTATACAAAATAAGTATACTACTACATACCTTATATTACAATAACCTAATACATATACAACGAAATAATATAGCAACGAAAGTTTTAGTATCATCCATACCTGATATTCTTTATACTTGTTGTGTTTCCATCGATGTTTCAAGAAGGAAACCATAAAAAAAACAAAATAAAATAAAATAAGGTGAGGCAGTTAGGTTTGTTCACGATCATTTAACTTGCGTCTCATCACTAAGCTTGATAGTTTGGAAGATAAAACCTGGAAACAGATTAGTTCAGAACCAAATTTATATTTCATTTATTCGAAATAGTACCGACTTATACTTTGATAAGCTTTCAAAAAGAGGCAAGTAGAATAACCCTAAAAATGAAAATTTGAATATACAAAAACTGGCTAAATGGCGTCCCTTGTGCAGTTTTGCATGAAATATTTACATGATATTTGCATTGATGGGAATTCGTAAACCGGAGCTTGGTCGAGTTTTAATGGCGGTAGAGTCGCATTTATCATATTCAGTTTTGAAAATGAAAAATCAACCTCGAGTACTCATTTCCTTTTTCGTTAGCTGATTTCAAATTTCAGTGTTTCAAAGGGCACGTTAAACCATCGATGCTTCATCTGGCAGGGTTGAATGAAAAATCAATCTCAAGTACTCATTTCCTTTTTTGTTAGCTTATTTCAAATTTTAGGCGACGGGCTGACAACCTGTCACTATGGTAATACACAGTTATCTGATTGACCCTCAAACTTTTGTCAGACGTGGTGTTAATATCCGTTGAACGGCCGTTAACGCTCTGCCTACTCCGTAAGGGATATAGGCGTGATTTATGTATGTATTATGTATGTATGTATTTCAAATTTCAGTGTTTCAAAGGGCACGTTAAACCGTCGATGCTTCATCTGGCAGGGTTGCTCTTAGTGTGACGTTTTTGACTGACTTTATTACTTTGCTTGATTTTTTTTAACTTTAGTGTCTTATTTGCGTGCCGTCTCTATTCAAAGAATTCAAAATACACTTGGTGCTTCCTTAAGTACATAACCTAAGTCATTAAACCATAACATAACCCCATAACCTCAAAATTATCACGCCATCCCTCCTCTTATCTATCATTTTAACGACAGCAAGTAAATATTATCTTTACAACAACCTACCCCAAGTTACTTAAGAGTGAAGATTACCCCTTGAGCGAGCATCGTGTTGTATACACTTGCGGACAAGAAAAACTGAACACATTTTAATCTGCATAAAATAAAACTCACTTTTTAATAGGTGGTGGTAAGCACATCAAGTAATTACCATTTTGTAGCGATCAGTACTATAGTACTGATCGCTACAAAATGTTATAACAGCAAGTCAAATTATTTCGAAGATAAGTAATCGAAACAAAATTTCAGCACACACATACAAACAAACACACACTTATAGCACTACTGTGACTGCAAGAACTGAATAGAAACTCAATAGTAGCCAGTTTTGCAAAGCTTCCAAGCGTTTGCTGACTCGGCGCTCTACATGACAGAAGAAGACATACCGTTTAACAGCAAATGCTAGGCTTAAAATCTAAACAACAACATGTCTTTCATTTAAGTATTTCACTTACTCAAACGAAATGTCCGCAAGTGAATTAACACGTAAATATTAAGTAAAATGAGCTTTACATCGCTTAAAATATGGAAGTCAAAGAAATGTGATTATATAGATTAAACTAATATTGACAGACTTGTCGGTTTACTAGTGACTTGTTTAACGTAACAGATTTTTTATCACTTGACGACTGATTGCTTTGAGAAAATTCCAAATCACACCCTGGGTCCTGATTCTTTTATTTTAAACCATTATTATATTCTTTATTGTGTACCAAATTATTACAAAAAATTTGAATAAGTGACACATGTGTGCTGTTACGAGCGGAGTAGTTAAACGAAGTCACAAAGGTGAGCTTATCTCTATGAAGAGATCTCTTCTAGCCAAACTACACAGTAGAATTAGAAAACCGTGTACACATACAGATAGGGACTTGCATATAATATATCATAATCTATACAACCATTGTAATTTCAGCGAAACTCTGCAGTTGAATACGGAACGGCTGTAACCATGTAACTGATAGTCTTCCGATCAACACACAGCCGATACGCTTTCAAATAGCAGTGCCATCCCATCTTTTATGTTCCCACGCCATGTATAGTTTAAATATACTCTACCATAAGTACCAATAACCTCACAGGTGACCTTTTTGTCAGCCGACAATTGACACACTTTAGCGCCTAGTCTCACCAAAAACTTTTGAGGCGTCGCATCACTTTGTCACTATCTGAGTGTCTACACTTTGACTGTTTTTGCCGTGTTGACTGATACAGGGTGAATGGGTTGTGTGAGGATAAGGCGTTTTAAAAATGATCTGCATATTTTAAGAAAATTCATAACATGTAATAGCGAGTAAAAATAGGGACGATTCGATGTGGAAAAGTAAAGTTAGTATTTTCATGACGTAACATTACCCACGGGTAAATTTCGCGTGTTGCTATTGTAAGCAGGTGTCTCACGGCGGAAAAGTGATAGTTAATTTTGCCAAAACGTTGAATAGTGAAAAATTCAGCCTTCCAAATTTGCCTGTTGTTATTTTTTACAAAAACAAGCATTCTAGAATATTCGGCCAATTCGGTTTTGTACCAGTGTTCCATCTACTATTTAATTAATATGACCAGATGTTCAGTTATCGTGGCGTCATAAATCGGTTACAGTTAACTTTTATCTGTTAAATAGACAGCTTTTAGTTAGTCACCCCCATCGAGCGGTGTCGTGCTGAACCGTCGTTAAGATTTGAGTTTAATGAACAGACTGTAGGTACTTGTAGATAAGTTTATGTTTCATATTGTGGTTTTCATTTTCATTTTATTGTTTTACTGAATGAACCTAAATAAGCAATCAACGTTATATTTTATTCAAAAAAGAAGGACCTTTCACTTTGTCAATCGACCCAATCAGGTCGAAAGGGGCTTACAATGATACGAAAAATAAAGTTTATAATAGGTATGTCGGATTAGAAAAGCATCACCCAATCTTGCACTGCGCTCTACTTGCCAAACTGGTGAGTAGACTGATGTGGTTGGTAATGTAAAATGTAGGTACGTATTGTTTTTGATTAGCTTTATATTAGTCTACTGACCTGAGTATTGCCGGATTAAGAATAAAATCGCTTCATTTCCACCCGTGGGTGTCTAAAAAGGAGACCAAGGGATGAATCTAGGGAATGGGCAGCCGCGTTCTCTGTGAACATCTATAACAACTTGCACTGCGCTTGCCAATCCGTCTGATAAACTTGGTAAGTATGCAAAAACCGTCTTACAAAGGGAGGCCTACGTCCAGCAGTGGACGTTGCTGTTGGTGCAGTGTGCTGGACTGATTAAATAAACTGCACTATATGAATATGTACGTATGAGGTATAATTGTGCAAGGAAAAGTCGTTAATAATTTTTTACACAAGAATATTACAGCTATTGAAAACTGGCAAAATTTTCAAACACGGGCAGGATAAAAAAAAGGCAAGTGAGATTTTTTTTGCAAGTTTTCAATAGTTGTATACGTAACACGGGAAGTATTTTAAAATATGGTATTCAATATTACAGCTATGTCTATCTATCTCGGGCTATAGCGACAAGCTTCAGCCTTCTACATATAGTTAATTTGTGCTTTAGCCTTAATACAGTAATTATCCAGGCGGCTAAGTAGGTGACATTTGGCATCTGTCCAGAAAGGGTGACTTAAGACCAGATATTGTTACCATTAACATAGCGCTATGAGAATGTTGAATATTTTATGTTTGTAGTTAAATTGCATGCTTTATACAAGACATGAATACACTCAATTATACTTTTTTCATCTATTATTCATCATTCAAATATCTTCTGGGAATCAAACCCGGGACCTTTATGTAGCAGGCAAGTAATACCCAACTATCAAGATTGTCTAATTCCAAGCTAAACTCCCGCAGTGGAAGCGATTTACACAGGTAAATTTCGAACAAAATACCAGGAGTTCAACTGGAGGCAGACAATGGCTGCGTTACGCAGCGCTAAATAGCATACGCTGCACAATATAGCAGCGCATACTATGAATTAAACGTGAACCTAAATCTATTTAACTTAATTAACTAAGTTGATTGAAATTGGCTAATGATGTGTTCCAACCCTTACATAACTCAAGTCGGTAGTAAATACCGTCTGCCGATCTGGCGTTACGTCACACGTATTAGCACTAGATTATAAGTAAGTACCTCCAAATTATATCACCCCACGAATTCCGCAATTCGTACTAAGGAGTCACAATGATATGGTACCACAAATATGACTAAAGGGAACACACCATTAACACGAATAAACAGTTTTATCACTTACAGTCACGTGCCGGCGCAAATGCATAAATACCCAACGGAGAAAGGAAGTTCAGGGAATGGATCAAATAGGAATTCCGTTGGTACTTACAGGGCTGGGTGGAAAAGATATCGACACCCAGCATTCCACTACAGCCTTGGCGCGTTATTCACGTCAAACCACTCACAGCTTCTGTTCGTATTCCACTTTGATATTAGTCATTACGCGTGACCCAACCCGAATTTGGGCCGTACAAACGCGGGCCAAAATGGCCACCTGATGCCTATTCAACGCGACGCTCACGTGGAAGACGTCGAGACATCCAACAATCACTAAGCCTGGCATTCCAGTACAACCCAGGAGAAACGCAATAATACGATGCATCAACACGCGCGATCTCAAATTGAATCGTCCATTACACGCGGCATCACAAAACGCGTGGCGGGAAATCCGCACAATACGCGATACCCTCCCGTCCGAACGGTTTTGAGTGACTGACCGCGGTGCAGAAATCACCGCTTGGCGCCGTCAGGCGGTCTGCGCGCACGTCGCCAGCCTCGCCCTGCGAGTGAGAAAGGGACAACACACGCCCAGAGCGACGCGTGCGAAATCGCGGCGCATTCATAGACCGTCATTAATACCTAACCCACCCCAGCATAGCAACGCTAAATTAAACATTCACCCGCCCTAGGCCGAATCCCTTAGGCCTATTCACTACTGGGGAGACGAGATAGCGTTGCTATTGCTCGCTTAAGAACTGAATCCCCTACCTGAACTGTCGCGACTCGAGGAGTGCCATCACTACCTGGGAACAAGTTGAGAATGCGCCCTCTGCGCCATCGCAGTGGCGGCAGGTTGGCATCCTTAACCAGAACGAGATCTCCGATGCGAGGGGGTTCAGTTCTGTCCGTCCACTTAAGGCGTTGCTGCAGAATGTGCAAATACTCAAGCGACCATCGCTTCCAAAAATTCTGAGACATTTGCTGCAGCAACTCATAACGCGTCAAACGATTGCTACTGACCTCTGTGTAGGGGTACTCTGGCAAGGCGTTAAGTGGTCGGCCAATTAAGAAATGCCCTGGTGTCAGGGCCTCCAGATCATTCGGATCTGAGCTAAGCGGACACAAAGGACGTGAATTGAGAACGGCCTCAATTTTACAAAACACGGTCGCTAGCTCCTCAAAGGTTAATATCGTTAAACCTATAACGCGCATCAAATGCGTCTTAGCGGACTTTACAACCGCTTCAAATATACCACCCCAGTGGGGGCATCCTGGTGGATCGAACACCCAGTTAATGCCCTGACGGGAGAGGCTCGTGCCGATAGCTTCCTCGTTTTCCGATAAAAACGTTATAATTTCTTTCATACATCGATCAGCGCCCTTTAAGTTGGTACCACAGTCCGACCTGATCAGCGCTGGTCGCCCTCTTCGCGACACAAATCTATCTAAAGCTGCTAAGAAAGCCTCCGTAGTGAGGTCGGCCACGAGTTCCAAGTGGACGGCCTTGGTTGCTAGGCACACAAACACGCACAAATACGCCTTGATTGACTTCGCGTTGCGAAGGCGTGATGCCTTTACCATAAAAGGCCCCGCAAAGTCCGTTCCCACACCCGCAAACGTCCAGGCTTCCGTCACCCGGTCCGGTGGGAGGTCTCCCATCTGAGGTTGCATTGTGGCTGCCTTCAACCGATAGCAAGGCAAGCACCGAAACACAATGCTCCGTACCGTACGTCGTCCAGACAAGATCCAAAACTCGCGCTGCAGAATAGCCAAAAGTGCATTGCAGCCCGCATGCGAGTTTTTCTGGTGACGATCCCTAACTATAAGTTCTACCAAAGGTCCCTTCTTTGGGAGTAACAGCGGATGCCGTGCTGAAAAGGGCAGGTTAGCGTTCCGAAGTCTACCTCCAACCCGGAGCATTCCATGCTCGTCCACGAACGGGTTGAGGCGCACAAGACCTCCCTTCAGCTTTCCACGGCCATCCCTGAGCAGCCTGGCCTCTTCCTCAAAATGTTCCGCCTGGACGACCCTAACCAATAAACTTAGAGCCGCATTCCGCTCCGCAGGCGAGAGGACAGGTGCCAAGTTCCGTTCTGCTTGAGGTTTTCTACAGTTGTTCACGAACCGTTTGATCCAACCTGTCACCCCTAGAAGTTTGTCGAGGGAGCTGTATCGTTCCAGCAAGAAAGCCGCACTAGGCTTAGGTACGATCTGCCCTACGTTCACTCGCAAACCTCGATCAGGTGGCCCAAGCGGCGACCCGCACTCATTGTATGGCCATCTCTCAGGTGACTCAGTCAGCCACTGAGGTCCCCACCACAGTGAGTGACCTACCAAATCAGGGGCCCTACATCCCCGTGAGGCGCAGTCCGCTGGGTTCTGTTCTCCCGGTACGTGTCTCCATACCAACGGAGTTTCCGATCCTTTAATCTGTGACACCCGATTTGCCACGAAAACCTCAAGAGTATGTACCGACGTCTGTAACCAGCACAGAACTATCCTACTGTCGGTCCATGCGTACACCGTTTCATCCAAAGTGATGGTACCGCGTAGATTACTAGCGACATAATGTAGCAAGCGCGTGAGAAGCGCTGCTCCCGCCAATTCCAACTTTGGAATGGTCCATCTTGTCCTAACCGGAGCCACCTTACTCTTGGCCATAACTAGACGCACGTCTACAGTTCCCGTTGAACTGACTGTCTGCAAATAGACAGCTGCCGCGTACCCTCGCTCCGAGGCATCACAAAACCCATGTAGGGTAGCCTTACATCCCACCGATGGGAGCAATTTGCGAGGTATGGCGATGCGTACGATCCCTGGTAAGGTGGTCACAAACTTGGTCCAATCATTCAACAGCTCTCCGGAGAGCTGGTCGTCCCAACCCAAGTTTGCTATCCACAACCTTTGCAAGAAGCACTTCGCCATGAACGTCACCGGTGCGATCCACCCGTTAGGATCGAAAGTTCTGGCGATCGTCGATAATACCGAACGCTTCGTCCAAGTCTTCTGCAAAAGGTCTGGCTCGATCTGATACGTAAAGACATCATGCGTTGGCCTATATTGCACCCCTAGGATGCTCAACGTATTTGGATTGTCCGGGTTCTCGAAAAGGTGCGGGTCCTGCTGGAACTCACCTGGCAACCCGGCCAGGAGCTCTGGACAGCTGGACAGCCATTTCCGCAACTCATAACCTCCTGATTCCATGATCGCGATCAGCTCGTCTCGTAGTAGCAGTGCTTGTTGCACGCTATCTGCACCCGTGCAGATGTCATCCACGTAGACGTCGCGATCCAGTACTGCTGCGGCCCGAGGGAATCTTACCCTTTCCTGTGCGGCCAACTCTCGCAGCGTGCGTACTGCCAAAAACGGACTTGGCTTCAGACCATACGTTACCGTGTTAAGCTCATAAGTGACCATCGGCTCGTCAGGGCTCTCACGCCACAAAATCAGCTGGTACCGACGGTCATCCGGATGTATAATTGTTTGGCGAAACATCATTCTGACGTCTGCGACGAACGCTACTTGGTGCAACCGAAAATCTGTGAGGATGTCCACAATGTCCCGGTTCAACTTGGGACCCGCGTGCAGACACTGGTTCACAGACACACCATTCGATGTAGGAGCAGAACCGTCAAACACTACCCGTATCTTCGCCTCCGGTGACTTCAAAACAGCCAGGTGTGGTATATAGTAATGCTCGACACACCTCCAATCTATGCTGGACACCGACATGTGGCCTAACTCTAGGTACTCCCTCATGAATTCGATATACTTCTGCCGAAGTGCTGCATCTCGCTTCATCTTTCTCTCCATAGCCAGTAGTCTCCGTTCCGCGATCTGTCGCGAACTACCTAAGGAGGGGCGGTTTGGGAGAAATGGCAGCCTGGTAACAAACCTACCTGACGAACTTCGTGCAGTGTTGTACTGATAGAACAGCTCGCACTCGTCATCCTCTGGCTTCCGTCTATCCGCTGTGGGTGGCTCCTCAGACTCCCAAAACCTCTGCAGCACCTCCGACAACACACTACCATAGAGAACCGTATCGCCCTCTGGTAGGTCCTGAGGTCTCCAAACTGGGCCAAAAATAACATACCCCCCTGTGGTATCAACGGCCACTAAACCAGTTTGCTGAAGTACCCGTTTTCTGCCACACCAGAATCTCCCGAGGACGTCTGACCCGAGGAGAACGTCCACCGTACCAGGAGTATCAAAGTCAGGATCAGCTAGCTCTAAGCCTGTGGTTAACCCTCGTACCGTTGACGGTAACCGAACCTGAGGAAGTTTCCCTACCACTTCATCCAGCACCACTGCTGAGGCATGATAGCTGACCTCTGTACCTGTATTACCTAATGTGAACTCGAAGTTCACCTGACCCCGAACGTCAGGCACATCTACACCTCCAATACCTACAGCCCCATCCGTTGTGGGCCTTATATTTAAGCGTAGCCTACTCACCAGCTTACTAGACACAATACAACCCTGAGCCCCTGTATCTAACAAGGCTCTTACCTGTATGCTGCGGCCACCGTATCCCCATACCCAAATCATTGCCGTAGGCAACAATACCGTAATTGGCCGGGGGGCCGAAGCTGGCGTGTAGGCGGCGATTACCTAGCAGGAATCTAAGCGCGGAGTGTCCGCGTCCTGCGGGAGGGTCCCCTCTCTCCGTACACCTTCGAGTGGGTCCCACTCCTGCTGATAGGGACCTCTGGTCCTGTACGCCATGGCTGGCAGCCTATAGTAACCCTGCGGCAGGCGCGCGTACCGTGGATGCGCCTGTAGCCGCGGGTGCTCAGCCAAGGGGAGAGGCATGCGTGGGTCATGAGACCTCACCATGTTGTTCAGTCCCGCCGAGTACTGCATGTACTGGCCCTGGTGTTGGCACCCGCCCGTAGCATCACGTACTTGTGATGGGTGCCCCTGACCTTGGACCTGTGACCACCTACCCTGTTCCGGCACCTGCTGCCGAGGTGGTGACTGTCTCGCGCGTGGTGAAGGGGGCATCACCTGCTGATGTCCCTGGCCTCGTCCCTGAAACCCTGGTGGAAGAGGACTCCTCCTTGGAGGGGGTGGGGAGCGTTGCTCCCGTCTAGGTAGGGCAGACTCCGTCCGCTGACCCGCGTCAGCTCTGCCTCCGTAATCTCCGCTGCGGTTCATGCATAGGAGCTGATGGTGGGCACCCTGGCAGTACCTGCAGTTGGTGCTCGATGGGCACTCTCGCACCTGATGCGGCCCCATACACCTAAAGCACCAACGCCGTTGCTGCACCACACCACGACGTTTCTGCACCCGCTGTGCAGCGAACTCCTCACACGCAGTCACCTGATGCCCCGCCTCTCTGCAGTAGGCACACCTCGATTCCAAATTAGCGACATTGTATCGCCTGGGTGGCCTACTCTTACCGTCTCGCGCCTGTGCACCCGGCCGTTCCGGGCGGCGAGCGGCCGCAGACTCCGCGTGAGGCGACTCTCCAAATTGGGCATCTACCCGCCTGCACTCGGCCTCGAGGAAGGACTTGAGCTCCTCGAAGGTCGGGAGGTAATCAGATGTCTTACCTCCGTGTGACTGTTCAAAACGAGCGGCCATGTCGCTCGGCAGGCGGCGCAACAACGTGTGGACCAGGATATAATCATAGCCTGACACCGGCATCCCCTGTCTCTCAAGAGCGTTCACTGCAACGCAGACAGGGTTGAGGACCTTGGCCCTGAGGTCCGTCCCTCGTGTGATGGTCGGCACGGTGAGCCACTGTTCCAGGAGTTGGTCAATCATGAGACGTTTGTTGCTGTATCTCTCGATCAGCAAACCGCGAGCCGTCTCGTAACTTGCATCATCGACTGGTAGATGCTTTACCAGCTCATGGGGCTCACCTTGCAGCTTGGCCATCAATTGTGCCATTTTATATGCCGGCTGCAAGTCAGTGCGGTTATGAATCACACTGTCAAACAGATCCTAGAATCGGGTCCAATCCGTGTAGTCCCCGTGGAAGACCGGAATCGCCACAGCCGGCAGGGGCACTTGCAACCCCGGTCCCCGCGGACCATGGGGTGGGTCCGGCTCCCCAGCTCTACGCCTGGTGATCACAGCAGCCGCCTGCTGGATCTCCTGCCCCATCTCCATGCACTGGGTCACATTCGTCCGGACCGTAAGTTTGACCTCCTCATCAGGCGTCCCATCAAATAACTCCTCGCATCCAGTGAGGCAATCCAACACCTCCGCGACCCGTTCGTCAATCCGTTGCGCACAAGCGATGAGTGCGTCCTCTCGGTCCCCGCGACCGACCATCGCCTGCTTAGTCGCGAACCAAATTAGGTGCGTTCTAATTTTTGCCTGAAGCTGTGTAATTGTGGGAGCCATGGTACCAACTCAAAGTAACACCGAACCTTACAATGAAAAACAATAATTGACAATCGGCCCTGATCCTACCGTTAGGATATCCGCACAGGGTAAACACAACGATAATAACAAGCAATTCACTAATTGATTGGCCCTGATCCTACCGATATGATATTCTACACAGGGCACACACTACAATCACAATAAATATATTTTTTTTATGTAGGTAGATTAAAAATCTTATACTAAAATAATCTTAAATCTAGTGGTTTTCTGAACCACGCTCTGCTACCAAAAATTGTCTAATTCCAAGCTAAACTCCCGCAGTGGAAGCGATTTACACAGGTAAATTTCGAACAAAATACCAGGAGTTCAACTGGAGGCAGACAATGGCTGCGTTACGCAGCGCTAAATAGCATACGCTGCACAATATAGCAGCGCATACTATGAATTAAACGTGAACCTAAATCTATTTAACTTAATTAACTAAGTTGATTGAAATTGGCTAATGATGTGTTCCAACCCTTACATAACTCAAGTCGGTAGTAAATACCGTCTGCCGATCTGGCGTTACGTCACACGTATTAGCACTAGATTATAAGTAAGTACCTCCAAATTATATCACCCCACGAATTCCGCAATTCGTACTAAGGAGTCACAATGATATGGTACAACAAATATGACTAAAGGGAACACACCATTAACACGAATAAACAGTTTTATCACTTACAGTCACGTGCCGGCGCAAATGCATAAATACCCAACGGAGAAAGGAAGTTCAGGGAATGGATCAAATAGGAATTCCGTTGGTACTTACAGGGCTGGGTGGAAAAGATATCGACACCCAGCATTCCACTACAGCCTTGGCGCGTTATTCACGTCAAACCACTCACAGCTTCTGTTCGTATTCCACTTTGATATTAGTCATTACGCGTGACCCAACCCGAATTTGGGCCGTACAAACGCGGGCCAAAATGGCCACCTGATGCCTATTCAACGCGACGCTCACGTGGAAGACGTCGAGACATCCAACAATCACTAAGCCTGGCATTCCAGTACAACCCAGGAGAAACGCAATAATACGATGCATCAACACGCGCGATCTCAAATTGAATCGTCCATTACACGCGGCATCACAAAACGCGTGGCGGGAAATCCGCACAATACGCGATACCCTCCCGTCCGAACGGTTTTGAGTGACTGACCGCGGTGCAGAAATCACCACTTGGCGCCGTCAGGCGGTCTGCGCGCACGTCGCCAGCCTCGCCCTGCGAGTGAGAAAGGGACAACACACGCCCAGAGCGACGCGTGCGAAATCGCGGCGCATTCATAGACCGTCATTAATACCTAACCCACCCCAGCATAGCAGCGCTAAATTAAACAAAGATAAAACACCTAGATGCGTTGTGTTGTTGTCATATTCACTTTGCAGAACATTTTTCATAGAGTATTGTTGTGTTGTTGTCATATTCAAAGGCATTTGCATGAAAAGCTCCAAAATAGCCTAAGAGTTCATGCCGATTAGTTTTATTTACAAAATTTATTGTTTAACCTAGGTTTATTTTTTGCAGGCAAACCATCTTTGTTATACCTAGAAGTTTTAGTTGTCTTTATGAGTAAGATGTATTTTATACATGGTAGATATTTCATACTTAATTACTTACTTGGAGATTGTATTATCGACCATAAATATTTTATATTGTCAAGTAGGTGTCACTGTCGGTGACTTAACTTCTTATCTACTACAAAACTAACTACTAATGTGTCTTTACGTGAATCCAGAATTAGTGAAATTATCTCGTCTTTTCTTCCACTCCACCCAACGCCCTCAAGACATTCATCACTTACTCTATCAAAATTAAAATAAAATACTTACGTTTAACCAGGTGGTTCAGTGAGCAATGTCATAACCAAACTATGAATTGCTTTTCAGAGCAATGAATTTATAAATTACTTGATATACTTTCATTATACTTGGATTCATTCAGAGACCTCCAATTCCTGAGACCAAACTCCAACCACTAGGTAAGCATTACGTATATAAAAACCTGTGCTCAGCTCTGAAACTTGCGGTTAGGTGAAACCCCGCAGTCCTATTTCGCCTGCTATTGACAGGTGCTTCTATTCCATACATATTGATAGAGTGTAGGATAGACGTGGTTTCGTTGTACAATATTTGCTGTGCAGGCTTACCACCTGGGGCTCAGTTGACGTAGGTTTTGTACGTTAAAAAATACTGAGAATATATCAAGGGGTGAACAAGTCCACGAATATTTATAACTTTTCTCGGGGCACATTAGACAAGTAATATTTTTGGAGCATCCATTTTAATATGATAGCTTGATGATAGGCGACCAAGTATTTTTGTAAATAAGGGCTGATGTATTAGCTTCTAGAGCGTGAAACGGCGTCATCCAGGCCCACTTTCCAGACCAAAATACCAGTAGTATCAGTCCACGCACCACCCAAACAACCAGTCTAGAAGCCCGCGCACAACCCATACAACCAGTCTACAAGCCCGCGCACAACCCAAACAACCAGTCTAGCAGCCCACGCATAACCTAAACAACCAGTGTAGCAGCCCACGCACAACCTTAACAACCAGTGTAGCAGCCCACGCATAACCTAAACAACCAGTTTAGCAGCCCATGCACAACCTAAACAACCAGTGTAGCAGCCCATGCACAACCTAAACAACCAGTGTAGCAGCCCGCGCACCACCCAAACAACTAGTCTAGCAGCCCGCGCACCACTCAAACAACCAGTCTAGCAGCCCGCGCACCACTCAAACAACCAGTCTAGCAGCCCGCGCACCACTCAAACAACCAGTCTAGAAGCCCGCGCGCACCCAAACAACCAGTTTAGAAGCCCGCGCACCACCCAAACAACCAGTATGGAAGCCCGCGCATCACCCAAACAACCAGTCTAGCAGCCCGCGCATCACCCAAACAACCAGTCTAGCAGCCCGCGCACAACCCAAACAACCAGTCTAGCAGCCCATGCACAACCTAAACAACCAGTGTAGCAGCCCATGCACAACCTAAACAACCAGTGTAGCAGCCCGCGCACAACCTAAACAACCAGTGTAGCAGCCCGCGCACCACCCAAACAACCAGTTTAGAAGCCCGCGCACCACCCAAACAACCAGTATGGAAGCCCGCGCATCACCCAAACAACCAGTCTAGCAGCCCGCGCACCACTCAAACAACCAGTCTAGCAGCCCGCGCACCACTCAAACAACCAGTCTAGAAGCCCGCGCGCACCCAAACAACCAGTTTAGAAGCCCGCGCACCACCCAAACAACCAGTATGGAAGCCCGCGCATCACCCAAACAACCAGTCTAGCAGCCCGCGCATCACCCAAACAACCAGTCTAGCAGCCCGCGCACCACTCCAACAACCAGTCTAGAAGCCCGCGCACAACCCAAACAACCAGTCTAGCAGCCCGCGCACCACTCAACCACAGCGGCACTAGGGCTAGGAATTTTGGAAAATCTTTTTTATAATCTTCAATCTGGTCAGTTTTTGGATTTCATATCTCAAACCACTCGACAGAAGAAGATCAAAGAGTATTTTTACTATGGGTTTTCTTCGATAAAATCCGACTGTTATTGACACGGATTCACCGCGGTTCTACTTGATTGAGTTATTGCCAAACTTTGCTAAAGCGAGTGAAACAAACACAAGCACAGAGAAAGTGAATGTTTCAGAGGAAACTCTGCTCTGAGAACAAACAAAGTAAAGCCGTGAAAAGTCGTCGTAATCGAGTCGAATATATAATATATATACTTGTTGAATAATACTCATCTTACCTAAGCTATTCTATGCCTATTACCTACGCCTAAAAATATGCCAAACCCAGCCATTAAACCAAAACCAAGTCGGAAACTATAATGTTTTAAAGATTAGAAAACTTTCTTTGCAGGTAGGTACTTAAATAAAAGCAGTATTTTGTGTACATTTTGTATTTGAATCTGCTTACTCAGCAAGGGATATAGGCGGAATATGCATGCATATAGTATTTTGTGCACACCAAGCGACGTATTTCCTCGGCTTCATTCTGGTTGTTTTAAGGTTCACTCTGAAGCATCTCTATGATCTGAGAACAAAAGTTGAACACATTCTGTGTTCGCTCGAGTTCGGAGGAAATGAAAAAATAACGTTGATTGAATTGTTAGGCGTTTGTAGTTCAACCGAATTTTGGCATGGCTTGTGGCATTAATTGCTTTAAAAAAAATATGAGATATTTTGGATAAGTTTTGTACAGTGTTGCAAGAATTTTCTTTTGGTTAGAATTCAAAGTAGCGCATTGATATTTTACATTTGAAAAATACATTTACGTCGTAAATAAGTAGGTTATCAATACAAATTACTACATGATTTTTAAACATTTATTCAGGTTTATGCTAAACAACACTTAATAGTTAAATGATAGCCTAACATTACATTACATTAACAGCCACAGCAGTCCACTGCTGGACATGAGCCTTCCTTATTGCGGGTATTGCCATACTCACCACGCTTGGCAGGCGGATTGGCAAGCACAGTTAAGATGCTACATTCAACGGGAATGCTGCTACACGTTCCTTGGACGAATCCCTTTATTGCTTTTTACGACACCCACATGTAGAATTGGGGTGATGCTATTCCAAGCCGGCATCACACAGCAATAATTTACAGAAAATAATAACCTAAATGTATTTCATTGAAGGAAACTCTCCGTTTAAAATATTTCTTTACACGAAACGCTCTTGGGATGCATCGTTGCATATATCAGTCAAGATTTTAATGTAGGGAACATTTTTGAAATTTTTCATATTCATTCATTGTAATCTCAGTTGTAATCCTACAAAACTGCTTTTTTATTGACATTCCATACGATTTTTTAGTACGCTTTTAGTAAAGTGATTGTAATCTTCATGTGTGGTAATACTTAATCCTTATAAATGGCGCTCATCTATTAGATAGGTATGATTTATTATTACAAGTTTAAGGTTGTAGATGTTTAGTAAGTTAAATGAAAGCGATGACGACGTTACATTGTGTATGGAATTTGTATGATAAAAGTACGTTGTGGCGTTGACTTTTATGTTTTATTTTCATTGTGCCTAATAAAACAACCATCCATTCTAAATAAGTATTTCTTGAGGTCCTGTACCGACTGTTCTATTAACGACATAGATTTGAGTTTATGACTGAAAGTAGGTATTATGTTACCTAGTTTGACGGCCAATGTGGCGCATTGGTAGTGCGACTGCCTGCGACGCAAAGGTTCCGAGTTCGATTCTTGGTGGGGTACTTACATAGTTGATATTTATCACTTTGTGAATTTGTTCCCAGTCTGCTTAGGACACTGCAGGCTGAACACTCTGATTGTTCAAAAAAGAAGATGGTTCCGTGCTTCGGAGGGCACGTAAAGCCGTCTGTCCCAGTTGCTGTTTATGATTACTTAGACGGCGGTCGTTACACAACTATATCAGACGCCTATTCCTTGTAGTAGGCGGTTGAAAAACTCTGACCTCAGGGTTTATTGAGTTGTTGGGCGACTCGATGTCCCACATAAAAAGAAAGACCTAGTCTAAAGAGTTTAAGACTTTTGACCTTAAGTAAACTTCATAAAATTGTCACATACTAAGGTCACAATTCGCACCCCGCCTGAACCCGGCACGTGTCTGACCGGAAGTCAGGCACACACGACCTCACCCTCGGCCAATTCACATTATTATTATTTTATAGGGGTGACCACCGAATAACCACATCACATTACGACATTGCACCTTTGACAGTGCTCATGCCGTGTGACGGATAAATTGCGTCAATTAAAGAAATGTATTTTTTCGCTTGTTACTTTATTTTTATACTTCAGAACTGTTTTTTTTACATTCATACCCTTATTTCTTCTTTAGGTATCCGTTACGGGGTACACAGAGCTTAAACCACGTAAATTCTGACGATTAAATAAAGTAGGGATATTTCAACGGTACTATGGTGACAAGTTGTAAGCATAGCGCAA
The DNA here is from genome assembly GCA_027580185.1 of Tuta absoluta. Classification (NCBI taxonomy): domain Eukaryota; kingdom Metazoa; phylum Arthropoda; class Insecta; order Lepidoptera; family Gelechiidae; genus Tuta; species Tuta absoluta. The sequence goes on from JAQAHW010000038.1 coordinate 1,869,216, forward strand.
AAAAAAATATTACACATGAAACCCTTGCGACTCTTACGACATTTGCGCGAAAGAAATAGAATAATGCTTACGAGCCAGTATCACACACAATCGTTCATTTTTGAATAGTTAGTACAATTTATGCTGCATTTCTTCTATTTGTCCCGGGAAAGTCAGAATCTTCCCAACCCTAGAATCGAACTACTACATAAATAATTAAAACATGAAGCTTCGAGATTCAAATTGAATTAAATAAAAAATAAAACAAAGCGTTCCTAATTTAAAATTTCAATCCTTCGCCGTGTGTGGCCGTGTACACGTTCACACAGTAGGCAAGATTACCTTACACGCGTTCTAATCCCACAGATAAGGAGACGCACCTAAACGGAAGGTAAAGAGATTTGTATACTGCAAGATGTTGCATTGAGTTTGGATATTTTGCAGTTTTGAGAATTGTTGCGGTTTTGATAGATACTTTCCTACTTATAGCAAAATAACTCAGCTGGGTCGATCTCTAGGTTTGGATTTTCAACTAACAAACATAGAAAATAACTAACTGGTTTTTTTTAGGGTTAGCGTTTCAACATATGATTAGTTTTCATTTTAAAACTGAATATCAACGGCTTTCTTTTTTTCCTTCTACAATCCCTTCCGTACGCCGTGGTGACATATCACCACGTTTCACGTTTAACCTTGTATAGCTCCGACGGAGTACCTAATAGAAGAAAATGTTATGCGCAGTCCACCTTATACAGAATTTCTTATTTCAAAAATATTGGTTTTGATATTGCTCATGTGAACATAGCATCATTAACCTCCATTGCGATGTCATACAAATCTCTTTACCGTATCTCTAAGCTATGCCCATTGTTCCAACGGAATAGATAATTTACGCCGACATGTACGGATTACGCGCGGTTTTGTAACTTAAGGATGCTTCGCCTTAACAATGTTACAGGATAGGTGATGATTACTTTATGTAGTAGTATAGTAGGAAGTGCATGATTATTATGAAGACCAGATTTTTTTTATAAATAAAATATCATTGCTCTATCTATAATCTTCCTAGCATCTTACTTATATAAAGCTACTAGCTTTCACCCGCGACTTCGTCCGCGTTAGATAGTTTTTTGAGACAGTTTTTTGAGACAGTGTGACAGAGATATTCAAACAGTTCTTATCTCTACTGTTTAAAGATGACTTCCTTGCTTCTGTTGTTAAAGGGAGATTCAACACAAAGAACAACTTTTACTATGGAGCTTATGTTGGGAAACGACTTTTTTTTTCGCGTTTCCATAGAAAGTCAGTCAGCTGATCGGGAATTTTGTATGGGAGATCGAAAAAAAAACTCATTTACCAACATAGCTTCCATAGAAAAAGTTGTTCAATTTCATGGTCTGATCATGCCTGCAACGTTTTCGATACACCGTCCCTTACACCCCGTATACATGACGCAGGCGTATGTTAGACAAAAGGAAATCGCGAATTTCTATTTTATTCCCTTACACTTACAAAATACACGGCATCGAACGTCAAATGTGATCCCCACCTTAACGTGACATGTGGATGATACATTTTAGTTTAGAACATGGTAACGTATCACCTAAGTAGATATGCCTATGTACAATGAAGGGAGCGCATACGAAGAAAACGGCGGCGGCACAGCGGTATTTTTCATATAATTTGCTCAATTTTCCGAAGTAATGAAAAAAAAATCCTCAGTAAAAAGTAGCCAATGTCCTTTCTCAACTTATTCCCATCATACTGAACAACTTTGTTTTGGAATCATTTCTGTATCTGAAATAGTTTAGCTGGGCTCCTGATGGTACACCTGGTAGTCTACATAAGGTACTCCAGATCCTCAATGTCCTTGTGAAAAGAAGCGGCCCATCATACTGAACAACTTTTGTTTAAGAACCATGCCTGTATCTCTTATAGTTTAGCTGGGCTCCTATTGGATGCTATTCTAAGTATCACACGGCCACTTTCTAACATCAACTACCTTTTTAGCTGTAATTAAGTACTTACACTATAAGTTTTCTAAAAGTCGACGATTACATTAATTTAATTCTTACTTTGTCGTGTATTGTATTCGATAAGAATCTTAACTCAATTTGGGTTTAAAAGGTTATTTTTATTGTACATAACAAAATCCGTAGTAATATTATAAATCTGCGAGTTTGTGTGTGTATGTATGTTTGTTACCTCTTCACGCTCAAACGGCTTGACCGTTTTGGACGAAATTTAGAGCACATATAGACTATAACCTGGAATAACTCATAGGCTACTTTTTACCGCGGAAAATAACTATTACTACGGGAAAAGAGTGAAATCTAGTTAATCAATAAATAAAATATAAAAACCGTGAAACTCGCTTTACATAGGCGTTCCTACCATTTTTTCAATCATTCATTAAACACATTTATAACTAGGCATTCACATGTTAACGCATATATAGCATGTTTATCCGCCATTTGAATATATTTGCGTGTAAGTAGCTGTGTTATGGATATAATTATTGAAGGTAACACGGTATTACTAAAGGTGTGTCAAGTGCATGTAAAAACAAATTCTTTAATTAATCTCTCTCTTCGTGTGAGACACCAAGTCGTCAAACGACCTGATGAATCCTGGTGTCAGAGTTTTTCAACCACCTACCACAAGTAGTAGCCCTCTGACATGGTTGTGTTACGACATCCGTCTAAGTAATCATAGACAACCGGGACCGACGGCTTACCGTGCCCCTCGAACCATTTTTCTTACGGACAATCAGGTGGTTCAGAATGCAATGTCCTAACCAGACTGGGAACAAATTTACAAGGTGATAATATTTTAGGGCTGTTTCTGAAAAATCGTGTATCACAATATATAGTGACAGATTGTCTGGATGTCACTTAAAATTATAATACACATACTACCCTTGAGTCCCTTTGTCGCATATTACGACAACCACGGGAAAGAAATGGGGTGATGCTATTTTGAACCGACATCACACGCCACTAATTTATCATGATCTAAACTAAGGCTAGTTCAACATTATTCAGGAGTTCCATAAGTCCAACTTAGTCTAAGTCTGGTCTATCAATCTGCATAACAGTTAACTACACGGTCTAACTTGGGGCTTAACTCCTTAACTGCTAACTACTGGTTAACAACTGGGAGTGTTATTAGTCTTTATTGCAGTTATGGTGATATAGGAAATTAATTACGATGTGTAATTTTGATTAAAGTAAGGCCATTCCAATAACGCATGTTCGACAGCTGTCATTTGGAAAATGCACCTTCTGCCATAACAATAGTATACAACACGAACCTGACAACTGTCAAATATAGCATCATGGGTTGGCTGTACTGTAAGTATTCGATTGAAGTAATGTTCACTACTGTGCACGCCTGTAATTAATTTTATATTACTGACTTATACAGGGTGGAAATAACAGTGACGTAAAAAGAAAAAAATGTCTTATACTGAGGGGTATCTGAATCACCCCCATGTATGTTCCGCGATTTTTGTAGTTTCCGAGTTATAAAACTTTAGTTAAATATAGGAAATTAAATATAGAAAAATTTTCTTTTAATTGTTATTAATAAAAATCATGAATATTATTAAACAGAACCAAAGACTGCCACTGGAAAAATATTGAAGTAAATAATAAAACCCTTCGGTCGATCAGGTCGATTTTTCCAATACAACTTTAAAAGTTTTAAAATCGGAAACTACAAAAAACGCCCAATTATTCATAGGGGCGTTCTGGATACACCTCAGTATAAGGCATTTAATCCACCCTGTATAGGTGCATACATTAGTAGGTAAATTGGGAGAAAAACGTAACTCTATCTAAATAAGCTAATAAGAAGAGAAAAACTTTTGTACTGACACACTCTCGACCAATCACAGGCAAGTGATTCGACGACGGCCGATGTAGCGCAGTGGTAGTGCGACTGCCTGCGACGCAAAGGTTTCGGGTTCGATTCTCGGTGGGACACTCACAAAGTTGTTATTTATCACTTTGTGAATTTGTTCCTGGTCTGGTTAGGACATTGCAGGGTGAACCAACTGATTGTCCGAAAAGAAATGGTTCCGTGCTTCGGAGGGCACGTTAAGCCGTCGGTCCTTAAAAAGAAAGTAATATCAGTCAGCTGATCGTGACTTTGTATGGGAGGTCGAATTCTTTCTGTCGTTAACTAACTTATGTTCCTGGGGGAAAGTTGTTCAGTTTTACAGTCTAAATGCACCCCATCAGTATTTGACCCTGTCCCTTACACCCTTTAAATACCGTATCAATGCTATTTACCTTTGCGCGGTAATTTCTAATATTTCGAGAAGAAAATTAGTGAAAATTATGAGAAAGTCAATACATTATTGTATATTACGTGAAAGTTTTAAATCGTGTGAAAGTAAGCTAATGAATTATGACCTTATTCATTAATGTGTCGAAACGCCTTTAGGTGAGTGATGCCGTGAAACTAGCGCCTTTTGACGACAATAAAAACAATGATGGAACAGAATGTCCTTTGCCAAAGTTTTTGAAGGACTATAGAATATTTGCTGTTATTAAAGTTTTAAATAAAAGTGACAAATATGGCCACTTCTGTTAGAAATTGTTTTAACTAAAAATGCCGCGAATATTTTACCCAGTTTGTAGGATCTAATTTTACTTTAAAATAACACCAAAAACTTAGGCAAAAACATTTCATCTGAATGTCCTTATTCAGATGAATTGTTTGCATTATTGAGATATGATTTTTCTTGAAGTGGCGCTAGTTTTGCGGCACCGATCGCCTTAAGGCGAGTAGTGGAAAAAATAACGTAAAAGCGGCAACTTTTGGTATTAATTGCCATCACTTAAATTACAGCGAATATTTAATTTACTTTACAGGTTCTAATTTTACTTATGGATAATACTAAAATCTTGGGCAACGGATATTCTGATAGATTGTTTGTATAAAGAGAAAATATTTATTTTGTGAAGTGGCGAGGTCGTTCACGGGTACACTCGCCTTAAGCTATATTTTCAACTCTAATGAAGTGTAACACCATTTTTTATAACGCGTTCGTTTGTTCGTTCACTGGTATTTCTGTCGTTATTTTGTGCACTTGACACTGGCCGATTTGCGTTCTGCGCGGCCATCTTGTTGAAAAAAGTAAACGAGTTTTTTTTTGCGAGTCGTTGACTTGACTGACTGTCGAGGATCGTCATTTTAATTTAAATTATTTTGGTGTGGTCGCTAAGATTTTTCCGACCGAGCTCCGTAGTTGAAACTGGCTCTGATAGCCCGCGCAACCGGCTTTCCTACAAAATGGCGCATCGGATCGCGGAGTCGAGATGACCGCCACCTTGTTTGTCACATGGCCACTTGTCGAGTGCCTTTAAAACCCCTATAAACAGGGGTTCTTCTGGAGGGATGAAGGTACATCTTTAAAGCTGGGGATTTTATCCGGAGGGATGAGGAATTCTTCCTGGTAGCGGCTGCAGTTTTGTTTAGAGACATGAAGTTTCTTTGTGAGGAAGTGGAATTTTACTGTGGGTAGGCCACCCGCTGTGAGGTCGGTAACGTTTGATTATTCACGTTTGGTGTCACCTGTGCCAGGCACACATCCGTATAAATTTTGGACATTGTCTCCGAAGCATCAATATCTGCATCTCTTCTCTCCGTCTAATGGTGTCGACGCTTATCTAGTGTTGGTTTTGCGAACTACACTGTTTTATTGTCGTGGAAGTGTGGATTCGGTTTTGCTGTTTCACTACTTACCTTTTGAACACTTTTCCGTTGGGCGTAAATGTGTTGACCCTCACCTTCGTCTCAAATCTGAGTAAACTTAATAGCTTTCGATGTAAGCTATTTTAGCAGTTTGTACTTTAGCTGCAGGTTGTACCTTAGGTAGGAGGATACTGCTAATTATTCAAACAATGAATACTGAATGGTATAGTATAGTATGGAATAGAATAATTTATTGTAAAATAATGCCTAATTATATGTACAAAAATAGGTTCTGAATGAGCTATTTACAAAACGAGTTGTTACTTAACGAAATCTACACACACACATGAATAATAATGCGCGCACACATAAGCAAATTCCGCGGCGCGCGGGAAGGAGTTTCGAGGTCGCGACACCGAGTGTATAAATATAGGCGGCGCCGTCCGCGCTTTCTTTTCGCTCGCCGGTCGCCGTGGAGGAAGGACGTCGGTGCAGTCCGTCGGTCACGCCGCGCCATGACACGAAGTTGCTCGAAGATGAAGATGATGCTTGCAGATGATGATCTTCGAGTGGAGTGGAGTGCTGATTGTTGATCGCCGTGTTTTGTGATGGTGCTCGCATGCTGTGCGCTGGTGCTCCAAAACAGCTCTTATCAGAGCTCCATCATAAGTTTCACGTGACACGTCTGTGTTCAGCTGCTCCCATAGTGGACAGCTACAAGTTTCATAATGTGCGTCTTATCTGCCGTTCCCTCATGGAGTGGCAACAAGTTTCAGTGAAACTATTACGTCTTGTAGTGAAGTGCTTGTGCTTGTATATAAGTAGCTGTAGTTATGTAGTTGCAGATGCTTGTGCTTGATATGTAAGTAGCTGTAGATGTGAAGTAGTACATGCTTGATAGTGCGCAGTAGGTATGTGCGTAGGTAATCAATCGCCGCTTCGCCGCTTGCTTTTAAGCCGGTCTGTATTTGCTTGATAGATGTGACGTCACACGCGTAGGTTCCCAATTTGCATGTAGAACTTTGCGCTTGATTAGGAAGCTACTCGCGTATGCAGTTGATGAATGTTGTAGATGACGTAGGTAGCTACACTATTGAATGCTAATTTACTACGTATTTTTTTACATTTTCCGTTGGGCGTAAATGTGTTGACCCTCACCTTTATCCCAAATCTGAGTAAATTTAATGGTTTTGATGTAAGCTATTGAATGTTAATTTACTGTGTACTTTCTAACAATTTTTCCGTTGGGCGTAAATGTGTTTGCCCTCACTTTTGTACCAAATCTGTGTAAGTTGAATAGTTTTCATTGTAAACTAGGTAATGTGTACTAAATGATTACCTACTTTTTTTACATTTTTCTGTTGGGCGTAAATATGTGGCCCTCGCCTTAGTTCGCTTTAACCATTTCATACGTTAGGCGTAAGTTGTGCGCCCTTACTTTAGTACCCAATCTGCATAAATTGGTTTTTCTTTTGTTAAATTCTTATATGTCGGCTGTTTATATAACCTGTACACCCATACACACAGAAGTGGCGGCTCACCGAGCAAATGTAAGGCCCCATAACTTATAAACCTTATAAATAAAAAGGTTAAAAAAAATAATTAGTTGGTTTTCTTTCACCCTCCAAGAAAGGACCGTTACAGAAGTAGTTATTATAATAGAAACGCGTAAACAAAGACATCAATTCTCTTGTAAATTCTAAAATGTATTTGTTACATACATAGACATATATTACGCCTCTATTCCTTTTGGGATAGGCAGAGCGTTAACGACCGAAAATACAATCGCTATCGCCATCGTACCTATTCAGGGTTATTTTTTATTCACACCGGAAATTTCACAGGATGATTCTACTCATGATTCTGAACAACTTTTATTATGAGGTCACTTGCGAAATCACGAAAAAAAATCTAACTGTTCCATACATTTTGTTTGAGTACGTATGTATTTTTCTATGGAGCAGCTGTTTTTTGTTTCGCGATTTTGCAGGTGACCCCATAGTAAAAGTTGTTCATAATCATGAATAGAATCAACCTGTAAATTTTCCGGGGTTAATAAAAAATAACCCTGTATTTGAAAGCCGTTTTAGAAATAATCGTGTATCAGTATAGTGACAGGTTATCAGTCTGTAAAAAATTTTAATTTCCTCTTGCGACACCGGTGGGCAAGAAATGGGAGATGCTATGCTAAGCCATAGTGATACAGGGTTTTTCTAAAACGGCCCTAAAATATATGTCAGACGGTGCAATTGCGACCGAATTTTACAGCCGTTACCGCTCAGTCTGCCCCGCAGGGGATAAAGGCGTGATATGTGTATGTAATAAAGAATTCATAAAGACAAATTGTGTTTGGAATATTATTCCAAGCAAGCAAATAAGACGCTTTGTTGAAATTAATAACTTTATTGTTCTTCATAAAACGAGGTCGTAAAAAGCAGTTATAAATTTATGAAACTGGCGTGTCTTTTTGGCAATTTCTCATGTTCCGTTGCGTTATTTAGTGTATTACTGTTCTATATTTCGAAAATATTCGTCGACATTTCTGTTTCGAAAATGTCTCTTTGTAAGTAGGTACTTACTAACTTACTCCTGTGGCTTCAGGGACCCAAAGTAAGTCTTGGACTCCGACACGAGTTTCCGGCACTTGCACCGATACTGGTAGTAGTAGTACTAGTCGGTGTATTTTTTTTGTCCGACTGTACAATTACAATTTTCGCCCCGGGGCCGTCAAATCTACGCCTAAATACTTTAGTGACTTTTTTTGGTTTCATCTAAAAGTTTAAGTATGTACTTACGTTATGAATTATTAAAAAGTGGTACATTTTTAATGTACTTAGCACTAATTATGTCCAATTTTTGTATATTTTTTGTAACACACAATAACTAATAAGTAGTACGAGTATTAAACACTGTCCTGCTGGGAAGCGCGGCTTGAATTTTGTCTTTGACTAGAACATATAAGGATAGATATAAAATACATACATACATATAATCACGCCTCTTTCCCATAGGGGTAGGCAGAGACTACATCTTCCACTTGCTACGATCAATCATCTTTTCATACATGCTCGTCGGTTTAGGGTACTCTTGACCTGGCCTTTCTTTAGATCGTCCCCGATCTGATCCAAGTACGTGCGTCTTGGTCTTTCCCTTCCAACGTTCCCATACACACTCGCCATATACACCTGTTTCGTTAATCTTCTTTCATTCATTCTCTCAAATACATACATACATATAATCACGCCTCTTTCCCATAGGGGTAGGCAGAGACTACATCTTTCCACTTGCTATGATCCTGACATACCTCTTTCGCTTCTTCAACATGCATCAATCTGTTCATACATGCTCGTCGGTTTAGGGTACTCTTAACCTGACCTTTTTTTAGGACGTCCCCGATCTGATCCAAGTACGTACGTCTTGGTCTTCCCCTTCTAACGTTCCCATCCACACTCGCCATATACACCTGTTTCGTTGTTCTTTCTTTCATTCTCTCAAATAGATATAAAACAAATTCGAAAAAACCTATATGATTTTGGTTCCACAAAATCTACTAAACTATTTTATTTTAATTTTGTTGTTTTTGTCATAAATATCTTGATTGTTTACATAACTCTTTCGCATAGTTATTAATGATCATGTAGGCAGATTTCCCGTAAATTTTTATGGGACTTTCTCAATCAAAAGCTGTAGAAGATTTATAGATGAAGGAATTATAACTTATAAAGAAATATGAATATGTGCCAGTCAACCTACAGATTATCACAACACCTACCTTGTTCTTAAAAAACATCGTGAGACTAAGCTTTTAATTTTTTTAGGTTTGCTTGGTAGATCTGTATTATATTTTATTTGCTTTAAATATGCCTTACTTGCTTAACTTAGAGCCAATATTCATGACAGCCATTCAAGCACTACAAAATTAAGTGCAACTTCAACGAGTCAACTTTTTTTTTAATTTAATTAGTTTTATTGGCAAGTAAACGGCCGATATGGCGCAGTGGTAGTGTGACTGCCTGCGACGCAAAGGTTCCTGGTTTGACATGGTTGAACTCTCACAAAGTTGATATTATCACTTTGTGAATTTGATCCCGGTCTGGTTAGGACATTGCAGGGTAAACCACCTGATTGTCCGAAAAGAAATGGTTCCGTGCTTCGGAGGGAACGATAAGCCGTCGGTCCCGGGTACAGCAGTCGTTACACAACCATGTCAGAAGCCTACTCCTAGTAGTAGGCGGTTGAAAAACTCTGACACCAGGGTTCATCGTGTCATTGGACGACTCGATGTCCCACACGAAAAAAAAGAAGGATTGGCAAGTATAATTAGACCTAACTAGTCGGACAATGTCTTAACCTATTGCACCATCACAGTACCTAGGTACAAGACCAAAATGAGCACACAAAGACAATACGTGCCTTGGAACCAATCCAGTGATTACGAATTCCCTAAGATGGCCAACTAAGATGTAGGTCTATACTGGACACAGGTTGGCTTTGGTAAATAATGACGGGACTTACCTAAGTAACTATGTAACCTTTAAAGGAGCAAACAGGCTCTAAGAAATAAAAGGAGAAAACACAATTTGAGAAATAAAGTTATTTGTGCCCTTATTAATAACTTGAATTTTGTAAACTGCTTGAATAGGTAAACTAGATATAAGAAAATCCTAGTTAAATGTTACAAAAAGTTTTTCAGTTTAAAGGGCTTCAGCTGTTGTCCAGATTTTCTTCCAGAGATTTTTCCACTTTGCAGAGTTGTGAACAAGTAGTGGTTCTGGTTTTACGGTTGCGGTAGAAATCAGTAAATTGATCATGAAAATAGACCAATCTTAGGGATTCCCATATTAGAATTTCACTGAGTTCAAAACTGAGAGGTTTTCAGATTAGTGGAAATCTTTTTGTACTTTTTCTTTTAAATATTATGTTACCTACATACATTAAAAGGGAACCCACGGTACTTTGATTTACAGACAGACACGGTAAAACGTTGATGATCAACCTTACTCCTAATATCCGTATAGACATGATTTTTAGCATGATAGATACTTAGCTGATTTAATGGAAGACCCTACTGCTTCATGTTTCTGTCAGTACATAGTACGTTTAGTAGTTAAGTTTATGAGACAGCCTTCCGAAAGAAAACTGATAGAGTGCATTCAGACCATGAAACGGAGCAACTTTTCCCAAGAAATATATATAAAGGCAGTCAGCTGATCTTAATTTTGGATTGGTGGTCGATTTATTCTGTCGTTCCCTGATTAACATTCCTAGGGGAAAGTTGTTCAGTTTTATGATCTGAATGCACCCAAACAAGACAGGAGGTCTCAAGATTTTATCCAATAAACTAACACATTTCAAAAATGCTCAATTAGTATCAAATTACAATCAATCACTGAACATTATATCAATCATTTTGATCTGTTTCGACATGAACAAGTGCGTTGCCCCGACTCCGTGAGTGAATGATTGAGTGAACGAATGATTGAAGTGAATGTAATTGATTGTCGGTTACGATTTTAAACGTATTTGATTTTGACAAAGCGATTGAAAGTGAAATGTGTTTTGTTTTCGTTTTGTTACTTTTTTATTTTGTTGCGTAATTTTTTATATTATTTCATTGCGAACATCACTGTTTGAGCTGTTCGTAGGTATATCAAGGCGGCGTATATTTTGTATTGTACCAGGCGTTGTGACGCAAAAATTTTTTTTTTTTAATGAAACCCATATATATCAATTTATCGCCCCCAAAACCCCCTATGATAAAAGTTCACGAAAATCGTTGGAGCCGTTATAGTGATAATGATTATTGCCGTTTTTCATTCAAACGAAAAATTTAATATCAATTAAATATCTTTTCTTTAAAGAAAAGCGTAGGTATGTGAAATTGTGGCACACGTAAATTTGGCACTAGACTACCTAGGTACTCATTATTAACAGATGAAGAATATTATTATTATGTTCACAATAAAGAAAGTATAAATGGTTTTTTGCAAGAGTAGCTATTGGCGTAAAGTGGCGAATCGATTTTTACTCGCATAAGGTTTAAAAGTTATGTTCATTTTTTGCGCATTTTTTTTTTATTAGACTGTTATCTCCTTTACATACGTTTTTAGACTTTTGTGAGGTTTAAGGTAATATTTTAGTATGGATTTTACATCATAAATCTAAATCAGTATATTTTATCTATAGCCGGAAACATATGCATGAGTTATTATTAGCTATAAGGTTGCTTTCTAATGTAATGTTTCCATATGCTTGGGCTCGTACCACTATATAGAGCTACATACCTTTTAAAAGGTATCTGGGCGTCCTCCCCTTAATAGATCAAAATGAGTGCACTTATTTTATAGTATTAAATAGAAAATGATCCGGTATTTTCCCGGCTTTAATGTGTTTATACATAACTAAACTTATAAAGTTGATTTGATCGCCACTAGCTTGTAGTCGGTAAAATTAAGAGTGCTATTTTAAATTTTGCCAAATCAGGTACGATATCTTTGCATGCCAAAATGCCAATTAGAATTTCTAACGATATTGAAAAAGTATCGAAGAAATCTCTTAACTTTTAATTGTCTCTCTTTGATTTACTTTTTTCTTCAAAAGTTCCGCAACTTTTCTTTTCCAGCCAGTCAGGAACAGGAAACTCTTTAGTCCGATCACAGATTAGACAATACCACAGTGATTTTATTATCTGTGAAACGCCTCTATTATGTGTGGCCAGTCTTCTGTGAACCGCTAAATTGGTAGAGTCCAAGCGTGAAGTAGGTACACTAGCCATGTCAAGCCACATCAGTGGTTAACACCGCGACGTAATGTTCCGCTCAAAAAGGTGTACGCGTTTGCTAACACACGCTACGCAGCGCGGCATGAAATCGCAATATTTTAATTTTGTGCTGTTTAAGAAGCAACGACTACTAAGGGCGGATACTTTTTGGCAAGACTAAAATTGTATAATCCTGGTGTCAAATCACGCGCATTGGTTTAATTTGCGGTTAGGTATTTATGAGATGACGCGATCACTGACCAATCAGCATGCACGCATAAAAAATTTACACTAACTTGACGTCTATCAGGGCTTTGTGAAAGTTGGTAAGCAGATATTGCGACAAAACGCTGTCAGATCCGAGAAATTGAATGTTTTTTACACCGCGTCGCATTTCGCATGTTTGTTTGTACTGAAACGCATATTTCCAACAAACATTTTGTATCACGCTTTGGTAGGTGGTTTTTCAAACACTAGCACCAAGTCCACGAGACCAGTCCACGGGAGCGGCCAAATTTAAGTACCTGGGCTGCACCGTCACCGACATGAACACAAGGGAGGAGGAAATAGACATCCGCATCCAGAACGCCTTGAGATGCAGCGCGGCGCTTCATAAAGTGTTAGTGTCCAAGATTCTAAGCAGAAGAACAAAAATTCGGATCTACAAAACGGTCATTAGACCTATACTTATGTATGGCTGCGAGACCTGGACGCTGACACTTAAGGAAGAGAACAAACTCCTGGTAGCCGAACGCAAAATCCTCAGAAAAATCTGGGCCCGGTCAAAAACTTGGATGGGAGTTATAGGGTCCGAAAGAACGCCGAGATCGAAGACCTCGTGGCCGAGCCTAACATAATCGGAGAAACCAAAGCGCACCGCCTCCGCTGGCTCGGGCACATAGAAAGAATGGAACTAGGTCGTGGCGCTAAGAAAGTGTACTTAGGAAAACCCAGCGGTCGACGACCAGTTGGTCGTCCTAGGTATCGCTGGAGCGATGTCGTTCAGTCCGACTTGCGCGACCTTCAAGCGACAGAGTGGCGTGAAGCGGCCCAGGATCGGGACAAGTGGCGGAAACTCGTGTCGGAGGCCAAGACCCACTTTGGGTCCCTGAGCCACAGGAGTAAGTAAGTAAGCACCAAGTCCACGCGATATAAAATATATGCTTACGAAACGGATCCGTCATACATAATAATAATATCTAATGCGTACTTATGGCCCCCACCGCCACCGCCCGCGCATCTACTACCTACCCGTCTTCGAACCTCAATTCGATAACGAGCATCCAGACAGTACCTACTGACCGTAGTACTCAACGCCCACCGCATTTACGTATGCTACAGCATAACGTGCAAGGTTTATCTAATAAGGTTTCCAGGATAGAATTTATTCTTCAATCGGGATCAAATTTTGATTTGCTCTTAGTGACGGAGCACTGGATGCGTAGTGATGAACTAAGTGTGACTAAGATTATGAATTTCAATTTAATTTCTTCATATTGTAGACCAAAGCGGATTCATGGTGGCGTAGCTATTTACGCACACCAAAGTGTAACGGTATTAGATAGAAATGACTTATGTAGGTTCTCCATAGAAATGCATATCGAATTAGCTGCCGTCCAGCTTGTTGAACACAACACAACATTATTGTTATTAGTGTATACCGCTCGAGTGCGGAAGGCGATTTTGACATATTCACTCGTCAATTAGTATATCTTTTACACGACTTAACTAATGAGGACGCTAGTATACTTTTCACTGGGGATTTTAACGTTGACCTATCGGAAAACTCGAAGCAGACTAAAGAAAAACGAGCATTATTAAATATCTTTGGCTCCTGTAATTTAAGAAACTTTATTAAATTTCCTACGAGAGTTCAAGGCCAATCGAGTACTTGCATTGACCATGCCTACACAGACATCCCATACGAGCGTACAAGGGCGTTTCCTATAGATGCCGGTATCGGCGATCACAGGGGTATTTGCATCATGATTCGCACCCCTAAGATAGCTCAACCAACTAGGCATGCAAGTAGGAGAGTGACTAGCCCTGCTAATTTGGCAAGGGTCGTGGAAAGCATAGGTAGGATGGATTGGTCTACGGCCATTGCGGACATAAACTTTGATAAACTCCTTTACTACTTTACGGAAGTTTTTTATATGAATTGTCCCATAAAAAATGACCAAATTAAAAAGAAAAACCAAGTGTGGAAGACTCAAGAAATTACTGACAGTAATGAGTTTTTGCAGCTTGTAAAAATGCTGTCCAATTATAACCCTGACGACTTGAATATCCGACAAATGTTACTTCGACACAAGTGTAAACATAACTCTCTTTTGAACGGAACTCGAAGAACTTTCCTCAACGCCACGATAGCATCGAGCGATAACAAGGCTCGGGCCGTATGGTATCTGGCGAGGATGGAGACCAATAAAAACGTGCAGCAGGTTTGCGGTGCGCACGGCTCAGATTTTGAGCTAGCGCAAAAGCTCAATACTTACTACTTATCTGTGGTGCATAATACTCCCCTTAGGCCTAACGTAGAAGCTGCCATCGGTCTGCTCCGTGAAAACATACCTATCGTAGTCCATTCCTTTTATTTATTACCATTCTCGCTCAATGAAGTGCGTAAGATTATAAAAAATATTAAATCTAAAAATACCAGAGATATTTATGACATTCTAACCTCAATATTAAAAAACTTACCTGACTGTTTTCTAAGCTATTTATGTGACCTATTTAATGACTGCATCGGTGATGGTATTTACCCGGAAGGACTAAAAAAGATTAAAGTAACACCTATTTATAAAGGAAAAGGTTGCAAAAAGGAATTTAAAAGTTATAGACCTATATCATTAGTACCTACAATATCAAAAATATTTGAGGCTGGGATATGCAGTCGCCTTAGCGGTTATCTTGGTCGTAATGAGCTTCTATGTGACCAGCAGTACGCGTACCAGAAGGGAAGGTCTACAGTAGCAGCTGCACGAACCCTTCACCGCACTGTATTGTCGCACCTGGAGAATAAATTAAATGTCGCTGCTATTTACTTTGATCTTTCCCGGGCCTTTGACCTGGTCGATCATGGACTCATCTCCGCCAAGTTGAGCCACTATGGTGTGCGTGGGTTGGGATTAGAAGTTATTAACTCTTTCCTATCAGACCGAAGGCAAGCAACTCAGGTTGGCGGTAGCAAATCGGAAGAAGACCTCGTGGGCGATAGGTCAGTACCCCAAGGGTCAAATGTCAGTAACTGTCTCTTCAACTTACTAATGAATGACCTCCCCTATGCATCACCTTTTGTTGACTTCGTGATGTACGCTGATGACATTTGTGCGATAGTTACGGGTGTAACGGAGCAAGATCTGGTGGCAAATATACAAGCGGTAATAGAAAGGCTGTCTTCTTGGTTCCTGGCTTACGGCATGCAACTCAATGTGGACAAAACTAACTTGATCCACTTCAAACTGAGGTGCGACCATTCCTCTCCTTCACTTGCTGTTGTCACCGGGAACAAGCAACTCGTTAGTAGTCAATGTGCTCGCTTTGTTGGATTCACTTTCGACAGGGGACTCCAGTGGAGCGGGCATATTGATGCATTATGTGCGAAATTGAACTCGGCCTATTACGCCATTGCTAGGTTGTCTCGGACACTCACATTAGATAACCTTCTGACCACATATTATGGATACTTCCATTCATACCTCACTTATGGTATAGACTTGTGGGGGCTGGCAGCGGACAGAGACATGCCGTTCGTTCTCCAGAAAAAGGCGATCAGGATGATGTGTCGCGTGCCAGCCCGCCAAGCAGTTGTTTGTTCGCCTGCGTGTCCTGACTGTACCCTGCATTTACCTACTTGAGGTGGTCAAATATGTTAGAACACACATGGATGATTTCCCTGCTTCACTTAGATTGTCCGCTAGGCGAGGGAACCAGCTGGCCCCCACGCGTCACAGACTAGAAAAAACTAGCAAATCATTATTTGTGATGGGGCCAAAGATATTCAATAAACTTCCATTGTACATACGAGAAGCTACGAGTATTAATGTATTTATTAATAAATGCAAACGCTTCCTGGCTGAAAAAGCCTACTATAGCGTAAAATAATTTATTGACGAGTGAACTTATTTACATTTTATTTATTTCACTTTATATTATTGTTTTGTAAACTATGTCTACGAATGAATTTTTTGTACACTGTACCTATATTTATATTTATACTTCTGACAATGTAAATTTCTAACTATTAAATAAATGATAAATAAATGATAAATGATATGGAGAGCGGAATCTTCCGCGGCGAAGATACCGCAACGCAAGTATGGCCTGACACTTAGTTCCAAATGCACAATACCGTGTTTAAATTGAATTCATTCGTCTTGTTCCGATGCTTTTGCATTTAAATGATGCGATTTCCTGCTTGTGGTTTTTGGTGTATGATTTGGTTGTACCACAAAATACAACAAACGTGAGCGACACACAAAACAGTTTGATGCAATGCTTAGAGGTACATACGTACTGATGGAGTAGGAAATTGATTGAAAAACAATGATTTTGATGAAATTTGTTACCACTTTATGGGCCGTTCTTATTGCGTACGACAGTTTTGTCAAATTTTGGACGCCACTATGTAAGAAAAATAAACGATCTTTATAGACACCTGCCTCTTTAAATCTAACATAAAGGAATCAAAATGTTTTTTGCTTACTCTGTGATCTTATATAAAAAAATACAATATGTAGGTAGTAACTTCTGGCCATGATGTCCTAGTAAACCGAATTTTACAGTTACATCTGTTCAGTCGTATTGATTATCTACTTTTTGGCATTTTGCATGACTGTTGATATAATTGCGTCCCAGGCAACGCAGTGTCCAGACACTGATTAAATCGTCTGTCACAGACGTGTGAGGCCAATGATGATGATGATGATATAGAATAGAATAGAATATAAAGCAGATATTACAGAACTACATAGTACTAACAGCAGCACATTAACCTACTCATTTAAGGGATCAACTTATTTCGGTTACCCATAGTAACTGTATGAGAAACCAGGGCCCCGATTATCTTATTTTATAGTCATTGTAATGCCGTCTAAACTCAATTCTCATTCTACTGCCATTGTGATTTCCTAATCTTCAAACTGTTAGCGGCCAAAACCATGCAACTGACACTCCATAAAGCCACAACTGACACGCTTTTCATATAACGGAATACGGCCCCTGTATAAGTTGATCCCTTACATGGGTAGGTTGATATGCTGCTGATAGTACTTCTTCAAGCTGCGAATGGTATAGTGTATAACTTTTATTTGTCTTAGCTTCACTTTAAACTAGACAAAGGGAAGTTACGTCTTGTTCATACTTTGGTGTATTCAGCAAAGTGGTAAGAGCGGTTCTTCCACTTGTCACCTGTCGATGCGTATTTTTGACAACGCATGCGTCTGCCTGGTAGCCGAGCCAAACATCATAGGGGAAATTAAATCAACACGTATCCCCTGGCTCGGAGACCTAGAAAGGATGGGAGAGGATCGCGCTGTGAAGAGAGCATATGTAGGGAAACCGAATGGCAAACGCCCGGTCGGACGACCTAGATATCGCTGGGCCGACGAAGCAGAAAAAGACCTTCTGCAGCTCCAGCAACCTGACTGGCGAACGACAGCTCAAGACCGAGACAGCTGGCGACTCCTGGTGTCGGAGGCCAAGTTCCTCTTTGGGTCACTGAGCCACCGCAGTAAGTAAGTATGCGTCTGCCTGACGAAAGGAAATTGCGGATGGCGATCTTATTCCCATTCAAATACGGCTACGAGGCGTTACGGTGCGTAACTGACGCATCTGTCAAGTGGTTCGATCCGTAAAAGCACCGTAGCCGTATTTGTATGAGAATAACTTCGGCATTCGCAGTTTCCTTTCGTCTGACAGGCTCATGAGTTGCGGTGCGTTAAAAATACGCAGCGACGGACGACAGTTGGGAGAACCGCCTTAACTTATGAACTGCTTTTCATAGGTATGTGTTCTTGTATGTTTGCATTTTTCCTGAATTATGCTATTCTTGTTGCGGCAGTTTCACCGAAATCTTATAAGTTAACCTTTAGAACGACTCTAGTATTACATTTTTATAAGGCAAGTTTTTATTCATAAATTTTAACGAAATGCGAGTAAAGCCGGCTCTCTCTCTTCTCTCCTTTCGTGTGGGACACCGAGTCGTCTAACGACACGATGAACCCTGGTTTCAGAGTTTTACAAGCGCTTACTACTAGTAGTAGGCCTCTGACATGGTTTTGTAACGACCGCCATCTAAGTAATCATTGACAGCAACCGGGACCGACGGCTTAACGTGCACGAAGCACGGAATCATTTATTTTCGGACAATCAGTTGGTTCACCCTGCAATGTCCTAACCAGACCGGGAACAAATTCACAAAGTGATAAATATTAACTTTGTGAGTGTCCCACCGAGAATCGAACCCGGAACCTTTGCGTCGCAGGCAGTCGCACTTCCACTACGCCACATCGGCCGTCAAAAATCCGGCTTATAATAATAGTATAGTTTATCATAGTTACAACTTGGAAAATTTTATCCCAGCTGTACGCTTATCCGCCCTTTGTGCCATCTCTTGTTTTTGATTTAATATTTGCTTTCTGTATTAATTTTCAGAATGCACAATAAAGATATTACACATACTTAATGGTACCTACTACTCAATCGTACAACTGGTCCTACGGGCGATATAATTGCAAGTTTATCTAAATTAAAAAATATTATTTTAAATTTCATATAAAAAGCCAAATCTTTTTTAGTGTTGACCTCTTTTTCCCCCATAAAACGCAACAGCTTCCAATTTTCATCGCCCTGTTCCACACTTACACGATTTAATCAACGCAAGAAAGCCTTCGATTTTCCTATCTTTTTCAACGTTGTCCATTTCTGCCGCGCTTACCCAACAGTACTCTCAGAGCAAGGATATACTTCAAAGAGAGCCTTACGGACACCAGGGGGTCATTCAATAAAGCTGACAATTCGATTTACATTGCGCAGTTTGGAACTTGTATAGATAACTTAGGTATGGAATTGCCTCATGACCTTGCAATGTAAATTACAATTATCAGCTTTATTGAATTACCCCCAGAATGAAGCCATGACAAACTCACCACGATGAGACATGGCGCGTGTTAAAACAAAAATAATTGCACACACAAAACATAATGTTCTGTAAACATATTGAATTTTCAAGCTGAAGATCCCTGTATGAACACGCAGAAAGAACACCTAGAAACTAGAATAGTTTTTTTCAGTTCATCAGTACTGCTCATGGTACGGTGTCGGTGTGTTCCTGCCGGCAAACGAACCTAGCACCTTTACGTAGGCAGGCAATACATTAGATTGTTGTGACTTGTGTTTTACCGCGTCCCAAAGATTGAGAGGACTTTGTTCTGGCTTCAGTCTGCGTGCTTCTTGGCTCTCTCTGCAAACATTCCCGAGTTCTGAGTCTCTACCCAACTTTTTTATAGAGTTCCTTTATGACGTCTCGGGTTTACGTTCCGTGACTGGAACTTTTTTTAGTTGCCCTTTTATGTTGCGGAACTCTCTCTTTAATGATTTTACTCAGAATTAGGAAGTTTAAGATGAGTGCTTTGTAGTTAATAGCTCAAGGTTTATGACGTCACAACGTGTTACGTGTCGATTCGTGAAACTGAACAACTATCCTTAAGGAAATTTGAAAGGAATAAATATTGTGGCAAAATATTTTAAAAATATATGGACGTCCAATACGAAATGTGTTAGCGGCCGACCTTATTGATTTGTATGGGTAGGTTCAAAAATATCTTTAATATTTCATCCTATGACTCTTAGGGAAAGTTTTTAACGATACCACTGCTTAAGATTTCCAGCAAATATTTTAAATCCTGTATATTATTATCAATTATTTGTCCTAAATATTATGTCCACAATGTAGGAAAATTTTATTTTTATTTTGCCTATACATAAATACATACCTACATATACATACATGTATCACATCTATATCCCTTACGGGGTAAGCAGAGCGCAAACGGCCGTAAAAATGAACTATTACGCCAAGTCTGACAAACATTTAAGGGTTATTCAGATAATTGTGTATCACCATAGTGACAGGTTGTCAGCCCATCGCCTAAAATTTCAATACATAATTAATTGCCTCTTACGATACCCACGGAAAAAAATGGGGTGATGCTATTCCAAGCCGGCATTACATTCGTCTACACAGATATAAATAACCACAATTCCATAACATTGAATTTAATTCAAACAATATCGTTGATCAAACGTTACGTATGTCGCATTTCATAACCGAAATACGTTGATCTAGATAATGTCCGGCCCCGTTCGGTAGCGCACAATTATTTCGAGACTAGCGTTGCACTCTGGTTTCGCTCAAGTTGTGAATTTTCCCACGGTATTAACTCTTTTCACGGTCTTATTATAACTCATCATCATTCAGACAATGCAAACATTTTAGGTATATTATGTAATTTATAAATATAGACGTATTATGTAAATATGACCCTGTCCGCCTGAGATACAGTGTAATGCTACTAGTTCAGGCTAAATTGTAACATTGAAGTAGGTACTTAAACTTTATATGTAAATACTGACTTTTTATAAATTATTCTTATTCTTATTTTTATTGTATTTGCAAAAAATACGACATAAGAACATAGGTCGGTATATTATAACACTCAATTTTAAAGTATCA
The DNA here is from genome assembly GCA_027580185.1 of Tuta absoluta. Lineage (NCBI taxonomy): Eukaryota > Metazoa > Arthropoda > Insecta > Lepidoptera > Gelechiidae > Tuta > Tuta absoluta. The sequence goes on from JAQAHW010000038.1 coordinate 1,890,395, forward strand.
CGGTTGTTAACGTACTAAAATAATTATTGTCTGCTAACTTGCAAACGTATCTTCCAAATGCAAATGGTATATTGTTTTAAATGAGTTTTCCGGCCCTTGCATTTTCATTAATGTATTTAATATTTCCCGCGGTAAAAATAATCCCTCTCTGTATATTTGCAAGTAATAGTAGGCATATGCTTACCGTTTATTTAATTAAATCAACACACAAACAGCTGCGTAAGGGTCATACATACAGACCTTTATATTTAATACAATTTACAGAATAGAACAGATATTCCGTCCTAATGAATTGTCCCGGTCTATCTGATGCTCGTTACACCGACTGTGACAAATGAGGTGGGGTTATCCCCATATCTGGACTGGTGCACATACTGTGGCATTTGAGGATGATTTCTGCCTCGTGGAAATCTAATTTGAAGAGTTGAATTAATAATTTTTTTTATAATTTTTTTTAACAGTATTCCTATTTATGTAGCGGTAAAAGTGAAAAGAGAAGCTAAAGTTGAGATGATTATTTTTGCAGTAAAGCCACTACCTACTTTTTGAAATAATATATTATGGTGTAAATAAGCAATTTGTTAAAAAATAATATATCTAGGCTTCCCGTACAAATAAAAGTGTATAAGAAAAAGTCACCACGTGTTGTATATAGAAACTAGAGGCGTACAGGGGCACGTCAATTAGACAAGCGGGCTAGCTTCAGTATTATTAGGTTAAAGGAACCGGTGCCGGCGCAGCGGCTACGCACACATCTAAATACCCAACACCAACTAAGTTAAGCATAGTGATTTGTTCCCTTAGAACGCTTTAGTTTCATGTAAAATTTGAAATATGTTGATTTTTTGTGCACATACTTACCTACTAATAATATTCACCAATCACCTACAATATCCTTTACCTACTTTACCTTCATTCTAACTTCACTAGTAACATGGTAATTAATCAGAACTGTGAACCACATAAAGATCAGTTGTTCTTTTAACATTTTCATTCATAAAATAATTTACCTATCACCAACAATATACCTTTTCCGAAGTTCCAACTTTACCCGCGACATGGTAATTAATCACAGCTCTTTACCATCTGTAGATCAGTTATCTTTTTACTATTTTCATCTCACTCCCTCATTACTTCTGTAGCTTCTGTAATGGCCTTTTGATGGACACCTTCCGGTTTTTTTTATTTCGGATGATCTTGATTAGTTTTATATGGGAGGTTAGTAGAGTACCTTACTATTTTTTGTGGGTAAGTACCAGTTTCTTTGTAAGTTTGGCATTTTGTTTTGAAAAGAAGATTTGGCCATGGTTAAGGCCAACCAGGTTAATAAGACGCGGGACCTTCATGCATAAAAGGACTTAAAACCCTTTGTTCCCAATTGGCACTGGTCCCGGTTGCTGTCTATGATTACTTAGACGGGGGTCGTAACACAACCATGTCAGAGGCCTACTAGTGGTAGTAGGCGGTTGAAAAACTCTGACACCAGGGTTCATCGGGTCGTTGGACGACTCGGTGTCCCACACGAAAAAGAAGAAGACCACTGAATCTGTCACTAGTGATAGTTGGGAATAAAGGGTATTAAGTCGTTTTATGCATGGAGGTCTCGCTCGCATCTTATTAACCATAGCCAAATCTTCGTCGGGTTTAGGGCGCGCGGTCGATGGCACGTGTAATGTACATCAAATGCGACTGTGGACAAATTGTTCCCTTTTGTCTCTAGTGACAGCTGGGAATAGTGGGAATTTCTATTCCCAATTGTCACTAGTGATATATTCAGTGATAACAACTGGGAACTAAGGTTTTATAAACTTTGATGACAAGAGTCTGTGCAGAAAGAGAATAAGCGTGGGCAAAAAGTGAAGTAATATTTTTTTATGGGTCGCTTTTTTCATACTGCGGCATCTGTTTCCATGTCTATTTTTTTTCTGCACAGACTCTAATGTAGCTTTCAAACTGGCTTAGATCAGCCGTATTCATTCTCTCATCTAAAGTACCTAAAACCTTTTATTCAGCGAGGGATCCGCAGTTGTGCGGTTGGGCGAATATAGTCAATATTTTATTTTGATTTACGATACAAGTACAAGCTGTCACTGAAGCAATCTGTAACAATTAATAAATAACTTTGACAATATTAAATCTTTGGGTCAATATCGCCGGCCCATTATCTTGCATTAATCACAAAATAAAACAATAAAAACATTTTCGCAGTCCCATTAGAGCGGCCATTTTCATTCAATCTCATTCACTCGTTCAATTGATTCATTCATTCGATAAATGAATGAGTAAAACGGGCGCTGGGCGTATTACGAAATTATTTTCCGATATTTATGGCCAGTTTGAGATTTCGATTAAATTTTTAAATGGAGCAAACAAAAAAGCTGGCGAAAGAGCCATTACGAATTTAAAATGAAATGAACGAACAGCGGACCCATTCGTTCTCGTATTGATAAGTGATATTGTAAAATGATCGTTCGTATTATATGTTTTCATTTCTTGTTTGCACGATGTTTAAAAACCGCTTTTACGTGATTATCATCTAGAAGTAAGAGATAATGCCCTCAATTCGGGATATAAATTCTCTTAACTTACCTTAAATTAGTGCTGTCACTTTCCATCAAATAGGTTAAGAAAAGGATGGGAGATATAATAGTCATGTCTCATAACTTGACGCAAAATACGTGTTATCTGTCAAAATAAGGCGTCGATGAAAACAATGGCGACTAAATTGACCAGAAAATGAGAAGAACCCATTGTTATTTTAAACATGACAAGATTTAGATATCCCCTTTCCTTTTATAGACCTATTTGGCAGAAAGTGCCAGCACTAATTTAATGTAAGATAAGAAAATTTGGATCCCGAATTGAGGCGAATGTTTCTAGAACTTGGGTCAGACTTTGATTTCCTATGATTATATAAGCATTTGTGCTTCTTGTGAAATAAATCAGACTGCCATAAATGACGGCTAAATGTCGCACTTTTTGGTACTATAGCCGTTATTAAAATGCTTTTTGGTACTGTATATTATATTCCTGAACTTGTACGGTCACATAATACAATGCCTTCAAACACGGGACACGGGATTCATACTACGATCAAGGAGTTTTGTGAATAGTCCGATATTTCGACCAAGTTGCAACAATTTCAGCAAAATTCCTACGAATCATTTTTAGCGAATCTAGGAAAACTGAGGGAAAAATAAATAAAATCGGATCTGTCATTCCTTCACATAGCTCAACCGCATTCATTCCAACGCGACCGTTGGCACGCGTATAGAGAACGCAACATGAATTGATGAAAAATGGATGTGCTTTTTACAAAATCTAGTATAATATTACAGTATCTTAAAACTCGACGACCGATGTGGCGCAATGATAGAACGACTGCCTGCGACGCAAAGGTTCCGGGTTTGATTACCGGTGGGGCACGCACAAAGTTGATGTTTAAAATTTTGTGAATTTGTTCCCAGTCTGGTTAAGGCATTCCAGGCTGAACCACCTGATTGTCTGAAAAGAAAGATGGTTCCATGCTTCGGAGGGCACGTTAAGCCGTCGGTCCCGGTTGTTATCTATGATAACATAGAAGGCGGTTTACACAACCATGTCAGACGCCTACTACTAGTAGAAGGTGGTTTAAACTCCGAGACCAGGATCATCGGGGGCTCTGTGTCCCACTTGAAAAAGAAGCAAACTAACCTTAAAACTGAAATATACACCTTGTAAATGCATTTCCCTTGTGAGGTTGATCAGCCCAGGGGGCCAAATCTGAGGCCATATATCGAACGAGATATAGCGGTTCTGGCTTCGGTTACGCTTTTGGCCTTATACATTACGGATTTTGTTACCAAAATCACACTCGGTTTCTTTAGAGCCAGCAATGTAGGATCATATTGTAAGCTATAAACCGCACATGCGAGCGGCTAAATATCAATCAAAATCAGCTGATAATGTCAAAAACGAGATATGGCCCTATTCTGAGATTCCGGCCAGTATCTGAACCAAATTGGTTACTCAATCCCCTTGAGTTTTTATTGCAACAGAAGAAACAGAAAACATTTTAGCCTAATGTTTCAAATATCGTTCATTCCGGTCATTCAAATTTCAATTCATGTCAAATGTAAATAAAATATCAAAACAAACAAAAGGAAAGTAATTTTCACAAATGATAATAATAAAGAAGAATCGAGTGAATGGCTGTTTTTTTCTGGAAAAACCCGCAAGCTTTGGGCTAGCTAATGTTCCAGCCAGAGAAGACATCATACCATATTTTTTGCAGAAGAAGATGATAAACTGTACAAATGCATTGGTTAAGGTACTGATAAATACTTTAGTCCTACTACTATTTTTACTATTTTCAGTCGCTAATAAAATCGCTCTTATGCTAGGTTTATTTATGCATTCGTTGCAGTTCCCAGAAATCTTTGCGATTTTTTTAAAGTTTAGTGGCATAATGTCTGTGTTTGTTACTTAGCTAATATTGTCAAACCCACGGTTTACTTTTACGATTTACGATACTTTATTTATTCTAGAACCTCAAACCTATTCCTCTGAATATGCTGTATCCTTAAGACAAGACATAGCGCCACCTAACGTCCGGTGAGAAGTAGCTTGTGCATTGGAGTAACAGAAGCAAGAAACAGACACTCTACACCCACTGGACAACTACTCAAAGTCTCGAGCTTGTTTGAAAAGGCGAAAAAGCTTATGAGGAATACAATCTGCTACAGACAATGCGCCGCAAGCCAGGGACCAATTTGTGGTACTCCCGTAGGCCGGCTTCTGTGGGGTTCGGTCAAGTTGGCCACTGCAGGGTGAACACGGCAAATGAGGCTTCATGGATAAAACGCAGACCAATTGAGACTGTGGAGCCCCATCTCAAACAATAGCAGGGAGGATCTGAATACGGCAACTAGAAGTGCCGTGTAATTTACAAAATTTTGACTAAAAATTATATAGAACTGGACACAAAGAAGAAGTTTTATTCTAGATAATTAAAATCTGAAAATGCAAACTTAAGCAGTAGATGTATATCATTATTAAGGATTATAAGTAAAAACAGAATAAGTCTATAATTGGTATGTTCTCTTTGAAATAATAATCATAATTCAATAAATTATCATCATTTTTAGAGAGCGTAGCCGTAGATTAGTTAAAAATATTGCGGTTTGGCACATATAAACTTTTAATATAAAAAAAAAACACTGTACAAACGTAAGAACTCATACTCAGTAGATACGTAAGAGGTGACCAAGGGACTGGCTTCACGTTCCTAGCTACGTATAACAATTGGAGGCGATGGACCAACAATTTATCTACATCCCTACACAATTTTCTGAAAAATCATAAAGTATTTAGCAGACGTGATGATGAAGGGGCATTTTTTACGGTCTTTTACGCTCTGCCTCCCCCGGAAGGAATTGACATGATATGTGTGAATGTTGACTATCACAGTTGACATAATATTATTGTGTATGTTGAATATCTTGTAACGTTTGACAGTCAGTTGCTTTACATACATACATACATATATCACGCCTATAATCCCTGGTGAGGTATGCAGAGCGTAAACGGCCGTAAAACGGACATTTACGCCACGTCTGACGAACACGTGAGGATCATTTGGAAAATTGAGTATCACCATACTTATATTATACTTAGCGGTGTATTAGCGGTAATACAATGTTAAATAATAATAATAGGAAACGTGATGGTAACTTGAAAAGAAATATTTTTTTATTATTTAAAGGTAGAAACAACCGTGAACGGAACTATTTTACCAAATTCTTTTTGGTTAAAATCATGTCATGTCAAAGAATCACAAAATGTCGTTGCTGTCATTTATTCAGTTGTCATTTTACCTATTGACGTTGACATAGTCTACAATAACAAACGTGAAATAAAAATTTACGTGTTTCTTTTGCCTTAATAAACGTAAATTGGCGAATAAATTGTAACAAGGCATCATAAGTTACAATGCTCTTAGTGAAAGCCTTGAAGCTTTCCCAATGCACAACATTCCAGCATTACCACCATCTATTAGAAAAAAAAAGGTAGCTAGAGCGATATATGTTTATACTTTGATGATGATCACCCACAATTTTAGTTCCTACAATGTTTAGGAGGAGTGATTGTGTGTGTTAACTTGGCTCATTATATCCCAGATTTTGCCTAAAATTCCGGCGGAATATTGGTTCACTTTTTTGATGGTAAGCTTATGTTTACCAGATATTAACTACTTTGTTTTCATTGCAGCGCAGCTGTCTCCAGGAAACCCTATAATGGTGCAAAGTATTGCGATTTTCACACAATTTGCCAGCGTAATTAGTCCGAAAGTTTCGTTGCAAAAATTGTAGTGCACGAGCAACAAGAACATATCAGATGCGATAACAACTCTCAGCCAAAACAAGATTTTCATACATTGACTAGTTATGATTTCTATTAGATAGATAGGTGTTATCAGCAGCACTTTAAGATATCAAATTAAACTGTTGATCCTTTTAAAAAGTTATTTTCATGGAAAATTTATCAAATACAATTAATTAATTTGAAATTCGATTTGTTTTACTTTAACTTCCACATGTTGCCACCGTGATAGATACACATAGGCAACCACAGTTTGAGGATACCACTAGACTAGAACCACTGGTGGTTCTACACGGTGCCGGTGGTTCTACACGGTGCCGGTGGTTCTCGTGGTCCTAGAGGAAATCATCGAGTACGCTTTTTGTAAATGCCACTTGTTTTAGGTAGCACCAACACCGGATGTATGTAGCACTAACACTAAGATAAGATAAGATAAGATAATTCTTTATTAATAAACTTAATTACAAATAGGTACACTTATACAAAATAGTAATGTGGCTTGTCCATTTCCTGAACTAAGAATGATAATTCCTGTATCTCAGGTAAATGTATAGCCGACATTACTATAATTTTATAATGAAAACTATTATACTATACAAACCAAATAAACTTAAATAAACTATACAATAAACCCTATTTCAGGCAACAAGGCCCATATAAAATAAAATAAAACAATAAAATATGACCTAAAATCTAACACAAATACTATAAATACAATACAATAACGTGACTTAAATAAAGCTAAATAGGCACTTTAGGCGACGGCGACACACGTTGCACAGGGGGTCGATAGCGCCTGAATACGACTCCCTGTGGCCAGAAATCTGTTTGCATGAATTCGCACACGTATTTCCGAGGAACCGACAAAACAAAAGACCTAAAATTTGTTGAAATTTTAGAGTCCAGCTGTCGGATTTCCGGGGTCAATCCGGCGGGGATTCGTGACGGATCCTGGCGTAGCTTTACCATCTTCTTTAGGTGTTGTATGATGTCCTCCGGTGTCGTATCTCTGTCTAGCCGGGAAACATACATCTGTGCGATGGGTTCGGCAGCCTTGAGCGTTGTTGAGGCTGCAGTTACGGTGCCGCGTTTATTGCGGTTGCGACAAAGTCGACGCTTCCTGGGTTCTACCAGAGTGAAGCCTTCCTCGTCTACAATCGCTTTAGACGCGACATTATTTTCGTTCGCCACAGGACTTGTCTTCTGCTTCCGCTTTTGCTTCAGGGTAGGCGCAGACTGTCGCTTGCGGCGATGGCGGCGAGTCTTCTGCGGTGGCACGTCCTTTTGCTTCCCAGGTATAAAGGGAGCAGCATCGGGATGTAGCGCAGGCTCGGGGCGGGGCGGTGGAGGCGGCAGTGTGTTGTTGACGCTCTTCCTATCAGCTGCGGGGTCGCTGACACGCAGCGTATCGAGCTGTTGTTAACACTGGGAGGTTAAATAAATAAAAACATATTAAAATTAATTTTAAGCAAGCGGTTTCTCGAGTTGAGGCAACGCCTTGGCAAGCGTAGCGTTGAACACCCTCCGTCCAGATGTACCGAATTAAAGACGGCGGCTGGTAGCGACTCGTTCATTGGGTCGTTAGACGAGTCAATGTCCCACACGAAAAGAGGAAAAAGAAGCGACTCGAGGGAAAAACGGGAAATCGTGCCCTTCTGCCTCATGGCCAAACTATTATGGCGTACCCTAAGGGAGGCCTATGCCCAGCAGTGGAATGCTGCCGTAGGCTGATGCGATGTGTTGATGTGAAAATTAATTTTAAAAGTATATATGTGATGTAAAGTAAAAAATATGATTACAAAAACACGACTGTTTTAGTGGCAGAAATCGATCTTAAAGCATAAACTCAGTTTAGGTCTTAGGATTGTGTAACAAGGAACAAGCTACTTTGAATTTTCAGATATACAAACTACAATACATCTATTTTATGTATAATATTTAATAAATTTAGCATGTTTACAATTGCTAGGCTTTAAATATTCTCTATACTTGGCCCAGAGACACTGTCGCCGTGCCTTCAATTTATAGTGAGCTCCATAGGTACTGAGGGCACATTCCATGCAGGCCAGCTGCAGAGCCAGAGAGAAAAGACCATAGATGGGTTATCACGTCATCAGGGGGACACAGCAAGGTGAAGCGCGGTGGGGTTTGGCTTGTCTGGGATCGTTATTGGTCGTAGGTGGGTGCTTGTCTGAATGAATCTGCTGGAGCCACTCCGTAGTCCGACGTAAGGATTCTGACCGCTCCTCTCAAATCTCCGTCATACACTTTCGTTTCATTTCTTTTTCACACTGAAATGGGTCTTTGAAAAACTGGATTGACGAGGCCTCCAAGCAGAGAGGAGCACTGTCTACGTTGTGCTTCACATTGGTGGTTAAATAACCACTTAGTCTAGGATACTGAATGATGTGTATGCGAAAGGCATGCATTTCTCTATTTTAGAGCTTCCTTTTCAGCAGCTTAACATCAAGCACCTCTTGATATGTGCTTAAACACAGGGACGATAGCCTTGAGATGTGCGAGGTCGTCAAAGAGTGAGGAAGCTGCAGGGAAAGAGCTGTGCTGGGATGGGACTGTGAATTCGCTGTAGGTGCTATTGATATCATCTTGAGCGGGGGGGCGGTGTATACGTCCAGTGTGGCCAGGCCAGGCAGTAGGATGGCCAGACCATGGCTTTTCGTAAGTTTTGTTCGAAGTATTGGGGCAAAGCAGGCAAGGTATTTGGGATGGATCAATTGGGTCCATATTGGCTACTTGTGCTATACATCCTGAGGTTTGTTCCCACCAGAAGCTTGAAACACACACTGAAAAACACCTAAAACATTCCAATATCTTCGAAAAATCCAATAAAAACAAATAATTATAAAATATTCTGTGTTGTTTATGTTGTGATTTGTTATTTTATGTCAAAAAGCTATATCTCGTATTTGACATAAAATAGGTATGGAAAGCTATCCTATTTTGACAGATATTTGGGTCCGTATTCTGATATTTCATTCGAATTTGAATGAACTATTTGCATTTTTTGACTTATGATTTCCATCACTCACACATTTGCAAAATTATAATTTAGTATACATTGATTGTTATGAAGCATTTTGTTATTTTGTTCAGTACAAAATGTTCAATGTATTTCTATGTTAGCGCGTTTTTTCGTCGTTGAGCCAGAAGCTTCCATATCTCGTGCTATATCTCGTCACTGACATTTCGTGAGCAACCCAGATTTGACGCCCAGTTTCAACATTAAAGACGTTTTTTGTTGTGATTTGTAAAAACAGGTAGACTGAACGTTAAGATTTAATGGCCAAGTAAACCCAGTTTAGCGAATTTTTTTGTGTTGGTAATCTTTGTACAAGATTATCCCTATCTCAATAGAATGAAAACTATCCTTCTACCCGGGCCCCAAATCACTTATTTTTTTGCCATTGTAATGCCATTGATATTCAACTGTCTTTCCACTTGCAACTGTGATTATTCTATACTTACTTAAAACTATTAGGAGAATACGAAATGATCAATACCATCCAACTCACACGCTTTCGAAACACAACTAAAACTACTTTCATTTAGCAGCATTTCATTTAGGTATTTAAACTAATGTAAACATTGTTACTATGGCCAAAGAATACTATCTGTAGCTACCCAATCTATCGCTGAGTGACAGCTATTATTTTATAAATAAATAAATACAATTTGTTTATTTCCCTAAGAACAATAACATAAAAACATATTAATTATAGACTCCGCACTATAACCATAAAATTTACGTGTCCGTATCGGTTAGCAATATAACTTTTCAAGCACTCGCGATCACTTTCACTCATCATCACTAGTGCAATGTTTACAAACAATCAATAATATATTAAAATTATAAAGACAAATGTGGGTAGCAGAACATCTCGTTACCCGCCGCCTAGATGACAACTCGCTGGGACGTCAGTCAACCCGCGACCACAATACATGAAACTGTATTGAAACGTCGGGACACAGGTAAATTACTAATATTTACCTAAATACTATCGCGATAGACCCGGTCTAATACTTAAAATGAGCATAAAGTTTACGAACAAAACATTACATAAAACGCATAATAAAGAAAACTTAAACATTTATGTTTTAGACAATACAAAACTTATGACCTTTTATGTCGCCGAGCATTATGTTGTCCCTCTTTATCAAGTTCGTTTGCCATTAGAGTTCATCGGGCCGTTGGACGACTCGGTGTCTCACACGAAAAGAAGAAGAATCTAGTTTGTTTTCCTTCTTATATCTACCTAGTTAGACAGAGTATAGGTCCATTATCTACGACCTCTATGCAGGATGCTATATTAAAAATTCATGAAAATCTATCTGCGGAAAGGAGAGGAATCTCGACATATTTCTGTTGGTGCCTCTTCAATATACCATTTGAATTTTTATAGTCGTTTAGTGTGAACTTAGTATGCAGAGAATAAACTATGGAAAGTATTTCTGAATCAGATGCATTAAATTGTATTATATTCTATATTTATATTCCTTATGACGGTAATTTTAATATCTACCTATCATCTGTGTAAACGAAAATTTGACCCTTTAGGCGGTCAGAGACCATCAGCTAATAGAGATGAATGGAAGAAGGATACATTTTGCGCCGACCCCAAATAATTTTGGATAAGGACAGGCAGATGATGACGTCTGTGTGATGCTGGCTAAGAACAGCATCGCACCATTTCTTTTCTATATCGTTACAGGCAAATAAGGGACTCGAGGGTTAAATGGTTATTGCAATGACTGCCGCTAAAGTGATACACGATTTCCAAAACGGTCTTCAAATATTTGTCAGATTTGGCGAAAGCAACCTAACTTTACGGCCGTTAACGCACTGCCAACCCCGCAAGGGATAAAGGCGTGATATGTGTATGAATGTCATATTTGTTACTGTGTGGGACACCGTGTCGACGAATGATGCGATAAAACTAGGTGACAGAATCACAGAAATGAACCGCATACCTACTAGACAACTATATTTGCGTCAATCTAATAAGCCAGTTTTGGCAGCTGTCAATCCCATACTAATAGAAGGCATGACAGCAAAGAAAAATAGACCCTAAGTCAAAGCATTAGCAAGATTTTGACAGGTGCCAAGATTGGCTTATTGGAGGGCAATATTATGATATGACAATTGAGTTTCGATAGTATTAAAATGACTAAAAACTAAGAGAATTGGGTTTGTTTCTGATTTGAGATCTTATCTATCCTCTAAAAATTTATCTAACTCAACCGAAACAATTTTCCAGACGTTTAAACAAGAAAAACGTATAACAAGGGAACCGTAGCACCAAGACAATCACAGTACGGCCATCCTAATAACACATATTTGACAGCTGTCAGATTTGTGCAAATGCTATGGCACACGGTCCATTTTCCTTTGTTAATACATCTAATAGTGTGGACCTGAGAGCTGTCAAATATGACTTTTTGGGATGACCTTATTATAATAAAGTTTTAAGATACCTACGACTATTGTTGGTAGTGTATTGTGACTGGTGAATTAAATTGTAGGGTGGACGAGGCGGTTAAGGACCATCTTTAGATTGTTTTTTGTTTTGAAAATGTCTTTATTAATAAAAATGTAAAACAAAGTATTACAATAAAGATCTTATTCTTTAAGAACACTAACCTATATCTATATTGTTACTCAGGCTAACTCACCTTTTCGAACATTTACAATTATAAATAAATAAATAAATACATCTTTAGATTGAAAAATACGAAACATGTTGTGATGCCGTGACCAATATTCTGAGTTGTGTTACCGCGTTGCAAAAATTTTGTAATTGGTGCCTAATGTGAAAAAATTTACTCTTGGACTTAGGAAATGTGAAGTGGAATAAACGGCGCCAAAATTCAAAATTATGTGTTTAGGACAACAACATAGTCTTTACATTACACGTGACGTGCCTAACCTAAAAAACAAAGTAAGTACGTAAAGGGAGAAATTTACCAGAGCGAGGATTTTTTATTATTTTACCAAAAAAAACTCAAGATCGTCCACTTTTATACCCAGAATATATCATTAACATTACCTTAATAGAAGATTTGGAAAATGTAAACATTACTTACATATATCCTTTATTGCAAAAAAAAACAATAGAAAAACGTTCAAACAGTGTAAGCAAAGGCGAGTTTATATCTCTAAGAACAGAAGTCTTCCAGCCAACCCGTCAGTAGTGCCATAAGTCATATTTTTGTGGGGACAAAACAACATACACATACGTACATACATCAGGCTATTGCAGTCCACTGCTGGACGTAGGCTTACCCCAGGGTACGCAATAGGGTACGATCTCTCGTTTTCGCCATCCAGTCGCCTTTTTTAATTCATCGGTCCATCTGGCCGGAGATTGTCCAACGCTACGCTTGCCAAGGTGTGGCCTCCACTCGAGAACCCGCTTACTCGACCATCCGTCCGTTCAACGACAGTCCTGCCCAGCCCAGTGCAACTTCTGTTTGCTACACTTTCAGACTATGTCCGTTACTTTGGTCTTATAGTCTCATTCCGAGCATAGACTTTTCCGTATTGTGAACCAAACAATGCAACAATTAAAACATATTTTAAGCATACAAGTACTACAGTATTTTACATAAATATTATATACATATACATGATAGATAAATACCCGGGTCATAACAGTCGCATTGACCCTATTCCGGACGCCATTACGAAAGCGGATGCGTTATACAGCGTGTACCACCGGGGACAATAGTGGTGTAATAATAATAATTATATGATAATTTTGTGCATTTTCACCTTCCGCTAGTTTGAAGGAAGACGGATTTTAAGTGACAAACTTCAGCGGGTAGGACAAAATACCATTAATAATCAGTGCGAAACATCTAACAAGTCGTTTGACAGACGCATCCGTAAACACATCGTAGCCATATTTGTATGGAAATAAGTACAGAACTCACAGAACTGAAAAGAAATTTCAGACGCATCAGTTACGGTGCGTTAAAAATACGCAGCGACGAATGACAACTGGGAGAACCGACTTAAAGCACACTGAAGAAACAAAACTGATAAAAAATTACTGTATTCCTTGGCTCTCCTGTTTGCGCGTAATATCTTAGGCCAAAATAATATAGTACTTAGGCACCATGAGCTGCATTGCACCTCAAACATATATCACGCTTATATCCCTTGCGGGGTCGGCAAAAACTTAACATTTACCCCAGATCTGACAAACATTTGATGGTAATTCACAAAATAGTATACCGCCAATAGTGACAGGTCAGCATATCGCCTAAATTTGCAAATTACACCCTCAAGTTAGTCGCCATGTGATGTATTTATTTACAAAAAAAGTGTATTAGTATAAATATCAGCTATCTATTTTCAACTGTACAAGCGTTGCATAATATGAGGTTAGATGGCGCTGTGTAAATGATTGGATATTAATTTATTTACTTATGCCACTACATCTTACATCTTGTACCACTTCAATTTATTAGTAAACATGCATTAATTCGTATTACACCCTGTATATAATACAGAGTGTTATACCTTACAGTGCAATTAACACAATAGCTACTATATTATTCAGTAGGCATTATTGTGTCCTATTACTTCATTTGGAAGATGATTAAGTGTTTTTATTGTGTGGGTGCAGCTCTATTGCATGTGTTTTAATAGAGTGGGGCTTTTGTCATAAATTTTCATAATACTTATCTATGGACGTTCACTACTGTATTTATAAAATGGACCAAGTGCGAGTAAAAAAATTAGGGTAGGCAGAGCGTTAACGGCCGTTTACGTCACGTTTGACAAAAAAATGAGTGCTGTTTCAGAAAATCGTGGATCACTCATATCACTAAAGTGACAGGTTGTCAGCCTGTCGCCTAAAAGTGTAATTCACTTGAAACTCCCAGGCCCTTAGTCGCCTTTTAAGACGCATGTGGGAAAGAAATGTGGTGATGCTATTGTAACCCGGCATCACACGGAAACACTTTTGAACAGGAACCTAGGCATCTTTAATAAAACAAGTTACCGTACTGTGAAGTTTCATTCAGAAAATAAAACTGCATCACCAATAATCACCATAGTGACAAGAAGCAATAGCATGGCAGCCCATCACCTGAAATCGCAATGCACATGTTATCCTCGAGTTCCTTAGTCGCCTCTTACGATACCTAAAGGGCGGGGCAGACCGGCTCCGTATGCGTTCCGTATCCAGCTCTCGTCCGTAGTCACGCACGAACTGATGACGTTGTAATGTATAGGATTGTATGAGATACGGCACACCGCTTGCGTTGCGTATCCGTTCCGTGCTGCACGCAAGCGGTGTGCCGTATCTCATACAGTCCCATACATTACAACGTCATCAGTTCGTGCGTGACTACGGACGAGAGCTGGATACGGAGCCGGTGTGCCCCGCCCTTAAGGGAAAAAATGGGGTGATGCTATATTAGTTCTCTAAAACTGTACCTATACGTAAAACTTTGAAGTGTTTTAAAAGGTAGTTGTACCTATAGGGCAAATATTTTTAAATGACTGTTATCAAAAACTCAGGATGGGCTGAGTAACAACTTACCTCAACACAGGTCGAAACATGTAAAAAATAATGGACGCCAAACAAGTCGATTTATTTGGCAAGTCCTATTAATTAATATACCTACAGGGTGAAAGTGACAGCCCTTCAAATACTAACAGGGTGCATTCAGACCATATAACTGAAAATTTTTCCATTAAAAATATTTCAGCAACTTTCCATAGTAAATGCAATTAACTGATCGTGATTTTGTACGGGAGGTCGAATATTTTTTGTCGTTTCCTGACATATGTTTCTAGGGGAAAGTTGTTCAGTTTTCTGCATGCACCTTATCTGTATTCGGAGAACTGTCCCTTACAGCCTGTATATTTCGACCTGTGTTTCATGTGGAAAGTTGCTCCTTATTACCAGCCCATCCCGAGTTTTCACTTTAGTAAATTTTTTTTTAGCAGCGCCTAATGTTTGTGTGTTGCAGTGCTCGTAACGATTTATTGCTCTTGTGTTTTGAGTAGGCACTTTTTAACACACACATATCACGCCTTTATCCCTTGCGGGACAGGCAGAGCGTAACGACTGTAAAATACGGTCGCCATTACCACGTCTGACAAAAATTTGAGAGCTGTTTCAGAAAAATCGTGTATCACTAATATCGATAAAGTGACAGGTTGTCAGGCAGTCGCCTAAAAGTGTAGCACACTTAAAACCCTCGAATCCCTTAGTCGCCTTTTACGACGCACGCGAGAAAGAAATGGGCTGATGCTATTCTGACCGGCATCACACGGAAACAGTTTTGAACAGAAACCTAAATAAGTATCTCAAATAAAACAAGTGAATGTTGAGTAGTGTCGGAGTAGATTTATTTTATTTAAAACCTTTATATTATATCCAGTGGGATGCCAGTGGTGCCACTAACAACCTAAGACTATCGATTATAACGGGTCTAGAGCGATATTATGGTAAATGTTAATAAATAGCAACATGCCCAGCGGTTTCACCCGCTGCTAACCATTTGCCCGCGGGAATAAGACATTTTAATATAGCCTTTGTTCATCAGGGATAATGTAGGATTCTAATAATAAAATATTTTTTCAAATCGGTCCAGTTGTTTTGAAGCCTATTCAATTCAAACAAGCAAACAATCAAATCTTTCCTATTTATAATATTAGTGTAGATAGATGTAGATTAACTAAAATATAACATGGAAAAATTATTATTATTTTCATAAGTATTATAGCGATCCCGAAAGTTACATACATAAAGTGATAAATTTATACTGGTCTTAAAATGAAGGAGCTAATCCGTACTAATATTATAAATCTGAGAGTTTGTGTGTGTGTATGTATGTTTGTTACCTCTTCACGCTCAAACGGCTTGACCGATTTTGATGAGATTTGAAACACAGGTAGAGTATAACCCAGAATATCATATGGGCTATTTTTTACCACGGGAAAATGAGTGGCAGCGGAAATCTGGTACCAACCAAAATATAATTTTTTGTATCTAGATTGATGTGTGGCGGCGCCCATGCGCTCCACATACAAGTCTTGAAACGCGGTATCGAAGTTATTCCGCTGATCGCTATATATACAACTTCCAAACATCTACGATTGGAACAGTCGTTCCCCTGGTCACTGCACCCGACCACGCGGGTAGATACCCTTTTCCTCACAGTCGTCACTCGGCCTACTGGCCTGAACATCTCGTAGAGATATTCTGCTTATTGTACAATAAATTTAAGGTAAAAAAGATATAACAATCCCACTACACTAAACACTCCAATATGTCTTCCTTACATCGACATCTTGTCGCAGCTTTCTACTTATATTGGCCATAAAATCAATCACTATAAAAGTAAAAATGCGTCACTTTGTCTGTCGGTCGAGAGATACGGCGCTCATAATACGAAGTAAAGGTAGAGGCAATTTATAGGCGTTTTGAGGAACCAAACAAAAACAAGGTAGGAATCAGTGGGGTTTATTGTGGGAGTCAGCAAATTTACAGGTACATAAGACAGTCCGCATTTAGGCCTTAGGTATCCCAGTATTCTTCAAAACATTGTGTCGTCACAGGGTTGCATGTGGCGATTTTCCCACTTGTCGTCCGTCGCTGCGTATTTTTCTTCCAACTCATGCGTCTGTCACACGAAAAGAAATTGCGAATTCCTTACTTATTTCCATACATTTACGGCTAAGATGCGTGTACGGATACGTCTGTCAAATCGTTTCCGTTACGCACCGTAGCCGTATTGCGGCATATATTACGCATGCGTTACAGTGCGTTAAAAATACGTAGCGACGGACGACAAGTGGTAGAAACGCTTAGGTTACGCGGTTATCGGTTACGATCAAACAGATCGTACGCTTTTTCGTCACTGCTTAGTATCGGCGACCCAATGTTATTTCCCTCCTTGACTGTTTGCAGGCACAATTTTTTATTACGACAGTCAACAAATCCGCTAGTTGTTTGATGGGCCATCAAAGGACGAATTGATGGTTGGTTTTGGTTCTTAGCCCTTCCAAAAGGTTTAAGAGCTGACACTCTCGGTAATAGTTTTGGGAAAATATATTGTGTGCAATCGACTAAGAATGTTGTAGCAATATGTGCTTGATGTGTGCCAGCCTATTGGTGCACGAAAAAGTTGTTCAGCCTATTGGTGCACGACTTATAAGTTGTTCATAATATTCAGATGTCTTGCGCTTTAGTCATACCCTACTAAAAGGTTTTCTACTTTATCAGTACACTAGTATCAATTTCATGATACCGACTAAAAGGATAGAAGATGATCGCCTCCTTAATTATCTAGTTATGATTTTACAAGGTTTTTTGGCGGTATCTGTCAAAATTAAACATATAAGCAAAGAAGAATAAGAAGTTATAAGACGACGACGACGACCGATGTGGCGCAGTGGTAGTGCGACTGCCTGCGACGCAAAGGTTCCGGGTTCGATTCTCGGTGGGACACTCACAAAAGTTGATATTTATCTCTTTGTGAATTTGTTCCCGGTCTGGTTAGGACATTGCAGGGTGAACCAACTGATTGTCCGAAAAGAAATGGTTCCGTGCTTCGGAGGGCACGTTAAGCCGTCGGTCCCGGTTGCTGTCTATGATTACTTAGACGGCGGTCGTAACACAACCATGTCAGAGGCCTACTAGTGATAGTAGGCGGTTGAAAAACTCTGACACCAGGGTTCATCGGGTCGTTGGATGACTCGGTGTCCCACACGAAAAGAGAAGAGAAAGAGAGCAAATCTGCGAAATGGCATGGAAATTATAGACTATTTAAGATAAGACATGACTAAATTAGTGATATAATACTAAATCTACTATCTTAATCACTTATAAAGACGTAAACTGACAGTGCTATTTTTAATAAGTCGTTTTAGTCAGTAACGTAGAATTCAGACAACTATCTCCTATTATTTGTCCCAGACAATTGTACCTTTCTGTACCAATACAGAAGTATTTTATTGAATTCAAGAATACCTGCGCTAGACGTACTGATTGCGTCGCAAACCTAATTCCGCTGAAGTCTTTCAATGCTGCCAACATTGCCAATGCCGAGATGGGGGAGGTCTCCAATGCTGCCAACATGCCGGGAAGAAGGCGGTTTACGTTAGATCTGATGTAGTGCATTACGTGCAGTTCAGTTGGTGCACGCCCGAAAGACATACGGGCGTGTGTGGGGTAAGGCGCAGGAAAGTAGCGTTTAATGTAAGCGATTTTAATTTAGACCATTCTAAGAACGGCCACTCAGAGAGAGTGGGACCAAATAACCAACAAGGTATGTATGTATGTAATAACTTTATTGTAACACTAGACACATTTAAAAGAACAGTGTGTGTGTGAACAAGGTGTTTTCTGACTGCCGAATTACCGTCGTAAAACATTAAAGAAACATCAAACTGAAGATCAACAAACTAATCTTCAAAATGGCGCAGTCAGTGGGGTGTTGAAACTGAACAACTTTTCTTTAACAACATAATTATAAGAATTATTCAGAATTAGGTTATGCAAGCACTCTAGAATAAAATAAAATACTTATGTATTGGTACAGAAAATTACCTATAAGTGCCTTCCTGGCGTGATGTGTATGGTAAAATAACCCCCAACTGTTGATGATGACCAGGAAGAAAATTACCTTGAATAAAACCAGAATCCTATCACTTGTACCACACACATTCGTAATGCGATTTGGAAGCGCGATAACTCAGTTTGGCGATGAGAAAGAAATCTATTTGTCGTGTTCTGCAGTACAGTGGCTTGCCTCATGCATGTAACAAGGTCTTATACAGGGTATCAAAAGAATACTGTCATTATACCATGTCACTTCGTAGTCAACTTCTAAGATGAACTGATGAAATGAGTAAATCAAATTGTTTTTGGTTGTGTCACCTGTATTTTGGAGTACTATTAATTATACTGTGATTTTGGTGAGTGCTGGGCGTATTCCAAGACACGCGTCGATAAACGATATTATAAGGAGAGCATTGGTGTCAGCGGGAGTACCGGCTGTTTTAGAGCCAAATGGTGTCTGTCGCTCGGATGGTCGAAGACCAGATGGTATGTCCCTGATACCCTGGAAACAGGGTAGGGTTCTGGTCTGGGATGCCACGTGCGTGGATACTTTGGCTCCGTCGCATTTACCGGGCACTAGTGCACGAGCTGCTTCAGCGGCGCGGTCAGCGGAAATTTTAAAAAGACGAAAGTATGTGGATCTGGGGGATTCTTATGTATTTGTGCCTTTTGGGATTGAAACGATGGGTCCTTGGGGTCCGGAGGCAAAATTATTTTTAAGGGACTTATCAACGCGGCTCATTGAGTCAACTGGTGACTTGAGGGCTGGCAATTTTTTTGCTCAGCGTATAAGTCTTGCGGTTCAGCGGGGCAACGCTTCCAGCCTTTTAGGTACCTTGCCTCATTGCGGCGCGTTGGAAGAAGTGTTTAATTTATAAGTTAGTGAGTAAGTTTTTAATTTGTCAATTTATTTAAAGTATTTTGACGATGCATGTCGCGGACATATTTTGTTATTGTAAATTTAATTTTTAATTCAATAAAAACCTTTTTGGTGAGTTAGGCATGGAAGTTATTGGATAGCGACCGCTACTGGGGCGTATTCCGGTATTTGAAAAGCATCTCAGTTGTATTTCAATAGAGTGTCAGTTGGATGGTTTTGGCCGTTTTGTATTCCGCATTTCGTGTGATGCCGGCTTAGAATAGCATCACCTAATTTCTTTCTCGTGGGAGTCGTAAGAGGTGACTAAGGGACTCGAGGGTGTGTATTGCAGTTTTAGGCGATGGGCTGACAACCTGTCACTAAAGCGATACACAATTTGTCCATGACCCTCAAATGTTTGTCAG
Source organism: Tuta absoluta (assembly GCA_027580185.1). NCBI lineage: Eukaryota > Metazoa > Arthropoda > Insecta > Lepidoptera > Gelechiidae > Tuta > Tuta absoluta. Next base: position 1,910,641 of record JAQAHW010000038.1, read on the forward strand.
AAGTGGGGTAAATGTCAGTTCTATGTGGCTGTTTGCGCTCTACTTACCCCGCAAGGGATTATAGGCGTGATATATGTATGTATGTATGTGTAACTGACAGTATTTGGTATCTGTTAAATCCTTGACAATAATATTGATTATTGATTGAGTAATTGTCTAAATAAAACAGTTTTTTCAAATCTTGCTTGCGCGCTTTCCCTGCCTTAAGTATTTTGTGTTTGACGCTACGGATGAATGTCGATTTATGTCTTTTAACTTTTTACATCCTGTATTTCTTACTGACTTGCCTCTTAAAGCGAGATTCTTATATTCATAGGTAAATCTAATGCGAGCTTCAGCAACATGTTTCACTTGTCGTTGCATGCATAGGTACTTTACGATGGAAGCTGTATTTTAAATTCATGCTTTGTAAAAGCTAAAATGGCTGGCATTTTTAAAGGCGGTTCTCCTACTAGTCATCCGTCAACGGATGCGTCTGTTGAATTGTTTAAGAGACACATCCGTAAACGCGCTGTAGCCGTCATTGTATGAGAATAAAATCGTTTGCAATTTTCTTTCGTCTGACAGACGCATGCGTTAAATATTCTCAGTGACGTACGAAGAGTGGGAGAACCGCCTTTTCCGGGTCCCACTTCTCACATTAGTTTTATGGGTACAACTAATGAGCTGACATGTATTTGAAACTGATAACGAGTTTTACATCATTGTGAAAAGATCTTTGCCTATTGTGTTTTGTTAGCGCATTATCATTTTACAATATAAACATGAAAGAAGAAAGAAAGAAAATAAGTTTATTCAATCAGTTGTGGCACCTTACACACTAAAGTACATTACCAAATAATTATCGTGTCGTAGGAAGGTAAGAAAATAAAGTGAATACATTTCAGTGTGCAATGAAACACAACAATGAATAGGTCACGCCTCAGCATATGTCTACCACAATTAGAGATAGACGCTGTTTTTCAGTCGCGCCTAGTTTCCCGTCGAACGGATCCCAAGAGGAGTGTTAGTCCGGCGAATAACTTAATAAAGATATTTAAAGTAGTAAATAAAAATAAAATAGAAATACAATAGAGTTAAGAAACATTTAAACTAAAATTTTAATATCAACTATAATATATATATATATATATATATAAGTAGAGGATAAAATAAAAAGATAAGATGGTTAGATAGAAATAGAATAACTTACGGATTATGATGGTGATAAGTACCTTTCTGTATCAAGGCAATATTTGCTGTTTGGCTAGCAATATATTTTTAACTTGCTTTTTAAAAACAAGTTTAGAAACGTCCTTTCGTAGAGGAGGCGGTAAGTTGTTCCAGCATTTAGTTGCCTGATACCGAAAGCTACCTTCAAATGCTCTAGTTTTGTGAAATGGTGTGACTAGTAGAAAACTATGTGCCCTACGCGAGTTGTATGAATAAGTAGCCCATTCTAATTTATTGTAGAGATAAGGTGGAATTTTAAATTTGATAACTGAGTGAATAAGAGTAGCAAAATGTAAAGAACGTCTCGAACTCATATTTAAGATACCGTTTTTATTCAGCACAGGCGTTATATGGGTTCGAGACGGGACCCTGAAACAGAACCTAGTACAAGCATTTTGCACGCGTTGAATTATGCGTTTAGAACTCGCAAGCAAACAAGGTCCAATTACAACGTCAGCATAATTGAGTTTCGATAAAATAAGTGATTCACATACTTGCAATCTAACGTCTTCACTAAGCATGCTCCTAATTTTATATAATACCTTAAGTCGATAAAGGCAAGATCTGGCGATACTTTCCACATGACTCTCAAACCGCAGTTTGCTATCCATTACTATACCTAAATTTCTAGCTTCAGTAACGAATTCGATAGGTGACCCTAGGATGTTGACTGAAAGGTCATGCGATAGCGTGTTTTCCACCTGTTTCTTTGAGCCCAGTACCATAAACTTCGACTTGGATGGATTAAGGATCAGTGCGTTACGACGAGCCCAATCGGATATACAGTCAAGATCAGAATTGAGCCTGGCAACAGCAAACTGCGAGTCTTTAGGACAAGTGTGGATGTATATTTGTACATCGTCTGCGTAAAGATGAAATTTACAGTAATTAATTTGTTTCACGATGTCTGCAGAATATAAAATAAAAAGAATAGGTCCCAATATCGAACCCTGTGGCACACCTCTGCTTACTTCTCTCACGGAAGATCTAGATAAACGACCATCTGCTTCTTGTACTTGAGTTACTTGGGCTCTGTTTGTTAAGTAGCTTTTGAACCATAAGAGTGTGTATGGATCAAAGCCATAGTAAGATAGCTTGGCAAGCAATAAAGGAACACTAATTGAATCAAAAGCTCGTGAAAAATCAAGTAGGGTCAATATGGTAGACATTCCTTTATCCTGTGCATCCAAGATGTTATCTATCACTTCAGCGAGAGCAGTTGATGTGCTTACACCTTTTCTGAAACCGGACTGTAATTCAGGGAGAATATTATTTTCTTCTAAGTATTTGGTTAATTGCCAAAATACTATCCGTTCCAGGATTTTCGATAAATAAGGTAGTAAACTAATAGGCCTCAGATCATTATGTTGCTTGGGAGAAGTGATTTTGGGGATTGGGACAACTATAGCAGTTTTCCATGCCAGTGGAAAAACAGAAGATGAAATAGATTTATTTATGATTGCAGTAATGAATGGTAATGTGTGCGGTAATGTCAGTAAAACCATGTCAAAATTAATACCATCCGCACCTTGAGCATTCGATTTAACAGAAAGGATGGCTCTACTTACCTCTACTTCTGACACTGTGCATAAGCTAAATACTTTGCCACAGTGTTTATTTTGTTCAAAGAATGTTAATTCAGTATTAGGGACTGATTCTGGACAAGGCAGTGTCAGAAAATGGTCGTTAATTTCATCGGGGTTACAGATGTGCCGCGGTAGTGTGTCAGGAATATTATTATCAGTAAGAACATCTTCTTTCAAGTTTTTCCATAGCTTTTTAGGATCATTTGCATTAAAATTTATGCGCTGGTTGAAATATGCACGTTTTTCAGAGAATATAGATACATCAACCTGCTTCCTGAGCAATTTAAAATAGTTTTTATGAGAATCTAGATGAGTTCGTCTATACCGTGCAAGAGCTGCATTACAGAGATCAATAATAAGTTTAGTATTGCAGGTTATCCAAGGAGTACCTTTATGTTTTAAGAAGACTGTTTTCATGGGTGCATGACAGTCAAAGATACTCAAGATGAACCCAGCAAAACTATCGACCATACCATTAACAGAATCTAACTTAAGTAGCTCCATCCAATCAAATGCAAACAGATTTTCATTAAATAAAGTCATATTAATATCTTTTATAGGCCTGTAGGTAATAAATCTAGGTGTGTACTTATGTTTTTTAATGTTAAGAGTGACGGTAATCATTGAGTGTCCTAAAGTACTACCTGTAACATTTGTGAGGTCTACTTTACGTACTGCACAGTCGGTGCATATAACGTCGATTCGAGTAGCAGAATGATCAGTAAAGTGCGTTTTTTCATTTACTACTTGCGTCAAACCAGTACTTTGTAGAAATGAATTAAATTTACGAATGTTATTGCCATGGCGAACGAGATCATCCAAATCAATGTTGAAATCACCCAATAATATTATTTTGTCCAGGTGAGTAAAATAATTAACCGACTCTGCCAATGCCTCAAGAAATATATCCACAGACTGCCATGGTGGACGATATGCAGTACCAACAGCCAATCGTACACCATTAACGGTAAGACGGAGCCATAATTGCTCTATACAAGCTGTTGGGTGTTTAGTAATTCGTGGTTTTAGCTCTTCTCGAGTGTAAAAAGCTAGTCCGCCTCCCCACCCTTTCTTCACGCTCAGTGGACGAGGTTTCATCTTGAATTTATACGACGCGATTACGGGAGCAAGAGCTTCACGACCTTCCGATAGCCATGACTCATTGATGGCCAGGATATCAGGCTTGCAATTTTCCACCGCTAGTATAAGATCATCACCACATGTATTTAGTGATTGGGCATTATAGAGACTGACTGTAAACATACTCTTTTTAGTCATCATTTCATATAAGGTATTTTAAAATATAATGAAATCACACCACACATAATTATATAAATACTATGAATAGTTCTATTATTATCGTATAAAATATATAAGTTAATCATGTTTGAAATCATAATATTAAGCAAACAGGGGCTGAGATAGTTAAATACTGAAAGTGACCATGACCTTTTCGTTATTGTGCCCCAAGATGCACGATAGTTGTTGTAGAGCGTATTTTGTTTTAAAATTACGTATGAAGTACCCCTCATATTATATAAAAACAGCTTTATAGTTGAAGGTAATAAATCCAACATTATGAATATAAGAAAGTTATTGATTTTTGTATAACAAAAATAGGTAGTAATAAAAAAGAGAAAAGCAAGTAATTCGCGATAATAACACAAAGCTAGATTACTTTTGAAATTGAAACAAATCATTTTCAGACCTAATATGATAGATTTCGCCATGGTCGGTTTTTTTTATCATAATGCGACCATTTTTCTTCCAAACATACTTGAAATTTAGTTCTCGTGCTACGCTACGTGCCTTTCCGTAGAGCTGACGGTCAGCCTTAATTAAATGTTCGTTAACGTATACCGATCTTCGTTCACCAGCTATTTCGATTAGATCAGTCGAGAGGTTTCGGCGAGTTCTCGCAGCTCGAAGCAACTCGTCACGCGGTGCACGACGTGTGAAGCGGACAATGATTGGCCGGGGTCGCGGGGGCAGGTCTCCCTCAACTGTACGGCGTTTGCCAGCACGCGCTACATAGTCCACGTCCCGTAGGTCAAGACTGACTCCCAACTTGGTAGCCAGGAGTGTAACTATCTGGTTGAGGTTTTCACCGTTGTTTTCAGTAACTCCTGAAATCTCGACGTTGTTTAATTGTTGCATACGATCACGATGGTCGATTTCAGATCGAAGAGTCATAATCTCATGATGTAGCTGTTCTATGTCCTCCTCGTTTTTTTCAAAACGGTTATTTACATCTTGTTTTAAAGCAGTCAGTTCCGTGCGCACAGCTGTAATCTCCCCATGACATGCCATCACGGAGTCATTTAGCGCGGTTAAACTGCTCGACAGGGAAGAAAACATCTCTTGTATTTTTAACATAGCTGGTGATGAGAACTCAGTAGGAACGCCTTCGATATCAATCGCATCTGACTTCTTAGTGATATTGGGACTGCTCCGTCCGATCGGCTCAACATCAAGACCCAAACTGATATTATCATCGAGTTTTTTCCCAGCGACATCCCTACTACGAGGAGCCAGGTTGACGTTGAAATTTGCATCTGCGTGACCGGACCCGTCACACGACATAAGTGAGTCATCTTTTTCATTTAACGGAGACTTAAATTCCGTTGGATCAGACAACGATTCATTCTCGTTTTTGTTCTGCTTAGGTTCAGTGTAGTTGCACTGGTAGCATACATATGTAGTCAGCAATACATGTCGCTTTTCCCTAAATTCAGCGGACGTAATATTTAAACAATTATGATGATAAATTTTTCTGCACTTCTTGCATGGTAGTGATTCGCCTGAATAAACTATTGGCTCTTGACAAGAACCACAGATAGGCATTTTGCGATAGATATAAACATCGTTCGGATCAAATTTTAGCGATCACGAAGTTGCATAAATGTCCGTTTTTTGCGGCTGTTTGCGCTCTGCCTACCCCACAAGGGATATAAGCGTGTTGTATGTATGTACGTAGATCATACATTGTATGTTAGTGCGTTGTTTTGACTTCCTCTGTCAACTGGGAACAGAGTTAATAATAAAAACTCGCTAACAATTCAACTAGGTAAATGCGAATGTTTTTCATAATAGACCTACCCCGCAAAGGATAAAGGCGTGATATTGATTGGTTGATTTATTTATTTATCACACAATGGAAACTACATTATAAAGTTATAAATGTCCGTGATAAGAAGTCCCAAAGTGCTGGTCAAATAATAATATGTGTGTTTGATACGAGTAACTTACTTTCATAGATTCGTATTTCCTAAATACAAAATATTTTATTTCAATTATCACAAAGCTATCTTATCACCAAGAAACTATTCCAGAACTTACCCCCTACAAGCTGTTGATCAACTAGCTCTGACTAGGATCCTTTGTAGTTGCCGCCTGCATACTGCCTTTGTCATGTACAGTCAAGCTCACGTACAGTTAGTTAGACACTCAAACTGCCAATGTAAGCCTAATACACGAAGCTTTTAAATCTACACCTTTAATCCACTAACGCTTCAAGAGATGGCGCCAGTAGTTTTTAAAACGCGGTAATGGTATGTTCACCAAATTTTCTAAGTTACCCTTTCCGAAAATTGTTGTTGTCTCAGACATAATAATATACTCGAATGGTACTAATGGTCATTGCTTTCAAGTTTTGAAACACCCGATAGTCCTATTCGTAAAACCATTAGATAGTCCGATACGAAGTCTCTTCGAAACGCCTGTCGGAACATCTACTGGGTTCGCATTGTCAAATTGCCTAAGTTGATCGTTGAATAAACCTTCGTGGGCTTCGTCTATACGCATACACTTCTGTTGTTTCCGTCATCGACGCCTGCCACGACTTCCCACACACCTGACTATTTGGTGGGGAGCTAGGTCTCACCCGGAGAAGTTTATGTGGGTTGTTCAATAACCAGCCCAGTCTTGTCCAGAGCGCAACTGGGCTTAGGAGTTGTTCTTTTAGACTGAATCTACCCGACACTTTCCGATAGTTCCCAAAATGAGGAACAAATGAGGGATGCGCGCGGTATTAGAATGGTTCGAAGTCCAAACTGTCTAACCCAACCTGGTCTTGAAAGTACTAAGTACTCATCTACACCTAGAGTTACCCACTTAAGAGACCAAGGTATACTGGTTAATACATTACATTACATAAACAGCCACAAGAATACACTGCTGGAAATGGCCGTCCACCTATTGGGGAACTAAATGACATAGGAAACATGAAATTATGTAAAAAAAATATTGTATTATTTTTCTTACATTTAATTGGAATGAAATGTTATGTAATAAAAGTGAGAATTGGTGATAAATTGAGAACCAAATTTTAAAACTTAAGCACCAAATTGTTCCCGTGTAGGTTTTATATACCTTATACAATTTGGTACTTAATTTATCGCGGAATGAGAAGAGAAGAGAGAGATCGCTTAGACAACATTCAATTTGTAAAGAATGAATTAGTCGCTGGGTAGGTATTAATTGCAAAACTAACCCGGTAGATGGAGCCGTGCCACGCGTTACTGGCATTAAGATACACTTGCAAATATTCGCGGGCAAGAGACGAGCTGCGGTAGCCCAGATGGAAGAGGCCACTAGTAATGGCAAAAGTCGTAGGTTCAAATCCTGCCCGCGCTTAAAAATTTTGCAAGTTTACAAAAATACTTGACAATTATATGTATCTTGTTAAAATTGAACCTACTACCCTCGCCGTAGCAGCCATCGTGCCCTACTTGATACATAAAACAGTAACTTGAGCTGCTACTGATTGTACTTTAACGCTGGTTTCGGATGCAATGCAAATCAGCCAAATTCACCCGAAGTTATATATCTCTAATATTATAATATAGAATTTAATTTTGTTGTAAGAGTATTCCCTAGTTTCTCCACTTAGGTAGTTCCCCCACTTGACGTCCAGTAGTAAGTGGTAAATGGTAAGGATTTTTTAAACATACTGTTTCTTGGTAACTTTCAAAATATAAGCTCCCGATAAAACTAAGATATCCTGGGTACGTCTATGGTATTATGCTATAAATCAAATCAATGTAATACTTTGCAATATTCTCACTTTGCTTACGTTGCTTTTTAAAATATGAACTAGATAGTTTAGAATAAGCGGGTTCCGTAGCTCGACTGGCTTGCTTTGATGTCAGCATCAAAATTCTGTCGTATATGTCTTAAGATTCAGCGGTAATGACGCTCACTTCGTAGCCACAAACAGCGGAGCAGGCGATACTTGAAGCCTCAAATGCAGGTAGCGTATCATGCAAGCACTTCATTCTGGGAATATAGCATCTCTTATAAGTTTATATAAATCAGTCATTTCAGTAAAAGCGGGTTCTTGGAGAGGCAACGTCTTGGCAAGCGTAACGTTGGACGACCTACGACCAGGTGCCTATGTTAAGAAACTACAGGCTACAAGTCTACAGGTGAAATTATTAGTACATTGCGTAGCCGGTTCATATTTCTAGTATTATAATGGCTAACCGACTGCACAATAAACATCGAATTTTACTAGTAAAATTGTAGCCTGTAGTTTGATATATAGTACAGATGGACCGATTTCTCAAAAAATGCGCCTGGATGGCAAAAACGAAAAATCACACACCGAAAGACAGTGTCTCTTGGGAAGGCCTACGTCCAGAAGTAGACTTCAAAATGCCAATTTATGTATGTAGTCATTTCAGTAAGTATACTTTACCTAAGAGAGTTAGATTTGAACAAATACGGTGTATCTAAATAAATCAATTTGCTGGGAGTTTCGTTACCAACCTTGGTTTGAAAGTGTCAAAACACTTCAACATATCCACTTGAATGGGTCTTTTTCTTTAAAAATTTATATTACAGATTATTTTTTTTTGGATTTCTTTTATTTCTAGATTTCTTTTTGGAGTATAAAATATTTATGTTTATCTGTGGTAGCTTGCAATTGGCATATACTGTTACAATTAATTAACTATTGTGTAAAGACTGCTGTAAGCTTCCCAAATAAAATAAAATAAAATAAATACATAAAATTTTTAGTAACTGTATGAAAAAGCAGTATATTTTGATCCCTTAAATAGTTCTACCTATCTCTAAAGAGCCGTGAGTGAGAAAGGTAGGGCAGCATAATCATATCGCCTCATGGGAGTTTGACAGCAGCCGCTACTGGTTTTTCATAGACACTGTAAGGAGAGCCAGTATATTTTGACCCCTGAAATGGGTGACAGGCACTGCTGAGTTCTTATTCATTACGTAGAACGTAGAAGAACATAGAAGTCCATAACTGGATGTGGGCCTCCCCCAGGGTACGCCATACGGTAGAACCGCCCATTTTCGCCATCTAGTCGCTACCAGCCGCCCACTTTACTCGCCTTGAGTGTACCCGTGAACGACCTCGACAGTGGCGCCACTTCACAAAAAATATTTTTTCTATGTAAAAACAAACTATCAGAATATCCATTGCACAAGTTTTTAGTATTATCCTCAAGTAAAATTAGAACCTGCAAACTCAATGAAGTATTCGCTGTAATTAAAAGTTATGGCAATTAATACCAAAGGCCGTCTTTAGGTACTTTTTTCTATAACAATTGTAACGAATATTTCATTGAGTTTGCAGGTTCAAATTTTACTGAAGGATAATACTAAAAACATGAGCAACTGATATTCTGATAGATTGTTTGTATAAAGAGAAAACATTTTTTTTGTGATGTTGTGCATTGTCAAGGTCGTTGACGGCTACACTCGCCTTAAGTTATCACTAACCAATATGGCCGGTATTAATAAACTAATAATATTTAATTTTATTAGCGTCGTCCTACCTCAAATTGAAACACAATATTGTATACCACTGCCTGTTACCCCTGATTGGATGGCATTGCAAACATACGGAGGCCTCGCCACACGGGGCGTTCGGAAATTGCGATTTATATTTCATGTGAACTTGTAGCACCCTTGTTGATATACCTGCGGCTATTTAATAAATTGATGTCATTGTTTGTATCGCAGGTATGAATGATGAAAACGTTGTACCTATGCAGAAGAACAAACAAGTATAATAAATTAATAAAATTATGTAAAAAAAACTTTTAAAACAAGCTTTTATTTAAGTGCTCTGAAAAGATGAAAATAAAATTTTGAATGACATAAACCACATTCATTTATGACTTTACAGAAATGAAAATATAATAAAAGCTTGTCGCGATGCCTAGAAGAAACTACCTAATTACAGTTAGGTGCGTACCTTATTACAAAATTTCAATCACAAATAGAAAGTTTCGCGACAAGCTTTTATTATATTTTCATTTCTGTAAAGTCATAAATGAATGTGGTTTATGTCATTCAAAATTTTATTTTCATCTTTTCAGAGCACTTAAATAAAAGCTTGTTTTAAAAGTTTTTTTTACATAATTTTATTTTATATTTTTTAGTTTATGTTACGATAGTTATTGATCAATACGAAAGTCTTTCTATAAAACGGAGAGACCTTCAATAGAAAAACTTAAGGCACGGGGAAAACTAACATTAGGATAAAGTATAATTATCTCTTTTATATTCTATAGAAGTAGGTTGGTACCTACTCCTCCGGCATCCCTAATAGAAGAATTAGCTTGTAATATGTCTTAGTCTTTTCATTTCATTGATGGCGTCATTATTACATGGCCGAGTCCCAGTTAATTTCGAACAGTCTAATTCTTCTATCAGGAGGCCTTCTATTGACGTGACCCTAATTCATGGTGGGCCTACCAACAGCCTATCATGCACGAATTCGTATACAAAATTGCAAGTCCCAGCAGTTGAATATTGAGGAGTTCCATAGTTCGAAGACAACCCTGGATGAAGCGTCTAATTCATGGTGGGCCTACCAACTGCCTATAATAAACGAATTCGTATATAAAATTGCAAGTCCCAGCAGTTGAATATTGAGGAGTTCCATAGTTCGAAGACAACCCTGGATGTAGCGTCTAATTCATGGTAGGCCTACCAACTGCCTATAATAAACGAATTCGTATACAAAATTGCAAGTCCCAGCAGTTGAATATTGAGGAGTTCCATAGTTCGAAGACAACCCTGATGTAGCGTCTAATTCATGGGCCTACCAACTGCCTATAATAAACGAATTCGTATACAAAATTTTGTGTCCCAGCTATAAACCGCTGAGGAGATTTCTCGTACGGAGCCGATCCTGGCAGCAGCATCAGGTCAAATTTATGATTAACATGCATTGTCATCGGTTCTGGACCAACATGCAAAATTTCAACTCAACCGGATACCGAGAAGTGGTTCAAATTAAACTTGCAAAATTTGCACCGAACAAACATTGTTACTTACTTACATACACTGCAAGTTAAATAAAAGCTTTTAAAAACACGACTGTTTTCTGAGACAAAACCCAGCATATAACGCTCGGAATAATGTAAGGATTCTTCCAATAAAATTCCCATTCGAATCTGTTTAATGGTTAACAAGTTACAGCACTAAAGAATCGCACATATTTATATACATACATACACGAACTCTAAAAACTCATTTTTTGGTTGGGCAGTCGTGTAAAAAGAGGTACATTCTATCAAAAAACTAAAAATAAAATAAATATCCTGGCCCATTCACACAGCGTCATCTAACCCCAAACCTTGCAAATCTTGTACTTTGGAAACTAGATAGCTGATAATTATATATATTTTGACAATAAATACATAGACAACACCCATCTGGAAATAGACATACAAAATATTTTGTCTACTGGGGATCGAACCCACAACCCTGGGGGTAGCAGGCTGGGATACTATCTGCTACGCCATCGGGTCAGTCACCGGGAAAACTACTTAGAGTAGTTTAACAAATAATTAACTTGTCTAAAGTCACACAAAAAGCGTTGTTTTCTGGTCGGAAAGAAACTATTCCGGTACTTGATTTTGAGGTCACGACCAGTCAAAAACCTGCCTAAGATCTTGATTCTTCGGCTATAACTAAATAAGTTCACTTTATTTCTTCCGTGTGATGCCGGCTTAGAATAGCATCACCCCATTTCTTACTCATATGTGACGTAAGAGGCGACTAAGGGACTCGAGGGTTAGATGTGTATTGCAATTTTAGGCGACGGGTGGACAACCTGTCATTAAAGTGATACACAGACTGACTTTTGTCAGACGTGGTGTTAATATCCGTTTACGGCCATTAACGCTCTGCCTACCCCATAAGGGGTATAGGCGTGATTTCTGTATGTATGTATGTATTTCTTCCCGAGATTAGGACGACCTCTCTTGCCCATGTCCAGCAGTGGACTGTTATGTTTTGATGTTACAAAATCAAGCTATGTCCAACCATGATCAAATTATAGTTCTCTCAATAGTATGGATTCTCTGATCCCATGACAACCTTGAGCTACTTCATCAATCATTATTTCATTAAAGTGCAATGATCAATTTGTTATGGTCGAAATCATCAATGAGCCTATTCAAAACATAAACAATATTTTTTCACACACGTAACATGGTCACGTAGCTCATCATTAACGGTCTAGTAGTTCCAAGGATGATGTTTTTTTCTATCAATCAGCAAGTGTAATCAGCTGTAAAGGTTGACTGTCAATCGGTCAACCCTGAGGGTCGAATGTTCTGGTTGTTTCAGCAGATGGTATTTGACAGTCAAGTTGAACAGTTGTTGTCCAAAAATCTACTCATTTATTGTGGTAAAATAAAACTATTTCAAAAATGTCAGCAGTGTTGAAATTAAATGTTCTTCTCGTGTTTTTGGGAGTAGCAGCTTTGACTACGGCTATTTTTATTACAAAAGGTATGTTAATGCTGTGTGATGCTGGCTTCGAATAGCATCACCCCATTTCTTTCCCGTGGGAGTCGTTAGAGGCGACTATATTGCAATTTGAGGCGATAGGCTGACAACCTGTCACTATAGCGATACACAATTTTCCGAATGGCCCTCAAATATTTGCCAGACATGGCGGAATTGTCAGTTTTTGCGGCAAATTACGCTCTGCCTACCCCGCAAGGGATAATAGACGTGATTTGTATTTGTTTTTTTGTTTAGGTATGTTCATTTTCTTAGTGCTACATCATGTTTTTTATCCACTGATGAAAATGCGATTATAGTCTTTTGATTTTTTGGTAGACTCACTATAATTTCCAGGTGGGTTGATGAGCGCAGTTTAAAATGTGACCGCTTCTGCCTATGTCCTGGATCTGCTTATACTCTAATATTATGTTTTAAAAATAGAACAATTTTTATTTTGAGCTTGACGACATAACTTAAAAAAAAATTATCACTACAAAGTATAACACAAAGTCACTTCCAGCCGTCTATCCCTAAACTATGTATGCTTTTATCATAAATCTATGCCACAGATTTTGATATGTTTTTTTAATAGATAGACAAATTAAAGAGCATGGTGTATAATATGTGTCTTTTAATAAAAGGAATAAATTTCCTTACACATGAAAACGTGTAGCTGCGGGTGAAACCGGTGGGCGGGTGGCTAGTAAAAATAAAGAATCTTTAAATCTCAAAAAAACTCAGTGTTTAATATTAAAAGTTAAGAAATCATCAAGATATACAAAATCTTATATTTCATCACAATATTATATTCAAATGAACTATTAACCTATATGAAACTACTGGCAATAGAGATGTAGGTAGGTTTTGTGGCTAGTAAAAATAAAGAATCTTTAAATCTCAAAAAAACTCAGTGTTTAATATTAAAAGTTAAGAAATCATCAAGATATACAGAATCTTATATTTCATCACAATATTATATTCAAATGAACTATTAACCTATATGAAACTACTGGCAATAGAGATGTAGTCAGGTTTTACCTTAGAGTATCAATACCGGTCCGTTGTGTCCAACAGCTAAAGCAAAAGTTATTTAATGTTGATATAGCATATATTGCGCTTAACTATGCGCAGAACAGAATTATCTGCCTGCCACTGGTTCATATACACGCTTGTGCTATATAGTTTGCTAATGTAAACTACAAACTGAAGAGCCTAAAGACCACTGGAGAAGCCTTTGAACTCGGCAGGCAGTTTGGCAAGTGCCATGGCGAGATTTTGGTTACGGCAGAAGAGCGCGCTGATGCAGCGACCGTTAGGGAATTCCCGCACCAGGTTAGTCCTGAAAATATTACAAAGAATTACTTCTTAGGCTTTTGTGGAGATCCAGTCTAAGACCCTTAGCGTGGCAGACAGGGACTTCTTCTTCTTGTTTTTCTTCTATGTATGTGCGGCGAATTAAATTTTGTTGGACCAATAAGTGGCCACTCAAACGGCATTTGGAGTTGCTGCTCACAGATTGTCTACGCTTTTGGGCCAATTTGTTGGCTAATATAATAGTTTTAGCAAAAGTGAAGATCAGAATTCTGTACAAACACAGAATGGAGGACTTTTGAACGCTACATACTAAACTTTTACAAAGTAAACCCTTAACCTATATTGTTCCTTCTGCGATAAGGCTTTTACCCTTGAAGGGTTAAAGGTTAAATTGTGGTAGATAACGGTGAAACAGATACCACTTACCTGCAATAACAACCAGACTTGCAGTGTATCAGGCGTTTAGGGGAGTGCTTCACCCGATACAGGCGATCGCGTTTCGACCAACAGGTGTACTCATCGTAGAAATTACACGATTTGTACACTTCCTCGAGAGGGCATTTATTCTCTACAAAGCGAAATACCAAAGTCAATTGAAGACGGCGGTTGGTAGTCACTTGATGGCGAAAACGGGACATCGTAGGCGGCGTACCCTAGGGGAGGCCTTCGTCCAACAGTGAACTGCTAATAGGCTGATTTGTATCTTAATTATTAGGTAAAAGAACTGGTTGACGGGCTTTTGTTAGTAATTTCCGTTTGTTGCAAAATTAAACCTAGCAACATCGTTTTATCGCCTCGGATACCCTCCATCATACAAATTTTAATGAAAATTATGAGACCCACTTCCATATATTTATAAATCGTAAATGTAAATGAATCAGATAGTATCACATATTTCTGCGCGTCTCCATGAGGCGTCTGCTGACCCCAGGTTTGGTAGATACCTCACTAAAAGGTTCAGCTAAGCAAATCAGAAGAGGTAATGCTGCCAGCCTATTGGATACTTTGTTTCTTAGATATGCGCTGGAGCGAATGTATTATTTTTAGATTTAAGATGACTTTATTGTAATTGTTTTTAAATTTGATATGAAATTTCTTTTATGAACACTAGAATTGCTCGTTTAATGGTAGATAGATAGAAAGATCTGTTGCATATTGTAGATATATGACATGAAGCTGGAAAAAACAATATTATACTCACTCAGCTTAATACAGCTAACAAATCCAATAAAAAATAAAAGCCAAAACACAAAATACACGTTCATTTTATAGGCTAATTTGCTTAGTTTTGTGAATTGTTTGATTGATTAGATTAGGCACTAAACATTTTGCGTAACCAACTAGAGTTTAGTGTTCAAGGAGTTACACATCTAGAAACAGAATGAGTACGACTGTTTTTTTTACTTAAGCATATACAGGCTCAATTATGAAACTAAGAACTTGAGTTATGATCTTCAAAATTTGTATGGCAGGACAAAAATACTTTTGAATTCTCCGTCCTATAAGTATACAAAATTTTACAGAAAAAAATTCTTGATTGAAAAGATTTTTCTCTGGGAACTGTTTCAATACATTACCCGAAAGGTAACTTAAAAATGCAATGTTTTGTATTTTTTGCAGAATTTTGATTTGGCTACAAAACTTTTATCAACAAATTAATTTCTTCTCTCTTCCAGACGAATGTCCCGAAAACGAAGAGTACCTTCTTTGCGGTTCAGCCTGCCCGTTCAACTGCTCGGACCCTGAGGGTCCTGTCCTTTGCGACGAGGAGTGTGTGGAAGGGTGCTTCTGCAACTCCGGCTTCTTGAGGCATGACAACGGCACTTGTGTTAGTGCTGATCAGTGCAGTAAGTTTTTTTCTTCTAATGACGAAAAATATTTGATCTATAGTAATCAGTGAATGGCGTATATGCTATATAGGTACTTACAATCTTTTCTTCGCAGTTAGGCTATATTACGCATGTTTCCTATATTGAAGTAGATCGTAATATTTGCCGTGTGATGCCTGCTTAGAATAGGATCACCCCACTGCTTTCTCGTAGGAGTCGTAAGAGGCCACTAAGAGGCTGTGTATTGCAATAATAGGCGATGGGCTGACAACCTGACACTATGGTGATACGCAATTTTCCTATTTTTCAATTGTGGCGTTTACGCTCTGCCTACCTCGCAATGATATGCGTAAATCGTAATAAATACTATAGAAGTAATTAGAAGTATTCAATTCATAGAGTAGTCCGTATTCAATTCATAATATGAGATATAAGCTGACATATATGAGAAGGTAAGTAGTAAATAGGCAATTGATTCAGACTACGGTTATGGAACAGTCCCAGTTAAACAAGCCTCTCGCTTTAACTCCTTAATCAAGCTTCTGAAAACCCAGGTGAAAACGGGACAATGTGCGATGAAAACGAAGAGTTCCTGTCATGCGGTTCAGCCTGTCCACTCACTTGCTCTCAACCGGAGCCCCTGGTCTGCAACCTGGCCTGCAGCATGGGATGCTTCTGCAAGTCTGGCTTTGTGAGAGACACGGCCAACAACAAGTGTGTCACGCTGGATAAATGTCCTGTTGGTGAGTATAAATCTTTCCGTCCTCAAAGTCTGGGCACATATATCCGCAGAGTTTGGCCCCAGCGAGACCTCTAGCTTTCGTTTTCTAATAATTCTGGCGTGATATAAGCTTTGATGATGAAGATATGAGTGCATAGTTATATTTGAACCAACAAACAGGGACTATTTTTTCAACCACTAATGCAGTGACATATTACATGGGATAAAGCTGCTGATTTAAACAGAACTCAGAGAAGAATCTCTCAATTATAATAGTTATTGTAACCTCATTTGTACGTTCCAGAAAAGTGAAAGCTTTCAATATAAATTCATGGCAAGTTTCTCTAGTTTATTTTGCACTCACAGTGATATATTATTTTCATACAACTAATCAAAAGATGTTTTGAGAGAGCTCTATTTGGACGACTTGTTTTTATTCTCATTTTGACGACTTTTTCACAGAACCATGCTTCAACGACAACGAAGTGTACGACCTCTGCAACGGCGCCTGTGAGCCGTCATGCGCGGACCCTATACCAATCTGCTCGCAAGTGTGCACCGCCGGCTGCGTATGCGCACCCGGGCTACTGCGCAACGGGACTGGGGATTGTGTTACTGCAGACAAGTGCGGCAACGGGAACGGTACTGATCCAGGATTGGTCGGCAGATACATGGATGTTATCAACAAGATTTTGCATTTGTCGGCCACGCAGTAGAATGTTATCTTAAAATAGTACCTAATAGTAGATAGAAGATAAGAAAAAATCTTATTGTTTTATATAAGAGCTGAATTGCTGAGGTGAGCTGCTTGTTGTAATCTTAGTTCATAACGAATCATTGTATAAACATCGTTAATCAAAAAACTAAGTACTTACATTGTATTAATGTAAGTATACAATGTTTTACTTTAGAAATACAGTTTTAAACTAAAGTGTCTGTTTATTGCAAACCTAATCAGTTTTTTTTTCATCTACATAAGGAAGGGATATTGAAAATTAAATACATTTGTGACCAGAAGTTTAGATATAAATCACAATATTTTTGATATCAAAATATGAAGAAATTTTTGTACCAATCCAACAACGTAAACAATGCATAAGTCACATAATATTGTCAAAAAGTACATGCTTGATGTGGCCCCAAGCACTTAAAAATTCAAAACGCGATGAAAACTGAATTTATCGACAATCTTTAAGTCCGAATGACCCTTAAGTGTTTTTCAGATGTGGCGTAAATGTCGTTTTTTGCGGCCATATAAACACTGCCTTCCCCGCAAGGGCGTGATATATGATATATGTATGTGGTCGAGATTGAAAACAGATAATAAAGCTTATTTACGGAATGGTGTATTAGTAAATGTCGTGTGATGCCGGCTTGGAATACCATCACCCCATTTCTTACCCATGGGTGTCGTAAGAGCCGACTAAGGGACTTCAGGGATGTGTATTGCAATTGTAGGCGATGGGCTGACAACCTGTCACTATAGTCATACACAGTTATCTGATTGACCCTCAAGCTTTTGTCAGACGTGGTGTTAATATCCGTTTTACGGCCGTTAACGCTCTGCCTACCCCGTAAGAGATATAGGCGTGATTAATGTATGTATGAATTATTTAACGATGGGGGCAGCACCTAGCCCAAGGAGGCGTCTTACTGAGATAGTTCCTTCTTACCAGCTTAATGTTAGTAAAGTAAGTGCAACTTATGTCTCAAATAAAATTTATTTACAAATTATTAAAATCTAATTTATTTATTACACACCATTTCATAGTACAAAATAATAAAAAGTAATCAAAATAACGTAAGTTAAGGAATGTAATCTCAGCTGGGGACCGCTGTTGGCAGGAACGGAAGGCAATGGTATGTCAATAATGTTCGAGATCTGTAAAAAAAACACGACGAATTGAGAACCAACTAAAAAGCAATAAAAACTGAAAATATGTGGCTCTACATTTTGTAACTGAAAATCTGTTACAGCACCATCTATCAAATTTTATCATAACTAAGATAGCATTTGGTTTGGTACGACTTCGCACGCCCAAAACGAACTACAATCTTGTATTAGTAGTACTACGTATTTCTCAAAGATGGCGCTCTACCAAAATAAGTTCCCAGATAGTGATCGAGATGGCGTGTCAGAAAATAAATACGAATTTTGTGTAAAAGTTTGTGAATGTGAAATAAAAACCTACCAACTGGGTGCTACAGTAACTGCGAAGTTGCTCAGAATAGGGCCTAGACTCATCTGCTGACTTATCTGAATCAAATAGAACAAAAAAATATGTAAGAATCTTAGTAAATGCGCTAGATTTTACGACTTTTCAAAAATATTTGACCTCCCATACAATACCACGATCAGCTGACTACAATTCCAATGGGAACAAATTTTATCATGTTTCCTGAAATATTTTCTCATGGGAAATTGTTCAATCCATGGTCTGATGCACACTCTAAGTATATTACACTCTGTATATTATTTCAGATGATTATTTTGCGAGGATTTATAGGCTTTTTTAAATAATTACCTAAAATATTTTTGCGCTTTTGTACCTAGTTAATTGACACGGTGTAAATAAAGATAAGTTTAAAGCCAAAAACAGTGCTAAATGTGGATATTGCAATTGACACGTCATGCTCAATTCTGTTTTTTACATTAAGAGACCTAAATATTCGCAAACCATGAAATCAACCGTAGGCGAGTGTACCCCGTGAACGACCTAGACAGTGGCGCCACTTCACAAAAACAATATTTTCTCTTTATACAAACAATATATCAGAATATCCGTTGCCCTTAAGCCTGCACCGAACGAAATCCGACCGTCCAGTGGCGCCCTCCCATGTTTTTAACTAATTTCTTTTAATCTGAAACAAATATCAGGTTGCAAGTTGCAAACTCAATGAAATATTCGCTGTCATTAAAGTTAAGGCAATTAATACCAAAAGTGGCCGTTTTTAGGTAGTAATTAATTAAACGTAATTGTAATGAATATTTGATTGAGTTTGCAGGTTCTAATTTTACTTAAGGATAGTAGTAAAAACTTAGACAACGGACATTCTGATAGATTATTTGTAGATAGACAAAACTTTTTTTGTGAAGTGGCGCCACTGTCGAGGTCGTTGACGGCTTCACTCGCCTCAAGTGCTTACTTTTCTATACTCCTCTTCTTTTATCCCGTACGCCAGATAGGAGTACTTGAGGAAGTCGCTCCGGTTGGAGACCAGCTGAAACACCAGGGTCTTGGAGCCGGTGTTGCCTTTGATCAGGTTGAAGTCAAGAAGACCTCCGTCATCCACCGTGGCTGTTACTTCTACGTAGGAGAACACGTAGCCTTTCTGGAAGACATAAAATTAATCGTCATCGTTTTGACACTCGATGAATCCTTATTCTAACCACACGAGGATCGAGGACAAAGTAAGAGTGAACAGGCTTCTTCTGGGTGAGCTCGCTCCATCTTAGACCCTGTCTCTGTCCTATGACCTAGACTAGAGTCAAGAGCAAGCCCATCATTAATAAATAAATAAATAGGTCATAGGACAGACACAGAGTCTTAGATGATGAATCTTACAAAGTGATTTGACGATAGCTGCCGAATAAAACTAGTTGACAAATGTCAGTTTTTCTATTCATCTTACCGACGATTTTTAATTAGACGTTAAAATATCGGGACCTCAAAATTATAAGAAATCGTCTGTAAGAACCCATTTGAATTATATATAACTATGAATAGTATAAGCAACAGCGAAAGTAAAAAAGTTTCTTAATTTGCACCAGGGATATCCTCTTTTAGGCGGCCTTATTGCTACCTCAGCAATAAGGCTGTCTAAATTGTACCTACCGATCTTTTTTAATTTTTTGTATCTGTTTGTTTTGTACAAATAAAGTATATTGTATTGTATTGTATTGGATATCCACATCCTGTAGAACACTAATTAGCGAGACAATAACAGAAACGGAATATTATTGGGTAAGACGGTGTATTAGGTGAAGTTTTTCTAGTGCCAGACAGCGAAACTCAAGTCGGGCTGGTATAAGTAAAAAGTATCCCCAAGAAACATAGGACGAAAAAAAAAATACCACCCATACAAATTAGCCGATCACTAGAGTCTGTGCGGAAAGAGTATAGCCGTAAACAAAAAAAGATCTACCTAATATTTTTTTTCATAGGTTGCTATGATATTTCTCATACTGAGGCACAGAGGCGCCCTCAATTTCCTCGCCCATTCGCTCTCCGCACATACTCTATGGAAGCTCAAAATACTTTTGTCATATTTCGACCTATGATATTTAGAGAAAGTTGTTCTTTATCACTGGCCCGTCCTCTGTTTTCAGTTTCGGTCACTAGTAAAATTTTACCATATATTTTGTCTTTTCTATCAGTTCAGTTGGAAAGAATTGGTAATAAATATCATCCGCTCAGTTTATTTGTATATTCTAAACCCTAACAAATCAAACAAACGTGGCATATACTTTCTCAGACATGTAGAGACTGTAAAACAATCCTCGGAATTTGTAACGCTTGTTTTTCTTTTAGTTTCCGTAACATCACATCACACAATGCGATTGCGCATTTCCATTATAGCAATCCAGCTTCCGATATTTTTTAGCTAAAATACTTAATTGTCAGGTTTAAAAATAATAAATAGGGACCGGATTATATGCAACATACAATGACTCATACAGGCTTGCAAATACGCATTAAAATTTCTGAAATATGCACTAAAACGGGATAAATATGCGATATCAAATTTTAAAGTTTTAAGCACAAAAACTAGAAAATAAACATTTTCCTCGCAAACTCAAAAATGACGATTATTTCCTCCGCATGTAAATGATCCAGGATAGTCCAGTTGTCCATGAAGATACAGTTTTTTTACAGAAACCAAGGTCCGCTTACAAATTTTGATAAATCAAATAGCGCATTCGCCAAAAATAAGCACCATTTAAGCGAAAAATGCTTAATAGACTGAAGGGAGAATAAAAAAGGCGCTCGAAAAATATTGAATTATGTCAATAATATGCACCATCACAATATTTTTGAAATAATATGCTATTTGCGATGTAATGGCATGAATATGAAAATACAAGACAATATGCATATGCAAATGCAAATAATCCGGTTACTAATAATGAATAGCGGTAATCGCGGTTAGACTCTCTTTTTTTTGTATAGCTCGGGCTGTAAGCCTATACATAAAACTAAGTACTTACAACTCTGTGTTTGTTTTAGTCTCTTTATTCATAAATTTATTTTGAGTTTGCGTTTGAATGAGCAATGGACAAACGCCCAACGGACAACAAAACCAAAGCTTAGACGTGTAATCCGGGCAAATTTACCGGCGCGTACACGGTTTTCCAGCAAACGGTTTAATCCAGGGAAACCTTATTTAAGTTTCTTACTAAGCTTGAGACGTGGGCTGGGTTTCAATCGGGCTTGTTAATTTGTTGTGAAGCTTGATCATAAAAGATTGGTTATTAAATTCAATCCACGATACCGATCTAAGAATAACTTTCTATTTCAAATTTTCAATGTTAGATTCTCATTTCAGGGTAAAGATAAGTTACAAAAGGTATTTTATCAAAGGCGGTTCTCATTTTTGTCGTCCGTCGCTGCGTTTTTTTAACGCACCGTAACGCACGTGTCTGTCAGACAAAAGGAAATTGCGAATTCTGTACTCATTCCCATACAAATATAGCTACAATACAATGCAGACGCATCCGTTACGCACCGTTACTAAGTCAAATTATATTGCAACATGATTTTGAGTATAAAAAACGTGTTGCGCCGATGCCAAATGAATTAAGATCAATGCAGTAAGATTATAATGAGATAGAGGTTCGTTCGTTGCTTTTCCATAATGGCGGATGTGATTTGGTTATAATTTAGTTTTTCTTGTATATTTGAGTGTTTGATAAATAAATTTAATAGTGTTTTAAGCAATAAACTATTCTTAAACTGAACAATCTGAACATTAAATAGGAAATTGTAATTAAGGCATATATCTGACATAGTGTAATAGTGACGAGCGGATCACCACGTGGTGCAGTTTTTTTTACAACCCCTAGTCTTAAGACTAGGTTCTCTGTGTTGTGGACTCTCCCTCGGCATAATGCCACACACCTTACTGACTTACGACTTTTAACCTACAAAACTAACCTTACATAGATGGCAAAATACGACTCTACAAAAGAGTTGTGACTGTGGCTCTGCCACTATTAAATAAAAATAATAATATAATGAGATAATATTAATGAATTTCACCTTAGCAGTAGTTGTGACAGTCACAAAGAATGGATCGTAGTTATTTCTGTGCCTATACCGGTCGGAACCTCCGGACAATGGTAAGGAATCTGAAAAACAAAACACAGGTGTAAAATCAGTACAGAAACCCGAGCAACCGAACACCTACAGATAATTCCTCCAGATAAAAACAGACAAAACCTCCATAATAATTATTATTAATTATTAATTAATGTTTATTCTCCGTCCATATGGCTTCACAGAATACCAGCGCTGTAGATAGCTACTGCTATCTGCCGCACATGCTGAGTGAGGTCCATTTTCGGTGCATATGCGCAATAACCTGTGCTTACGATAAGTTTAAATGTAGTATTTTTTGTTGTTGTGTTGTGTGGACCGAAATAAATGTGTATTCTTTCTTTCTTTCTAATTGTGACTCCATAAAGTACTTAACGGTTGACTAGACTATCACATCACAGGTACTTCCTAGTTTTAAGTCCGATTGGAATGTTAGCATAATTATGTTTTATATTTTTTGTTGGGCAAAATAAACTTCATTGTTATTATTATATATTTTTAAAACAGAGTTTTGCCAAGAGTAAGAAGTAATGACTTAACTCTTCCGTTTTTGTGTCGGACCATCGTTTTAGCGGGTATTATTTTTCAGTGATAAACTTTTTCATCTTTAAATATTTATGTTACATACACTAACAGCCACAATTGTCCACTGCCGGACATGGGCATGCCCTTATGGATTGAGAAGCGCAGTGCAGGATATTGCTTTCACAGGGATCGCTGCTGAATGCCCTGGATGAATTTATGCCTCGCTTTTTAAGAAACCCACTGGAAGTTTCTATGAAAAGAGTACATCGTATGATGCCGGCTCAGAACGCCGTGTGATTCTGGCTTAGAATAGCATCATCCCATTTCTTTACCATGGGTGTCATAAGAGGCGACTTAGGGGCTCGAGGGTTACATGTGTATTGCAATTTTAATTGATGGACTGACAACCTGTTACGATGGTGATACATAATTTTCTGAATGACCCTCAAATATTTTTCATACGTGGCGTAAATTTCCGTTTTTTATTTATAAGCATGAAATATGTATGTATGAATAAACAATGTAATAAAATAGGAATTAATATTTAATTTGATCCCTTAAAGACGTTACTCCTGATATTACTTAGACCGTTGACAGTACTTACTTTCATATTCTATTCCAACTTTGAATGACTTCGTTTCGAAGGTCTGCGGAGCACATAACGTTGAACTTAAAAGGGCGGCAAAAAACAAACCAAGCACATACATGTTTGAACTAACTTGACACCAAAACGGAAATTGGTTTAAATTCAACCAGTAAGTTTATTAAAACTATTCACAACTGGACTGCTACTGAAAGTTGTACTAAATGCGACACTATCTATCGACAGTTTTGATAAAATTTTCATCTTAAAGATATTGACAATAGAAAAGTACTGATAAAAGGAACATTGAAATATTCGATTTCGTCATAGAAGAGATTATTGTTATCTTTGCGAGTTCAAGATGGATTGGCTATGACCTAGATTGTTTATCTAGTTTGGCGGTTCTCTTATGCGTCTGTCAAACGATTTTACTTGACAGCCGTATTTGTATAGAGATCAGATTGGAATAGGCAATTTCCTTTCGTCTGCAGACGCATGCGTTACGGTGCGTTAAAAATACGCAGCGACGGACGACAAGTTAGAGAATGTTTTTTTATTTTGCTCTTGACTCTAGTATAAGATGGAGCGAGCTCACTCAGAAGAAGCCTGTTCTCTCTTACTTTGAAGAGATTAGGGTTGTATGCGTTTGGAAACATAGACGTAGGTAGTGAGTTCCACTCTTTAGCAGTGTGCATTATAAATGATGACTGGAGGCGCTTAGTCCGAATTGGTGGAATGGCAACCAGGTATGGATCGTATCCGGCAATGGATTTCCAGAAAAAGTAGTTTTCTCATGATGTGGGTTTACGCGACTTACTTGTTATTTATTTAGTAGAGAGTCTATCTCTCTACGTTTCGGCTGCTTACGGCAGTTTTAGATCGACAGATCACATACCTACGCCCGCCCGTCAGCAGTGATTGCCGAACACTCACGAATAAACCCGCATAAACCCTCATCATGAGTGATACTAGTTCGTATATATTCATTCGTATACGTTCATAATAATAGGTAGTTTTCTGAAATAAGATACATTTTCTAAAGGGTTTGGGGTGAACTTTCAAGATTAACAAAGTACTCCTTAGGTTTATTGTTTATTAATTTACGCCATGCTTTATGATGTTGGCTTAGGATGTCTCACCATTTCTTTCCCGTGGATGTCTAAGAAGCGACTAAGGATCTTAATGGATTCATGCATATTACAAATCCATTCACTCATACCTACTCTAATTAATTTCTCTACGCTTACCATTAAATGAACAAATTCAAGTGGAAGAAATTGTAAAACAGTTTGAAGTATCAATCATCACAATGGTTATCGAATGAAAATTGAGTTTCGATGGCGTAACAATGACAAAAAAATAAAAGAATCAAGGCCCTGGAGGGCCCTTAGAATCTAATCGGATCAGTATCGTTATCAAACTCAACCCTTCTTAGGGATTCCCTAGCCCTTTGTGGTCAAAACAACGTACTTTACGGGTAGATAGAGTATTAGTGAGCGGCAAAGAAAACCTTTTCAGTTGTGTTTCCTGTAACGTGATAGGTAATTAACTATAATACCTAGTTTACCTAATATGTTAACCGATTAATTTGCTAGTAGATCGAAAAAGAACTGAAAAATGGAACTAAAAATGCTCTTAAGGCGAGTGTCGCTATTGTCGAGGTCGTTCACGAGTACACTCGCCTTAATGCAAGTGATGATAAGTTCGTATTAAGATTATGTGTTGTTATGGTAGTACCTATCCAAAATTCTGCAACTTCTTTTTTTATCAAATGTACTCTAGTGTCAGAGTCTTTCAACCTTTACTACTAGTAGAGGGTCTCTGACATGGTTGTGTAACGACCGGCGTCTTAGTTATCATAGACAGTAATCAGAACCGACGGCATAGCGTGCCCTCCGATGCAGGGAAGCGTCTTTAATTTTGGATAATCATGTGTTTCAGCCTGTACTGTCCTTACAAGACTAGGAAAAAATAAAAATTAATTAATATCAAGTTTTTGAGATTTCCGCCGAGTACCAAACCCGGAACCTTTGCTCCGCAGGCAGTCGCACTACCACTGCGCCACATCGGTCGTCGACTTTTGCGATTAATCCGACTAGTGCGACTGATGATTAGTACATAGGTGTGTTTAGACCACAGCTTTGACAAAATAGTACAGCCACAATGCCACAAATATCCTTTGACATTTGAACCCAATTCCGTCTATTCAGTTCGACATATAAAGTACAATGTATTTTGAATACTTAATGATTTAAAATTCTACTAATAAGTTTTCTCAGAATTTGTTAGATTCGGTAAAAAGTTTGTAAAGCTTTTAAAGAGCTCAATCAATGTAATTCCCTTTATCTACAAGAGTATTAAGACAATGGCAAAACTGAGTTTAAATAAGCGGAATCCATTACACAGATTAAAATTTTCGAATAAAATCCTATTTGCTTGACCCGAATGTGTTTGGGATAAAGATGAACCATTTAAAAGCAAAATTCACTAGACTAGCCACTCCATGCGACTTTTTTGTTTAAGTTTTAATTTTATGCCGTGTGATGCCGGCTTAGAATAGCATCGACTTTCCATCGACACGATAGAAGAAGAAGAATAGCATCAACCTATTTCTTACCCATGGGTGTCGTAAGAGGCGACTAAGGGATTCGAGGGTTATTTGTATTGCAATTTTAGGCGATGGGCTGACAACCTGTCACTTTAGTGATACACAGTTATCTGATTGAGCCTCGACTTCTGTCACACGTGATGTTAATAACCGTTTTACGGCCTTTAACGCTCTGCCTACCCCGTAAGGGATATGGGCGTGAATTATGTATGTATGTATGTTTAATTTTATGTATTTTGTGTTTTGAACGAGTAATAAAGTAGTTTTACTTCTTTACTTACTCCACTCGTGTTTCACATGAATTCAAAATAATTTATTTTCTTTATAACGGTCCCGGATTCTCTTATTTTTTACCCTTGCAATGCCACCGACAGTCAACTGTTATTTAATTGTCACAGACAGGCAGACAGAAACACTTTACTGCTCACACTTATACTTAATTATAACATGTAAACAAGAACAAAAACAAACAACACAATATAAGCAAAGGCGGCCTTAGAATACAAAACGCCCAAAACCATGCCGTTGACACGTTATCTACATTCAACTGAAGCCGTTTTCATTTAGCAGTAGTCGTGCCCATATGACAAGCCATTATTAAACAAAAAACTCCGTATTTTAAAACTATCAAGTGCTTTTCCTAACATTTAACAAGTGGTGTCCCTAATTTCGTATCCCATTTCTTAAAATCTATCTATTATGGGATAACTTGATGGTTCGGGTAATAGCCAGTCATGAATTTATAAACTTCTAATAATAATACATATCCTGGACAATCCACAAAGCGAAATCTAGACCAATACTAACCAATAATTTTAGTATGGGAACTACGAATATATGGCTGATATGTTTCTAGGAGAATTTGTTCAGTTTTATAGTATAAATGCACCCTATCAGTATTTGGAGGGTTGTCCCTTACTTAAACAAACACCCTTTCACGACACACACATACACAAATATCATTTAAAACTTTACCACCGTAATCCAATTACCAGACCCTTTAAAATTTAAATGTAGGTGGGTGTCAAAATTATACAAATAGTTCGGATACGACTGATAATCGAAATAGTTTCTGGGCGTGAAATTAGTAAAAGTAACCCTTTAGGACCGCCGCACATCAAGCAAAATAGAGATTTGACACAAATTGTAACATAAATGAAAAAACTATAAACAAATACTCTTCCTCTTCTTCTTCTTCTATAATTTAAATATAGAACAATCTTCTTGTACTCGTACTTTCTAACTATGAGATAGAATCATTAACTCTCGTGTAGACTCATCCTAATTAGTTACAGTGACGTGCAGCATCGTGTGGACCTAGCTTAATTAATCTCCGTTATGAGACCGAGGGGTAATTTCCCAATTTACGCTAAAAGGGTCAACCAACGAATCTGGGAAAATATGATATGCTTTCAAAAAAGGCTTGCGAAGCGTTCAAATAAAAACAGAGAATTAATTGAGCAATTTTTTAGGTTGATTTGAGAGCAATTTTTCGAGTTTTCAGTGATTTTATTCTTGGTAAAAAAAGTATTGCTAAAAACATAATCAAACATTTGTGCCTGCGGTATTCCCAGTATCGATCTAATATGGGATATATTAGGTCCTTACATATGAAATTGTCGTTTTGTCGTACTGGCCACTTTGATCACAAATTTCTCCTATTTGGTTAGGAATTCGAAATTCAAATTTATACAGCTATTTCCACATGTAGTTGTGTTTCGTAAACCGTCATTCATTTGGTTTTTTACTTATCTTTTTTCTGTTTGCATCGCTCAATTAACAAAATGGAAAATTTGAAATATCCATATCGCGTTATTTACGAGTACGAGTTCCACCGTGGCAATAGTGCTGCGGAAACGGCTCGAAGGGTTAATGATGTGTATGGCGGTTGTGTCGCAAAAGAAAACACAGTGCGTTTTTGGTTCCAACGTTTTCGTTCTGGAAATTTCGACCTGCAAAACAAGCCCCGTGGACGGCCGGAGACCCAAGTTGATAATGAAGAATTGAAGGCTATTGTGGAAGCGGATCCATCGCAAACCACGTCCGAATTAGCTGCAGGCTTCGGTGTTAGTGATAAAACTGTTTTAATCCACTTGAAGCAAATTGGAAAGATTAAAAAACTTGAAAGGTGAGTGACTCACGAATTGAGTGAAGCAAACCGGCAAACGCGCGTCAACAGCTGCGTTACATTACTTGACCGGCACAATAACGAAGGGATTTTAAATCGAATCATTACCTGTGATGAAAAGTGGATTCTCTACGATAATCGGAAGCGCTCATCGCAATGGCTGGACCCTGGCAAGCCAGCCAAAGCCTGCTCCAAGCGAAAATTGACCAATAAAAAGTTACTTGTAAGCGTTTGGTGGACTAGCGCCGGTGTCGTTCATTACAGTTTTCTCAAATCTGGCCAGACGATTACGGCAGATGTCTACTGTCAGCAATTGCAAACCATGATGGAAAAGCTAGCTGCTAAACAACCGAGGTTGGTCAATCGCTCTACGCCACTGTTGCTTCACGACAACGCTAGACCACACACTGCACAACAGACGGCTAGCAAATTAGAAGAGCTTCAATTGGAATGTCTAAGGCATCCACCGTACTCCCCGGACCTTGCTCCAACAGATTACCATTTTTTTCGAAATTTGGATAACTTCTTGCAAGGGAAAAAATTCAACTCAGATGGGGCAGTCCAAATCGCCTTCAAAGATTTTATTGATTCCCGTCCGAATGGTTTTTTTAGTAAAGGGATCAATGAACTACCTATGAGATGGCAAAAGTGCATAGATTACAATGGCTCATACTTTGATTAAATAAATATACTATATAAAAAAAAATCGACTTTTTGTTCCTCCCATACAAAACGCCAATTTCATATGTAAGGACCTAATACACAAAAATATGTGCAAAGATACAAGTGCCCGATATTATTAAGCCACAGGCTACAAATTTACAGGGGCCGAATTCTGCTAAATGAAAATCGTCTCAGTTGTGTTTCAATAGAGTGTCAATTGGATGATTTTGGTAGTCTGCTTAAGCCGTGTGATGCCGGCCAAGAATAGTATCACCCTTTTTCTTACCAATGGATGTCGTAAGACTACGGGACTCGAGGGTTAGATGTGTATTGCGATTTTGGGCGATGGGCTGACAACCTGTCACTGTGGTAATACACGGTTTTCTGATTGACCCTCAAACTTTTGTCAGACGTGGTGTTAATATCCGTTTTACGGCCGTTAACGCTCTGGCTTCCCCGTAGGGGATATAGGCGTGATTTATGTATGTATGTATGTAATATTAACCATTTTCGCAACGTACTAAGAATTTCACCCGAAGGCTACAAGTCACCTGTGGTTTCGTACCATTTATATGAGCCCTAACAGGCATTCAGAATATTAATCATTTAAATATCCGTCCTATATGCTGACCTCCAAACTTCAATTTGAATGATGATGATGAAATATCCGCGCGAGTCAAACGCTAGGTTTCATCGGATCATTTGTCGACTCGTTGTCCCGCACTACAGAAGAAGGCATTGGGCCCCGATTCTCTTATTTTTTTGCCATAGTAATGCCATCGACATTTAATTTGTCTTCCTGTTACCACTATGATGTTTTATGCTTTAAACTGTTAGCGGAATACAAGACGACCAAAACCATCCAACCGAAACACAACTAAGACAAGCGAAATAGCGTAACATAGCGGGCAAGCGACCTTTATGGGGACCTTTGCCCCCGGATCGACAAGGAGCGGGCTTTGTGAGTAAGTAGTATAAGTTTAGTTTTAAGTGTCATTTTTTGTAATTTATATTGACATGTATGAAATTTATGTGAATGAAATGAATTAATCAGGTGGTTCAGTTTGTAATGTTCTCACCAGACTGAGAACCAATTCACAAAGTGATAAATATCGAGCGGAGGCGGGCAAGGAACGAGCTGCGGTAGCCCAGATGGAAAAGGCGTCGCCACTAGTAATGCGAAAGTCGCAGGTTCATCCTGCCCGCGCTTAAAAATTTTGCAATAAAATAAATATCAACTTTGTGAGTGTCCCACCGAGAATCAAACCTAAAACCTTTGCGCCGCAGGCAGTCCCACTACCATTGCGCCACATCGGTCGTTGATGCAGTACTGCATAACACACACACTCATGTACTATGTTTTATTTTTCACTCACAGTGCTATATTATTTTCATTAATAAAACTAAGCAAATTGAAAAAAGTATTCGTTACAATAACTACTAGATGTCGCTTGTAAGTCGAGACAAATACAAAGGGTTTAAAAATTTGGAAGTTTCAGTGGAAGTGCCGGTAGCTAATTTGGCAGAGCAAAGGGACGGTACCCCACGGTTCCGGGTTCAAGTCCCGGTGGGCACAAATATTTTTTAATTTCTTATTTTGATCTCAAAATAAAATATGTTTGGTTCGGTTCGGAGGCTGTAACTCAAGAACGGTAGTAGTTAAACAAAGTGGATTTTCACAAAATGTGTATTACTATTGTCACTATAACAAAAAATATAAAACAATTAAATAAAAGTAACAATAAAAGGGGAACGGAACCCTATGTGCGCGAGTCTGACTTGCATTTGGGCGACTTTTGGTTTGTCGATGGCAGACACTATATCAACATATGTGTCAAAGTACATGTCAATGACTAAGTTGCAAAGGTCAACATTGAAAAATGTTTATGCGTTAAAATCACACAAACAAAAAATTACAATGACGCAAAATATTAACCTACAAAATGACAAAAGTTTTGTCTAGTGCGAGGTGTCCACTAACTCCAAAATTCATAACAAAAGCGCGTCCTAAGCTTAAAATTTCGACGATGTAATGTCTGTAGGTGTGGCTCAACACCAAGCCTCACATCTCCTGATTCATTAATGACCCAGACCTCACACTGAATAGGCATTGTAACATGTTTCGGAACAAAAGCCTGGTTTAGGTTAGAGTTTTGGACCCATTATTATTTAGTTAAGGTTTGATGTGGTCTTTAGGAAAATGAACTTTATTCCTCATCGTCATGTTCTTTTGCATTATTTTAATTCATTGATTTATAAAACCAGTAATCTCCGACAGTGAAACGAAACGTAATTTAAATAGGATCAATAGGAAAACTTATATTAAAGCTGAACAATGTAAAAAAACTGCGTTTTCCTTACGCATTATTATTTTGCTTATTTTTTATTTTATTTAACAAAGTAAAATAACAAATAACACACAATAGGTATTAATAACAAAAGCAAATTTATTTCAGAAGCCAAACTCATTATGACGTCGTTAAATAAATCCAAGAGAAATAAATTACAGTAGGTAAATAAGGAAAATCGGGAAGATGGACTTTATAATAAGGTTAGATTTTTGATATTATCAAGATAGAATTTTAGATTTGTACGTAGTAAGGTGCATTGCCGTGTGGTGTCTTTGAATAGCATCACTCCAATTCTACTCGTGGGTGTCGTAAAAAGCAACTGAGGAATAATCATCAACTGCTGCCTGTTTAAAGATAATAATAATAATAATAATAATAAATGGGCACCAGAGTCCCCCATCTTGCATTGCGCTCGCCAGCCTGCCACACATGCCCTAATAAATTCACTCACACCCTTGATTTTAAAAATGTCCCGTAGAAAGTGTGAGATGAGTGCTCTATGAGTGGTAAGACTAGTCGATGTGGACTTCTGTGCAGAAATTCAGAAAGAACCAGTTTAGAAACAGAAACTGTAAACTAAAAACTCGTCTCACTCAGACTTTACACATTGCGATGCACACAAATAATCCTACATAGGTCTGAAAAGACTCTTAAAACATTCAAATAATATCTTTAAAGTACCAACGTATTGTCTCTCTAATAAATCTGAAAGAAAAGTGTAAAAGACAAGAGTCTTAGGCGCACGATAGCGCATCGGCCAAGTTCTAGCACGCAAAGGGCTCTATTCACCCGCCCGCAACGCATGAAGTCACTTTTGATCCCTCAGTATCTAGGTATATACCTATTTATTAACGGATCCAGATGTAACAACATAATAACATCATAGTATAGTATCGGGTGTCAGTAATGATAATGAACGGTAAAGTTACGGTCAAAGTCATCAATAAATTTACATAGACAAATATTCCAACTTGCTAGGGCAATTCACCTTCCTGCCTTTCGCTGTGGTGGTAATCGGTATTTGAGGTGCTGAGGCATGAGCGTTCATCACTGAAGTAGGGAGACGCATCAGACAATACCGACTAGAACCCCACACCGAATCGTACCTGTTTTTATTATTAAGGATGGGTTTGCTCTTGACTCTAGTCTAGGTCATAGAACAGAGACAGAGTCTAAGATGGAGCGAGCTCACCCAGAAGAAGCCTGTTTACTCCTACTTTGAAGAGATTAGGGTTGTATGCGTTTGGAAACACTAAGACGCAGGTAGTGAGTTCCACTCTTTAGCAGTGCGCATTATAAATGATGACTGGAAGCGCTTAGTCCGAATTGGTGGAATGGCAACCAGGTACGCATGATATCCGGCAGTGCGTCTGGATGTCCGATGGTAGAAGGTAGCTGGTGGAACAAGGTCGTGAAGCTCTGGAGCACACTCTCCAAAGTACAATCTGTAAAAAACCGACAAGCAGGCAACCTTGCTGCGATGTGCCAGGCTATGTAGCTTGGTGTCCACCAGTTTTTTCCATCCAACGCAGAAACGCCGTCAAAGTGTTAGGCACTTTTTCCAGGTACAACTAGGGGTGGTCTCTTTATTGACTACTATTGATTTATATAAATATTATTTATTTTACATGTAAATAGACTCTGTTAGTAGTGTAAAATATATCCTAATTATAGTTGTTCTATTGTTATCTTTTTATATGCAGTTACATAACTTCACAGACAATAAAAAGGGACAGATACTATAATTATTAAAAGTATGTAACACACGTTAGCAGGGTATCTTATCAGTAACAAAATTATCTCCTTGATAAGAAGAGCTGGCAAGTCAGTTTCGATTAATCTAATGGAGAGTTGACAGGCAGCCATGAAACTGTTTTTTGTGTTTGTGTTTATAATTTTAATAGTACCAATAATTGATGGTGCTAAAATTCTAGCTTATATTCCATCGCCAGCTATAAGTCATCAAGCACCGTTCCATGCTTTATTTCAAGAACTGGCCAGGCGTGGACACCAGGTAGACGTGATAACTACAGATCCGGCATTTCCTAAAGGATCCACTCCACCCAATCTGACTGAAATTGATGTTCACGATGTATCTTATGGTGCAGTTGTAGAAAAATTTAGAAACTCTACTAGCACTAATCATGGTGATATTTTTAGCCAAATGTGGATCGGGCTTAATATGTTCACAGAATTCATGGATGATCAACTCAGTGTCAAAGAGGTGCACGATGCTATCCATGGAAAAAAATATGATTTACTTTTTCTAGAAGCCTGTGCAAGGCCTGCTCTGGCTTTGACCCATGTCCAATAAGGTTCCTGTTATATTACTCAGTTCTTTTGGGCCTATGTTTAATATAATGAACATTATGGGTGCTCCTACACATCCATTACTATACCAGTCTTTCACTCGACAAAGAATTTACAATTTAACTATATGGGAAAAGATCAATGAATTGTATGTTCACTATAGATTACATATTATGTACGCTAATGTGGAAAAACGGGAGAACAAGATGTTACAAAAGCATTTTGGTACAGACTTACCTTCGCTCAGCACATTTTACGATAACATTGATATGGTGTTTTTAAACACTCATCCAATTTTTGAGGACAATCGTCCTGTACCACCTAGTGTCGTTTACATTTGGGGAAGTCACAAGAGATCAGAAAAGGAATTACCAAAAGTGAGTTGAATCAGACAAAACAGGATACAGTGAGTTGGAAAGGATATAACTTATTTCTTCTGATTTGTAGTAGTCAACTACAAAATCTTTGAAATCTATAAGTAGGTACTTTTTTACAGGATTTAAAAGAATTTTTAGATTATTCCAAACACGGTGTTATTTACATGAGTTTTGGGACAAATACAGATCCTTCGTTACTACCCGCAAAGAAAATCAAAAACTTTGTCAAGGTTTTCTGCCAGCTACCTTACGACGTCTTGTGGAAATGGAATAAAGATGAACTACCAGGAAACTGTAAAAATATTAAATTTGGGAAATGGTTTCCACAATCAGACCTTTTAAGTAAGGACCTCTTGATTTTAATTTCTAAATGCTCTTTTTGAAGAGGTGTTTAGCTGTACATCATGTAGTAATTTCAAATAAATATTTTTCCTCAAGATGCTTGAGGATTCTCGTCTGTTGATGTCATTTATCTAATCATATGAAAGAAGAATAGCTTCCTTGTAAAATTGCAATTGGGGTCTTAGTAAACTTATTATATTTTTTAGGACATCAAAACGTCAAAGCCTTTGTTACTCAAGGAGGTCTACAATCTACTGAAGAAGCAATAAGGGCTGGTGTACCTCTGATTGGTATACCGATGGGAAGAGACCAGTTTGCTAATGTGGAAAAATATGCGCACCATAATATTGGCGTACAATTAAATTTAAAATCATTGACTGAAGATAATTTTAAGGATGCCCTCAGAACTGTTATAGAAGACGAAAGGTGAATAGTGAAGTCAAATAAGGCATAAAGCATGGTGTTACATCTATGTAAAGATTTACTTTGTTATTATCTTATCAGCAACAGAAGATTGGCAAACCATCTAAATAATATTTTAGCAGTAGAGTAGGTGAAGAGTAAGAGCAGGATGGCTGTTAACCTGAATGAGGCATATTGATGAGTGGTGTGCAATTGCAGAGGCCAATTTCCAGCAGTATGCAATGTGAACGGAACAGCCCTCTGGATACTTATAGGGTGCATTCAGATCATCAAACTGAACAACTTTCATTGAAAAAATATTTCAGGAAACGCCATTTTTTTTACTTTCCATGGTAGGTAATTGCAGTCTGCTGATCTTGATTATGTATGGTAGATCAAAAAAAAAATCGTTTCCTGACTAATGTCCTATGGAAAAGTTTTTCAGTTTCATGATCTGCATGCACCCTATCAGTATTCGGAGGGCTGTCCCTTACAACCGTATAAATATAGGGTGATAATAATGATGATATGATAGCTGCAGATACCTAGTTAAAATAATTCTAAATCATATTTCCACAGCTACCGTCGCAACATAAAGAATCTGGATGCCCTGATGCAAGACGAGCCCATGTCAGGCCTAGAACGTGCGATTTGGTGGACGGAACACGTATTACGTCATGGCGGTGCGCGCCATCTACGGGCACCCGCTGCTAACATATCATTAGTACAGTATTTGGAATTAGACCTTGTAGCTGTAGTAGTATTGACGCTATCAGCAATTTTTGTGATAGCTTTTACGGTTTTGATATTTTGTTGTAGATTAGTAAGAAATAGAAATGCTGTGCATGTAAAGAAAACAAAGATAAATTAGTACATTAAACTACGAAAATGTAGAGTCAAAGCCTGCCTAAACAAAAATTTACACTTTGTGAAATAAAATAATGAAATCCGTTATATTTATTTATTTATAACTGCGTCTTTCCTTGTACGAATTCCTATATTACTCTTTTTAGGTATGATAACCAAATGATAGCTTGGCCTTTATTTTAACACCTACCTTTTTGTAGAAATTTCTTTTAAATCTGGTACACATACCATATTTATTACATACATACACATACACATATCACGCCTATGATTCCTAGCGGGGTAGGCAGAGCATAAACATTTACGCCACGTCTGACACATTTGAGGGTCATTCGGACAATTGTGTATCGCCATAGTGACAGGTTGTCAGCCCATCGCCTAAAATTGCAATACACACCCCTAAGTCGCCTCTTACGACTCCCACGGGCAAGAAATGGGGTGTTGCTATTCTAAGCCGGCATCACACGGCACTATTTATTTGTATATCTTATTTATTTTTGTATGCATGTAGTTATTAAATGTAGGTTTGTGTATTTTTTTTTATAATATTAAATGATTTATGTACTTTGTATTTTTGGTTATTCTTCTTATTTACTTTTTTTTGTGTATGGGCCGGGTCCTTTGGGCCCGCCCTTTGACTCTTTCTATTTATCTTTTTGTTGGCCGGTAGAGAATGCCGCGTGCATTATGCCTGGTCTGGTTTATCATACAGTTATGAAGAATAACCAGTGTAAGTTGATGGTTAGGTTTATGTTCTGCTGATTAAAATCTTACATTATGCAATTCAGATAACGGAACTCATCTGCTTTTGCCTTCGTATAGTTCAGTCGCTAAATTTCAGTTTGTAATTACAACTTGCACGAAACTTTAGACATCATACAATTTAAAATGTAAAAACGTGGACCCGAAGTCTGGTAAATGAAAATCGTTTCAGTTGTAAATAGAGTAGTTTTTAGCATAGGCATAGTTTCGGGCGTTTCGTATTCTGGAAACAGTTTGACTTAAAGAATATCACAGTGACAATAAAATTACAGTTCATTGTCAATGGCATTGCAAGAGTAAAAAAAACGGCCTAGGTTCAAACCACTTTCAAAGAACTATTTAAAACAAAAACTTTTATTTAAATTACGCAATCTAAGCAAGAGAAAGCTTAGTACCATAGAGTTGAGAATACAAAGGCTTTAGAATAGTAGGGGCAACTGCAGTGCGTGTAGGCTAACAGGTTGGGGGCGCAGTGTTGCCTGCACTAATGTGTAACTCTGCAGATGTTAGCGGAAATAGAGTTCTTTGTTCTGAAAGTATGATTAGACGGTTATCAAATTGTTTTTTTTTTCATAGCAGTCATACAGTTAAAAAAGAAACAAGTTAGGAAAGTGTTGTGACAATGGCGAGTTTTTCCTGACTAGTAAGGAAAGGTCGAATTCAGTCAGAACCATCGTGGGTTATAAAATACACAATATAGGATAGTGTTCAATTTAAAAAAATTAAGAATTGAACCTGAGGATTAAAAACTAGAAGTACTTAGGTATCATAAATTAATATGCAAGTCACATTAGGCGTAGGAGCACATTACTACATAATCAATTTAAAAAATATCTAGCCTTTCCCAATTTGTGAATTATAGGTGAATCATATTCTGTATAAAACATGAAATCCAGAATATTTAAATGTCGCAAACAAAACATAAATAAAACAGTCTAGCTAGTCAAAGCTCCTTTATTCCGTCTGCTTCTTAAATGAGCCCTAGCCACTTCGCTCAGGTCGAATTTTGCAACAATAGATTTGTATTGTTCTTCAAACACACATGTGTGCTTTTACGAGTGGAGTAGCTAGGCGTCATACCAATGCCTGTTTTAAAAAAGCGATTACACATCCCGTTATTTCGGGCCCGATTCAGTATACAATGCTGGTTATCTTCAGTTTGTTGTATTGTTGTCCATGACACAACCAGCTATGTATACCGATTCGTTAGGGTAGGGTATGTAGAAAACTGCTAACTATTTTTCAAGGCTGGATAACTAAACTTAATATTGAAGATGGGAGTTTTACTGTTGTCTGCATCTGATGTTTGTGATTTCAATATTTGAATACATTAAAAAAAAAATTGTACCGATTGTACGATCGATGGGAGTGGGACAGTTCTGGAGTGGTGTCTTTGCATTGGAATAAGCATCGTAGGACGGCGTTTCACCAGCTCAACCAACGTAGTAGTAGTACTGATGTAATCAGCCCATGGTTTAGGTTTAGGTATAGAGGCACTTGAAGGCGATCTATGTCCAGCAGAAGCCTTTTTATGGCTGATTAAGATGACCGAACGAACCTCATTTAATTAGGAAGTTAAAGCATTTTAGAGCGTTACCATATCCGGTATATTCTGTCGGCCTGGCAACCTTCTACACAGCATCCCGGTCCATTTCAGCAGCTTCCAGTACCGTGAAGCCGGCCGCGCCGAGCGGTCGTCCGTGCGTCGTCTGCGCTTCGGAGCGCACGTTCGTCAACAAAGGTTCCGATTTAAAAAAAGAAACGCGAGTGCTTCGCTGTCATTGGCTGGGGAAAAAAGTTTTCTGTTTTATCGGTTGCTAGTTGCATGTGATTGAATACTTGAATAGGGCTGTGCTGTGAGTTTGTCAAATGTTGGGCATTTAGTGTTTGGAAATGGATGGGGAGAACAGAATCATCCTTAATGTTGGTGGAATAAGGTGGGTTTACATTTTACAAAAAATATAACATTTGAAACGCTTTCAGGGTAGACAGAGTATCAACGGATATGAAATGTAGGTATCAACCGACTATGACATTTCAGAATTTCAGTTTTTTATTGCATGTTTTTATCATTTTACAAATACAATATAAAGTCGCACGAGAATAATTTTCAGGGTAGACAGAGCATCAACGGCTTTCGTCAAAATGTAGCGAGTTTTATCTGTTTTTTTTTACTGATACACTGAGAAACAGATAGGAGCATAAGGTGCATTTCAATTGAGGCAGAGCGGATATCAGCGGAACTTAGCGGTGCATGAATTGACTAATCACTGACGCGGAACGGATATTTCGAGTTTTATGATTCCGCTCCGCTCCGCCTCAATGAAGATGCACACAAAATATTGTTAAGTTTATACCTACCTAATAAACTAAAATGGTCTCTCATTATAATTGATTCGACTTAAACGGCACAAAATGAAACAACATGTCTTTTTACTATCCCGGACACGTAACCACCAGGGCTTGGATTCTTTTATTTTTTACCCTTACTATGCTGGCGACACTCCACTTTCATTATACTGCCACTGTGATTTTCTATACTTCAAACTTTAAGCAGAATACGAAATGACCAAAACTGTCCAACTGACGGGACATTGACTCACAATTGACTCGAATTCTAATCAGCAGACTTCGGGCCCTCTCTGTCTCTTTTCGAGTGGGCCACCGAGTCGTCAACGACCCGATGAACCCTGATTCTCTGCAAGAAATATGACTCCGTGGTTTGGACATTACGGTACGTAAAGCCATCGGTCCCGTGGTTGTCTTAGTACGCTTAGATGGCGGCTTTTACACAACCATGTCAGGGGCCTTGGATAAAATTGCGTCTACACCCAATTAAGTAGAAGAAAAGATACCTCTGCGTCCGTAAACACCTTTCGACTTTTTCAACCAGCTTTTCTTAAATTGAAGCTTTTCCGTCTTCTTTTAAAAGTTCTGAAAGGAATGATTTTCTGTGAAAAGATTTTGGCAAGGAAAGGTGTTGTTAACACGTTGCCATAAAATATCTATATTCAATTAAGTTTCAAGTCTGGATGTACAAATATTAGCTAGATAGATACAAATTATTTTGGGGCGTACATCAGCATAATGTCACTCATTGAAAATTATTTATACAAAGAATATTTTTAAAATTTCCACCCTGTTCTTTGTGGAGAGCTTTTCAGTTTCATGGCTTTATCCATAAAGAAAGTGATCAATTTTCCTTAAAGAATATATTTCAGGAAACGTAAAAAATGGACTTCCCATAGCATCGATCGTTATTTTACATGGGACGTCGATAATTTTGGTCATATCCTGACATATGTTTCTCGTGTATAATTGATCAGTATTATGGTCTGCATCCACCCTATAAGTATTAGGAGAGCTGTCCTTTACACCCTGTATAATTTATATCACATGCACCGGCAAATATTGTAATACAAACAAATACAAATGTCAATCTGTGACAGCCGCATTGCATGGTTGCCGGAATCGGTATTTTTACAAAAGGAGTTGATTATCGAGGCTTACGTTGCCGCAACACTGGTTGCCATTTATATGAACTGCCAATATGTGGCGCAGTTGTATAGCGAGTGCCTGCGCTGCAAAAGTTACGAGTTTGATTCCCAGTAGGGCAATCACATTGCAGGCTGAACCACCTGATTTGCCATAAGTAAGGTAAGTCCTGTCCTTCAGAGGGCACGTTAAGCCGTCGGTCCCGGTGGTGTCTATGATTACTTAGACGGTGGTCGTTCTACAGGCAACCATGTCAGATGACACCAGGGTTTATCGAGTCGTTCGTCGACGCGGTGTCCCACAAGAGAAGAAAGAAAGTATAAAATTTATATGTGTGGCTATTACAAACCACAATAAAGTACGTATTTTGCGGTTTACCTAGAAAACATTAAATAACCGAGGGTTCCGTTATCATGGACATACAAACCCTTTCTTTTGATATATAAATATACGGGGTGAAAGGGACAGCCCTCGGAATACTGATAGGGTGCATGCGTACAATGAAAATGAAAATTAAAATAAAATAACTTTATTCAATGTATTCAATGAATTGAGATAAAAAAATAAAAATAATGGCAATGACAAAATATTACCCTCCATACAAAATCAAAATCAGCTGACTGCATTGCTATGGAAAGTACAAAAAAATTGACGTTTCCTGAAATATTTCTTCATGGTAAGTTGATCAGTTTTTTGGTCTGGCACCTTATAAGGATTCTGAGGGCTGTCTCTTATACCCTGTACATAATATCTTCTAGATTATTTCCTAAGCTTGTCCTTCAAAACGAAGTAACTTGCCAAATTTGTTTGATGTAAAGTGATCTTTTAAGTGTTACGTTTTTTTCCTTTTGAGGTACGGGACTCTACAAAGAAAAAACTGCCTGAGTAACTCCTTTTTTTAAGTCGGTTTTTATTAAACGCAGTGTAATATCGTGTTCGTATTAACAAGCACTTTAATAATTTTTATTCTTTCAATGGCCCAATAAGCAATTCCAAA
This sequence comes from Tuta absoluta, assembly GCA_027580185.1. Classification (NCBI taxonomy): domain Eukaryota; kingdom Metazoa; phylum Arthropoda; class Insecta; order Lepidoptera; family Gelechiidae; genus Tuta; species Tuta absoluta. The sequence continues at coordinate 1,951,801 of JAQAHW010000038.1, forward strand.
TCTTATCCGATTTCGTTTGATGTTTCTCAGAAGCAGGAAACACTCCTGAATAAGCAATTTGCGAACGAATTTAAGCTCTGCGTTCTTCATCATAAAATTTGCTTTGCTTTACAAGGCTTAGATTAGCGGATCTAATTTGGCATGTAAAATCAAAGGCGAAGCATCTATTAGAATATATTTCTTAAGATTCCTTTTAGACTACGTGCTGCACTTATCACAAAAAAAACATAATTCGATAAAAACTATAACTATCGAAAACTTTAAGCTAAGGTTCAGTACAATAGTACAGAGATAGGTACTGAAGTTTATTTATAGAATACAAACTATGCATCAAAATGTCCGATGCCCAAGTTTTATGCATTATCCTTATGTAAAATTTGAAACTACAAACTCAATGAAATATTCGCTGCAATTTATGTTATGGATACAAGTGCCTAAAAACGGTCACTTTGGATATTAATTGCCATAACTTTAATTACAGCGAATATTTTGTTGAGTTTGCAGGTTCTAATTTTACACAAGGGTAATACTTAAAACTTGGGCATCGGTCATTCTAATATATTGTTTCTATAAAGATAATGCTTTTTTTTTGTGGAGTGGCGCCACCGTCGAGGTCGTTGACGGCTACACTCGCCTTAAAATACACACGGTAAATGATTAATCTCGAAACAGTATTCTTCTGGCATTGGTCCGACAGATTTTAATGAACGATTATTAATTAATTACGATTTCGCCTGGATACTTTCATCAGACTCTGACCTGGGCCCGAAGTCTGCTAAATAAAAATCGTTTCAGTTGTGTGTCAATGGCCTGTCAGTGGGAAAGATTCGATCATTTCGTAATCTGCGAACAGTTTGAAGTATAGAAAATCGCAGTGGCATTATAATGACAGTGGAGTATCGCTGGCATTGCAAAAAATGAGGAAATTCGGGCCTTGGCAACCCTCTAAGCTAATCATAATTAATTACTTTTCCTTATCCGTTGAAAAATTGTAGCATAATCGTGTACTAATAAAAAAGCTTACGGAATGAAAAGACAGCCTATAATTTTTTATGTTAAGTAAAAATTCAATAAAGTCGCTAAAGCCCGAAATTCCGTAGCTAATTAATTATATTTAATTAATTACCAGTATCGCACCTTTCCCGTACTTTAATAATTATGTTATCTTAATGAAATTATGAAAGTCAAGTTTAAAGCGCAACAAAAAGTAACAAGCCGAAAGGAGGTCAAATTAAACATGAAACTGAACAACTTTCCCCATGGAGCAAGGTCAAATTAAGAAAAAAATTGGACCTCCCATAGTAAATTAACTAGATGATTTTTGTATGGGAGGTCCAGTTTTATTTTAGTTTTATTTTGACTTAGGGGGAGGGGGGGGAAGTTGTTCAGTTACATTAACACCTTTACCTTTAATTAGGTTGAAAATAATGATCAAAAATACAATACGAAATGTAAACCGCTCTCTACTTCACATATCAATTACTGAAATTACCCGATAAAGTACAAATACTTGTGGATATCTTATCTTGATCTCTTGATCGCAATCGTCTTAAGTGCACCTTAAATAACTGGCCCGATGGCGTAGCGGAGAGAACTCCTGCCTCTTACGCCGAGGGTCGTGGGTTCGACTCCCACAAAACTCAAATATTTGTAAAGCAAAATTTACAGATACCTATTTGTGTTTAGTCTGAGTGTTCTCTATGTATAATGTGTATTTTATGTAGTTTATTTACAAAAAAATATATACAAGTAACAATATCAGCTATTCAGTTCCCATAGTAGAAGCTATGCTTATTTTGGGGTTAGATGGAGCTGTGTGAAATGTCCAGGATATTTATTTATTATTATTTATTAACATGGACTATGTAGCCACTTCTGTAAGATTGTATTTTGATTCTTTTTTGTTTATGTGTTATATTTAATACTGTTTGATGGAGACGAAAAAGTCTTACATCTCTACGAGAAGGCTACGCAGAGTGCTACGAAAGCTCTACGCGAATTTCATAACAATAACAGAAATTAGAGAGACGGTTCAATAAGAGAAAATAAATAGAATTTATTCGCAAAGTAATCATCAAATTAGAACACAAAATGAATTAATTTAGAACCACCTCAATTCTTTTCTAGTTAACAACAATAAGGGAAATTTCCCTTTTTAAGTTATCTTAAAACAAACAATAAATTTACAAAAAGGAACAACCAAAACGCAAGTGGCCTGCTCAGTATCCCTTTTTTCTCCCTTGAATTAAAATTTTATTTAATTAAAGTTAATGCAATTAACTTCTTGTTCTTTATTTGTATGTATGTATTACTAATTGTAAGTGTACTTACTACTTAAGTGTTATTTTTATATTTTTTTTTATTAATTTTATAATTTTACTGTTACGGTTTTAATTTGCTTATCATGCAACTACTTACAAATCATTTCTTTTTTGTCTCTGTTTCTATGTAAAGGTTGCCTGGAAGAGATCGCTGCAAGCGATAAGGCCGCCTTTGCTTACTTTTAGTCTTAAGTTTTCTGTATTGTTTTGTTTCTGTTGTGTATGTTGTAAGCAATAAAGTGTTCATCTATCTATCTTCTTTTCTTGCTAATACTATCCATATCAACACTACCTAATTACGAAGAGGAAAGTTTATTTTGTGTATTTGTTATGAGAATCTCCGAAAAAACAGAACCAATTTTTCAACATTCTGTTACGATTATAAAACTTAATATAAGTTACTTTTAACTACATAAAAATATCTTATTCCCATGGTAATACGGTTAGCAGCGGAGCCAGTGGATGAAATGGGTTGATTTAGTAGCAAATATAGCGAAAAATCATTGCCTAAAAGCCTGCTTAGTCAGTTGTTTGCTTAGTAACCCTTCCATGACCCCAGGGATAAGTATTCGTTATCGTGAACCCTTGGGTACAAAGTATCCTTTTCATTCGCATCTTTTTCGTTAGTAAAATTACTTTTATCAATATTCAGGAACATTTGTTTCGAAAGGGTGACACAGGGAGCCATTTTTTATTGGTGGGTGCTTACTTTATGGCTATGTAACCTACAGGAATATCATGTAAGACGTTGCGTATTTGAATAAATAAACTTATTTATTCTATAGGCACAGGCAAAACTTATTTATTCTATAAAAGTAATTAGTAAGTTAATTGCATGCATTAACATTGATTAATTGATTCCAGTATAAACTAATTATGAACCCTTATTCCCTTATTTTTAGGCACTGTAATGCCATCGACATTCAACTGTCAATTTATTGCCACTGTGATTTTCTATACTCCTAACGGCCAAAACCATCCAACTTAAACACAACTGAGGCTTTTCAAATAGCAGAATATGTCCTTAGAACATAGGCCTATTTGTTGGTATTTTAACTATTAAGGCGGTTATTTATCTATCTCTTCTCGTGTGGGACACCGAGTCGTCCAACGACACGATGAACCCTGATGTCAGAGTTTTTCAACCACCTACTACTAGTAGCCTCTGACATCGTTGTTTCACGACCGCAGTCTAAAATATCATAGACAGCAACCGGGGCCGACGGCATTACGTGCCCTCCAAAGCACGGAACCATTTCTTTTCGGACAATCAGGTGGTTCACCCTGCAATGTCCTTACCGGACCGGGAACAAATTCACAAAGTGATAAATATCACTCTTTGTGAGCGTCCCACTGAGAATCGAACCCGGAACCCTTGCGTCACAGGCAGTCGCACTACCACTGCGCCACATTGGCCGTCCGATTACGATCTTTTTCCCATACAAATACGACTACGGTGCGTTTACTGATGCGTCTGCCAAACGGTTCTACTACTTGTTGTCCGTCGCTGCGTATTTTTAACGCACCGTAGCCGTATCCGTATGGGAATAAGATTGGAATTCGCAATTTTCTTTCATTTCACAGACGTTACGGTGCGTTAAAAATACGCAGCGATGGACGGCAAGTGGGAGAACCGCCTTAGGTTGATGAAAACTTGGACTAGTTAGGTAAATACAAGTTTGGGAAATAGTCAAGGTTGATCTAAAGAGTGGTTTTCATTATAACTACTTTATACCCAATTAGATTTCTGCCCAGCGGTTTCACCCCGTGCCACTCATTTTCTTGTGGTAATAGTTGTTTTCTCGCTCTAAAAAGTGGCATGTGTGTTATTCCGGGCTATAATTTACTTGTGTTCCAAATTTCATCCAAATCGGTCAAGCCGTTTGAGCGTGAAGAGGTAACAAACATACATACACAAACTCTCAGATTTATAATATCAAGTACGGATGATCAGAACAAAATGTGTTTTAAGTCTTTAAGATTAATCTAGCTCTTAAATTTTAACGTTCCCGGTTGTTTACATTATTCATAGTTAAAATTTTAACGTTTTCTTACCGACCATTTTTTATTAATTAGACGCTTGCAAAAGCGCCGAATTATCGAGAGTTCAAAATAATAGGCATTCCTCGGTAAGAACTTAATTTAGCTATCTACAACCGTGATGATGATGATGATAATCTTTCCGACCGATTTCGGCCATGGCGACCACTTCAACTTCATTTAGTTATCTACAACCGTATGATTCTAAGTAACGGATGAACTCAAGCAAATAACGGAGAGGTTTGTAAATATTTAGGGTCGTTCGTTGACCTCACAACTAAAAAACAAACCGGTAAAATAAATATCAGCCATTTCTTCCTACATCCTGTTTAAAATAGGTTGGTTCTCACACGCATCGCCGGTTACCCGTTTTATACCCGTGTGCTGCCGGGTCAGATATAATAAAAAGAAAACATATTTATTGTTATGAATTTTATATCACTATTCTGCATCTTAAAACTACTTTTCTTTACCCCTAGGTTGTCTGGTAGAAATAGCTACCTACCTATAAGCTCGCCTTTAATGTACCCTTTATTTCTATCTGTATGCCCAAGTCTTGTTTTTTGCAAATAAAGTTTATTTATGTTTATATTGAAATAGCATCATCCAATTTCTACTCGTGCGTATCGTCAAAGGTGACATCAGTCCATTCATCCAGTGGATAAGCAGCAACGATCCCTGTGATCGCAACATCAAACACTGCACTCGTCAGTCCGCCTGCCAAGCGTGGTGACTATGTTAAACGTGCCCCAGTAGAAGGAGGACCATGTCCAGAATTGGACTGTTGTGGCTGTTGAAGTTTAAAGGCCAAAAAGAGTTGTAGGTAATCGCAAAGAAACGCCGCATATCACAATAACACACGACGCCGCATCGCCGTGGGGCTGTTACAGGCTGTCATTTACTTTTTTTAGGGTGAAAGCTGTATACCTAAAACGGGAAGTATTTCAAAAATTTGATATGTCACATACTTAATTGCTGACTGCCAAATACCGCAATATCACGTGGCAAATGTGTCTTCCTACATCCTGTTTAATATAAGGCATATTTCACACCCGTAGCACCGGGACGCGGGATTAATATTCATAATGTTTCGTCTCGGCCTTATTTCCGCCGCTTGATTACTATAGCACCTGCCTCTGTGGTGTATTAGAGTAAGCCTTGGGCTTTCAGTTCAGCTGTCGCAGGTTCAATTCGTTGGAAATACAAATGAGAAAAGAAGCAGTTTTTAGGACAGTTTATGTAGCATAATCACATTAAGTGCTATCACAGTCCACTGTTGGACACGAATCTCCCACTTGACTGATATTTTCCATACTAGGCGGATAAGTGAGCGCAGTGCAACATGTCGTTTTCACAGGAAACAATACTTCCCATTCCCTAAATGTATGCCTCAGTCGCCTTTTACACGATGTTTTATACTAAAGGTATGCATGGGGTGATGCTATTCTTAGCTGGAAACACACAGCAAACTATTTATTTTAGTGATTTGCCCAACAAAGATAAAAAGAAACGAGCACAAGTGTATTTGTCAAAATTAAATAAACATGGAGTTTTATCAAGCGCCGAAAGTTGCAAATATTAACTTAATAAATTAGAAAATTAAAAGACACGATACGAGATAGAAAGAAAGAAGAAAGAAAGAAAACACATTTATTTCGGTCCACACAACACAACAACAAAAAAATACAATATTAAAACTTAAGCTATCGTAAGCACAGGTTATTGCGCATATGCACCGATAAAACCTAGCCTATGACACTCAGGATAATGTGAGGATTCTTCTGAATCTGTACAGTGGTTAACAAGTTATAGCATTTTTAAGAATTGCACATTTATACAAATTTTGTATGTGCTATAACTTCGTATTTGTATTACAAATAAATATACATACATGCACTTTCAAAACATTATACACCTTTTTTTGGTTGAGCAGTCGTGTAAGAACAAGTGTTTTAAAATCTCTGGCACCAGGCTTCATCAGCTTTGCCACCAAACACGGAATAAAAATTCAGGGGCCGCATTCCGTTATTTGAAAATTTCAGTTGTACTTATTTTTATAAAATTTCAGTTAAAATATTTGGCCGTTTCGTATTCTGCTAACAGTTTAAAGTATGAAAAATCAAAGTGATAATAGAATGACAGTTGAGTGTCGTTGGTAATACAAAGGCTACATAATCAGAGAATCGGGGCGTAGTAGGCATTTTGGTGAAATTACATAAGTATTCATACAATGTTTCGTCCCAAGCCTACCTATTCTCATTAAGAAGGTACGTGTTCTACTGATGGGCATGAACGAAAAAAGGGCCTTATCAAGGGTTAATCAAAGGAACAGGCTGCTACTGCATTTTCTGTGAAAAACAAAGCCAAGCGTAGTGGATATAGCAAAATACGTCCAAATAATAATAATAAATTATACGTCTAGCAAAATTCGCGGTCAACAGATGAGCCCAGATGGAGAGACGTCGCTACTAGTCATGGCGAAAGTTGCAGGTTCAAATCCTACCTGCGGTAGAAATTTTGCATGTTTCCAAAAATTGTGTAGTTATTATTTGAATTTTTAGTACATACATACATATATCACGCCTTTATTCCTTGCGGGGAAGGCAGAGCGTAAACGGCCGCAAAAAACGGACATTCACGCCACGTCTGACAAACTTTTGAGGGTCATTCGGAAAATTGTGTATCGCCATAGTTACAGGTTGTCAGCCTGTCGCCTAAAATTGCAATACACACCCAAGTCCCTTCGTCGCCTTTTAAAACACCCACGGGAAAGAAATGGGGTGATGCTATTCTAAGCCGGCATCACACGACAAAAGTAACACTGTATCTACGAAAACTGGTCTTGCTATCGCGGTTTATGAGATACAGCCTATTGCCAGACGGACGGATAGACAGCAAAGTCTCAATAGGGTCCCGTTTTAACCTTTCAGGGATGGGACCCTAAAAACTTCTTTTGCTCACTGGTTTTACGCAACGTAACATTTATTTTTAAGCTGCAGAGGTGAAAAGTTGTTATAAAGTTGAAAGTATAAAGTTACTATGTCTCAAGCTTATCGCAACGATCAGTGGTTTAAGTAGGTAACTTAGAGGCAACTTAACAGCCGAAGTGTTTTATAATTTGTTTCTTTTTTTTTCGTGTTAGGGCACCGAGTCTTGCGACCCGATAAACCCTGTGATCAGAGTTTTTTAACCGTCTACTACTAGTAGTAGGCCTATGACATGGTCGTGTAACGTCCACCGTCTTAGTTATCTATCATAGACAGCAACCGGGACCGACGGCTTTATGTGCCGTGCCGTGCGTCCGAAGCACGGAGCCATCTTTCTTTTCAGTCCTTACCAGACTGGGAACAAATTCAGAAAGTGACAAATATCAACTTTGTGAGTGCCCCACAGAAAATCGAACCCGGAACCTTTCTATCGTAGGCAGTCGCACTACCACCACTGCGCCAAATCGGCCGTTATCCGCTAAGCTACAATGATCCATAGACTGAGTAACTTAGATTCGTCTAGTCACAGTGTGCCATGTGATTCTTAGAATAGCATCACCCCAGTTCTACCTGTGAATTTATTCAGGGAATGGGCAGCCACGTCTCGTGGTATTGTGTTGTCGTTTGATGCCGGCTTAGAATAGCATCACCCCATTTCCTACCCATAAGTGTCGTAAAAGTCGACTAAGGGACTCTAAGGTTAGATGTGTATTGCAATTTTAGGTGATGGTATGACAACCTGACACTATGGTGAAACACAGTTATCTGATTGACCCTCAAATTTTTGACGCATTCTGCCTAACCCGTAAAGGATATCAGCGTGATTTATGTATGTATGATTGGGCAGTTGCGTTTTCTATGACTGTTACGTCTTGCCCTGGGTTTGCTACTTCACCTGTCAAACGTTGTGAGAAATACCCCTCAATTGGGGGAAGCCCATGGCCAGCAGTGAACTGTTGTGGTCCAAAAGAATGAAGGTGGCAAAGGAAGTTGAAAGTATGAAGTTACTATGTCGTAAGCTTGTCAGTGGCTCAGGTAACTTAGAGGCAACTTAAGCCGGTGCCGAGCAAAATCCAGCGTGCAGTGTCGCCCACACATGATTTTAAAAAAATCGTCAAATATGAAATAAATATTTAAAATCTTCATAAGGTAAATTGTTGTCCTTTATGATAGTTAGTCCTTTAGATAAGTTAATGTCTGTTACTCTGTCTTTCTCTTGTCTGATGTTTAAAAGTAAATTGTCTCATCACATCATTACCACATGCATGTAAACATGCATTCAAACAAGTGTAGATACGTATACATACTGGAATGGCAATGGAATGGTTTTGTGCGATTAGTTAATATAACCTCACTTAATGTAGGTAGACTTCGAGTTTTTAATACTAATTCTTCTTTATTGTAACTTTCTTAATTGTAAACGAACGTTATTTTTTTTATGTATTATTGCATGTTCATTATTTCTCATGTAAGCGACCTTTGTGTTTTTAATGAGTAAATAAATTTCTATAAACCTAATGTCAAAATACAACAATGAGCTTTTTATTGCCTTTTAAATTTTTAATTGTTTATGATGGCCACCGTTTTTTCGATTTAGAGATTTAAAGGCGCATGACAATACAGGGTTTCTACATGCTGACCTTCGAACTTCAATTTGAAGATGGCACCCCATGATGATGATGACAATATAAAACTCATTATTGTACTTTAAAACGCATTTATCGTTAAGAACAACAATTCGAATGACCGTCAAATATTTTCCAGACGTGTTTTAAATGTCTGTTTTTTGCGGCCGGCTACGCTCTGCCTACCTCGCAAGGGATAATAGGCGTGACATGTGTATGTATGTGTGTGTGTGTGTGTGTAGATTATAAATTCTTATTCTAGATTTTAAGAAATTATTGAAAAACAAGTGAGGGCGCCACTGGACGAACGCCGCCCCCTCAACAGACGAGATGGTTTATCGCATAGGCTACTACGATCCATAGACTGAGGAACTTTGGAAGATTTCGCTTATGTATGTTATTTCTCGAGGGATGCCGAATGATTATTTAAACCTAGTAGATAATCTACCCGATGTGCCTTGTGTGAGGGTTTGTAAACCAGCAACTAGGTAATTAGAAGGTTTCTCGCGTAGTTGGGTAACGACCGCCAATTAAGTAATCATGAAAGCAGCTGGGTTTGACGTCGGCTTGACGTACCTTCCAACATGGAACCATATTTCTTAAGATAATAATTTGGTTTATATTTCATATTTATTTATTAGCATTCATGTACAAGTATATACATACATACATAAATCACGCCTCTTTCCCGGTGGGGTAGGCAGAGACTATTTCCTACCCCTTACTACGATCCTGGCATATTTCTTTCCCCTCCTCTACATTCATCAATCTCTCCATGCACGCTCGTCGGTTTAGGGTACTCTTGACCTGACCCTTCTTTAGCACGTCCCCATTTTGATCGAGGTACATTCGTGGAGGTCTTCTCTTTCCGACGTTCCCATCCACACCTCATCATACCTGCCATATGTGTACAAGTATATGGTGTGATGAAATAGGCTAGATAGATACATGTACCCTGTAAGGATGTTGCAGTTAACTTAAAACTACAGGTAATCACAAAAATTTGCTTAATATTGATCATTGATACTTTTCCTTAAATACTTAGTAACAGCGTCCAATATAGACCAATATTCAATGCCTTGGTGAAGTCTTGTTATATTTGCTAGTCTATGTCTAAAGCTGAACCGGCATTATATTACCCTTTTTATTACAAAGACAGTGGAAGTTTCCTAGTGTGTACTATCAAGAGCACGTCGACCTACACATTTGGGGGATTAACCTATTTTGGTTATTCCTATTAATATTTGATGGAGCAAAATTTTTATGTATTTTCCGTAAATGGACGGTATAAGTTGTGCGATGAGCTTGTTGGTAACTAAAAAGTGAGTTATTTAAATTACTTGCATTATTTATTTCATTTTGCAAAATGAGATAGAAAACTGTGTCAGTTTCAGTCTTCCAGAGCTTATTTTCTGGGGGCTAACTAATTTGTTTGATATTATGACTTTTCAAAAAAAATTGTCACTGCTGTTTTCCCGCTTGATGCCATCGCTGCGTATTTTAACGCATCGTAATATATGGGTCTGTCAGATGGAAAGAAGTTGCGAATTCCAATCTTATTCTAATACAAATGCGGCTACGGATGTCAAGTCGTTTGACAGACCGTAGACAGACAAATGCGTTACGGTGATAAGTGGGAGAACCGCCTTTCTTAGTTGTTGAGGTTTCTTTTTTGTCACAGCAGAAAATCTGTAACGCATGAAATCATTTTCCAAGTGAATTTTATGTTTTTGGTTGTGTTGTTTTGTCTATTATTTATTCAGGCTACAGACTACAACAACAGTTAATTTTTTGACATGTGCTATTGGGGGTTGTTTGCCAAACTCACTACGCTTGGCTGTCGCATTGGTGAGCGTAGTGCAAGCGTAGATATTCACAGAGACCGCTGCTATCCATTTCTCTTAGTTGCCTTTTACGAGACCCACGGGTAGAAATGAGATGATGCTTTTCTAAGCCGGCTCCACTAGGCGGCTTACTGAGTACCCAAAAGTGAAAAATAGTCCTACAGAAAAACAAATCCAAGTTTATCTATATTCCAAGAAAAAAAAAGACCAAACGTAAATCTAGCGAACCTTTTTATCCGACAGAGTTCCATAATCCTCGCCGTATTTTGTTGGAGGATCTTTTAGGCGTAAGACAGGTGACATGTGACTTTTGAAATCTGTTTCTTTACATAAACAAAATAACGTAAAAACCTAAATATTTACATATCACTAGAACCACTAGTAAGGGACGATGGTGAACCAAAAATTTCCCTCATGATCAGACCATGAAACTGAACAACTTTTTGTATGGAGACTAAGTTTAGAAAAGAAAGAAAGTCGGTCAGCGGATCAAGTTTAGCTCCACGCAAAGAAAAACTAACATGCTAAAGTGCTTACTTGGAGCTAGGAGGTTAAAATTCAATTCGATTAAACCAATGAAGACACGTTAACTGTTGTTATTGTATCCACCTCAAATTGGCTAGTTTAATTTTGTTTACAGTCATTTTACGCCATTACTTTGTTATATTTTTATCTTTACTCGTCTCAGAATGTTCGGATTACAAACTCCAAAACAATTGTAAAAAGACTTTCTGCTTATAATTACAGTTTCTTGTCAACTGCTGACGCATAACGTCTAAAAAAAGGCACACCTTTCGATAAAAACGAGAAATGAAACGAAGTGTTTTTGTCAATACTCTATTATGCCGCCATCTTCCGCCGCATCAGTAATCAGTGTTGAGTTTCGTGGTTAGCTTAATTAGTTTTTCTTATTTTATTTCGTTAAAACTGGTTTTCCCATATTTTATTATAGAGATTTAAAGTGATGAAGACATTTCTACGTCTGACATCTTGGAGGCAGGGTAGGATCGCCGCCGGTGCAAAGACTTGGAAAAGTATTTGTGGTATGTTTTTGAGTTTTTTGTAGAATGAACATGCAACTGCATGTTTAGGCATTATTTTACAGTTGTATAAACAACTTTTTCAAATAACAATATTTAACCACCTCTTGATTTTACTCCTACAACAACATTCTCAAAGTTTCTTTTTTGGAATTGGAAAAGTAACGAGGAAATTATTTCTATACCTTTTCAAATAAATTGTTTAAGTGAAACCCCTTAGCTTTAACTCCAAAGTTAGCTATTTTTGTAATCTAATTTTAGTTAAACTTTTCCTGCCTACCTTTTCTGCCTCCTACAACGTGATAATTCAATTACTGTGGATTGAAATTGTTAGTAAGAAGTCATAATTGTTTTAATCAGTTTTGGTCTTTGGACTCGTTGGTGTACCTAGACGAGGGACAAATAGAAAGCTACGGTGCTATTACAAAAAAAGTTACACATGGTTTAAGCTTTTTGACAGCGTCAAATCGTATGCAACAATAATTTTAACACCATCTAAACGCGTGTCTAACTTTTTTGTTTCGCTATCGTTTAAAGCTTATCGTTTTAGGCTACCTTTAAATACCCGTTCCATACCTAATAATAAAATTCTATAGAGCATAAAAATACAAAGAGCACCTTAAACATAAAAATAAGTCAAGTATTCTAAGTGGCCTTCTTGCTATGTTAGCATGTTCTACCAGGCAACCTTGCAATGATAGGAAAGTGCGTAAAGGTTAGCGGGATAGTGTAAATTGTGTAAACATACTTACACATACTACGTATTTTATAATTCAAGTGTTTACAATAGTAAACATTGACTGACTTGTTTACTTTTGTAAACACTAATACTTAAATAACCTAATAGTACCTATTATAAACTAATACATATTCATACATACACACATACATACATCACGCCTATATCCGTGACAGGGTAGGCAGAGCGTTAACGGCCGAAAAACGGATATTAACACCACGTCTGACAAAAGTTTGAGGGTCAATTAGATAACTGTGTATCACTATAGTGACAGGTTGTCAGCCCATCGCCTAAAATTGCAATACACATCTAACCCTTGAGTCCCTTAGTCGCCTCTTACGACACCCATGGGTAAGAAATGGGGTGATGCTATTCGAAGCCAGCATCACACGGCTATCCACGCTATCCAGGCTAAACGCTATCCATTTGGTAAAAATCAAACCATTATCTCAAGTGAATACATTATATCACAAAGTAAGTATTGGCGGCTGCACATTCTCTATTTTGTGATTATATTGAAACTTTGCATTAAATTAGCGGTAGGTAGGCGCCGTGTGATGCCGGCTTAGAATAGCCTCACCCCATATCTTACCCATGGGTGTCGTAAGAGGCGACTAAGGGACTCGAGGGTGTGTATTGCAATTTTAGGCGACGGGCTGACAACCTGTCACTATAGTGAAATGAAATGAAATGAAATAAGTTTATTGCATTGAATAGGGTTAAAATCTAGGTGTAAAAATCAATAATGTCCGCACTATTCAGCCAATTTAAATTAGCATGCAAGTCTTGTTTTTGAATTTAAATACAATTAGAATACATTAATTGATTACGTGTCATTAAATATAGTTATACATCCCAAATAATAATAATAAAAAAGTATTTTGACATAAAGTTAAATTTCAAAATTATTGCTATAGTCATAAACAAAGTAGGTACCTAAGTCATATCATAACAGGAATTCTTTTAGGCTATAAAAGTTTTTCTCCATAAGCCAAATATACAGTTTTTTGCAGAAAACTTTTTGAGGTAACATTTTTAATTTAGTAGGCAATTTATTATATACTTTCACACACATTGCATAGCTACTATTAAGATACAACGTTGTTTTAGGACAATGGTTATAGAATAAGCGATCCGGTAACCTTGTTGCACGAGTGTTTATATCAATAGCTCTTTTAAATATTTGACTGTTTTGCCTGACAAACTTACATGCCTCTAGGATATACATACTTGGTAGAGTCAATATATTCAGTTTTTTGAACAACTGTTTACATGAGTATGTTGGGCCGACACCGCAAATGGCACGCAAACATTTCTTTTGAGTGATAAAGGCTTGTTGTATACCAATTCCATTACCCCAGATCAGAAGGCAGTATCTTAAAACAGAGGACACATACCCGTGATAAGCCATTAGTGAAAGTTTGTATGAGGCAATCCGTCTCATTCTTCTTGGGACAAAAACAAACCTGCTGATTCTAGTGCAAATCTTTTCAATGTGAGCAGCAAAATTTAGGCTTTTGTCTAGCAAGACACCTAGGAAAACAGTAGTATCAATTTTATTGAGATTAATACCATCATTACTTATATTTAAATTTAGTTTCTGACGGCCTTTTACACAGAACTGCATATAATTTGTTTTGGATAGGTTTACACTTAAATTATTTGTTTCTAACCATTGTATGATATTCGCTAAAGTATTATTTATATCTTTTTCATAACTGTTAAAATCATTGGAATTATTCGGGATTACAATTGATATGTCGTCAGCAAACATCACACAATGGTGGTTAGTCACTCTTTGTAGGTCATTTATGTAAAGAATAAATAATAAAGGCCCCAGCACGCTGCCCTGCGGTACACCATATCTAGTCACTATATAGTCCGATTGATATGTTGTAACTGTTGAACATTCATTCAAAAAATTCAGCTGTGTACAATGTTTTCGTCCACTCAGATAAGATTGTAACCAAGCTAAAGTTTTACCTCTACAGCCATACCGTTCCATTTTTTGTAATAATATGTCATGATCCACAAAATCGAAGGCCTTCGACATATCAATGAATAAGACAGTAACATACTTCTTGAGGTCAAGATTGTCGACAACTGACTTTAGAAGGTCGAAAATGGCAGCTGTTGTTGATTTGCCTTTCTGAAAGCCGTACTGATTCCGTATGATAATGTCATATTTCACACAGAAGTTCATAAGTCTTACATACATACACTTTTCAAAGACCTTGGCAAAAACGGATATCAGCGTTATTGGTCGGTAGTTAGACATTATTGATTTGTCTCCCTTCTTAAACAAAGGTCTTACTAGAGATAGCTTCAATTCTTCCGGATAGATTCCACTTTCAAGGGACAGGTTGATTAGGTAGGTTAGAACATGTACTATGTGGTCTAGGCTTTTTTTCAGAATGGTAGTTGAGATTTCGTCGAAACCACAAGAATTAGTATTATTCAGAGATTTTACTATTTCCGCCACTTCTGATTCACTAAATGGCATGATAAAGAATGAGTTGACCATTTGGCTTATTGCTTCAACTCTATTTGTCCTCGGGACTTTGATATTGACTGAAGTTTTCTTAGTGAGGTTATAGTAATAGTCGTTAAAGCCATCTGCCATAATAGAAGGGTCAGTGGTTTCAGTATTTGCGACTTTCAAAAAGGGAATACTATGAACAGGAGGTCCACAAGTATCATTTTCACCTATAATTGACCAGGAGGTTTTAGCAATATTTTTACTATTTTTTATAGCAGCATTGGCTCTATTTCGCTGTGCTCGACATATACATTTTTTTAATATTTTGGAGTAATTCAAATAACTGGATTTGTTAGTTTTAGACCTTTGCTGGTAATACTGAAAACGTAATTTCCTCTTAGTCCTGCTACAGCGTCTCAAACCCTTACTAATCCATTTCGGTCCTGTGAGTTTGTTAACCATCTTAATCCGGTACTTAGGGAAACATTGATCATAAAGAAAGCAAAACATACGATGAAAGTTATTAAAGGCCTTGTTAAGGTTTTTTTCTAATAGAGTGTCTTGAAAAGTAAGGCTTTGTAAGTACGATAAGAATTTATTTAAATTTTCGGAGGAGAAGTCTCTTTTAGTTAAATACCACCATTCTATTACTTCTTGCTTCTTTAGAACAGGGAACCGAACTATCTGAGCTGTGTTGTGGTCTGAGAGGTGTAAGTGCTCAACATTGCCCTTAGCATCTTTAATGTTACTCAAAATAAGATCTAAGCATGCTTTATCCCTTGTAGGTACCATTATATGTGATAAAACCCTATTTGCATCCAGAATATGCTTGAAATACTTAGCCGCCGGCGATTCCAATAATATGTCTATATTAAAATCACCAGCAATCAGAAACTTTGTCCTCTTGTATTTATTTGTAATGTCATGCAGAATTCCCTCCAATCTATCTAGAAACTTAAAAGCAAATTTTTTGTGACTATTGTATATGCAAACAATTATTAGGTTATAAGAAGGAATTTCCACTGCACAGCACTCAAATATATTTTTCTCTAAATATTTGTCGGCAATGTTTATATTTTGAAATCCTATCCCCTTCTTAATCAATATACAAGAGCCTCCACGTTTTATGTGTATCCTAGAATAAATTGCTGCAAGGTCATAGTTATACATTTTAACATTTTTTTCATCGTGTTTTATCACAAAAGTTTCAGTAAGACAAATTGCATCGGGATGAATATTTTGTTTTTGAGACAGTTCTTGTAGTACTATTTCCAACTCCTCCCTTTTAGATAAGAAACTATGAATGTTTTGGTGTAGGATAGTAAATTCTATTGGATTCCTATTTTTAGAGTTTAGTTGTGACTTTGTTTTTTCTCCCCCACTACATAAACCAGTATCGACTACAGAATTGTTGATCCCGAAAAAACAAAGGTTCCGGTTTGTCAGATACTACTTTGTTAACCATTGATACCCTGTTTGGGCTTTCAGTTTGGGTGCCCGCATCTTTTAACATTTTAGTATGAGTACAGGTATTATTGTTGCGTCTATTTATGTATTTTATGTAATTGTTATGATATGACAGTCGAAGTATTTTTCTTAAAATTAGTTTGGAGGAATAGGAAGCAAAAATATTTTTCCTTGGGACATAAGTACTAAAATTCATGTCCAGATAACTAACATTTTTGAATAATCCGCAAATTGTCCTAGTTTGTTTATTGAGCAAAATTTCATTTAAGGTGTTGTTTCTTGGTACCTCGGTAACTATAATGTTTACATTTTCAATTCTACTATTTAAGAAATGATAAAGGTAGCTTTTATGCTCTAGTGGATTTACATCGTTTTTACCCGCTAAAAGGATTAAGAAGTCATTCTCAGTTAAAGATTTTATTTCTTCTTGGTTGCTGCTGACTATATCTGAAAGTCGAGCGAAAGGTCTATAAAAAGAAATCACTCTGTATCTTTCCCCCAACAATGTTTGAAGATTGACCTGCAGCTGTCTCCCCTGCTCGTCAGCAAGAATAAGCACTGTGTCTTTTTGTTGATCTAGAGTCTGCTTAGATGCTTCTTTATGTTCATAGCCATCCTTAATAGTATTCTCTTTCTGGGAGCCCGCTACTTCTGCATCTTCCTGTGGTTGCTTCTTCCGAAGTTTTAAGGGTGAATCTTGAAATAGCTTCTGCCTCAGTTTGCCTAGATTGTCTCTTTGTATTCTGCTACTAATTCTTGACTTTTTACTGGTAGATTTTGTCAACGGCGTAGACTTGCATAGTTGCATTAGTTGTTGAACCTTGAGTTCTAACTTTTTGATGATCTTTTTTAGGTCAAAATTTTCTGCTAACTGTATCTCGATTTCATTTTCTGCAATTTCTAATTTTTCCAGTGCACTTGCCAATTTGACATTCAGAGTTTCCGCTGCAGTATTTGGACTTATTTGTAAGTCTGGGCAACTTCTATATTGTTCCTGTATTACTTCTAAAAATTCATCGTCAGATAACGAGCTATATGAGTTGTGAATAGGTATGTTATACTTAATTCGTGTGGTGACATTATCCATTATCGGCGATAAGGTCGACGACGTTGTTGCATTCAGATTTTGTTGTAATGCGACGTTGTTGCATTCAGATTTTATTTTAGTGATACACAGTTATCTGATTGACCCTCAAACTTTTGTCAGACGTGGTGTTAATATCCGTTGAACGGCCGTTAACACTCTGCCTACCCCGTAAGGGATATAGGCGTGATTTATGTATGTATGTATGTATGTATGTAGGCCCTATAAAATATTTTTCACTTCTCATGCTCTGAAAGAGCTTATTGGTGCAGGATATAGGCTGCACAAAATCGCATTTTATGCACAAGTGCAAGAACGTATCTACTCATAAATGAAGGCAAAGAAAATGAGCCATACACAGCCAAAGGGCGTCTGCCCCGAACGCCGATATCGGCCCGACATAGTGCTATTTCATTTTATATGTATGAAAAAATTGAAATAGCACTATGTCGGCTTAAATAGTAGGCTGTATAGGTCTGCAGCCCAAGCCTAATGCCAATGTCGTAAGATTTAAAAAAAATAAAGCGGCGGGAAACAGCTCTTGTTTTTTCGTAATTTCTTCAATTTGCTAAAATTGTTAAAAATGACCAGTGAAGAAGAGGATTTAAGACTCTCTCCTAATACGCTTATGGAAATTAATGCACAGAGAGTTGTGCAACAGATACTACCGCCAAAGTCTCGGGAAAAAAACAATTTCTTTCAGTATTCAAAACTGTACAAATTTTACTTTGAATTTTAATTAAATAAATGTAACTTATATAATATACTATTGTTTTATTTCCTCGCAATCAAAGTGAAAAGCAGAGTTTATGACTCGTCCAAAAAACCATTTTAACCTCGACATTACTATCAGCCCTCGGCTTCGGCTCGGGCTGCTAAAAGTCTCGGATGAAAATGGTCCGTTTTGTGCACTTGTTGTAAAATCTACTATTATCTACACTCGTCACATAATGTTCGAATTATGAATTCGAAAACAGTTGCATAAAGACCTACTTTATGCATTCTGCCTATATAAACTAGGGTTTTCTATAATTACAGAAGCTGGTTCGAGGAGAAACAAAACTGAGTTTTTCAAACTAGATGGCGTTAGTGAGCAAAATTTGGATTTTTGCCAATTATTTCGTAATTTAGATAAGTTTGAAACAAAATTGATATGTCCGCGATTGCCCTTGCATTTAACTTTTACTGATTTAGTTATATTATACCGTTAAATATTGTTTTATTCGCCCGGGTATTGGTCAAATGTGAAAAATACTGTTCTCTCGAACACAAATACACGCGAAATGTGAGTGTGTGCGTAATTCATTCATCGAAAATTTGCGTATCATCCGTCAGTTTGCCGATAGGCGGAAAAACTAAATAAGGAAATGCCTGAATTACGATATTTATGATGAATATTTTAAGATTTGGGAGAAAAATAAAGAATTTTAATTTCTTTTCATTTTATATTTTGTCCTTACTTGAAACAATTAGTGATACTTACCTAAAACCTCAATAGATCTGAGAAATTGAAACTACGATATCCGAGCCGGAACAACCAGGGTTCAGTCGCTTTACATTTAGATTTATTAATTTTAGGTAGGTATCACTCTTTGTAGGATATATAGGGGATACCTATTTATTGAAAAAATAAAATAAAAAATACATATCAAAATCATTTTTAGAGACAAAGGTTTTTATTTCTTTTAATTTTGGTATATACAATACATAGTACCTACACAGGTGCACGCTTGTAAATTTACACATGTTTAATAGAGCAAGAATATTTTGGAATCATCAAGGATTGGAAAAATATTCTTCACGTCCAGTGGAGCTGTGTGACGCTCACGAGTAAAATTGGGGCGTTGCTATTCTCAGCTGGCAACAAGAGTATTTTCTCTACATCCCTAACACTCAGCATAAGTTTAAAACGCAGAAAATTTGCTGCTGAATTCTGCCTGCACAGGAAGCATTCATCAGAAAAATTTATTTCAATTTCGCAAGTTTATTAGATTCTTCATGGCAAATTTTCTCGTGATATTATATTTCCAAGATTTTAAATTTGATATAGACTATACCGCAATGGCGAGAATATCTTCTAAGAGTCTTTTTTGTGGTGTCGATAGTTGTATTTTTCATTTTCTTTAAAAACTTCTTAACCAGATTTTGCGAACACTACTTAGCTATTTAGGTACCTAATAATTTTCAGAAGTACTTACCTATGAAATTATGATTAGTCATACCTACCTACCTGCATCAAAAAGAGTAGTTCAGTTGTGGGTTTTCCAATTGTTTAAATAATTAATCAAGTCATTTGACAGACGCATCCGTAAACGCACCGTAGCCCTAATCGTATGCGAATAAGATGAAGACAAATGGGAGAACCGCCTATATAATGATATATTCCAAGACTGAACTATACGGCAAGTGATTTCCGTGAATTAATTTATGAAAATGACGTGAGAGCTTCCCTGTCATTTCAGGTTTTGAGCACTCATCGCGGTTCGTTTAACACGCCCTACGTGTTAACACATGTTTACCCTTCGCTTCATAATGTGCACATGTATTTTAACGCTTCAGCCGCCATTTCTGTCATTGGCGTCCGGCGCCAAAAATGATTGAACCGCCAATATGCAGGAAGTTTGGATCCATATAATTTGTAAATTTTTAGACACTAAAAAAACAACAACGGGGTTGGCGTACCGTTCCGACAATCTTACTACTAAGCTATTATTTATAATGTGACCACACTTTTTTCAACCTTTTACGATAGAAAAATCAGTGCTGATAATAATATAGCTAGAAACATAACATAAATCTAAGATTTTTTACGGCCGTTTGACACTGCACGTATCAAAATTTTATACCTACGTGGAATACAATATGGTAAAACAGCGTTTTGCTGTCTAACCTTTTTGAAACGCGCTGTGAAAATTAGATCTGACCGGAGACATAATAAACATAGGTTTTCTCAATTTC
The DNA here is from genome assembly GCA_027580185.1 of Tuta absoluta. Taxonomy (NCBI): domain Eukaryota; kingdom Metazoa; phylum Arthropoda; class Insecta; order Lepidoptera; family Gelechiidae; genus Tuta; species Tuta absoluta. The sequence goes on from JAQAHW010000038.1 coordinate 1,972,385, forward strand.
TTTACGGGAAAATGTTTATGAGGAAGGGAAGTATTCATTTCTTCATGTCAATATGGTTTTTAAGATATTTATCAGCCATTGCCATTAGTACATCAGAAACATTGAACGATGATGGAACGTCGTTCAAATATAATCAAGTCATTTATATGCACGTCTCATGTCAATTTTTTACCAAAAAGGTTTGGTTGATACGCGCGTTACTTAGATTAAATTTCCTTGTTTTTTCTAGTACGTGTTTGGATGATTTCCTTGTATCATGATCAATCAAGCAAAATTTTATGATAGAAACTAAATAAGAATCTCGGTTCAAAATATAATTTATTGAGACGATGTAGATCAATTATTAATAATCAGTAGATTAATTGTTGTTAGATATATGCCGTGTGATACCGGCTTAGAATACCATCACCCTATTTCTATCCCTTAGGAGTTGTAAAAGGCAACTGAGGGACTCGAGGGTGTGTATTGCAATTTCAGGCGATGGGCTGACACGATTTTCCGAACGGCCCTCAGATATTTGTCAGACGATGCTTACCGTTTTTACGGCCATTAACGCTCTGCTTATCCCGCAAGGGATTATAGTCGTGATATGTCTATGTTGCGGGGAAATGCTGGATGCAGGCCGCTTCTAATCGGACGAGGTGGAAATATTTAGGGGAGGCCTATGTTCAGCAGTGGACGTCCTATGGCTGATATGATGATGATGATGATGATGTCTATGTTTGTAGATTAATTATAATAATTATTCTAATATCAGTAACATTATGTGAGGGTTTTACAGTATATTATTATTATTTTTGTTAAGTATACAGAAGTTTCCAATTCGATGACGTAACCCAGGCAGTAAGCGTGTTAAATTATGAACAAGGCTGAACACAGTACCGTAAGTCATTATACTCATGAATTAAATAACTTTTGAGAGCTTTAACGCTGATGCATAAATAAGGAACTTTCTGACATTTTTAGACAAGAAATTTATATGAAAGTGTCCTTATCGTTTCAAAATTACTCTGTTAATCACTCAAGCCCCAAAAATTTTCAAGGAAAGGTATAAACTTTAGTAGTTAGCTTCTGAGTACGCGGGTATACGAATCTTAAAAAAAGCAAGTTTGTCAGAATATCGTTAGGTATCTACCATTACAAAAATAAGATTTTTCAAATTCGTTTTCATTTCTCTCAGCAAAACAACTTTAATAGCTTTAAGATATTTAATTGTTTGTGATGGCTTACTTAAGTTTTAATAACATGAAATACTAAAGGTAAAAAGAAACAGTTAGTTTCAAATAACTTATACTAGATGTCGCTTGTCGTCGCTTCGAGACGAGTACCAAGAGGTTGAAGATTTCGTCAGCTTACGTCGGGGCGCCGGTAGCTCAGTTGGCAGAGCAGTGGAACGGTACTCCACGGTCCCGGGTTCAAGTCCCGGCGGGCGCTGACATTTTTTCAATTTCTTATTTTCATTTATGAAAGTAATATAGCACTGTGAGTGCAAAATAAAACCATAGTACATTTAATTAAGCAAAGCTTCATCGCATGGTTCGAATTTCACTCTTAAGTGGACTGACCATAGTATTCGTTTCAAATAACTTATACTAGATGTCGCTTGTCGTCGCTTCGAGACGAGTACCAAGAGGTTGAAGATTTCGTCAGCTTACGTCGGGGCGCCGGTAGCTCAGTTGGCAGAGCAGTGGAACGGTACTCCACGGTCCCGGGTTCAAGTCCCGGCGGGCGCTGACATTTTTTCAATTTCTTATTTTCATTTATGAAAGTAATATAGCACTGTGAGTGCAAAATAAAACCATAGTACATTTAATTAAGCAAAGCTTCATCGCATGGTTCGAATTTCACTCTTAAGTGGACTGACCATAGTATTAGTTTCAAATAACTTATACTAGATGTCGCTTGTCGTCGCTTCGAGACGAGTACCAAGAGGTTGAAGATTTCGTCAGCTTACGTCGGGGCGCCGGTAGCTCAGTTGGCAGAGCAGTGGAACGGTACTCCACGGTCCCGGGTTCAAGTCCCGGCGGGCGCTGACATTTTTTCAATTTCTTATTTTCATTTATGAAAGTAATATAGCACTGTGAGTGCAAAATAAAACCATAGTACATTTAATTAAGCAAAGCTTCATCGCATGGTTCGAATTTCACTCTTAAGTGGACTGACCATAGTATTCGTTTCAAATAACTTATACTAGATGTCGCTTGTCGTCGCTTCGAGACGAGTACCAAGAGGTTGAAGATTTCGTCAGCTTACGTCGGGGCGCCGGTAGCTCAGTTGGCAGAGCAGTGGAACGGTACTCCACGGTCCCGGGTTCAAGTCCCGGCGGGCGCTGACATTTTTTCAATTTCTTATTTTCATTTATGAAAGTAATATAGCACTGTGAGTGCAAAATAAAACCATAGTACATTTAATTAAGCAAAGCTTCATCGCATGGTTCGAATTTCACTCTTAAGTGGACTGACCATAGTATTAGTTTCAAATAACTTATACTAGATGTCGCTTGTCGTCGCTTCGAGACGAGTACCAAGAGGTTGAAGATTTCGTCAGCTTACGTCGGGGCGCCGGTAGCTCAGTTGGCAGAGCAGTGGAACGGTACTCCACGGTCCCGGGTTCAAGTCCCGGCGGGCGCTGACATTTTTTCAATTTCTTATTTTCATTTATGAAAGTAATATAGCACTGTGAGTGCAAAATAAAACCATAGTACATTTAATTAAGCAAAGCTTCATCGCATGGTTCGAATTTCACTCTTAAGTGGACTGACCATAGTATTCGTTTCAAATAACTTATACTAGATGTCGCTTGTCGTCGCTTCGAGACGAGTACCAAGAGGTTGAAGATTTCGTCAGCTTACGTCGGGGCGCCGGTAGCTCAGTTGGCAGAGCAGTGGAACGGTACTCCACGGTCCCGGGTTCAAGTCCCGGCGGGCGCTGACATTTTTTCAATTTCTTATTTTCATTTGTAAAAAGAAACAAATAAAAAAAAGTGGATTTCATTTAGTTCTCTCAACAATTCTAATATATCGCACATTGCTAATCATGACATTGTTAATTACCTGATTTGCATGCTAGGAAATAGCAAAACATGAAAGATCTATGTTATTAGAAAGATTACTTATTTACTATGTTACACCGTGTTTTGAGCAAACAAATGATTTGATTGATTTGAACAAAACAATAGCAAAGCTTTGAATATTAATTCATTTGCGTGTTTAATTTTTACTCATTGGGCACTAAACATAAATTTAGGATGAGTTCTACTCGTGAAATTAACAATGTACTCCAAAAACATAAAATATAAAAAAGGGCTCGCATACGAAAATGTTCAAAATCTTACCACTTTGTATTTGTCCTATCTTTTTTTCATATTTCGACCATTGCTCTTCCTTTTGAAAAGTTGTTTAGTTTAACGAGTAGAACTCAGTCTAAAATATTTGCACTGAATTTAACACTTCTATATGCAGGATGGCCTGGATAGTGGCGTCAAAAGAAAAAAATTGAATGCCTTATACTGTGGGGTATCTGAATCACCCCCATATATGCTCCGCAATTTTTCATAGTTTTGGAGTTATTCAACATTTAAGTTGTACCCTGTATAAAATCACGTTTTTGAAACTCCAGAATTGGGTTAAATAATCTGCGGGATTTTCCTGAAAAAGTCCCTATTAAATATTCCTGGTTGGACCTGCAAATAAATGGGTAAGATGTGAGGACCATAAAGTATGCGGGCATGACCAGATTTTTTGATTTTCTTGGAATGGTAACACATAACATAAGGTATGAGTAACCTACTATATGTATGCAGAGTGTAAGGGACAGCCTTCCGAATAGTGGTGCATTAAGACTATGAAACTGAACAACTTCCCATTAGAAAATATTTTAGGAAACGTAAAAAGAAAATGACTCCCATAGTAATTGCAGTCAGCTGATTGCAATTTTGTATGGGGCTTCGATATTTTTAAGTCGTTTCCTGACATATGTTTGTTGGGGAAAGTTGATCAGTTTCATGGCCTTCATGCACCCTTTAAATGTCTGGACAGCTGTCTTATACACATCGTATTTCTTGTTAGTAGGCACCTAAATAGGGTTTAAAGCAAAATACATTGTTTTTTAATCCATTAGCCCTATCTATTGGCCTTTGAAACCCTTTTATGTTGATATACCAACATATTGTACACTGACATGTAACAATTAATATGAAATAAATTATCATTTATCATCTACCCCGGTACAACATGTGTACCAGTCATTATAAACCTTACTACCCTAACAAAAATTAAAATTTTGTTTGTTCATAACAAACAATACCGTATTGCCTTATTATGTCGGATGTGCCGTGCTATGCCGGCCTAGAATAGCATTACCCCATTTCTTTTTCTTGGGAGTCGTAAGAGGCGACTAAGGGACTCGAGGGTGTGTATTGCAATTTAGGCGATGGGCTGACGACGTGTCACTATGGCGGTACACAAATTCCGAAAGACCCTTAATATATTTGTCAGACGTGGTGTAAATTACGTTTTTGCGGCCGTTTGCGCTCTGCCTACCCCGCAAGGTATTACTGCTAACGTAGGTCTCATGCATGTGGCCTTGAAACGGTCCAAAGTCCAAACTGTCTTATTCAGAGTGATCTTAACTGTACACTTATAGTAATTGACGTTTTCAAAACTCAAGCACGAGGGTTCATCAGGTCACTAAATGGTCGATTCGTAGTTACATAAGCACAGTCAAGCTCAGGATGGGATAGACAATTTTGACTCTGGACCGTTCTTATGTTGCGCGCATAAGACTTACATTGGTAGTTCGAGTGTCTAACCGGACGTGAACTTTACTATATGATTGGATAAGGGTAAATATTTAAACGTAAAAACTATTTTAACGGATAAAAAAAGCTCTACGAAGACTTTAATTAGGTTCTGCAACCGACATTTTACTGCAGGCGTATATTAGTTAGTGGTTACGAAAGGATTTGCTGCATATTTTCTGAGACTTTCTTTTAATTCTCGCCTCATTTTCTATTTTTCTGACTTTTATTATGCTCATGGGTATTCCGCCACTAATAAAACATAAAAATTGTATTTAGTAAAAGTGTATAGAAGATAATACTACACAGTTTTCCTAGTCACCAAATCAAGGTTTGGTAATGGGATTTGAGAGAAAATGATAGAACTATATTCAAATTCCAAAGGTATAGTCAAAGTTTGTATCAAATGGATTTCAACATTCAAAAACTAATAATAAAATAAAAAAAGATAGTATTATCAATTTATCAATATATTTACACAATAAACATCGTGTAAGGAGCAGCCCTCCGAATACTGATAGGGTGTATACCAAAAAACTTAACAACTACCCATTTTTTTTCAGGGAATTTGTAATATAAAAAAATGTATCCACAATAGATCATGTTGATTGTTACCTGCTGTATTTACCTAGACAAAAATGTGTACATGCAGACAGGTGATTATGATTTTGTAGGGAAGGTTTTTTTTCCTTTCCTAACATAATGTTTCTGGGGGGAATTTGGTCTGTATCAGTATTCGGAGGGGTGTCCCTTACACCCTGTATAAACAAAATTCTGTGCTAAAGCTGTTCAGCGATAATTCACGTAACCTAATCGAATTTCACAGCTGGGGGTTATATTGAGATATTGAATTATAAACGCGATACAGAAAATTAGGTTGCGATGCGAATAAAGTTTGGAATAAAGTAAATGAAGAATAAATATGGCGGTTCACTCACTTGTCATCCGTCGTTCCGTTTATTAACGCAACGAAACGCAAGCGTCTGTCAGACGAAAGGAAATTGTGAAATATAATGTTATTCTCATACAAATATGGCTACGGTGGGTTTACAGTCCGTAACGGACGCGTGTGTCAAACGACTTGACAGACGTCTCCGTTACGCACCGTCAATTTTGTAAACATAAATGATGTGTGAACAAAATGTATGGGACCCTCATAAGTTTACTTTTTATTGTAAACATAAATAGATTGTTTTAGTTTATACAAAATAACAAAAAATACGATTTAACTGGTATCAGTAGCCATGATTCTATGGCAAATAAGGATTAATATGGTGAATGTGTGGAGGAATATAAAAAGTAGGTAATTAATACCATTATTTTAATCATTAACGTACAGGAATCCTATTCTAATTCGGGAAAATCCCTTTTAAAGTAATCATACGCATCTTAAATGCCTGTCTGTGGGCTTGCCGTGAGGCGGCATCACAGATATCCAAAATGGCGGAACACCCTGTTCCACTGTTGAAAGGTTAACTTATACCCACTAACTGCTTCAACTAAACTTACTCAATTAAATTATTTACACAAATTCAAACACCTATCAAAACCTTTTAATTTCGTATGCCCATTCCAATTAGCTATAAGTAGTTTACAGCTGTCAGATTCGTGCTAAAGCTAAGGCATGGGCTCCGTTTTCCTTTGTTGACATCTCATTGAGTATGGAGATGACAGCTGTCAGATATGGCTAATTGGAATCGCCATAATTTAGAGGAACAATACCAACCACACATTAAAAAGAATTTAAATGAAAATTACCAATTGTTTCCCCCTATGACAGCAAGTGTATGAGTAGTTCATACCTATAATATATATCGGCGATTGTTTGTCTCTTTTACGCAATGTACGGGCACTTCAAACGATCCATTTTCAATTTTTATTCGAATTCAATAGGGATTATTCTTTTATGAGAATTTATAAAAAGTTAACTTTTCAAGAACTCAGTAGATGGCGTTGAGCTTACCACGTTACTAGATAGATGCCAAAGCCAAAAGGCATAAAAAAGAAAGTAATTTTCTTCCCAAATCCACTTGTCGTAAATTTGCAGGGAATCCCATGAAAGTAAATATTTTTGTGATGCGAGTGATGTAAAAATGATTAGTTACTTTTCATTTTTCTTTCGCATACATCCAAGTTATTCTACTTTTCGTGTGGGACACCGAGCCTCAACGACCTGATGAACCCTGGTGATCACACCAGGGTCATCAGATCAAGTGAAAAAAATTGAAAAGTTATGTGACGTTCCGTTCCTTACGTTAACGTACCAAGTACAACGCCATCTATCCAGCGACTAGGGAAGATTTTTAAAAATAAATAAAATGAAAACTTTCTCTTTTCCAATTTAAGTGATTTCGTTTCAAAGATAATTGTATCCATTATCCTACCTTTTTATATCAGTACGTCACACGCCTATCTTAATTTTTCTGCCTTCACGGAAGGTGAACATAATAAAGAAGGCTATAAACAAAATTCCCGAGGTGTTTTTCATAATTCAGTTGCCTTTGTTTATGCTCTGCAAGACATTTTGTGAAGGAGACGAATTTTTGAGGATATTACAATGTGCTTTTCTTATCAAATTATCACCGGAGGAAGTAGGAAGATAAGGATACGAGTACGAGTACAAGCTACATACATACATACATACATATATCACGCCTATAATCCCTTGAGGGGTGGGCAGAGCGTAAATGTCCGTTTTTGCGGCCATTTACGCTCTGCCACGTCTGACAAATATTTGAGGGACATTCTGAAAATTGTGTATCGCCATAGTGACAGGTTGTCAGCCCATCGCCTCAAACACACTCTCAAGTCCCTAAGTCGCCTCCTACGACTCCCAAGGGAAAGAAATGTGGTAGCGCTATTCTAAGCCGGCATTACACGGCACTTGTATACTAGTACGCTTTTAAAATTATGATTGATAAACTATTAAATCCGTTAAGGTTGTATTCAATTGGATTCTAACACTTCCCACGTGATTAGATACTATTCGTTTGTTTTTACGTTTCCAATAAACAAAACATTTTTAATGACGTTGAATATTTATTTAAATTGTTCCAGATACGAAACTTACAAGGCAACACTAAAGAAGATTCCCGCAACACGTCTCTCCCGACTGACGGAAGCGTTGGCTAACTACGACCCAGTTTTGAACGAGTACTTCTTTGATAGGCACCCTGGGGTGTTCGCGCAGGTCCTCAACTATTACAGGTATGTCATCCACACACATATCACGCCTTTATCCCTTGCGATGTAGGCAGAGCTACAGCGAACTGTGACCTAAGAGTGAAAATGTGTAGTTGAAATTCCAGGGCTACAACAAGTAGTGTTGGTGACAGCTGTATATTATAAAGGATGTTACAAAACTACTCTGTATAAATCTTTTAATGGTCCCCCTGGACAAGACTACAGCTCTTGCAAATAGCCCGTATAAAGTAACATATTACGGAGAGTTCCTCTGTCTGCTACGCCGAGAGTCGTGGGTTCGATCCCCACAAAATACATAGTTTGTGTTGAGTCTGGGTGTTTTCTATGAATAAAATGCATTTTTTTACAAAATAAAAAAATAAATGTTTTATTATCATATCAGTTATAAAACTCCCATAGTACAAGCTTTTTTTACATTGGGTCTAGAATCTAGACCCAATGTAAAAAAAAATATTTATTATATTATTTATCTAGACTCTAGATAAATAATAAATAAATATCCTAGACATTTCACACAGCGCCATCCAGCCCCGAACTAAAACTTTTGCTTGTATGGGAATAGCTGATATTACTCCTCATACACTTTTCTTAACAGCCGTAAAAATACAGTCGTTATTGCCACGTCTGACTAATTTGAGGGCCGTCAGACAAATTGTGTATCTCTATAGTGACAGCTTCTCGCCTAAAAATGTAAAACACATGAAACCTTCAAGCCCCTTAGTCACCTCTTACGACACACATGGTAAAGGAATGGGGTGATGGTATTTTAAACCGGCATCACAAAGCAAACAGAATTATCATCGTCTTCCATGTAACTAAAATCATCTACACCCTTTGACCTACAAGGTGACCTTGGAAAATATTTACACATTGCAAGCTTGTTTCATACAAAGCAGTGTCAAAAAATTGTAGCGCTTTTCATAGTGGTAAACAACCGGTTACTACAACTATCTACAGTCTGTCTTACACCTATTAAAGCCACATTTTAATGAGACTATCAAAAGAAAAATAAGTCAAATCACTTTGAGATCTTAGGTATATGAATCGGTAGGTTTACTGTCTCTTCAGACCGATTCACAACTCAACCATTTCAAAACACTTTAGTAAGTACATGCATTGAATATTAATTCGATTACCGCTGTATCGATCAAAGGGCTCTTTGATGTTACAACGGGCATGCCAAGCAAGCCAACGACCGAAAAGCCTACTAGACGCTACGAATAAGTTATAGGCGAATCCCAGATTATGATGGACTGACGAATGCATCTGTCAAACACCTTGGTCGAATTTCATGCGTTACAGTGTGCCATGGTATCCGTTTATTGTTAAGGAATTCGAAATTTTCTTTTGTCTAACACACAGATGCGTCAAAAATACATCCGTCTGACCGTCATTGTAGACGAAGACACACGAAAGGCGAATACTTTTTTGCAAGACCTTTTTTTTGCCTGATATTATCAAACTACAGGCTACAACTTTACAGGTGAAATTCGATGTTCATTGTGTAGTCGGTCAGCCATTATGATACCATGAATATTAACTGATTACGCAATGTACTAATCTATTTCACTGATGTAAGATTGCACCCTTTGGTCAGACAGTGGTGATTTAATAGATGATCTTACCGCTAATCAGTGAGCACGCATTACTTTGCCTACGTTTCGTGCATCACAGCTAGTTATCAAAATTGATATCTTGAAGAAATTGACACATTATGCGTCTAGTGGTCTGTGTGATCGTTGGAACAAGCCTTTGTGGGAAAATCGAATTGTCTCAAGCAATCTTGGTAGTAATCTATACTGTCTTTGAAGGCTTTGATGAGGGTTCGGTGTTGGGTTTTTGAGTCGGCAAATATGTATAACTTGCCGGGTGGTGCTGGCTTTGAATAGCATCACCCGAACACAACTCGTGGATGTCGTAAAAAGCGACTGAGGGATAAATTAATCCACGGAATGGGCAGCAGCGTTACTTGTAAAAGCAATATCTTGAATTGAGCTCGGGAATTCGCTTGCTACTGATGTGGCCGTAAATGTATGTAATGTATATGACTTCTAAGTAACTTATCCGGTGAATCCATCGTCAGATATGTTTCAAAAAGCGTTTTAATACAGTTAATTTGAATAACTATTAACTTCAGGTGCTAGTCACCCATTTAACTCTTTAATTACAAATTAAAAGAATCAACTAAACTGGATTTTCATACTGTGTGTGTAAATAACCATGGTAACTTGATCCCTAAAATTTTGTTGAAGGTGCCTTTCCATTGAGGCGGAGCGGAGCCCAGCGGTGCATGAATTGACCAATCATGAACCTCGAAATCTCCGCTCCACCGCAGTGATTGGTCAATTCACCGTTTGCACACTCAGCCTCTATGAAAACGTACTATAATAGTTCATATAGGGTAACTTTTCACTAGGGACAGATACTGAAAACAGAGGCTATTGGTAAGGAACAAATTTTCCCAAGAAACATAGATCGCAATATGACAAAAATATTTTGAGCTTCCATAGTAACCCAAATCAGCTGATCGGCAATTTAGTATGGGCGATCCAAATTTGTTTTTTTCAGAAAAGTTTTATTGTTCATTGTGTACAGTACATAAGATAGTTACTAATATGCAGACTCTCAACAATGTGCCCATTTCGGACATACCATTTTTCATTACAAAGAAACATACAATATTATTATTACTTAAACAATAAAATTGATCACATGTCATAACAGGTATGTCAATTCATTTTTAATTATTAATTTGAGGAACCAAAAAATTCTCATAAATTATAAAAAGCATTATTATATAACCAAGTCCTTAACTTATTTCTAAAACTATTTCCATTTAGCATTTTTTTTTGTATTTCGACCTATGTTCCTAGGAGAAAGTTGTTTCTTATCACTAGCCCAATCTGAGTTGTCGCTTTTGGTCACTAGTACAATTTAACCCTATATATTCTGGCCTTATAGAAACTATTATCTTTATAAGGAATCGCAACTCGAGCTGTCAAACTGAATGTGCTCCGCTGATAGCTTTGGGTCGCTATCGAAGTTTCCCAGACTCGAGTGAATCAATAGTGTTCACATTCACAACTCAACAAACTATAATAGGTACTCCATTTTGCACCCTTTTGCTAAAATGAAAATGAAATTATTTGTTCAATGTAGGATAGTATTATCACTTATTGATGTCATCATCAAAATTTTTTTCATAACAATTTTGTATTGTCCTGGTCAGGATAAAAAAATTATAAATAAAGGCACTGTAGGATGTTGCATATTAATAAGTATTTACTACAGGTCAAATCCGGCCATTATGTATTGAAAATTTGAACAAAATATTTATGACCACTATTACGCTCTTCCTGAATACCATACACGGTCTGGCGTCCATTGCTGGTTATCTTGAGCTTATCGAAATGACACACATAATAACCAGCAATGTATACTGCACGGTATTCAGCAGACTCGTGTCATAGCCGTTTTAGATGGAATAATTTGCTTGTCAAAAGTTAAGCACAAAGTGCGACAGAGAGAGAGAAAGAGAGAGAGAGAGAGAGATAAGCAACACGCTGAATGTTTTAATTTTCAGGTAAAGCTGCTGTTAAAGCGGTGTTTGAAAGCTGACTGATCAATTCCTGATGGTCCCTTTCATTCGCGCTGCTTTTTAAACTTTCTGATGTATTTTTTACCAGAAAAACTATAAAAATACCTGTTTAATATCTTATTCAGCCAATTTTACTAGAAAAAATATACATTAAAGCGTTAAAGTCATAGTACGTTGGTTTATTTACATGTTTCTTTCTCTCCTATCAAGTAAAAATTTATAAACTATTCAACTGATAATACTTGTATCTCGCCTCGACAATATAATATACAGGGTATAAGGGATAGCCCTACGAATACTTATAGGGTGCTTTTAGACCATGAAACTGAACAAATTTCCATGAATAGATATTTCGGAAAACGCGCAAAAAACATTCGACTTCACATAGTAATTGCAGTCAGCTGATCTTGATTTTGTATGGGAGGTCAAATTGTATTTCTCGTTTCCTGACATATGTTCCAAGGGGAAAGTTGTTCAGTTTCATAGTCTGTATCAGTATTCGTAGGGCTGTCCCTTACACCCCGTATATTATTCAGAATTTAAGGGGTTATTTGAAAATGAAAAATGAAACGAAAATATTTATTTGCCATACACACCCCGCTTGACAGGCGGATTAGCGAGCACAATACAAGGTGTTGTTTTACTAATAAAACACTTTTTCACTGGTTCCACTAATTAAATATATTTGTTTAATTTGATATTAAACTAAATGCGACCGGTTTCGAACATCATCATCGGGCAGTTATTTAAAATCGAAACAAAAAACCGCGTAGCGTTTCCTGATAATACAAGGTGTAGCGTTTCCTGATAATACAAGGTGTTGTATTATCAGGAAACGCTATTGTTTATTCCCTGGATTCATCCTAGTCTCATTATACTCACGTGTAGATATGTAGTGATGCTATTTTAAGCCACCATCATAGTGGAAAGTGTGGCAGTCACCGACCAAAGAATTCGCACGGTAGGGGTATTAGCACGAGACATTTGGACTGACCCAATGGCGTAGCGGATAGTACCCCTGCCTGCTACGCCGAGGATCGTGGGTTCGATCCACACATGACACAAATATTTGTCAAGCTAATTTTAGATATTTGTGTTTAGTCTGGGTGTTTTCTATGTATAATATGTATTTATTTACAAAAAAATTGTATATTTCATTTAATTTATTTCATTCAATTGCAATATACATTGTGTTTGAAAATAACTTATAGCAGGTAAGTAGTATTGAGTCAAAAACACATAAGAAAATAAAAAAAAATTAAAAAAAAAATTCCAGTTATAAAATTAAAATAACACAATTCAATATGATAATAAAATCTACACTAAATTATAAATCCTGCAGACAGTAGCAACACTTTTCCAACAGAAGTGCCCTGTATAAGTATTAATATCAGCTATTTAGTTCCCTTAAGCTTTGCTTAGTTTGGCGCTAGATGGCGCTGTGTGAATTGTCCAGAATATATTTATTTATAATGTGGGTGCTCTGTGGTGATAGTGGATAAGCAACACGCTGAAAGTTTTAACTTTCAGGCCAAGCTCCGTTGAAAGCCGTGCCTGAAAGCCGCCTGATTAAACGGCCTACCAAGGTTTCTCGTTTCATTTGTATTTGTAGGCATTTTCAAGGCTTACAACAGGGGCCTTATTCTGCTATTTGAAAAGAGTCTCGGTTGTATTTCAGTTGGATGGTTTTGGCCGTTTCAAAAGCCTCTAACTGTTTAACGTATAAGAAATGCAGTAGCAACAGAATGACAGTTGGGTGTCAAAAGCATAACAATGGCTTAAAACATAACACTCTAATTTAGGTTGGCCAGTCGTTTAAAAAATAAGAGAAGCCCTGCATCACCCCGTTACTACCCGTGGGTGTCGTAAAAGGCGATTAAGGGCGTCTTAGTGTGAAAAATGTCGAATCGACCTATTTTTGGTTGAGTTTTAAAGCATCATATATTATTTTATTTGAACCAGAAAAAATATATGTTGTTGTTAATGAACAGTTCTTGATTATTTAATGGACAAAAACACGATATCTATAACTTTTCTCGATCATAAAAAAATGCAAAGATACGTAAGTTTATGACAATTTTTCAAGTATTACTCAAAGATTATTAACACTAATGGTATGGTGGGGTGGTATGGGATCTACCTCCTAGCGGTCCACCCCGGGCAACGGCAACACAGGCTTGCCTGTGGATAAGTCCGGCTGAACGATCCCACGTGCGCTGTGGAAGGCTCCGTAAGGGGCCGCCTGGTTTGCGACCACCATCCCACCGAAGTCTGGCGCCAAGTAGCTTGCTGCGTTCCGTCAGTGTGTGGGAGTGCCAGTGCCTTAACAGGCTTCTTCTGGGTGAGCTCGCTCCATCTTAGACTCTGTCTCTGTCCTATGACCTAGACTAGAGTCAAGAGCTTAGAGTTATATAACCAAACGCCGCGCGCGCTGCGCTTCAGACGCCCGCCGGGCATCATCGGAGCAGGACCTATGCCAATTTTTCGACCGCGGCGTTCCGCAACCTGCTTTTTTCATCTTGTCGCGTAATATTAATAAGATATGAATTTTCTGACATCAAATGTGTTGGCTAGAAGAGATCTCTTCTTAAGAGATAAGCTCGCCTTTGCTACTAAGTTTTAAATAAGTGTTGTATATTTTTGACTGTAAATATTTTGTGAATGTGTAAATATTTCGTTAATTTATTGTAAATAAACGTGTACATAGTCTGTAAATAAGTAAAAATGGGAAATAAAAATAAATACAAGAGGGTACCTATATGTCAAAAGCGAAAAGACCGGCAAACAATATCGTAAGTATCTGAACATAATTCTAACCAATTTTTGACCTACCAAAGTAACTACCAACTATGAAGTAAGTATGTATAGGTATAAATTTTAGTGAATAGGTAAGTAGACAAAGAAATTGTATAGCTGATCTGGGTAACTAAACCAGAAGCAGTTTTAGGTTTAACAACAACAGACAGTAAAATTAAATAGTATTGCAACCACAGTATCTAACATTGTACCAACCATTTGATCTAGTGTCATTTTATTTATTATGTAGTTCATAAGCTGTTGCCATATTAAAAGTAAACATCATAATACATACATAGTAGAAATGAAACCAGTGGTGCAACCACAGTTCAAATCATACGAAGAGAATGTACGATTTTACATAATGTAATTTTATTATTTATTAGTGAGCCATGCTATAAGTAATTATCAAGTACATACACAGTAAAACAAAATCAGTAGTGCAACCACTGAATTTGTTTGTAATGTAATAGTATATTTAATTAGACGGTAAATATTGTACCGATAACCTTGGACTTCTAATCCTTGCAGTGCTTCAATACTAAGAGACAAAGGTATTAGACATGCAAACAAATTACTAGTTACTGAAAAGTAAGTATAATTTAGTGAAACAGAAAAGGTAAGCCTGTTCAAGATTAGTGTACTTTTGATAAAAACGTTCCAGGACTTCAAGCCGTCATGACGATGACCAACTTTCTCTGCAAGTTCTGGAGTCACATACATCTCCAAAACAACATAGTCAAACATATCGCAAACTGCGAGGTTGTCCAATCCTACGTTTATCTGGGAGCGCTGATTTCCAACAACGGCGGTTGCATAGACGAGGTAAAAAGACGTATGGCGATAACTAGATCCACTATGAGCAAGCTTCATAAGGTTTGGAAAATCGCAATATCACGAAAGCCACCAAAACACGACTCGTGAGAGCACTCATATTCCCCGTGTTCCTCTATGCTGCAGAGACGTGGACTTTGCGGGAAATTGAAAAGAAGAAGATAGACGCACTGGAAATGTGGTGCTGGAGGCGAATGCTTAGAATATCATCGATAGAATTCCCCACCAGTGACTCCATTCTCAAGGAACTCGGCCTCTCCTCCATCGTGCAAGCTCGCATCCTTACATTCTTTGGACACGTCGCCCGACGCGGGGACATATCTATCGAGCGGCTCGTGGTCCAAGGGAAGGTCGAGTGTGCGCGCCCTCGAGGAAGATCAGACGGACCAAATTAAAGCTGCTACACAAGAAGGTTCCGTGACGGAGTGCACCAGAAAAGCAGTCATCCGTGAGGAATGGCGACGGATTGTAAATCGTGCCACCAACCCGGATTGACGACCACGTCCGCTCTGTTAAGAGTGTATTGATGAAGAAGAAGACATCTCCACGCCAATCAACTCTCCAGTCTAATGAGTAAGTTACGAAAATTAAATGTTTTATTGTTCAGCTAATAAACAGTTGTTTTTTAATATGACTTTGAAAGCATTAATGATATTTTTCATATTTATATATAGATTTTCACTTACTTATACATACATTTTTAGTGTAGTTCTATACAGCAGCCTCACCATGTAGCTATTACCTCCCAAGCAGAAAAGGCAAGACAGAAATACGTAATTTTATAAACAAAAAGTGGAAATGACGATTCTTAATGTTATTTAAATACTGCTCTGTGTGAATATTGATGTTTCAGAGCTTCAAGCATATGTGATGAAAAACCCTTATTGCAAGTTATGGACTCCCATACATTTCCACTTCAATAAACTTCTAAATCTCATAAGTAAGTAACGAAAATTCATTCATTAGCCTATTACAGTCCACTGCTTGACGTAGGCTTCCCCCTCGGTATGCCATAAGGCACGATCTCCCGTTTTCGCCAGTCAGTCGTTACCAGCCGTCTTTTTAAGTCATCGGTCCATCTGGATTCTGGCCGGAGGACGTCTAACGTTACGCTTGCCAAGGAAAGGCCCACTCCCACTTCAGCTTGCTACACTTCCAGAAAATGTCCGTCACTGGTCTTTTTTGCGGATAAGGTAGGTGATGACTGGTAGGACACATTGATCGAACACCATGGTCTTGAGGCATTGTAGCAAAGATGATTCTAGGATATGATGCAGCTTCCCAAATGCCGCCCAGCCCAGCTGCACTCTTCTGGTGCTTTCAACCTCAAAGTTGTCTCTACCCAACTGCAACGTTTGCCCAAAGTACACATACTTCAACAACTTTAAAGGCTACACCTTCGACGGAGACTGGCTTGGGGATGATTTGTTGAGTGAATTTGACTTTTGTTTTGTCCGAGTTCATCCCGAGTCTGTTACTTCTCGAGGCTGCCTTAAGACATGGATAGCATTTTTGCACACACACTTTATATAAAATTAGTACGGATAGTAAGGATTATTTGTCATTGTCCTTCGATTTTCATTGTTTCGATGATTATAAGTAACTAATGAAAAATTTCAGATGTACCGACGGTGATGATATTGAGGTGGATATCTCCCGCTAGTAGAAGCGGAAACCAAGGAAGACGAATTTCAAACTGTTACGGGACGCCATATTTTAAATGAATTACAGGACAAAGCTCATCATAATGAGTTATTCAACTGCACATTACATAATACTAACATTATTTAAATTTATATTTAAATAATATTACTATTATTAATTAGTATATAATTCAATAATTAAAAATTAATAATATAAAAACACATCTTCAATGTTTAATTTTATCAATCCTACAATTGTACCAACATATTTTTCCTAAGTAAATTACGTAAACAATAAAATTATTATCTATATCTTGGGGAGTTATTGACCTACTGCCATAGTTTTGTATACTGTAACGCGTGCGCTCGCTGTGGAAGCTGCGCTTGCCGCCCGGTCCGCACCGCAGGGTCAAGTGAGTTTACCGCAGACTAGCTCGCGCGATCTTTTCTACGCGACGGGCGGAAGGCCGTAAATGCCTACTTTTCAGCACTAAGCTGCCCTTAATGAATAAATCTAAATATTAAGTAGCATTTTCTCTGAAAAACAGCATTTTGCGCCGCGTAATTTAAATATATTGTATTAAGGTGTTATAGTGGAACATTACAACTTGTCCGATGTTGTAGAGGATGACTGTACCCCTGCCTGGTACTCCGTGGGTTGTGGGTTCGATCCCCACACAGCACAAGTATTTTCATTAGTACTGTATGTGTTCAGAAAAAATAATTAAGTACAGTATCAGCTCAAGACAAGAAAAAATATATTTAAGTATAGTATCTAGTTCCCATTGTATAAGCTTTGCTTAGTTTACGGCTAGATGGCGCTGTGTGAAATGTCCAGGATGTTTATTTTCTATTTATTTATGAAAATAAAATAAAATCTTTCGAGAACTCGTAGTAACAGCAGGAGGTTAAATGTCACTTCAGCCGTCCAACACTGCAATCAAGGTCATATTGTGAAAACTACTAAGTATAGGTAGTTAGTTACCTATGTCTGTGTATGCATGTCGAATTGGTCCTCTGACTATCTGTATCTTCTTGATTTCGTTTGGGACACCGAGTCAAAGAACGACCCGATGAACCCGGGTGACCGAGTTTTTTCAACCACCTTCTACTACTAGTAGGCCTCCGACATGGTTGTTTAACGCCGTCTTAGTAATTATAGACAGCAACCGGGCCCGACGGCTTAATGCAGCCTGCGAACAATCAGTTGGTTCAGCCTGCAATGTCCTAACCAGACTTGGCAGAAAGTAATAAATATAAATTTTGTGAGATCTCCGCCGAGAATCGAACCCGTAACCTTTGCGCCGCAGGCAGTCGCACTACCACTGCGCCACTTCGGCCGCCAAAAAGTGCCTAAAATCGCGCTTTACTTTTTTTGTAATGACACGGTAAGTATTCAACGTCAAGATTAGGAAAACGCCTGTAGATTTATAGTATTTTTCTTTTACTGATTTCAAATTTTATAAATTAAGGGCGCGTTCTTCGGGAGCTTTAGGTATTTTACGCGCCAAGACGACCCGCCTCTGCTTTACGCGCGGGCCGTTTTGAATTGAACTCCGCTGACCTTACGCGGCGGGCGATAACGCCACAGTATAAAATTATGCAGTAGGCAAACTAAGTTGGTCATTGTGTTGGTTAGTTAATTATTTTATTATGTGTGTTAGGATATTGGAAGGACAGTTAAGTAAGCTAATTTAAAGCTAAAACTCTGGCCACATGATGAACCCTAACGACAAGATGAACCCAACGACCCTATGAACCATGATAACCCGATGAACAACGATAACCCGATGAACCTAGCGAACCGATGAACTCTGGCGACTCGATGAACAATAACGACCCGATGAACTCTGGCCACATGATGAACCCTGACGACACGATGAACCCTAAGGACACGATGAACCCAACAACCCGATGAACCTATCGAACCGTTGAACTTTGGCCACATGATGAACCTAACGACCAGATGAACCATGATAACCCGATGAACCATGATAAGACGATAAAGCTAGTGAACCGATGAACTCTGGCCACATGATGAACCTTAACGACAAGATGAACTCAACGACCCGATGAACTCAACGACCCGATGAATCATGATGACCCGACCAACCTAGCAAACCGATGAACTCCGGCCACATGATGAACCTTAACGACAAGATGAACCCAACGACCCTTTGAACCATAATAACCCGATGAAAAATAATACCGTGTGATGCCGGCTTAGAATAGCATCACCCCATTTCTTACCCATGGGTGTCGTAAGAGACGACTAAGGGACTCGAGGGTTAGATGTGTATTGCAATTTTAGGCGATGGGCTGACAACCTGTCACTATAGTGATACACAGTTATCTGATTGACCCTCAAACTTTTGTCAGAAGTGGTGTTAATATCCGTTTTACGGCCGTTAATGCTCTGCCTACCCCGTAAGGGATATAGGCGTGATTTATGTATGTATGTATGTATGAAAAATAATAACCCGATGAACCATGATGACCCGACCAACCTAGCAAGCCGATGAACTCTGGCCACATGATGAACCTTAACGACAAGATGAACCCAACGACCCAATGAACCATCAAAACCCGATGAACCATAATAACCTAATAAACATAATAACTAAGTCCTGAAAACTATACTCTGACATGTGCTGTCGGCCGTCGGCCGCTGCCTTCGGAATGACATCTGCCGCGGCGGCCGACGGCCGACAGCCGATAGACGCGGCATGTGCCATCGGCCGTCGGAAAAGGTGGTTCGGAACAGCACCTTAAGCCGGCATCACACGGCTAACGGTATACATACATACATACACATATCACGCCTATAATCCCTTGCGGGGTAGGCAGAGCGTAAACAGCCACAAAAAAACGGACATTTACGCCACGTCTGACAAATATTTGAGGGTCATTCGGAAAATTGTGTATCGCCATAGTGACAGGTTGTCAGCCCATCGCCTAAAATTGCAATACACACCCTCGAATCCCTTAGTCGCCTCACACGACTCCCACGGGAAAGAAATGGAGTGATGCTATTCTAAGCCGGCATCACACGGCAAACGGTATTATTGCATAAAACTAAATAGTAAAGCCGCCATCTACGCGGACGTCACAGATACCTAGTGTACCAAAACAGTCTGATCCATCATTAGGAGATTATGATGAATCAAACGGAACGTGTTCTAGCTATCGCGTATGAGGTGACGACGACTTTTCTCAAAATCGAGTCCTTCGTCCAGACTATCTGGCCCCAAGAACTTTTCAGCAAAAGTCTTTTATAAAGGACTATGGGTGACCGGAGTTTTGAATTTTGTTGAACTTCCTGTGTTTGGCCCTGGATGGCGTAATTTCAGTAGATGGATTTAAGTATAAAATTATTATTATTTTGTAATAAGATGTAATAATAATCAATCATTTCGACATCTGGTGGGATTTCAATATTTCTCTGCTACATATAATACAACACATTCCACTGCACTCACCAACCCGCCTACCAAGCGTGCGGTGAGCATGGAAAACACCCTCTAATACCAGGAGGCCCATGTCCAGCAGTGGACCGTTGTAGTTGTTGATGTTGTTAATATCCAAATATTACAAGACCCTTTTTAAAAAGTTGGAATATCTAGTAGCCGCCCTTACTTTTTCTTTCCGTTGTTATACTGCATTAATTATACTGTGGCACTAAATGGTATCAAATAAATCGAAAAATCAAATCACGTCGCACGTCGAGCAGAGCACCAGCACAGGTCCAGCCTCCGTAAGCGCCACCGCGCGACTGACGAAGCACGCGGAGCCGCGCCCCTCGCCTTTTTGTAGGTATTTAGACATCATAATTCATAAAGTAGCACTACAACATTGAACTTGCCGATTTTTACTAAATAATTGAATTATCTAAAGAGAAGTATAAAAATTATCTCAATAAAATTAATATTTTAAGCATAATATCGTAATGAAATTTTGAATAGAGGCAACTTTGGCATTTTATTCTATCGAGCGAATTTCATCTGATTGTGTAGTTGAGATCGAATTTTTATCTGTTAGATCCTCAACTGCAATATATATTTTTTTCAAAATTTTATGACTCTTTTCTATTGAGTAATATCGTTTTGAAAAACGGCATTTGAGGTAAAAGGCGCTCTTAAAGGTCATTCTTGAATGAATTTAGGTAATTATTGTTACAACTATATATTCTAGTACCGTTTTCAACACTTGTGAAACCCTAATAACTAATAAAGGGCTGTCGATAAAACACTGTAAGACATACACGAACTCGATTTTACTCACGTTTCGATCTTAAATAACTCATAAAAAAGGGGCTCTAATAAATATCGGTCTGAGACATCCTTGATACGTCACCAAATTGAACTACCCTCTTAAAAAGTGTATAAAAGGTTTAGACGACCGATGTGGCGCAGTGGTAGAGCGACTGCCTGCGACGCAAAGGTTCCGGGTTCGATTCTCGGTGGGACACTCACAAAGTTGATATTTATTACTTTGTGAATTTGTTCCCGGTCTGGTAAGGACATTGCAGGGTGAACCACCGGATTGTCTAAAAAATAATTGGTTACGCGCTTCGGAGGGCACGTTAAGCCGTCGGTCCCGGTTGCTGTCTATGATAACTTAGACGGCGGTCGTAACACAATCATGTCAGAGGCCTGCTAGTGGTAGTAGGTGGTTGAAAAACTCTGACACCAGGGTTCTTCGGGTCGTTGGACGACTCGGTGTCCCACACGAAAAGAGAAAAAGAGAGAGAGGTTTAGTGAGTCTCCTCTGGTGAAAATGAAAATGAAATAACTTTATTCAATGTAGGATAGTATTATCACTTAGGTACCTATTGACGACATGATCCGTCATTGTAAAAAAAAATGTATTAAACAATTTTCTTTTTTTATAACAATTTGGTATTGTCCTTATAGAAAACCGGATCGGTCGTCTGGGTCACCTAGTCGACGAAAGACCCGATAAACCCTGATATCAGCGCCCGTCAACAGCCTACGTCAACTAGATTACTAGTAGGTTTTTGACAAGGTTGTGTAACGACGACTAAGTTATCATGAACAGCACTGGTTCTTCGAAGCATGAAATCATCTTTCTTGAATACCTTGTCTGAATACCATGCATGGTCCAGGACCTCTTACTCGTTATCATATGGGTGTTATTTCAATTAACTCAAGATAACCAGCAATGTATGCCATACCGTAAACGGTGTTCAGGAACAGTGTAATAAGGGCCTTACGGACAATCCAGGTGTTTTTTCCTGCAATGTCTAAGCAAATCTGGGAACAAATATGAATCATCATATCATTTTTCCTGGTAATCAAACCTAGGACCACCGGATCCAAAAGCGAACACTCAAACCGAAGCAGTTGACTATACCCTCTCCGAAAATCGTATAAAAGTTTTAGTGAGTGAGTGAGTAAGATATTGACGGCTGGACCTACTTACTCTTATTGCATTTACTGAAGAGTAAGGCCGTTTTATATTCTTTAAAGACGAATGTTCAGGAGAAGTATTCTTGATTCATTCATTCACTCAATTCGCGATCACAATAGATATGATAGGAGAATTTTTATTGCACATCCGTGATGTTCTTTTAGGTTTCAAAAAACTCTTTAGAAAAAAAAACCTTTTTTGATTCTACGTTTTATACACTAACTTCTGAACAATAACGGGGGTGAAATACTACATGCGACAATTCGATTTTTTATGTACTCGAGATTACTTTCGCACATTTTAACTATGAAACTAATTGAAATTGAAATCCTATAATCAATGTAGGATAGCATTATCACTTATTGATGTCATGAACCGTCATTGTAAAAATAATAATTTTGTAACACACAATTTTCTTCTTTTTATAACAATTCTGTAAAGTCCCAATAAAAAACCGGCTCGGTTGGGATATTATAGAGGTAATATTAAGAATTAAACTAAATGTACTAAATACGGTATACGAGGGTATATTTAATATAATTAATTCCAGGTAATGTTTTTTAGCCATCAAATGTAGACGTATACATTCAGATGATCGCCGATGTGGCTCAGTAATAGTGCAACTGCCTGCGGCGCAAAGGTTCTAGGTTCGATGCCAGGTGGGGGCACTCCCAAAGTTGATATTATAATTTTGTGAATTTGTTTCCAGTCTTGTTAGGCTGAACCACCCGATTGTGTTGTTTGAAAGATGGTTTCGTGCTTCGGAGGGCACTTTAAGCCGTCGGTCACGGTTGCTGTCTATGATTACTTAGACGGCGTTCATTACACAAACATGTCAGAGGCCTACTAGTAGTAGTAAAAACTCTTGACACCAGGGTCCATCGGGTCGAAAGAGGAAGAAAAGGATTCCCTGCAACATGGTACCACACAGAAATGTACAAAATAAACTTTGAGACCACAAAATTTTCACATCTTTCCTAGATAACCTACCTTAGCTATATTTTCACGTCTGCGTCATTTACGAGCAGTAAGTTCCCTGGGGCTGTCACTGGACATGTTTATTTTTATTACCTACCCTCCCTTTCCCTGCGCACGTCAGATTTTTGTCCTTTTGTCTTTCGTCCCTTTTCGTACCTCGTCCCTCGTAGGTGGGGATTAAATGGGTTCGCAGTATCATGAGGAATTTATTGCAGGGTTTTCTGAAAACACGCTTTTCGTCAAGTTTATAAAGTACGTAGTGATAAGACGTACTTTATTTTCGGAGATTCTGTTTGAGAGGGTCGGATCAGTTTCCATTTGTGAATAGTTTCACAAAGTAAGTATTGGCGGCTGCGCGATAGTTTAGTCACAGAATAACCAATAGTATGTAGTTTATATTATACATACAGAACGGACCCCGTACCCCAGCCCCCGACCTACCCTCACCCGAGAAATGTCAAAATACCAGGGGAGAATTAAGTAGAAACTAGCGCTAGGCTTGTTACATCCTCTTTGGTATTTACTGTATGTATTCAACAGGTTAGGTATAAAAATCAACCTGCATACCAACCCTGCACTCACACATCTGTGATTATTTACACATGCACATGTAGAAATGACAGTTGTCTATAAAGAATCCGCTGTATGGTGTGTCCGAGGTGTGGTTTAGTCGAGGAATTTAGGGTCCATGTAGTATACTTATTTGAAGTGTTTGGCTGGTCACATCTAACGTAGAGTAGAACCGATCACGAACCGATGGACGCTACAGTAAGCAGATAGTTGAGTGCTGGCCACGCCAAGCGTAGCGTTGAACGCCCCCCAGCTTGTAGGATCAATGCATTAAGGCTTCGATAGCGCACGGGTAGGATTTTTAAATTGGTGTTATTTTGACAATTACAGCCATAAAATTCTGAAAAATGTCGAGGATCTAACAGATAACAGATAAGTACTATCAGTTACACAATTTGACAAATATTACTTGATAAAAAAAATGTTTTTGTATGTAGGTATACAAAAAACAATAGTAGATATGTCTACAGTTTTTAAATGATAATAATTTTTTTTATGTTATAATTTTGATACATAAGTAGGAACCGTTTCTGAATTAAACATTGTAAAGGCATTTATCTAGTTTTTATGTAGTAAAAACCGTAAGATCTCGCAAAATAATTGGCTTTTTTTTCTCTGTTGCAACGTGAAGACCATCATTTCAGAAATGGCGGCTGGTAGTGACTGGATGGTGATAACGGGAGATTGTGGGTGCCATATAGCGTTATTACCTACCCAGGGGTTGGGGGGCGCTACGTCCAGCAGTGGACTGCTATAGCCTGCTGTGATGTATAATACCACAAACCTACGGATTCAGCACGAATTCGTATGTTTATAGCCCGATTATCACACCACGACTTCTCGTTTGGCATCATTCCAAATACCAACCACGAAGTATTGAGTAGAAACCGTTATCTGGTCATTTTGCGAAGTGAGCTGTCATAAATGTTGAACAATGTGGTGGGTTATTCAGTCTATAAACGACCCGATGATAATGAGGTTCAATAGATACATTGATATGGATAGCCAAAGGCTAGGCGGGTCTCCTACTTGTCGTCCGTCGCTGCGTATTTTTCACGCACCGTAATGCATGCGTCTATCAAACGGAAAAAAATTGTGAATTCCGATATAAAAATTTGAATTGGTCGCCATGTTGGAAATCGGTCGGAAGCATCATCATCATCATCATCGTTTAAGGTGGTTTCATCGTCACCATGCAGTCAAATGCTGCGTCTTCTACGCTATTATTGAGGGTCTATTTCCGCAGTACCTATAGTAAAACTTCATCTAAACTCGTCTCATAATGCTTGAATTATGAACTCGAAAACAGTTTTATAAAGACCTGCTTTATGCATTCTGACTATAGAAATTACAGAAGCGTAATGTATTAATGAGAAGGCTCTTATTTAAATAAAGTGGAGAAACAAAACGATGTTTTTGCCCATACTAAAATCGCCGTCTTGCTCCGCGCTTTTTAGATGTTGTTATACGGTAATAATTCGTTTATTGTTTGGTTGTTGTTCAGTTTTTGTAGAGACGTTGTTCAGATAAATTGTGTGAAGTAGGTATCAGACAATTAACCTTTTCATACTGTATCTCTATTTTTTTTTTAAAGTTAATCCATTAACATTAATAACCTCAACAGTCCACTGCTGGACATGGGCCTCCCCCTATTGGGGGTATTGCCATACTCACTACGCTTAGCTAGCGGATTGGGGAGCGCAGTGCAAGATTTTGCATTCATAGGCAACGCTGCTGCCCATTCCTGGAATATCCCTCAGTCGCTATTTACGACACCCACGAGAAGAATTGGGATGATGCTATTCCAAGCTAATAACACACGGCAAAGTAAATCCATTTGCTTATATTTAGAAAAGCATTAACAGGAAAATGTTTGCTAGGTGGCCAAAGCGAGTTCGTTTAAATATTCATGTCTTTTATATCAAAATAGAATGAAAACTCGAAACGTTACTTAACTATTGTAACCGAGTAAGAAATGTAGTAGCTTAAAAACTTTGATACCGAGTGGAAATTTTACTAGTAACCGATAGCAAATCTCAAGACAGGCTGTGCGATAAGGAACAACTTTCCCCAAGGAAATACGACACAAATATTTTGAGTTTCCATAGTAACTCAAATCAGCTGATCGGCAATTTTGTATTAACTTCAGCTTACGATCCCAGGAGAAAATTGATATCTATTATTAGACTGTCTTAAGCTCGCTATCGGTTACTAGTAAAACTTCAGTATATAAATGGTGGCACCATAAATTAGAGTTCCAACAATGGGAAGAAAACTGACAAAAAAAATATACCACTGTGTAATAAGTACATATCCGCCGACCATGATTGGTTAATCATGTGGTAGATATTTACCTACGACACCTACGATTACATTTCCAAAGAGGGCTGATGTCCAACAGGCGACCAATCGTAAAACTAAGCCAAATCATTTACAGTATGTTGTTTTTAATAACCGTGTTCAGTTATAGAATTTTTTTTAAATTGGCGGGCAATAAATGTGCCGCGGTAGCCCAGATAGAAGAAGCGTCACCACTCGTGATAGCAAAAGTCGCAGGTTCAAATCTTGCCCGCAGTAGAAAATTTTGCAAGTTTTGTATATATTTTATTTTATTTATTTTAGGAAATCTTACAGCTATATTATCAAAAAATGGACTATTAGTTTTAGTACAGTACTAAGCCATTAATAAGGTTCCGCCTATAAAACGACCATAGCTTGACTAGTGTTATACACCTTACTGCTTTGCTAAAATCTTAAATGAAAACACAGAACAAACAAGAAAGTTGAGTGACAGTAGCCGTAGATCAGTCAAACAGTCAAACATTTTTTTGAGTATTGAACATCACTACATAGTATAAAATAAAGTCGCTTCCCGTTTGGTGTCTCCTTATATCTTTAGAATTACCCAACGGATTTTGATGCGGTTTTTTTTATTTGATAGAGTAACTTAAGAGGAAGGTTTATAAGTATAATTTATTCCGGGAAATTGTCACGTTCCCATGGGAAAACGGGTAGACCAACTGGTAGTAAACTTTTGACCCCCTTTTGACACCTTTAAGGATTAAAATTTCAAAAATGCTGAAACACGTATTTAATTATTTTAAGTTATGAGTCTAATCAGAAATTTTGAAACAGATTACATTTAAGATAAAAAACTTTCATACAAACTTTTAACCCCCTTTTCACCCATTTAAAGGATAAAATTTCAAAAATGCTGAAACACGTGTTTAATTATTTTAAGTTATTAGTCTAATCACAAATTTTAAAACAGATCACATTCATTTAAAAAAACGAACTTTCATACAAACTTTAAACCCCCGTATGACCCTATTAAGGGTTAAAATTTCAAATATACTGAAACACGTGTTTAATTATTTTAAGTCATAAGTCTAATCACAAATTTTGAAACGGATCACACTTAAGAAAACGATCTTTCATACAAACTTTTCACCCCCTTATCATCCCTTGGGGGAATAAAAAAAAAAGGAATTTAAAGTAAAGTCGCTTCTCACGTCTGTCCCTGTCTGTTTGTTTGTTTGTATGCTTAAATCTTCAAAACCACTTAACGGATCTGGTTGAAGTTTTTTTAGAAGATAGAGTGATTCAAGAGGCAGGTTTTTATGTATGTATAACTTATGTCGGGAGAAGGTCTGTTTCCTGTGGGAAATCAGTTAGCAGCGGGTGAAACCGCTGGGCGGGCCGCTAGTTACTTATAAAACATTTTGTTTCGGTCTCGAATGAGTCGGGATAAGGGCATGAAGACGGTGAATGATGGATGAGAGCTAAAATCAAAGCTACAATAACAAAATCAAAAATAACCTCCAACATTTCCACGAATAAACAGTAATATAAATGGATCAATGTTTAGATCTCGATACATTCGGTTGGAAATGTTGACGCCATTTTTATTTACATCGACAAACAAACGTTATTTCCGTCATAAATTATCGTGAACTCTATAAATCATTTATATTAGATGTGGAAATATAAATAATAGTATCCCTGTGGTTAGTAGTTAGTTAAACTTGACGTGGCAGTACTTTTATAGATTCATAGCCATTATATTGTTTTATTTTTATTTATTTTTATCGATGCAAGTAGGTATGTTTTATCCGTGGGTGTCGTAAATGGCGACTGTAAGGGATAAAT
The DNA here is from genome assembly GCA_027580185.1 of Tuta absoluta. Taxonomy (NCBI): domain Eukaryota; kingdom Metazoa; phylum Arthropoda; class Insecta; order Lepidoptera; family Gelechiidae; genus Tuta; species Tuta absoluta. Next base: position 2,000,384 of record JAQAHW010000038.1, read on the forward strand.
CTAGGAAATAGGCAGAAACGCTCCATGTGAAGACAACACCTTCGATTACACTCGCCAACTTACCTGCCAAGCGTGGTGAGTATGGCAAATACCCCTCAATTGTGGCAAGCGCATGTCCAACAGTGGACTGTTATGGCTGTCGAAGTAGGTATATAAAACATAATATGTCACGAATTCACTCCGTATGGAACACCTTTTATAGGGAATTGCATTGTTTAGCAGTGAACTGTAATGTTGTGTCTGTTAATGTGTGTCATAATTAGATAACAAATTGAAAGGCTGTAAATCAGCGCTTTTCAAAATTGCCTACGCAACTATGTGTATTGCAATTTGAGGCGATGGGCTGACAACCTGTCACTATGGCGATACACAATTCTCTGAATGACCCTCAAATGTTTGTCAGACGTGGCATAATTGTCCGTTTTTTACGGCCGTTCACGCTCTGCATACCCCGTAAGGGATATAATGCGTGAAATATGTATGCATGCGATATACTATTGATACATAACTACATGTTGTATCTTTACATAGCTATCTACAGGGTGGGACAAAATTAAATTGGGCGTCGGACGATCATAGCTACATACTGTACCTCTATATAGCTGTTGGCTGCATATTTGTAGATAGCCTTGGCCTAACGCAATGACCGGATTCAAATGGGAAAATTTATAGCCAATCTTCAAGTGTACATAGATGGTTCTAAACTGAACTGAAAAAGTTTATAAAATGGTTTTTTTACAAGCTTTTATTTGACTTGCCGTGTTCGTTTGTTAGTTTGTACGGGTCAAATCTTGGAAGCAAAATTTGCGCCATTTAACGACCTCCGATTGATCAAAAATGTTGTATAGACATTGGGTGACAATGCAATATTATGATGTCAAAAAGCTTATATGATGATGGAGCCGGAAGGTGGTCTCAGAGATGAAACTCAGAGATGAAACTACGTACCCCTATCGAGTTTGGGCTCGTTGGAACCGTCTTGTCAACCACTCTTCAAATAGTGCACTCAAGGTGCACTCAAATAAGTAAAGCTTGTTTTAAAAAAATATTTGTTAATTTATTGCTCTTTTTAATGACATCTGTTAACATAGGACAATTCTGCCAATGACAAAGTTGAGTATGTAAATAGACGAAAATATATTTGTGACTAAAATGGCAAAATTTAAACAGAAAACTCGTTATTTCATTGTAGGTCCTCATTTTTCTTAAGTATAATACAAAAATAAATAAGTATAAAGAGCAAATTTATTTTTTGTCAAGTGGCACCACTCTCGAGGCCGTTCACGACTATTCTCGCCTTAAGCTGGCATGAAATGAATTCACCGTTTTTTTTGTTCCCAGGACGGGCAAGCTCCACTACCCTACAAATGTCTGCGGACCCCTGTTTGAGGAGGAACTGGAGTTCTGGGGCCTGGACTCCAACCAGGTGGAGCCGTGCTGCTGGTCTACCTACAGCATACATAGAGATACTCAGGTAAGTGGTGAAGAATTGCTTTGGATACAACCTGAAGTACTTTACATACATACATAGCAGCCTATAGCAGTCCATTGCTGGACGCAGGCTTCCCTCAGGGTACGCCATAGGGCACGATCTCTCGTTTTCGCCATCCAGTCGCTACCAGCCGCCTTCTTTAAGTCATCGGTCCATCTGGCCGGAGGTCGTCCAACACTACGCTTGCCGAGTCGTGGCCTCCACTCGAGAACCCGTTTACTCCACCGTCCGTCGGTTCTACGACAAATGTGCCCAGCCCACTGCCACTTCAGTTTGCTACACTTTCAGACTATGTCCCCGTACATGAAGTATTTTATGTCGTGTGAAACCTCTACAGCAGGTCAACTCTCTCTTTCCTGCTGTATATCCGCTAAGAAAGGATTTTTAGAATAACCTCTAAATGCATACATGAAAGAAGCCATAAAATTAATAACCTAAATATCATGCAACACCATCTTGCTGAACCCCTAAACAAGTAACAGGTATATTTGAGGTCGATTCAAAATTTGGGATTTGATTAAGGTACTAATATAATCGAACAGATTTTACAGTTTTTTTTTAAATCACCCCCTAGTTTTGAAATATAACCAGTTTTTAGAATTAGTAATTAGACTAAGGAGTGGAAATTATAAAACTTGTATTTTAGCATCTAATACGGAAGACTGATATATTTCATCAAAAGTGTTCCAGCAAATATCTTAAAGTGATATTATAGACAAAATTACGTTTCTTTATGAGCAGATATCATTAAATAGAACTAATAATTCCGAGTGGATTTGGAAACAGATCATGTAAAAGACTAAAAACTGGCGCGTTTCAAATGACTTTAGATATGCGCTGATCCTAAATCGACATCGGTAAGCCATAATATCAACAACTGTTGAAAAATGCTTTGTCGGAATCGTAAACATTGGGTGTCTACTATCAAAATCTACTGAACAAACAGTAAAAATGTACTGCAATGCAACGTAAGTTTTATTTCTACACTTATCCTATTTATTTAACTGTTTATTGCACACAAGATAAAACACAGAACAATTACATTAAAGAAAAACAACACAACAGGAAAGAGGAAAAATTCGATTGTTTGTTTGTTTAAATTTAATAAGCTCCGAAACTACTGGACCGATTTTAAAAAAGCTTTTGACATAAGAATCACATGTTTTCCCTGATGAACATATTAAAATGTCTTTTTGCCGTGGGAAAACGATTAGCAGCGGGTGAAAGCTGGGCGGCTCGCTTGTTGAAATATATTTTGATCAAAAATTGAATAAAACTACTGAGCACGGTGCTATGCTGCTAATGCGACTGAGGACCGATAACACAGATAATTTATTACTACTGTGTATACTTATAGTCTGTAAGTTTAGGTACTTATGTTTTTGTAAACAAAATGAAAATAATTTCAACTACAATTTCAATTTCAAGAAAGCAGGTAGTTTATTTTTTAAGTTTCTATGTACTGCTAAGATTTATTCATTCAATTTCCAAGAAAACGGACTAAATTTAATCAAAGATATTCGACATATAGTTAGTATTTCTTTGCTCCAAAGTACACTGTCCACCTTTAATATATGACGACTGCACCATAACTCATTTCGTGTTGAAATTTACATAAAACGAAATGAAATTCAGTTTATTCAATGTAGGATAGGTACCGTCGGTTATAGCACATATGGTACCAGGTGTACTACAAAAGAACTGAATGATTTTTGACCCTAGCTATTTTTTTTCTTATATGGAATATGTATTAGTAGAAAATAACTTATTGAGAATAAGTTTAGATAATAAGTCAGTTCTTTTGGAGTACCCCTGGTACTTTATGTGCTACAACCGCCTGTACTATCGCATTCCTTTGACGTCATACGACATGATCCGTCCTTGTATACAGGGTGTAAGGAAAAGTATTGCGTTCCTTTCAAGGAATGAACCAGCCCATGAAACTGAAAACCTTTTCCCTTATATTCTGAGGCCGTGGATTTCTCCAGGCTTAATAAAGTGTCAGAAACATCGTGACCTCTTGCATCTGCAGGCAAGAAAACATCCAAAAAATGAAATCTATCAGATAACTTATAAGCGGTACCGAAACTTCCTAAATGGTCTTTTGTTTAGGTTAAAAACTGCTTACGAAAGTGAGCAGCTGCACATTAACAAAAACAACCCAAGAAAATTGTGGGTCTCCATTAAGGACATTTGCAATATTTCGTCTAGCCAGAGCGCTGCAAATGAATTACTGACCGTGCATGCGGATGAAGTTGAATCTCTCAACTTTTGTAATGAGTACTTCTCAAACATCGGCGAAAAGCTGGCCCACGAGACCTTAGCCAACCTTAATACCACTGAACTGACCCTGGCAGCAAATTGTAGAACTAAAAGTTCGAGTTTAGAATCCCTTTTTCTATGCCCCACAAACGTTGATGAGCTTCAGGGCTTGATTTGTGGTCTAAATAGCGAAAGTGCTCCGGGCATTGATGGCTATACGCCTAAACTCATCAAACAGATTGCGGCCTCAATTTTGCCAGCCCTCGTCCATATTTGTAACCTTAGCCTTGAGAGTGGTACTTTTCCGGACCAGTGGAAACTGGCTGTGGTTACACCAATTTATAAGTCAGGTGACAAGAAATCCCCCAGTAACTACAGACCGATCTCCCTTTTAAGTGTTCTGTCTAAATTATTGGAAAAATTAGTCAATAAAAGATTAGTTGATTTTCTCGAAAAATCACACCTCTTATCGGACAGACAGTTTGGATTCAGGCGGAAAAAATCCACAGAGGAGGCAGTCGTACTATTGACAGAAAAAATTTCTTCGGTCCTGGACAGAAACAAGTGTTGTCTTGGGGTATTTCTTGACCTCTCCAAGGCCTTCGATACAGTCTCGGTTCCAATTCTACTGAAAAAAATGTACAATATGGGAGTAAGAGGCATTGCCTTGGACTGGTTCAAGAGTTACCTCTCAAATAGAAGTCAATGTATTAAAATCGGAACCAGGACCAGTAGTCGATTGCCAGTAGGGTATGGAGTTCCCCAGGGTAGCATACTCGGTCCAACACTGTTTGTCATATACATGAATGACATTCTTCAACTGCTGCCCTCGCCTGAAGCTGAACTTATCTGTTATGCTGACGATACTGTGGTGCTTTTCAACAGTAATACATGGGAAGAGCTCTTTGAGCGAGCAGAAAAAGGCATGGCTGTGGTGGCCAACTGGCTGAGCCACAACTTACTAAGTCTCAACACAAATAAGACTAAATATCTCGTTTTCCACAAAACCAAAGCTTCAAGTCCTCCGCCTCATTTGCCATTAATAATACATACTTGCAATAAATTTTGCTGTGACACCAATAAGGCACCCAAAACTGATGTAAATCCATGTAAATGCAACGTTATAGCAAAGGCTGAGATCATAAAGTACCTTGGTGTGACGGTGGATGATAAACTTTCCTTTAAGACACACATTGGTGTACTGGCAGGCCGACTCAGAAAAATGATTTTTATAATGAAGTCCCTCCGCAACGCGGCAAGCCTACAACTCCTTCTCCAAGTGTATACGGCTCTGGGTGAGTCGTTGCTACGGTACTGCATTCTGGCATGGGGGGGCGTTTGCAAAACTAATTTACTAGTGCTTGAAAGAAGTCAACGGGCTGTACTAAAAGTGATGCTGCGTAAAACGCGACAGTTTCCAACTGACGAATTATATGAACTAACAAGTGTACTGCGAGTTAGGCAGTTATTCATTCTACAAGCCTGTGTTTCAGTGCACAAATCAGTTCTCAGATCCCCTGAATATAGTCAAATTATTCAACGACGCATTTATCGCTTGCCCGTCCCATCGACACGCACCCAGTTTGCTAGAAGATTATCACCATACGCTCAGATATTCGCATACAACAAGGTCTGCCAACAAATGACTAACTTAAACATTAAAAATCTTCCAGCTAGTACATTAAAAAAAGGGGTGAAATCATGGCTACAAAGACTTGATTACGAGCAGACAGAAAATTTACTCCTAGCAACACAATGACCTACCAGACATGACACAAACACACACATACAATACACAGAAATCACACACATACACTCATACACTCACAAACACACACATGCACACAAACACATACATACACATTTAAGTTACTATTATCTCATAGGTACTAAATTACTAACCCTCATAGACATACTTTTATCTTTCCTGTTTTATTTTACTAAACACTTTTTATATCTAATTTTATATCACTAGTTTTATATCACTATAATGTTAACCGGTCTTCCACAAAGTTAATTGTTTAGATAACGGCCTCTGCGATACAAGCCTCGAGCTTAGTACAGGAGTCACTGGAAATTGTTACTGCCTATATGTGGTCTTTTAAATAAACGCATTTTTTTTTTTTTTTTTTATTTTTTATTTTTTATGTATAACAATTTTGTATTATTCTGATAGAAAACCGGCTCGGTATAAAACAAAAACATTCTTATTTTAGGAAAAATGTTTCAACCTTTAAAAAAATCTTGTTATCATGTTTTTTTGCACTCTCATATCTAACACGAGATAAGGAAAAGGGGCCACCTTTTTATGAATTCTTTTTCCTCTATTTTTATGTGACCACAAACAGTTCTTAGCGATATTACATCAAAGTTTTATCGCCGATATAATGGACTGACGCAATCTTGGTCATCATTGAGGTCTGAGGTGAATTTCACACTTGCCACCTGTATTTGCGGTGGTGCAGAGCTTTCGTTCATGCCAAAGTGAACGCAGCAATTATTTAAAGTGAGATATCTGAAAACACAACGTAGGACTGCCTCCTACCAGTTTGCCTGATAATCGTAGTCTGCTAAATGAAAATCTTTCAGTTGTATATCGTGTTAGTCGCATCATTTTGGTCGTTTTGTATATAATGCTAACACTTTGAAGTCTAGAAGGTTACGGTGACAATATAATGACAGTTGCATGATAGCTATGAATTTTCCTGTTATTTTTATTTGTTATTTTGTGCAATAAAGTGTTTTTACTTCCTTTTACTTACAGTTGGCATTAATATGGCAAAAAAATTAGACAATCCGGGCCCTGGTAAGAATTGGATGGAGTCGGCCTTAAATGGGGGGCTATTGCGCGCAGGTGGGAAGGAGAGTTAGGACTTTATATTTGTATGGCTTACACAAAATAGTGTACAATGTAATCCGCCTTACCTCCGCATAAAGAGACGGTTAAAGCGTTGGCATGTGTGAGATTCGCTTCGATAGTAAAAACTCCAAGATTGTTGCTGTTAACTTCTCGTGATATCCGATTTACGAAGCTCGGGGTAAAGCTCTTGCGGAAATAAAGTTGCAGGCGTCCAGTTGTTTTATTTGATGTCATCATTTTGATAAGTACCTACTTAGTTCGTCTAAAGATTTCGAAGTGGCACATTACGCCAAAGGTCGTGATTTCGTGTTTGATATTTCTATCGTTAATTAATTTATGGTTGTATAATGAATGATAGAGTTCGTTTTCATTTGTTATTATTACCTCTCTCGCTCTCTGTTTTTTCTTTTCTTTTTATCAATGACGGATTATGACGTCAATAAGTGATAATAATATCCTGCATTGAATACATTTATTAAATTGCCAACAAGATGATATAGTATGAAAGACGATAAACTTACTCGTTTGATATATTTAAAGCTCCAGATAAATGCATCAAAAGAATCTTGCAGAGAAACGTTCCATAACAAGCAAAAGCAAATACTTTCCATAATAATGCTAAAAAGATTATCTAGAAGGAAAGATAGATGCATAAGTATGTACATATATGTCGTGATGGGAAACAATACTTCCAGCTTAGAAAAGCATCACATTATTTCTCTTCCTTGTGTATCGGTAAGAGGCGATTGAGGGACTAGACTTTTTATGGCCGTTTAAGCTCTGTTTACCCCGTAGGCGTGATATACGTATGTATGTATGTTATTAGGAAAAGCAAACAACTGTATACACAGGCTACTGACATAGTATACAAAGCATAAGTTTATATACAGTCAACTACGCTATTCACGGATTGTATATAAACGAGTAGGTAGTTTAGAAACAGGCAGATAAATAATAAAATGTTTAAAATATTCAAACGACAGTTTCCAGCAATAGACAAACTTTATTTTTTTACATGTCATAGACCAACAGATCTATTTTACATATTTTGATACAAGGTAATTTAGCAATAAATAACACCCCCACTTATCAAAATAAACTATGCTTATATCTCAATAAACATGAAAATAAAGTTAGAGCAAAGTTTTTCATTTCTTTACAATTCCTAACAAAGACATGAATTTGTAATGTTTTAAAGGTACCAAACCCTTGGTTAACAAGTCAGCAGGCATATCAGTTGTAGGTATATACTCTACTGAAATAATTTTATTTTTCACAATTTCACGGATATAATTATATTTAACATCAATATGCTTTGAACGGCTATGTGACTGATGACTTGTTGCCAATCTTAATGCACTCTGATTATCACAATGTACAGTTAATTTACATAGCTTTCCAGTTATTTCATGTAACAAATTCCTTAAATATACAGCCTCTCTACCAGCCTCTGAAAGAGCAACAAATTCAGATTCAGTGCTTGATAGCGAAACTGTTTTCTGTTTCTTACTTTGCCACGAGATGACAGAACCAGACATTGTAAAACAAAATCCAGTATAGGATTTTCGGTCCAACATATCACTAGCCCAGTCACTATCAACAAAACCTTGCAATTCTACATAAGCATCACTATATTTTAAACAATAATTTTTAGTTCTTTGTAAATATTGTAACACTCTTTTGGCATAATTCCAATGCATTTTATTATAGCAAGTATTAAATTGACTCAAGTAGCTAACAGCATATGAAATGTCAGGTCTTGTTAATACAGCTAGGTACATTAAGCTTCCTATAAGTTTCTGATAAGGAATATCACTTTCACAATTTTCAGATCTCTCAATATTTAATTTAGGCTCAATAGGAGTATCTTTAGGTCTACATTCCTTCATATCAAACTTTAACAGTAACTGATCAATATATTGTTCCTGATCAACAGTTACAGTTTTACATTTTTTGTTTACATTTATTCTCATTCCGAGATAATTTCTTACAGGTCCTAAATCTTTTAACTTGAATTCAGAACTAAGAATCTGCTTGATGTTATTAGTTTCAACAATACTGTTTGAAAAAATTAAAAAATCATCAACATACAAACATATTACAACAGTAACATTATTTTGTCTCTTTGTAAATAAACATGGTTCTAATTCACTATTTTTATAACCAGATTTACATAGAACCGCTCTAACCCTCTCAAACCACATTAAAGAGGATTGTTTCAATCCGTATACTGCCTTTTTAAGCTTCAGTATTTTTCCATTACAGGGTTTATGAAAACCTTCTGGAACACACATATGTATGTTCTCTTTTAAATATCCATTTAAAAAGGCTGTACACACGTCTAGATGTGTAATGTCCATGTCCATTTTAGCACTAAGTGCAAACAACATTCTCAACGTAGAATGCCTCACCACTGGAGAAAATGTTTCTTCATAGTCAATACCATATTTCTGAGAAAAACCTTTTGCTACGAGCCTTGCACGATATCGCACTTTGTTATCTACACCAAACTTTTTATTTAGCACCCACTTGCACTGCACAATAGTAGCACTTTCTGGTATGTCCACAAGCTCCCAAGCATCGCTGTCATCAAATGACTGAAGCTCTTCCTCGACTGCCCGCTTCCAGTGTTCACCTTCTGGTCCGGTCATCGCTTCACGGAAAGTAATTTCCTGGTTGACAGGAACTTCATTGGAAACACACATATTGGAAAAACCAAATCGCTGTGGCAGTTTCCTCTGTCTCTTGCAACGATCTGAATCAGATCTGGTATCTTCCACTGGATCAGCTTCAGTTCCTACAAGATTTTTCACACTTGCATCTGGAACAGCTGGCTCCTCTGGATACAACTGGATAGGACTTGAGGATTCTTGTGTTTCAGACATCACCAAGGTACTATCACCATCCTGGTGCACTGATGTATCAGATAAAGACTCATAAGATGAACCATCACCAAGAGATTCATTGTTAAACTCCCCCACTGAATCTCTGCATTCTTCACTGAAGTTCACTAATTCTGGGTTGTTTTCAGGAGTCTCCCCCACTGAAACTGGATCTACCTTTGGCTCTTCAACTATTTGGTCAACATTATAACACCAAATCATACTGTTGTCAACAGGTTCCTTCTCAACAATCTTGTCTTCCATCACAATAATATCTCTGCTTGTAGCAATATTATTTTTGCTCGGATCATACACACGATAGCCTTTCACGGTTTCTGAGTAACCCACAAGTATATGCTGCTTGGCCTTCTTATCCCACTTCAACCGACGTTCCTTGGGGATATGTACCATCACCGGACTTCCAAATAACCGAATGTGACTCAGATCTGGCTTCTTACCATACCACGCTTCATAAGGTGTTTTATTGTTTAAGCCTGTAGCCACCGATCTATTTTTCAGGTATACAGCAGTATTTGCAGCCTCAGCCCAGAACTTTTTGTCTAATTTGGCATCAAATAATAAACATCTTGCCTTTTCGACCACAGTTCTGTTAGCACGTTCACAAAGTCCGTTCTGCTCGGGGCTGTAGGGGTTCGTTTTTTGATGTATAATACCATGGTTTGCTAGGTATTGATCAAATTCACCACTGCAGAATTCTCCACCGTTGTCCGTACGCAGTATCTTGATTCTCTTTCCTTGTTGGTTCTCAACCATTGTTTTAAATTCTTTGAATTTGTTTATAACCTCAGTTTTGTGCTTCAAAAAATATATAAATTTCATTCTACTATAATCATCCACAAAGAGTAGAAAAAATCTGGCACCTCCTATGGATTTAGTTTCCATAGCACCGCACACATCAGCATGGATTAACTGTAATGTTTCTGTGCTTCTCTCACTCACATGATTGTATGGTAATCTCATTTGTTTACCCTCACAACATGTCACACACTGTAATTTTGTGATATCTGCTTCTCCAGGGTAAGAAATTCCGGTCACCAGTCCATTCTTCATTTTATTTAAATCTGAACTGTTCAAATGTGCCATTCTCCTGTGCCACAACTCACTACTTTCTTTAGAAATTCCTGTAGCTGTTGCCACCAAACAAGCACTAGTTTTATTCAATCTGAGCTTGTAAACACCGTCAATTAGATCAGCAATTGCAACCAATCTATTTTTCTTGTCGAAAATGTTTACACCAGTCTTGAAAAATACAACATTGTTACCTTTTGCAAACAGTTCACTGACCGATAACAGATTTGTTGTTAGGCTTGGCACACACAGGGCTTCTTTGACTGTGATGGAATATCCCTGATCAGTCGATAATTCGACATCTCCCGTGCATAAAACTGGAACAATGCACTTGTTTGCTACCACAATTTCAGTTAAACTTGGTGAGTAGTCTGCCTCCATTACCCAGCTCTCGTTAGCTGTCATATGGGTGCTCGCCCCTGAATCGACGTACCAGTCGGTTTTTTCAAATGCGCCACTTAGAAATACGGCACTGAAAGCCACGTTTGATTGCTTTTTCAACAAAGGACATTGATTTCTAAAATGTGGACCTTTACACTTGAACCAAGTTATTTGTTTTTCACCAACTGTCACTTTTGACGTCTTGGGGTTGCCATTTTTCTTACGAAAATTATGTTTTGCCGCGAATGCAGCGCCACCGGATGATTCGGATACGCTCGCAACTTCCATGTCGAGCAGCTTCGACTTGATTGCGTCAGCCGAAATCGTAATGCCGGAATGCTCTATGGCCATGATCATAGGAGAAAACCGTTCGGGTAAACCTGCTAGTAATAGCGACCCAATCCATTCTTCTGTTATTTTGAATCCCGTGCCATTTAAACGCTGTGCTGTCTCGACCATTTGATTAACATACGATGTCATCGAATCGCAGTTTTCCATCCTTATTGATATCAAATGTCGCAGCAAGGTTATCTTTCTCGAAAAACCTGAGTCATCAAACATATTCTTCAGTTTGGTCCATAACTCTTCCGAGGTCTTTGTATCCTTGATATGCACGTATAACGACGGATCTATTGTCAAAATAAGCTTAGCCTTTGTTTTAGCATCTTCCACTGGCTTGATTTCTTCGTTTTCCTTTGGTTTTATATAGTTGGACATATCCTCCAACACCAATATATTTTCGGCCGCAAAACACCATTCATCATAATTTTCTCTGCCTTTTAATTTTGGCACACTCTGGATGTAGTTTGAGGTCATCTTTGCACTGAAGTTTAGCTACTATTTTTAACTGTAATTACACAAATTACTAAAAATATCGGAGCAAATCGCCCATAACCTATTCAAACGACAGTTTCCAGCAATAGACAAACTTTATTTTTTTACATGTCATAGACCAACAGATCTATTTTACATATTTTGATACAAGGTAATTTAGCAATAAATAACATAAAATACTTACGAAACTATATATTTATGGATTACAATAAATAATCAATTTGCCAATTGTCTTAAAAGTGATCTCGACGTGCGTATGTATCGACTATTGTAGTTAAAGTTACGCTGGTCAATACACTATCTAAGCGAATGAGCTTTTACAAGTTTTATAACTACAACCCAAAACAACATACATACATCACGCCTATATCCCTTGCGGGATAGGCAGAGCGTAAAAGGCCGTAAAAATTGACATTTACGACACGTCTAACAAACATCATAAGGTTTTTTTTTGGAAAAGTTGTGTATCACCATAGTGACAGGTTGTCAGCCCAACGCCTGAAATTTCAACACACATAACAAACATCTTCGTGCGCGATAATGCCGTTATTTTTGATAATAACATTGTAAGTATAACGCGAAAAGCTGTTAACTCAGCGGTTTTCATGAGTGTACACTCTTGCGTTTGATGATCTTATAAACATGTTATGCAAACAATGTGGGATGCTGAGTAAATTTTATTGTGTACACGAACTCATTTGATTGAGTTAAGGCTCACACACTCCCGAATCACGAAAGCGGAAGTTGGTGTGGCGTGGCAAATTTGAATTTACTTATCACAATAAAACAATTTGAATTTACTTACGATACATATTTAATTCATCGATGAAAGATAACTATATGTATCTGCAATGAGAATGCTTAGATGCATTTTAGGTGTGACAATAAGGAAAGTGGCGACAGTATCAGAAAAGATTAGTTGACGTTTATCGTGGTACGGGCATGTTATGAGGAAGGATGAAAATCATGTGACAAAAAAGTATTGAATATGAATGTGGATGGGTGTAGAAGGAGAGGAAGGCCTAAAAAGTTTAAATAAGATGATATGAAGCAAAAGGGTGTAAACGAAGATTTGACGGCTGATAGAGATGAATGGAAGAAAGACATGTTGCGCCTACTCCAATTAAATTGGGATAAGGGCAGACATATGATGACATATTTAATTCATGCAGCAGTCCACAGCTGGACGTAGGCCTTCTCCAGGGCATACCCAACAGGGTCATAACACAAGACAAGTTTTTCGCCAACCAGTCACTCCTACCAGCCGCCCTTTTTAATGCATCCAATGGCTGTCTACAACCTCTTAAAAGCTTGGGAAGCCTTCCCACGTTGCGCTTTCAGATAACTACTTCACAAATGTGAAATGAGTTTTAAGAGCTCAAAATCTTTTTTTAAAACAACGGATCTTCTATTAAATTATATTTGCATAGGGTTATAAACTTTTAGGCGATAAAGCGGCTTGTTTTGTTCGACACTTTTTGATCTCTTTACCTTAACTTGTAAGTCCTATTTTCAGTTTATATTTTTTAACAATATAATATATAACATACACATACATACACATATCACGCCTATTATCCCTGCGGGATAGGCAGAGCGTAAACAGCCGAAAAACGGACATTTACGCCACGTCTGACATATATTTTAAGGTCATTCGGAAAATTGTGTATCGCCATAGTGACAGGTAGTCAGCCCATCGCCTACAATAGCATTACACACCCTTAAGTCCCTTAGTCGCCTCTTACGACTCCCACGGGAAAGAAATGGGGTGATGCTATTCTAAGCCGGCATCACACGGTTCCGAATAAGAAGACACAGAATTGGATTTATTCAAACACTTACCACATTAATGTAGGGCAGATGTTACCACTTTTCCCTACATTTGCGAGGGCAAAGCGGTGAAATGTACATAACGGAGTACAATAAAAGAACCGTTATTTCTGACCGCGTACTTGCATTAGAGTGGATGTATATTTTTATATTTATACATATAATGTTCTTTTAAGTAGGCACTTTGGATTTTTTATTTCAAACGTTGTTCCATGTATTTTTAATGGCAAGATTAGGTTATTCATATTATATTATATACTAACACACACACATACACATTAATGCTTTGCCGATCCATCACGCCTGTAATTCTTTGCGGGGTCAGCAAAGCGTAAACGGCCGCAAAAAACGGTCATTCACGCCGCTTCTTGAGGGTCATTCTTGAGGATGTATCGCCATAGTGGCAGGTAGTGAGCCCATCGCCTAAAAACGCAATACACACCTTTTTGTCACCTAGTTGCCTAATACGACTCCCACAAGATAGAAATGGAGTGATGCTATACTAAGCAGCATCACACGGCACCATATTATATTGAATTGGAATATGAATACATGAGTACTTTCAGCAAAACATCGATGTGTTAAACATTATTATACAATATTCAAATGCAAATGATGCAATAAACGGGTATCTTTAGATGTCCCTGATTGGGTCTGTGTGCGAAAATAATTTATTTTTTATTTTATCACGACTGCTTTTTGACTCTTGGGATAATTGTAAGGACTAGTTTTCCGCCCAGCGGTTTCCGCTGCCACTCATTTTCCCGTGGTAATTGTTGTTGTCCTGCGGTAAAAAGTAGCCTATGTGTTGTTCCAGGTTATATTTTACCTGTGTTCCAAATTTCATCCAAATCGGTTCGCTTCCAACTGAGACGCTTTCATATAGCAGAATACGGCACCAGAACCAAATAATATTTTATTTTAAAATTCGCTACGACGATGAAGTTGTAGCTTGATGCTACGATACGTAGCACTAATTTTGCCGTAGCGAATTGAGGGCGCCTCTGTGCCATAGTATGAGAAATGTCTTGCACCTATATAATTCAGCTGACCAGTTGTACTGTGCTTCTTGCAACCGTGTCTTCAAGACGAAGTTCGGTTTCGCCAGCCATATTAGATCACACCGGAATAAAGACCCAAGTTCATAATATATAGGAACTGTACCGAGTCTAGAGGAAGGGCCTGATGACCTATATTACAGGTCTATAACCTAGTTTAGGCATCAGCCCTCCACAAAAATTTAAACATTTTTTTTTCTTGTTTGTAACCAATGTCTGTAACATAAGATTTTTGTGGTGTGGAAATAAAATATTTTTTATTATTATTATTATTATTATTATTATAGGAGTCGCCGTCACCGGACTCGGTTTGGACGACATAATGATGAGAATTGTTATAGCAGCAACCTATGGAAAAATGTTTAGTTCACTGTTTGCCCACACTAAATCTCTTTTCGCACAGAGTCTGTAATTTTACGGTGTGAAAGCTACGAAAAAGGACCCCAGATAGTTTTGCGGCCACCGAATGCTTTTTTACGCGAATTTTTGGCGTTTGGCACCCAACTTTCCGTTAATATCCATGAGACAAGTGTACCCGTGAACGACCTCGACAGTGGCGCTACTTCATAAAAAAAACTCTATTCAAACAATCTATCAGAATATCCGTTGCCCAAGTTTTTAGTTTTATCCTTAAGTAAAATCAGAACCTGCAAACTCAATGAAAAATTCGCTGTAATTTAAGTTATTAATAACAAAAAAAAAACGTTTTCAGGTACTTTTTTTCAAAAATTTAATTGCAGCAAATATTTAATTGCGTTTGCAGGTTAACATTTTACTTAAGGATAATACTAAAATCTTGGGCAACGGATATTCTGATAGATTGTTTGTTGAAAGAAAAAACTTTTATTTGTGAAGTGGCGCTACTGGCGTAATCATTGATGGCTACACTTGCCTTAAGCGATTTTTAAGTAACGGCCCATTAGTCTATAGCGAACATACAAAATCTAATAACAAACTTAACTGCCCTGTCCATCTAAAAAAAGGAATTTTACTGGCTTTCACTTTCATTCAAAAATAACCCTCAACGTAACGATTTTAAAGTATATTATCGTTCAACAGCCCTCCCATTGATTCTGCCATCATCGTGTCAATTTACATGTTAAATGGCATTCAAGTGATTCTAGACTCTAATGTGGTTATGATAGAGGCTAAGTTTGAAGTTAACTGGTTTATAACGAGTTTTCAATAGCATTGCAAAATATTCATTAACCGATTAACATTGAACAAACTGTTGTCTGCTGTTACAACGTAAATTTGTTAATTACGATGGGTATCATAATAAAACATTTAGTTTTTTAAAATTTTATAATAATAAGGTATTTACATTAGTGAACTAGCCAGTCATGACCTAGGCAGCGGAGACGTGGAACCTGACAGTAAAACTAGCCCGCTGGTTACATGTCACTCAGAGGGCTATGGAAAGGTACGCTTGGTATCTCTTTAATGGATAAAATCCGGAATATAAGTTTCAGACTAATTCCGAAGGAACGGACTTAGTCTGAAAGTGTAGCAAACTGGAATGGCAGTGGGCTGGGCACATCTGTCGTAGAGCCGACGGTGGAGTAAGCTGGTTCTCGAGTAGAGCCACGCCTCGGCAAGCGTAGCGTTGGATGATCTCCGGCCAGATGGACCGATGATTTAAAAAAAGCGGCTGGTAGTGACTGGATGGCGAAACCGGGAGATCGTGCCCTATGGCGTACCCTGGGGGAGGCCTACGTCTACTGCAATAGGCTGATGTATGTATAACTTCCTAGGGCGGTTCATATACCATTTAAAAGCTATATTTATTTTCGATACTCACAACTACCAAACATACACTATGAAAACGTCAGTATTATCTTTCATAAGTCTTTGCTTACTTGTATAAATGGAAGTCAGTGATCAATGGTAAGTGGTTATATGCTCTTTGGATCAATTCACTTAAATTTTGGCTATTGCACGATGTCAATTTTGTCAACTTTCTGATTCTAAAATAAATATATTGGCTTCACACAAGTTAAATGTTCTATATCTACTTGACTACGGCGCTGTCGGTTGCGTCATAAAAGTCCATATCGGGTCGTTAGGCGACTCGGTGTACTACACGAAGAGAGGGAGAGACAGAGTCTATATCTCTAAAGTAGCATGTTACATTGTACGGAGTATGAGAAGGAAGATATACGGTACGTGAGTATTAAATAAATAAATTAGAATAAATGTAAAATAAATGTTTAAATAATTATAATACAAAAACTATGCGGTTGATACAACCTAAAACAAATAATTACTACGGAAAAATGGTGAGTGAATACGTGGTCCCTAATTCTTTTTATATGTATTGAGAACTAGTCCTAAGGTCGGAATAAAGATAAAACGTAAGCTGAGAGATTCCCTTCTACTTGACGTTTAAGGCTGCTGAAGTAGGTATTACACATTTCCTTTCATTTTTAAGTACTTTTAAATGGATAGATATATTTCATTACTTTTCTTTTAGATAAATTTTATTTACTAGTACGTACTGTATTGGTAGGTATGTATAAATTGTAACCGAGCGATACTCGCCATCAAACTTTTTAGTAAAGTTTCTCGCCATGAAGCTTAAAATGTCATTACCGTGTACTTGCCAAATGTATTTCTAATATTATATTATATACATGACAAGAACCAATTTGGCTGCTTATCTGGTTATAATAATGCAATAAAAACCAATAAATAGATCAACAGATCAACATATTATGATAATTCGTAAGTGCTTTTAGTAGGCTACTTATTTGATCTACGATAGTGTTAGATCTAGGCATTATGCCAATATCAATCATGCCGCCGGTTCGTGTTATGTGGGTTTTGAATAAGGCTAAGAGGAGCTGCCTATGATGCCGGCTTAGAATAGCATCAACCTATTACTACCTGAGGGAAAAAATCATCCAGGAAATAGGCATGCTGTGCAATATTTTGCGCAGCGCTCGCGATTCCGCAAGTGTGGTAAAGATAATAATAATATAATAATAATAATAATAAAGGCATTTATTCATCAAACTTAACCTAGTTTTACAAATCTTAAATTCGCGCCAAACTGTAATAACAGTTTGTTGGCGCTTGCGCTCATTTATACAGTCATCAACACATTCTTGCCAAATCATTACTTATAATAAATAGTGATAAAAGTAATACAGTAGGTCTATATTTTGAACTGACATATATTAAGTATATTATTTAATTATGTCGGAACTAGAGGGTACACTCTCCTCAAGTAATTTCTTTTTAAGTTTTGTTTTAAGGACAGGCTTACTTAGTATATCAATGGTATTACATAACCTAGGTACAACAAAGCGAAGGGTTCTTTCTCCGTAATAATTACAGCTCCTCGGTTCAATATACTTCCGTCTTTTATCGGCCCTAAGTGATCTACTAGTGGTTTTCAATATTTTATAGTCATCGCAGTTCCATTGTTCTAAAGCTATCAGATATTTAACTTTCTCATGCACCGGCAGTACTCCACACACCTGGTACAGCTGTTCGTAGTTATCCTTGCATTTGTGTTTAGTTTCACTACTAACACTACTAACTAGATGGTATAGTATTTAATATTACTTTCATATTAACAGCCACTGATATTGGGTCTCCCTCTGTTATTGCCATACTCACCACGCTTGGCAGGCGGATTGGCGAGTGCAGAGCAAGATGTTGCACTGGGAACGCTGCTGCCCATTCCCTGGAGGAATTTATCCCTTAGTCGCTTTAACGACGGGTAGAAAATTGGGGTGACGCTTTTCTAAGCTAACAATTATTTTGTACAAATCGAAAATTCCGCAAAGTTTAAACTTTTTACAGATGAGTTTGTTGCGTCAACTCTTATATCCGAAATATCTTTATTTATTTATTTATTATTTACGATTTATTGTACACATGAACATTAAAGAGAAAAACACATAAAGAATACAGACACAACAGGCACTGCTTATCTCTAATAAGAAATTTCTTACAGCAGACCTAGGGAAGAGTAATGGTATTATACGATATGCGGATAAGACGTGCACAGAATATATATCTAAATTTCAATCTAAAATATATAACAAAGGAAGGTATAATAAATATATATATATAAACATACATATATATACGAATAAATATATAAACATACATATACATACTACGGATTAATTTGAGAGTGAAAGATAATGTTCTTTAACTCGTTTTTTAAAGATAGCGATAGATGGGCTATCGCGTACATACAGTGTGTGGGAGCGAGTTCCATAATCTAATACATACTACATAATCTTTCTTTGTATTTCGTGTAAGATTGTCTAAGATTTGCGTATTCCAAATTGTTCTACTTACCGATAGAATTTCTTGCTAGATTTGGCAATATCCTTTTCTATTACCTAACTAAATGGATAGACATTTATTCTCCTAGGGCATTGTGTTTGCTTGAGAAATGTGATCACTTTGTCCCCTTTTTTACCGATTTACATAGAAATGGTGCTTCTCCAACAACATTAGGTTCCTTGAGTGCTACATTTGGAGAATAAGCTTCATTTCAAGTACCAATTTAGTTTTGAATTGCCGGTTTTGTAGGAAGATATATTGTTTCTCTTTTAATAAAAAAAGAGAAGTCAAAAAAGTAATTATGCAGGGATCGTAGCAACTAAAAGATAACTAAGTAAATTTCTGTCTATCCCTCCGTAAAACAAGCGTAATTTTGAAAAAAAGCTGATAATTATTTAATAATGTTAAACCATCTTCACTAGATTCAAAAGGAAAATCAGTTTCTAGGAGAAAGTTGTTGAATAACCCACAAAAAACATTTGTAGGTTATCCAAAAACGTTTGTAGATTGGAAGTTTTTTATATTACTAGAAAATTTTTTGGTCTAAAGGGTTTTAAATTAGTTATTTTTAAGGCGGTTCTCCCACTTGTCGTCTGACGCTACGTTATTATAACGCACTGTAATGCATGCGTCTGTCAGACGAAAGGATGTTGCAAAATGCGATCTTATTCCCATACAAATACGGCTACGGTGCGTAACGGATGCGACTCGTTTCACAGACACATCCGTAAATGCACCGTAGCCGTTTTCGTATGGGAATAAGATCGGAATAATTTCACAAATTTTTTGTACGGAAATAATAAGATCGGAATTTCCTTTTGTCTGACAGAAGCATGTATCACTGTGTGTTAAAAAAGCAGCGATGGACGAAAAGTGGGTTAACCGACTTAAATAAAATTGTACCTATTTCAATATAAACTATGCAAAGTACATTGTACAAAGTAAATAGTAAGCATAGTTTGATTGATTTCCCAACCAGTAGCATTGGCAAAGTAATAGATTATACAGGTGTTAAATTATTATCTGCGAATAGTATAAGTGGACAATCTATGAAACTGAACATTTTTTCTCAAGGAATATAGACAGAAATAATGAAAAAAATGTACTTCCTTACAAAATGGATTGGATTAACTGGATCATTTAAATAAATAATGAATAAATATCCTGAACAATTCACGCAGCGCCATCTTGTTCCAAACTAAAGCTTGTACCATGGGAACTAGATAGCTAGTAATACATTATATACTTTTATGTGAATAAATACATAATATACATAGAAATACCCAGACTAAAAACAAATTACTGAAAATTACTTAACTAATATTTGTGTCCTGTGAGGTTCGAACCCACGACCCTCGGTGTAGCAGGCAGGGGAAATATTTGCTACGCCATCGGCCCAGGCAAATTTTGTATGGGAGATACATTTTTTTTTCATATTTCGACATATGTTCTTCTGGGAAAGTTGTTCAGTTTCACACGCTGTCACCCATTAGAATCCCCCCAGTTTTTTTAAAATTATTATAATAGTGGGTTTGCTCTTGACACTAGTCTAGATCATAGGACTGTATCATCCACGATATATACATACATAAGCCTATTTTTACATACTGTATTTGCTTACGTCTCTGGGTAACAAAATTGTTTAGATAAACAACTGTGTCGAAATAACTTGCAGAAGCTTTGATCCATGGATCTTCTGATCTGATATGAATGATACGAACTATCAAACGAAACTAGACGTATACCTAGATATTTGAAGGTAATACAAACTACCTATCAGCAGCACCCAGGAGTAGGTTTTTTAGAAAATCTTTTACCACGGGCAGGATTTAAACCTGCGACTTTTTTATTACTAGTGGCGACGCCTCTTCCATCAGAGCTATTGCAGCTCAGCCGGCCGAAACAGAAGGTAAAAAAAACGAATAT